>CM059268.1:31424143-32109892 GCA_030347295.1 Setipinna tenuifilis | reverse complement strand
GTCATTCTGTCCAGATGTAACGATCAAAACATGCGATTCGGTCACCAACCCTGCTGACCGTATTCCATTAGAGTATGAGGGAACGCCACATGAATGTGTCGCTGAGTCTATTGCATTTTCTAAACTACGACCGGATTTGGAGAGCGAGCCACTGATTGATAGCGAGGTGATCTATTTTGTGGACGGTTCCAGCCACAGTTATGACAATCGGACCCATGCAGGATTCGGTGTGGTAGAGATGACAGCGCCGGGTGAGTTCATCACTATCATGTGCACCCCATGCAAGCAACCCACGAGCAGTCAGAAAGCAGAGATTCAATCTCTGACGAGTGCATGTGTTCTAGCAAAGGGCAAGAGAGCGACCATATACACTGACAGTGCATACAGTCACAATGTGTGCCACATCTATGGGGCGCAGTGGAAACAGAGGGGGTTTAAGAGAGCAGACGGGTCACCCATACAGCACCAAGAGCAAATACAACTCCTGCTCTTAGCAATGATGCTCCCTAAGCGGCTAGCGATATGTAAGTGCAAAGCACACAAGAAGGGGGGTGACTATGTGACATTGGGCAATGCCAGAGCAGATGAAGTGGCAAAGGAGGCAGCGTTACAGGCCAGAATGATAGGGAGTGAGACCAAGGAGGGACAGCCGCATGTGATAGCACCACTGTTACAGTCAACAGGTTTTATAACCACGCCATGCCCTACTGCATGTCCATACGTAGAAGGGAACCCGTCATGCAGGTGGTGTGAAAATTATGGGCTCGAGCACACCCACCATATGGAGCCGTTGTGTTGCGCATTGTGTCAAAGGGGGGATTGCCCTGTGTGTTACAATAAGCCATGTGAACCTGCACAGGAGTGGGTAAGCGAATCCCTGATGCTGCCAGTGGGGCGCGGGCGGGGGAGACCAGGGCAAGCCACTATAACATTGCAACCCACAGTTACAATTGCCGACATAGTGCGAATGCAGGAGGATGCAGCACACTGGGAGAAGGAGATGTGGAAGCAGAGGGGGGCTAAACAGGACCACGACAAGATGTGGCGTAACCACGAGGGGCTAATGGTTGCCCCCACTAATTTACTGTCACTTTTGATTTCTGACGCACATGACATGGACCACTGTGCACGAGGGCAGATAAAGAGGAAGATTTACAATGAGGGATTTTGGGCCCCGAACCTGCAGGATGTAATCGACCGTAAGATTGAACAATGTCATGTATGTAACCGTTTTAATGTTAAGCCAGGCCTGGCAGCAAAACCGTTGGGGCATATCCCATTGCCCGCGGGCCCCTTTAAGCATGTGGTAATGGATTACATTGATATGGGTAAGACCATACGTAAATTCAGGTATGTGCTGGTGGTGGTGGACAGGTTTTCTAGGTGGGTGGAAGCCTGTCCCGCACCCGGTCCAGATGCCGAAACAGTGATCAAATTCTTTACCCGAGAAATCATACCCAGATTTGGCATACCTGAAGTGATTTCTAGTGATAATGGCAAGGCATTTGTGGAGAAGACATGGAAAAAGATCATGCAGACCCTGGGGGTGAAACAGCGGTTTGGGTGCATTTATCACCCCCAGAGTCAGGGCATGGTCGAGAGAGCCAATGGCACTTTAAAAGCTAAAATAGCCAAAATCTGCGCTTCATCAAATTTAAATTGGCTGGATGCACTACCCATAGCGCTTATGCACATGAGAACTCAGACGAACCGTAGCCTAAATCTTAGCCCACATGAAATTCTTACAGGCCGGTCGTTTCCCTCTCCCCGTTATCGGGGAGAGGATAGGGGTCCGCCTTTGGAGCTCCTCCAAAGAGAAATACGTCAGTATGTGCAACAACTGTCTTTGGTCCACAAAACTGTGTATGCGCAGGCACTCAGACGTGAACCGCTGCAGGGCCCCGCCGATGAGGTTCAGCGACCGATCCAGCCAGGGGACTGGGTGTTTGTCCGAGTGTTCAAACGCTCCAGTCTCCAGCCTCGACGTGAAGGGCCGTTCCAGGTGACGCGGGCCACCCCCACTGCGGTGCAGATCCGGGGCTCGAATGTCTGGTATCATCTAAACTTTTGTTGCAGGGCTCCAGATCTGAGTGCCTCTTCCGCGCAGCCTCGGGATGGCGGACCTCCAGGGCATCCACCTCCTACGCCTGATGAACCCACACCAGGCCCGAGTCAGGCGACACAGGGTCCGGGTCTCCATGGAGAGCCCGGCCCAGGCGATCTCCCCCCGGGTGAAGGTCCTAGTGGGGTTGGGAGCGGGGGTACTCCTGTGCCTCCTGCTTCTCTGCCTCCTGGTTTTCTTCACCTCCACTCCTCGTCCTCCAACCCTGTTGCAGTTTCTGACGGACGAGAGTCTCCCACCAGCCAGCACCACCCCTCCAGGGAACCCCCCGCCGACCACCCCTGGGCGTCACTTCAACCCCTCGACTCTGCCTTCATCCACGCCCACCCCGACTTGGCCCCCCGTCTCTCATGGGGATCCGCACCTGCCCCTGACCCCTCAGCTTTCCCCCCAGCCCCTGGATCCACACCTGCCCCTGACCCCTCAGCCTTCCCCCCAGCCCCTGGATCCGCACCTGCCCCTGAACCCCCAGCTTTTTCCCCTTGGAACCTCTCCCGCCCCTGGCCCCCCCGCCTTTTCCCCAGCCCGGTCCCTGACCCCCCCACCTTCTCTCTGGCCCCCGGCCCGTCTCCCATCGCGAACCCCCCGTCCGTTGCTTCGGCCTCTGGCTCTGACTCTGGCCTCCCCCCCTCCTTCCCCCTCCCGCCTACCTCCCCTGTCCTGGCCCTCCCCCGTACGCCCGGGTACGACACCCTTGACCCCTCCGCCCTTTCCAGCCCGGATTTCCCCACCCTCTCACATCTCAGCCCCCATGCCTCTCCTAGCCCCGTCCTCTCCCGCCCCCGTACCCCTGGTTTCTCTTCATCTCCCTCTCCTTCCCCCGGCCCCTTTCCCTAACCCCTCTGGTCCCCCTGTGCGGGTACGTCGTTCTGTTAAAGGGGGAATAGGTGGTAATAGCAAGAGTACTAACAAAAGCAGACGTGACAAGACGAAAGATGGCGTGAATAATGTAGATATTGTAAGTAATGTACAAACCAGTGTAAAAAGCAAGAAAACGAAACCTAAGGGTGGTAAAAATGCTGAGACCATAAGAGAATGGTTGGATGTACAGGAAACGGAGGGAAGAATAGGTGCAAATATGTGGTACCGGTGGGCGGAGTATACGGCAAAAACGACAGTACCTGGCAAGGGATGCTACGTATGTGCACAAGCTCAAGGAGACAAAGTAGTAATTCCCGTCCCATGGCGGTCAGACGATGCAGACGATGACCCCTCTAATTGCTATGAACCCCTGAGACCCGTGTCCTACACCCCGTTCGCGTGCATATTGATAGCAGGAAATAGGAAGGGTAGAGAGACCATGAAAAAGCGACAGCAGTATCTAGACAGTGACCACGGGCAGTTTGTCCTGGCATATACGACCCTACTCCGTACACAGAGTAGTGGGAAGCGCAAGTACGATACAGGTTACCAGTGTGACAAAGAATTTGTTGATTGGCCAGAACTCAGACAGGATGAGGTAGTGGACTATAGGATAGGACAGGGATTCCAATTTGAATGTTTCAGCCAACCAATTAGGGAAAGAGGGGCAGTGGATGTAGGTATATTTGAAGGAGAATGTAATAAGACATGGACATGGGTGCGCAAGGGGACACATCAGCAAGGAAGTTGGAACTCTGAGTCAGATGGATGGTGGACAGGAGAAAGGCAGGGGGTAGAGTGTTCTCAGAATAAGAAGGACTACCCAGAGCAAGCGCGGGGTGACCTCATAATGGATGTATATGACTGGTGGTTAAAGCTCCCACAGGAGGTCCCGTTAGCCGATTTGTGGTGGGCATGTGGAAAAGGAATGGGATTGACTAGCACATTGCCGGCTAAATGGACTGGGGTATGCACCAGGGTGACAATGATGCAAGGAGCCAAAATAATGACCTGGTCCAGTAGAAAGAAGAATGCTAAGCAGGAGAAAGACAGTCGAAATAAAAGAGACTCTCCCGAGAATCGCCGAAGGACAGCACGAGAGGTGGGGCGTATAAGCCCGCCAACTGGATCAGAGAGTGAGGAACTGAAAGGCAAAAGTGAAATTACCAGATTTGAATATGCAGGATACTTAGATGCGATAGGCCAGCCTAGGGGAATTCCAGAACAATATAAGGCACGGAATGAAGTTAAGGCAGGGTTCGAATCAATCTTACCCCAGATAGCAATTAACAAGAATGTAGAATGGATAAACTACATATATTACAACCAACAGAGATTTATAAATCACTCACATGATGCATTACAGGCGTTGGGGACTCAGTTGGACGCCACATCGCGCATGGCGGTGCAAAACCGCATGGTCTTAGATTGGATGTTAGCCAAGGAGGGAGGTGTGTGTGCCAAGTTTGGGAGTTACTGTTGTACTTACATACCCAATAACACTGCACCAGACGGTGCATTTACCAAGGCCATGACAAAGCTGAGACGGCTGCGAGATGAGGTTACTGAAAATGCCGGAAAGAACACATTCGAATCACCCCTGACAGGGTGGTTCCAAAATGCGTTTGGATTCGGGTGGGGTGCGTGGGGTGCGAAAGTCCTCATGGGTATCGTTCTAGCGATCCTGGCCATCTCTCTGATCATATGCTGCCTGGTCCCAGTCCTGAGATCCCTGGCAGTCCGGTTAGTGGCATCAAAGCTTCCCCAAATGCCTTTGGTGCTGCAGTTTGATGAGGACTGCAATATGTTGCTGCGGGGCTCACAGGACCTGCTAGATAGCTACATCGACAGCCCCGTAATAGACCCCGTCACGGTAATGGTGCCCACGGATGTGGGGGAGGAAGATATCTTGCTCTGGGAACAGAGTGCCGACATCGGAACTAAAGCCTCGGGAGCACTGTGGTCCCAGGGTAAGGGGGTGTGGGCCTAAGCCGGTCCCTTCGGTTACACCTGCCCGACTTACAGGAATATTCCCCTCCCCTACAGGAGAACTGTGAGCATGCTATGGGCTCCTACGGACACGGACTGATTTTTCCACTAACAGACTGATTATTTTTCTTTGCGTCACCACTTTCTTGTCACACTCCATATCCGCACTACTGAGCATCCACACAGATGACTGCCATACTGATAGTCGTCCATTACACTCGTCGGGACCTCCTGAAACTACTGTAACATTCCTCTATGCTTTGTATTGTATGAAACTATGACGGCCGATGGTGAGACCTAGGGCAGGTGTAGAACAGTGACTGGCTAAAAACAGACGACCCTGTCAGGTGATGTGTGTCTGATTGTGTGTTGTGGAGTGACTGGTAAAGTGATGGACTGGTTGGTTGATGTGTGTCTGATTGTGTGTTGCGGAGTGACTGGTAAAGTAATGGACTGATTGGTTGATGTGTGACTGTTGTGTGTTGGGAGTTAATCGTGCGAACGTGATGTCTGTGTGTGGAGAGTGGGGTGAGTATCTCTCCGTTTAGGGGTGGTGTGAGATGCCAGCTTCCAGGAGTTGATGTTTATTGCTGATTTGTTTGTCTGTTTGATTTCACGCCCGACGATTTTAATGATTGTTTGGGTCTCTTTCTCTCTCTCTCTCTCTCTCTCTCTCCCTCTCTCCCTCTCTCTCTCCCTCTCTCCCTCTCTCTCTCTCTCTCTCTCTCTCTCTCTCTCTCTCTCTCTCTCTCTCTCCCTCTCTCTCTCTCTCTCTCTCTCTCTCTCCCTCTCGCTCTCACTATCTCTCTTTCTCACTTCGGGGTGCCCTCACGAGTAGTGATGGGCTCCTCCCTGATTGTCCCTCCTATCTGTCAAAACAACTACTGAAAAGGAACCATAAACAAACACGTCACGACCGCCTCGAAGTGGTCAAAGGGGGGACCGCCCCAATGCCTCGCTGGCCTGAGTGCGGGTGAGCCCTCCGGAGGGAGGCGACCCAGCACCTACAGGGACCCAGCTGGAGATAGGCATAACATCTGGGAAAGGCAACTGCAACCAGGTCCCCGCCCAAGCCTGTCATGTGCCACAAGGGGGCGCTGGCAAGAGTGGTGCGAGTCTCCGGAAGGGAGTACGGCCTGTGTGCCGCTCTTTCATGTGTTGCTCCGACTAAGCGATGCATTTCTTGAGAACTGGAGGGTCAGTCTGGATCTCCCTGTTTCTCTCTCTTTCTCTTTCTCTCTCTCTTTTTCTCTTTCTATCTCTCTTTCTCTTTCTCTTTCTCTCTCTCTCTCTCTCTCTCTCTCTTTCTCTCTCTCTCTCTCTCTCTCTCTCTCTCTCTCTCCCTCTCTTTTTCTCTTTCTCTCTCATGAGGAGTTGGGGCTGGGCCCTGGTGAACTCTGAATCAAGCTGTGATATGTGATGATTGTTCAGATTTCTGCAAACTATATTGGCCTGTATTCCTTATGTTATGTACACTATCTACGGGTGTGTTCTGTATTCTACTCTATACGCACTTCACTCCCACCAATCCTGTTTCCGGGTACCATATACTCATCTTTTAAGTCTTAGGCCGTATTGTGCCGCTCAAGCTGCCAACGCCTTGGTTTCCTTGGCGTTTGTTATTTACCCTCAGGTTTGTTGTATCCTGCTGTCTTCCTGATGATTGTGTGCCTTACTTAAATCACGTTCTACCTCTTAGGTACCCACAGTTGGTGTTTTATTATGACCTGCTCACTGGAGTTGTTTACTGTACTATTGATCGCACTGGAATATGTTAATCGACCCTGATTATTGTTTTCACTGGATTCTACCAATCTATCTTGATATTTTGTTAATTCATCCTGATTGCTGATTTCAATGTTCAAGGTTTATTGTTGATTATTGTTTTTACCAGATTTTGTTACTTCATCCTGATTGCTGATTTCAATGTTCAAGGTTTATTGTTGATGCAGAGGTGTCCCGCAGTTAGGTGTAGTATTGTACGCTGTCTCACCTGGTGCCTCACTCATCTAGGACTGCCCTAGTGAGCTATTGTATTGATGAATTGGATTTATATGCCTTTCTGCTGCTTCCAATGCATTACACTGGTTCCGTTTCCCTGTGGTGTGTCCGTTGGACACAAAGGGGGGAATATGTAGTATATATTTTAAGGTAATTACATACACCTTTAGGGTGGGGAAGAACAGCTCTGAAAAAGGGGGCATAGACTTAGAAACATGGGAATACTAAAAAGATATGGTGGCCACCTGCTGGCCAAAGACTAAAAAACATAGAACAGAGGGGCCCGCCACCATTAATTCAGGGCCCCTCCCAATCAGAAGATGGCTGCGGGTAAGCGTCATGCCAGTCTCAAAGATGGCTGACCAGAGTACGTCACCGACAGCCATGTTGGTGGGTAGGGCCGCCACCATTAATCATGAATCTGGACTAAAAAGACAAAAAGAAAAATGGGCCCTGATTGGCCAGCGTCTGCATGCCCCTCCCGAAGGAAAAGAGGGGTGGCCTCTGAAAGGGAGGAGCGCCACCATTAATCCAGGACGCTGAGGGGTGCGATAGGGGAAATAGAGGATTCTGATTGGCTAAGGGAAAAGGGGGATGACGTCTGTAGGGGGAGAGAGACGTCATCCGGTGCATTTCCTATAAAAGAAGATGCACGAGAGCCCCGGGTTCAGAGCTGCTCTCGGACCTACTTCACTGCGCAGTGGAAGGACACAATAAATCTACAGAACTTGATTCCTGCCTCTTCGAGTCGTGTTTTCTACCTGGGTGATTTGGACTTTGTCTTTGCTGAACAAAAAGGGGATTTAGACTTAGAACTTCCACGACAGTAGCTATATTAGTTGAGGCTATTTAGCCATTATGCTAACAATGCTAGCAATGCTAACTATGGTAAAATGCAAAGTAATTAACTGTGCTTACAGTGTTATGTAGCTATATTAGCTGAAGCTATTTATCAGTTCTGCTAACATTGCTAGCAATGCTAACTGTGCTAAAATGCAAGCACACTTTTTGCATTTTCTGCGGGAATTCAGTCTAGTTATCTCTAGTAGTTATCTATGTAGTCAGTGCTACTCTGTTAACCTAGCAAACGTTTGTTAGCCGTTATGCTAACAATGCTAGCTATGCTAACTATGCTAAAATGCAAAATAATTAACTCGGTTAAAAGTGTCACTTGGTTGACTCAGCTAGTATTCGTTAGCAGTAATGCTAACAATGGTAATAATGCTAACAATGTTAATTATGCTAACTATGCTAAAATATGAAGTAATTAACTGTGCTAACAGTGTTGTGTACCTATATTACCTGAGGCTATTTAGCCATTATGCTAACAATGTTAGCAATGCTAACTATGCTAAAATGCAAAATAATTAACTGGGTTAAAATTGTTACTTGGTTGACTCAGCTGGTATTCGTCAGTAGTATTGCTAACAATGCTAATCATGCTAACTATGCTAAAATATGAAGTAATTAACTGTGCTAACAGTGTTGTGTAGCTATATTAGCTGGGGCCATTTAGCCATTATGTTAACAATGCTAGCAATGCTAACTATGCTAAAATGCAAGCACACTTTTTGCATTTTCTGCGGGAATGCAGTCTAGTTAAGTGTGCTTGCAGAGCACACTTATTGTTATCTCCCCGTTTATTAAGTGTGCTTGCAGAGCACACTTATTGTTATCTCCCCGTTTATTATTCTTCTTCTCCTGAACCAGATCTTGAAGACGTTACTAGTCCTCAGGCTTTTGAGATAGAGACACCGTTCCAACTCTAAAACGACCGGCCCGGTTTGGACATGACCGCCTACATTTCGGTATACCGTACCTCTTGTCGTTCGTCCGTTATTGTCGTTTTTCTGCAACTTTTTGGCCCATTGAAAATGAATGGCGGAATGTTGGCACACATATTTGCAAGCACACTTTTTGCATTTTCTGCGGGAATGCAGTCTAGTTAAGTGTGCTTGCAGAGCACACTTATTGTTATCTCCCCGTTTATTATTCTTCTTCTCCTGAACCAGATCTTGAAGACGTTACTAGTCCTCAGGCTTTTGAGATAGAGACACCGTTCCAACTCTAAAACGACCGGCCCGGTTTGGACATGACCGCCTACATTTCGGTATACCGTACCTCTTGTCGTTCGTCCGTTATTGTCGTTTTTCTGCAACTTTTTGGCCCATTGAAAATGAATGGCGGAATGTTGGCACACATATTTGCAAGCACACTTTTTGCATTTTCTGCGGGAATGCAGTCTAGTTATTCTTCTTCTCCTGAACCAGATCTTGAAGACGCTACTAGTCCTCAGGCTTTGGAGATAGAGACACCGTTCCAACTCTAAAACGACCGGCCCGGTTTGGACATGACCGCCTACATTTCGGTATACCGTACCTCTTGTCGTTCGTCCGTTATTGTCGTTTTTCTGCAACTTCTTGGCCCATTGAAAATGAATGGCGGAATGTTTGCACGCATATTTGCAAGCACACTTTTTGCATTTTCTGCGGGAATGCAGTCTAGTTCTTCTTCTGATTCTCCTGAACCAGATCTTGAAGACGTTACTATTCCTCAGGCTTTCGAGATAGAGACACCATTCCAACTCTAAAACGACCGGCCCGGTTTGGACAAGACCGCCTACAATTCTGTATACCGTACCTCTTGTCGTTCGTCCGTTATTGTCGTTTTTCTGCAACTTTTCCGCCATTGAAAATGAATGGCGGAATGTTCAGGCTGATGATGTCACAGTACACTGCTCTACTGTAGCAGCTAGAGTGAGCTCTGCCCTTAATCTAACCTCCACTCGGTTTTTTAATGATTAAAACTGAACCGCTTAACCTATAAACTTGATTTAAAGTTTGTAAGAGATAGTCGGGTCCACTATGTTGAGCTTTATGCCTTCGTTCAATTTTTTTGGGGATTTGTAAAACTATATATTTTTGGAATCCTTAGACCCTAAAGAGTCAGAAAAACGATGTTTGACAATTTTTAAAAGTCATTAACACCGTAATTTTGGGTCTTGAATATAGTGTACTTTTATTTAAAAACGCCTAAGCTAATTTGCTGATTTGGTGAGGAGTTGAAGAAGTCTGAGGTAAATATTTTTCAGGAAAAGTTATTTTAAAATAGTTTTAGCATTTCTACACTGTTCAAAGGGTACTTAATACAAATTCAACAAATTTAATCTAAAACAGGACCCCACTTTAGTGGAATTTTCATTCAAAATGAATGCCCGTTTTTCGGCGAGAAAATGAGCTACTAGTTGATTGGGTAAAAAATTAAGCTTTTATGTATCACCAGGAAACTTTACCAGTTAATCACTTACACTAAGACAAGACTTTTTTGTATTACAAGTTTTCTTGAATATAACATATCATTATGCAAATGAGGCTTAATGTAGTGAAATGTGCGTTAATTAGCAAATGTCCAAACTTCACTGCATTCGATAAAGACACCATAACAGTTATCATTGTAGTTTAATCATAGGCCTGTAGCTCTAGTCAGAAATAGTACCCTTTCTTTGATTTATACAAGATTTAAGTTTAAATAGAATATAGGAATAAACAGAATAAAAATGGAGTAAAATGATCACAGAATGTGTCTTCGAAATTTTTTTTCTTGATACAGAAAAATGTCCATGACATGTCAGTGGTGCTGATTAGGGAATTATTGACATCGAAAGGGGTGTGGCCTCCTAGTCTATATTTTAAAAACTAAGAAGTAAAAAGTCTTCTGTGTCTGTCAAATATATAGAGGGTTCTTTAGAGAGAGAGCTCACTCTGACTGATCTTCTCGATTTGAATCTTTGCCATAAGCTACAACAAGATTTCGCTGAATTTTCCTTATTTTGCTATAGAGTTGAATATAATCCAGTGTGCCACATTTACCTCAAAAACTATTAATTCAAATCATTATTTTGCATTGATCTCTTTTCCCTTTCTCTTACTGACTCTCTCTCTCTCTCACACACACACACACACACACACACTTTCTTTCTTGGCCTCCTAGTCTATATTTAAAAAACTAAAAAGTAAAAAGTCTTCTGTGTCTGTGAAATATATAGAGGGTTCTTTCGAGAGAGAGCTCACTCTGACTGATCTTCTCGATTTGAATCTTTGCTATAAGCTACAACAAGATTTTGCTGAATTTTCCTTATTTTGCTATAGAGTTGAATATAATCCAGTGTGCCACATTTGCCTCAAAAAATATTAATTCAAATCATTATTTTGCATTGATCTCTTTTCCCTTTCTCTTACTGACTCTCTCTCTCTCTCTCTCTCTCACACACACACACACACACACACACACACTTTCTATCTTGGCCTCCTAGTCTATATTTTAAAAACTAAGAAGTAAAAAGTCCTCTGTGTCTGTCAAATATATAGAGGGTTCTTTCGAGAGAGAGCTTACTCTGACTGATCTTCTCGATTTGAATCTTTGCCATAAGCTACAACAAGATTTTGCTGAATTTTCCTTATTTTGCTATAGAGTTGAATATAATCCAGTGTGCCACATTTACCTCAAAAAATATTAATTCAAATCATTATTTTGCATTGATCTCTTTTCCCTTTCTCTTACTGACTCTCTCTCTCTCTCTCTCTCACACACACACACACACTTTCTTTCTTGGCCTCCTAATCTACATTTAAAAAACTAAGAAGTAAAAAGTCCTCTGTGTCTGTGAAATATATAGAGGGTTCTTTCGAGAGAGAGCTTACTCTGACTGATCTTCTCGATTTGAATCTTTGCCATAAGCTACAACAAGATTTTGCTGAATTTTCCTTATTTTGCTATAGAGTTGAATATAATCCAGTGTGCCACATTTACCTCAAAAAATATTAATTCAAATCATTATTTTGCATTGATCTCTTTTCCCTTTCTCTTACTGACTCTCTCTCTCTCTCTCTCACACACACACACACACTTTCTTTCTTGGCCTCCTAATCTACATTAAAAAAACTAAGAAGTAAAAAGTCCTCTGTGTCTGTGAAATATATAGAGGGTTCTTTCGAGAGAGAGCTCACTCTGACTGATCTTCTCGATTTGAATCTTTGCCATAAGCTACAACAAGATTTCGCTGAATTTTCCTTATTTTGCTATAGAGTTGAATATAATCCAGTGTGCCACATTTACCTCAAAAAATATTAATTCAAATCATTATTTTGCAGTGATCTCTTTTCCCTTTCTCTTACTGACTCACACACACACACACACACACACACACACACACACACACACACAATGAGCATTTCTATCCCTCAGTCTAGTGACGGATGTGAGGGAATTGACTGGAAGTTATGCATGATATGTCAGTCAGATAAGCCTATATCAAAATTGGTGTGCAAGCCTCAGATGCACTCCTATCAGAAGATACTGGATATAGTGAAGGAAAGAGGTACCATTAATGATGGAAAGTATGCGGAATTATACAGGCGACTTAGAGATGTTGATGAACAAACACTTCTTATGAAGCAGGCATTTTGGCACCGCAGCTGTTATCAAGACACCACAAACATCAAAAATGTTAGGCTAGCCCGAGACCGTTACGAACAAGCATTATCAAATGGGTCATGCTCTGACAAAATGTGTGGTAGGAAAAGACGAAGACTGGAGATGGAACAAAGTTCACATCAGTCTACCCCATTCACAAGGTCATGCACAGTGCCACTGAACAATAATATATGTTTCTTCTGTCAAGAAATGGGCAATGAGCAGTTGTTCAAAGTCTGCACTGAAAGCGCTGGACAAGCTCTCAGGTCAGCTGTTGAGAAATCCCAAAACCCAGTGTTCATAACAAGACTAAACACAAGTCTCTCACCAACGGATGCTCATGCGATTGATATTAGATATCACAAATCCTGTTGGAGAAAGCATGTGTTCCATGTTATACGAGAGGAGAGTGAATCAAAGCATACATCTAAAGTAAAACCACTGCAGACTGCATGTTTAATTGAGTTGATTAACCTGGTTGATTAACTGACTCAAAAGAAAGCTTTCCTTTCCATGGAACACATTGAGACCACATATGTATCTATGCTTGGAACAGAGGGCTTGCAAAACCACTTCCCAGCCTTCAGCAGACAGTGGTTAAAGGACAAGATCCTTAATGCGTTGCCAAACATCAGATCAGTTCTTCAGAAGAACAGAAGGAAGCCTGCAGTCCTGTATGCTCTTGATGCATGCGAAGAAGATATGGTTCATTCTGCTATGACAAGTGACAGTAATGCTGAAGACAACATGAATACAATCTTTAAAGCGGCAACAATCATACGCAATGTTGTCAGTAATTTCAAACCAGAAAAAACATCAAACGGCATTCTGGTATCAAGTACCACCAATGATATTCCAGATGAATTGTACAGTATGATCCGCTGGATCATTGTGGGGCCTGTGCATGAATTGGAAACCAAAACAAGGACCAATGTGGTTGACCGAACGGCACTCACAATAAGCCAAAACATCCTCTACGGATTTAAGTCCAATAGACAGGTGAGGTACAAGCCAAGCCAAGACTCGGTGGTATTCAGGCATCAACAGTCCACAAGAGAAAACCCACAAGTCCTAGGACTAGCTGTGACTCCTTACCATGACACAAGAAGCAAAAAAGTGATGGGTCTTCTGAATAAGCAGGGCTTTTGTGTGTCATATGGCAGGACCCTACTCTTAGAAACAGCTCTTGCCAATGCGGTGGTAGATAACACAAAACACTTTCAAGGCATGTATGTACCCCCTTTCCTGAAGAAGGGGACATTTCTTTGCTTTGCTGCTGACAACATTGATTTTTCAGAGGACACAGCTGATGGCAAGGGCACCACTCATGGAACCGTTCTGGCAGTTTACCAAAGAGCTGATGCTCCTGGTGAAGCAGTTGCCCCACCTCTGAAAATAAGGGACACTAACAGTATGTCAGTCACACCATATCATGTACAGCTGATGCATTGCGATAAGCCCAAACCAAAGCAAAATAAATCTGTGACGCAGTTTGCAGTTGACAAAGATGGTATCTCTGAATCCCATCAGCTGCGTCACCTAGGTTGGGTAGTTGCCTCTGCAGTATCCAGGTTGAAATCACAACAGGGCACAAGTACTATTCCATGTTGGGCTGGCTATAATTCATTAATCTCTGAGAGTCTTCCTGTGACTAACATTGGATCCTTACCACTACTTCCTGAGGTGGCCCATGAGTGGTCAACTCTCCTCACAGTTATGTTGCAGGCAAATCAAATCCGCCACCTGGTAGTTGGTGAAGAACATCCAACGGTCATGTCCTTTGATATGGCACTTTATGAGAAGGTTATAAAGATGTTGGACTCAAGACCTGATCTAAAGCACTCCATTTTTCCCCGCCTAGGGGAACTCCACAGCACAATGGCTACTCTTAGAGCTCTTGGTTCCTCCATGGAGAATTCGGGTATAGATGATGCCTGGATAGAGTCCAATGTCTTTGGGGCCGCAACAACTAGGCAAATCTTGACATGCACACATTACAAACGTTCGTTGCGTGCTCATATCTACTCTTATGGGGCTTTGTACGAGTTGGTTCTGGAGGAATTCTTTAAAGAGAACCCTCACCTGAGAGATGTCTGCTGGCAGGCGACAGAGCAAGTTGAACTGGCTTGCTCTGAGAACAACAAATCTACCAAGGCTGAGTACACAAAGCAGGCTAATATGACATTCCTTGAAGCTTTGGCTAATGCTGAATTTGTGAAGTCTTTCAATGAGTGGGAAGCAAATAAAGCTAAAAACGCGATGTTCAGATCCATAATGAACTACTTACATCGAGTGGAGACCATTCTCTTCTTTGTTGCAGCTTCTCGCACTGCTGATCTTGGACTCCATCTTCAAGCTGCTGAAGGACTTAGCAAACTTTTCTTTGCATTTGACAGGATCAGATACAAGAGACTGTGGCCGAGGTACATTGCTGATATGCATGACCTCAAAGTTAAGCATCCTCAGACCTGGAGGGAACTTCAGGAGGGAGGTCTCTCAGTCACACGGAGTAGCATTCCATTTGTGTCAGTTGGTGCAGACCATGCGTGTGAACATCTCAACAAGGAGATGAAGGACCAATGTGGTTTGATAGGCATCTCCAACAATGCCAATGCTAGACAGAGGTTTTTTCTAGCAACACCTGAAATGTCATGCTTGGCAAGAGAGTTTAAGAGTCAGTTTGGATTTGGGACAGCATACAAAAGTGAACATCCTGGACTAGGACCAAGGGAGATCAAAAGAGCCCATCAGGCAATTAACAAAATAAAAGCTGCCATACTTAGTCATGGTAATCCAGTTACTGCTGAAGGTGACAGGTTGTATAACATGATTACCCATGCATTTGTCCCACAGGAGTTTGTGCCACAAATACTGAGTGCTGATGAAAATGGACAGAAATTATATGAGGACTATGTCAAACATAGACTCAATGGTGACATCAGTCTTTGGTCAACTGTCCAGAGAGAAAAAAACAAAATGTTCATGTCAGGCAACTTCAAATCCAGTGTCAAAGTTAGAGACAAAACAGTGGATCTGAGAGAGACCAAAGATCTGTATGGAAGACTACTGGTCCTTGCAAGATCAAACAGACATGTAGACCAGAAACAGGCTGTGGGCCACTATGAGTTCACGCAGACACCACGAGCTCTCTTTGCTCCCAGTGGGGATGTACTTCCATGCTTAGACAAGAGTAAATTGTTACATCTGCTAGATGATTTGGCAAAGGAATGCAAAGATGATCAACCAGAAACTGATTGTGACCACATAGAATGTGATGGTTCTATTCAAAATGCTCACTCCACTCGCAAAATCGGCCTTGTGGATGGCATGGTGGTTGTCCAAAAATTGACAAAGCCAGCAAATGTAGGCACCATCAAGGATCTCAGTGAGTGCTTCTATGATCAGGTAATGTCTTTAACAAGAGACTGTGACGAGGTTGTTGTGGCCTTTGATACCTACAAGGCAGATTCTTTAAAACAAGTGACTAGGCAGAAAAGAAGAGGTGCAAATGTTCCAATTCAGTATAAGATAACAGATGACACAAACATCAACAGCATCCCAATGAGCCGTTTGCTATCGCATGACCAAACAAAGGCAGATCTTACAGTGTATCTGGCAGCAAAGACAATTGAATATGGAAAAAACTCCACAAAGCTAATCATATCCTCTGCTGCAGGAGACTCGTTTAGCAACTCCCAAATACAATTCGAAAGAAATAACCATGAAGAAGCAGACACCTTGCTGATTTACCATGCCATTTTGGCATCACACCGTAACCCACCTGATGCAAAGCTGATGATCTATTCTCCTGACACTGATGTTCTGTTACTGACCATAGCAAACTATGAGAGGCTTTTGAAAGATACTTTTATCTCAATGACTTCTGGGATACTGCAAGTGGAACCAATTTGGAAAGCTCTAGGTGAAAAACGTGCCAATTCTTTACTGGCATTTCATGCTTTCACAGGAACAGACAACACTGGACGCTTTTCTGGAATAGGAAAGACCAAATGGTTCAACATCTTTATGAAAGCAGATGACTCTGTTCTAAGTGCTCTACAGATGCTTTCACAAACAAGTGAAGTAACAGAGGATCAGCTAAGCACTTTGGCAAAATTTGTATGTGCAGCATACTTACCAAAGGGGGTTCGCATTGATACCATCCCAGAATTGAGGTGGTATCTTTTCTGCAAGCACATGGCAGAGAGTGACAAGCTTCCACCAACATGTGCTGCACTGAAGGAGCATGTCCTGAGAGCCCATGTTCAGGCCAGAGTATGGGGACAAGCAGATATTGCACAGCAGGAGTTCCTTGACCCATTACTCAATGGCTATATCAAAGACGGAGATGGCCAGATGAGACCTATCACAACAAAGGCCCTCCCTGCTCCTGAAGCCATCATTGAAATGGTTAGATGTCAGTGCAAAAAAAAATGTGTTTCTCACAAGTGTTCATGTAAATCAGAGGGACTGCCATGCACTGAGCTATGTCAGTGTGGAACAGACTGCCAGAATGATGGCGATTCTCAGAATATAACACTTTACAGTGACAGTGATGATGACAGCGAGGATGATGCGGAAAATATATAAAACAATGATGAAATTAATAAGATCACAGAAACAAAACATGATCAAATTAAATTAAATTTCTTCTATCAGGGAGTGGTGGTGGGTACAAGAACAACAAAAAAAGTAGGAACCTCAAACGGCTATTAGGCAGATTTTGTCACATTTTTTTTAAAAAAAAGCTCCTAATATAAGTCATTGGTCATCTAAATCTATTTGACTAGGTTTCTTGTCATCCAAAATAAGCATTTTGACTACTAAAAATGTGTTTGTAAGTAATCTTAAGGGCTAAATACATTGAATACATTGAAAAAATGAG
The DNA here is from genome assembly GCA_030347295.1 of Setipinna tenuifilis. Taxonomy (NCBI): domain Eukaryota; kingdom Metazoa; phylum Chordata; class Actinopteri; order Clupeiformes; family Engraulidae; genus Setipinna; species Setipinna tenuifilis. Next base: position 32,092,562 of record CM059268.1, on the reverse strand, counting down.
CATTTGAAGGCGGCCATTTTGAATGCTCTATCTCGTTGCCATGGTGACCTTTAAAATTGTCAAACATCACTTTTCTGACTCCTTAGGGTCTAAGGATTCCAAAAATATATAGGTTTACAAATCCCCCAAAAAATTGAACGAAATTACACAAGGATCCTGTAGTAAACAGTTGGAGTTGACAGCTCCAACAGATAATGAAGAAATTACAAGATCAAAGTAATATAAATTTTAAGTAAAATAATATTTAAGTCTCTTGCTTCTCGTAAATCACTGTGCTTCTCGTAGAGTAGCGGGAAAGATCCTCAGGTTTGACGCTTTATTTATCTTACTTGCCTGGACTGTAAGCACCAATGGCTTTTGGAACCCTAGTTACTGACGCGCAAATTTTTAATCCAATCGCACCAGCAGATACACGATTTTTTAATCCAATCACATATATCTGTCATAAATAAATATGTGTACACTGACCTTGAAACGTCATTTTACGATTATGGAGTTGTCCACTATTTGGATAGTAGTTTCGTCGCTGGTGTACTAGCTTGAACAGCACGCCAGGACGTTTGCCATCCCTGAGCTGGATCTTGGTTTGGTCGGAGGGGTATGAGGTGGGACCAGCTTCTTCCCTTGCTGGAGCTGGAGCAGGAGAAAGGGCGACAGGAGGCACCACAGATCCTCCTCATTCACCTTGAGTCAAATGACCTGGGCTATAGGAAGGGGACAGACCTCATCCGCACGGTCCGGAGGGACCTTGCGCTGGTGATGGGCTTGTTCCCCCTGGCCCATGTTGTTTACTCCAACATGTTTCCTCGCCAGGCACATGGGTGGATGCGGGGAACCTGTGGCGCAGCCAGGGGTTTTAACAGGACCCGTAGGAATATAAACAAGGTGGTGGACTCCTACCTTGAGGATCACGGCATGAGCTACGTGAGGCACGAGCTTCGGAGCTCTATGCCCGTGTTCCGAAGGGATGGTGTTCACCTCAACCACCTGGGTAACACCATGTTCATGCAAAACATAATTGGCCATCTCCAAAGTCTCATTTGACCCCCACCCTACATGAACACAACAGCCCTTTTAAGGGCCCCCATAATGACAAATGAACAGTCTGCACAAACTGTGTGTGTGTGTGTGTGCGTGCGTCTGTGTGTGTGTGCGTGTGCATGCTAATCCTGTAGCTCGCTAGCTAGCTGTCAACTGGTCAGCTGACCTTCCCCGTTTTAACTACTTCTGGGGCACGCCTTTTTGTTCATATGTGGCTTTTTGTTTTTTTTATGATTACTATTTACACAAACATAAGAATGCTGTTGTAGGGCAATGCATGATCTGCCGTTACTGTAAGGTTTACAGTTTTGCTTGACCTTGAGCAATGCTATGACAGGTGGCAGACATACCATGGATCATGCGCATTTAAGTCCTTACTAAAAAAAACAGGTAAGCGAAGCAGCTTTGTTGTTTAATAATTAGTTGTAATGCGGAAGAGGACTAGATCACCTACATAATACAGCAATACATAGATTTCACGCCTACGTCACCATGGTTGCAACTGCGCAAGTCCGGGGCAAAAAGAAGCAGGTTGGAAGCCTGTTGGTCGGATAAACCCATAGACAGTAGAAGAAATAAACCAGAGAAAATGTCGAGAAGATGTTGTGTGGTAAACTGCACGAATAGATCTGGAAATGGCATGCAATTGTTTAACATACCAAGGAAAAAGAATGCATTTGCCCAACATCGAAGAAAGTTATGGCTGCAAGCTATAAAAAGGGCGGACTGGGGCAAAGATGGTCCGCTTATGGAGCGATTAATCATGTAATTGTACGTGTAAAATGACCACTGCCTTCGCTGTTCGTGTGCATGTTAATCTATTTGCCAGTAAAATTGTTAACTTTGATTAACTAGGCTAAAGTTGAGTAAAGCTGTGGTCACTCGAACTTAGCTATCTAGCACCAAAGAGCATAGAGCTCTTTGCTAGCACGCTAGCGGCAGTACTAGGTAATTGTTTACTGCCTGGTTATCAATGTCCTAACGTGTTCATGTTAATCAGTCTACTGCAGAACTTTTGAATGTGATTAAGTAGACTACGGCCGATTTAAGCAGTAAAACAGTTGGTTAGTAATACTTACGGCCCTATTTTGCCGCGGCGCATTGTGTATTCGCGACATGCGCGTGCTGTCATTGCTACTCTGTGCCAGCGCAACATTCATTTTTTCAGGCAAAAAATCACGTTGTCTAGATAGCAGATGACATTGCGCTGTGACTGGTGGGTCAGCGAAAAGAAGAGGTGTGGTCTGGCGCAAAGCGCACGAGATGCTATTACGAGGATGTATAAACCATTTGCGCCTTTGATCAATAAAAAGGTCCTTTTTCGTCACTGGCGCATTGTTGAGCTATTTTAGAGGCGCCAACGCTTTGAACACCGATGTACCTGCTGCTGCGCCAGAGAGGCGAACTGAACTGGCAGAAAAGTTGCAACATGTATAGCCTGTATAGCCATGTATTTTTATGTTTTAGTAAGCAAACAGGCACAAATAATGAGAATATAGCAATGTTGTGCAGTTTATAGCAATGTTCTGCAGTTTATTTACAATTTCTTTTGTCGTTTTAAATAAACAGCGATTGCAATGTTCTGCAGTTTATTTACGATTTCTTTTGTCGCTTTAAACAAACAGCGTGGCAAGTTGTAAGAAATAATATGGACAAATCATCAAAAAGAAAACTAGTGGAGTAATGGTTTGATAAACCTATACCTTCCGTTTATTTTTGATGGTTCCTTTGAGTTTAAGGCTTTTGTTTCCCGTCTTCTAACGTTGTTGTACCGCTTTCGGCGCACAAGGCGTTGAACCCCGATGTACCTGCTGCTGCGCCAGACAGGCGAGCTGAACTGGCAGAAAAGTTGCAACATGTATAGCCTGTATAGCCATGTATTTTTATGTTTTAGTAAGCAAAAAGGGCACAAATAATAAGAGTATAGCAATGTTTTGCAGTTTATAGCAATGTTCTGCAGTTTCTTTTGTCGTTTTAAATAAACAGTGATTGCAATGTTCTGCAGTTTATTTAATAAACAGCGTGGCAAGTTGTAAGAAATGAAATGGACTAATCATCAAAAAGAAAACTAGTGCACTAATGGTTTGATGGACCTCCACCTTTTATTTTTGATGTTTCCTTTGAGTTTAAAGCTTTTGTTTCACGTCTTCTAACGTTGTTCTACCGCTTTGGGCACTGTTCGAAAGTTCTCTTCTTGCCAAAAGAGGACACAATTACTGAAGATATTTACTCCCATACTTCTATGACCCGCAGAGGTTTGGGGGGATTCTTTCTTTGCATCCCCGAATATTAACTGCTCACGCGCTTTTACTTCAAGCACAAGCAGATCGGTCTCCTCCACCGAAAAGCTCCTCCCGTCCGGGTAAATCCGCCATCGTAATAGTGTAGTGGTGCTTGGGGGAGTGTAAACACTGTCGCAGCGCAGCTTGCTGACGTCACTACATGCGCCAGTAATTTCTGATTGCCAGTAGCCCTTAAAATGCGTACAGCCTTCATTGCCTGTAAGCATGTTGTCTGCGCACCTGTAAATGGTGCTGGGGTTGTGTGTGCCGGTTGAGAGCTGTTTCAGTCGTGTCGGCGGTGTGGACTAGTCTGGGACGCCAGGTATGTGGACAACATTTCCTCGGTTATGTGGTGAAGTGTAACTGTGGGGTGTCTGGCTAATGTTATTTCGCTTGTTCAGCATCTCCACTCGTTCTTGGGGTCTGGTTCGCTGTATTACTGACTGGGAGACTACTGCTGGTATTACTCGTGGTGCCTGCGTGTTTCCCTTGGCTTGTTTCGGGTATGTAGCACTTGCTAACGAGGTTCAACGTTGTTGGTGCCCTGGCCGCGGCTAGCGCTTCCTCCTTCCATGCAGGATAAACATTGGGTCGCGCATCGCTGATTCATCCTCGCTCGTTCGTGTGTACACCGGGCTCTGGGTAAGTAGGAATACTCGCATGACTATTGTGCACTTTAACTAAAAGTAGCCTGGCAATTAGCTAGCTAACCTGCCAACCCTTGTCTATCCTCAGGCTGCCGAGTGCCACGCTACGACGGGGCCTGCCTCTACGGTTTGGTGGGACAGCCGCCTGTACATTGTTTGCCCTAGTAATTGGGTTACAGTTCCCCTTCCCCGCTCGTTCCTTAAATTGTAACGACGGCGCGGAGCAAGGGTTTGTCGTGCAGTGAGTGTGGGGTGTGTTCGAGCGAGTGATTGTGTGTGTGGTGTCACGGTAGTGTGCATGAGGTTTGGTGTGGATGAGCGTGTGTGAGCTGAGGAAGAAGCGGGTCTATGTGTTTATTAATGGGTACATTTTGTGTTTCATTTCTTGGGTTGTTTTTCTGTGTTTAAGTTGCCTTGTTATTTTTGTATTGTGGTTGTATTTTTTTGTATTTATTTTGTGGGCTTGGTTGGGCTATAGGGCTGGGGTTGGGTCTCCCATTACAACTCAATCTGTTATACTGGCTAAGGCGCCTTGCTGTGCCCTTTTGGGGAATGTGCTATCTGCTGTGATTTGGTGTGCAGTGTGCTCTGTGTGTGTGTGCTGCCCTTGAGTTGTGAATGACCCAACCACTTGTCTTGTGTGGGGATACTGTATTGCTACCCCTTCTGTGGTTGCTCTTGTGTGATCAATTGGTCTGTGCAAAGGTGTGCGCATAATGTGCAGAACTATTGGTTACGCTTTTTATTAAGCTGCACACACCATAGCTTCCATGAGGGGTCGTTAAGTGTTTTGGTTCTAGTACTCCCAGTTATGTGCTCACCATCTAACTAGTGGCAGAGTTGTTGTATATGCACCGCTAACTGGAAGTCATTGTGTCTCCCTCTCTTTCTTTCTCCCCTTTCTCTCTCTTCTGGAACAGGACGTGTACGACCAAGGGCGCGTACTGCTGGCCTCCTGGGTGGTGGATTCCCCTCACTATTTTCTTTGCTGTGAGCACACGTGGTGGTTTGATTTTCTTATTGTTTGTTTGGTTTGTTGTGTATTATTGTGTGATTTTCTTTTTATACCCTTTTGGGTGTAGTGTGTAGTGTGTTTTGGAGTGTCTTTTATTACTTTCCCCTGGCCAGCGTGGGCTGCTTGAGTGTTGCGCCATCTATACTGTCCCACTAGTCTCCCCCTCTCACTCAGTAGGCACAGGCCTAACCTGGCGCCTAGGCTCCTTATTAGTGGCGCGCTGGGGCCCGCGTGTTACTGTGTGTGTGTGTGTGAATGAAATGTGGACCGTGTGCAACCAAAGATTTTAGTTGTGAATAGCTACAAAAATAAAATAAACATTTGTACGATTGTAATAGAACACTGGTCTCTCTCTCTTCACTGTGCACGAACCTGGGCGCCCTTGGCGGTCAAAACTGTGAAACCACTTAGTTCCAGGGGGATTGGTTGTCCCCCCTGGTGGCGTAGTCGACAAAGCGAAACGAGAATATCTCTCTTGGTACTGCCATCTACTACAATAGCAACACTCTATGGACAATGCGCCCGCTGGCTCTTAAAGGGAATGAGAGTATAAAATCTCATTGGTTAATTGTATGTTATGCCCAAAACACACCCATGACTAATGAAGTAACTTAACCCAACTCTTTTGAATGATGCGCCTGGCGCAATGTTCGCTTTTTCTGCCGTGAAAATACCAAATTGTGTCGGGAATGCCCCCAAAACAACTTGTGTGACAGACTTTAGACAATGCGCACATGATCGTGAAAATAGAGCCCTTAATCAGTCGGTATGTTCCGTTTACTGCTAGCTAATGTTATTTTCATATGTTTGTTGTTAGCAGTAGCCAAACTAATGTTGTTAACCGTCAGTCAGGTCATTCACTCGCAACAAGTGGCATGTTTAATTTCAAACACAGACAAAGTACATCGACAAAGCCTCAAATATGTAAACATACGTTTGGGAAGATGTTGACGGTGTTTGTACAAACCTTCCTGGCTACAGAAGATGGGTTAGTAGGTGAACTACAAGCAACAAACAATACATGTAAGCCTGCGCAAGTTCAGCCAGGAAGACTCTTATGCCACGGTAGCGCTATACCCTTCGGCCAATCAGCGGCCGCCACCTGCCTTATAATGACCTGTCTAACTCACCTTTTTCGCTGCTTCAGGTATCGACGTAAGCAAAGTCCATTCGTTGCGGAATCGCTATCATGTCGCAGCTCCCTCTTGTTGATTTTGAGGTCTCTGACTCCGACGAGGATATTATTCCTCCCTCCCCTGCCCACCTTGTGCGCCGTAGTACTCGCTTGTCGTCCAGGCTCCCTCTGGATTCCCGGTCCTCTGAGGAACTGCGGGCTTTCCTCGGGGACCTGAACATTGCGGTCGATAACGCCACGACCAAGGAGGGCCTCCTGGAAGTCGTCGCTTCCCTCCCAGGAAACGCATCGATCCACGGCGCCGAAGGGAACCCGGCGGCGGGTGAATCAACATCCGCCCCTGCTCCGCGTCCGCAGGCAGGGAGAAAGCGGAAGCGCAAGGCCTCTCCACCGCCTCGGCCTAAGCGGTCGCGGAAGCCCGCTGCCCCCCTGCCATACACGCCGGGTTCTCCTGTCCCATCCGGCTCTCAGCAACACCTCACCCAGGTGATCCATGACCTCACAAACGCCGTGCAGTCCCTGACTGCGAGAGTCAGCACCATCGAGGAGTCAAGGAGCAACTGCGGAAGGATCGGCGCTTCTCCACCGGCAATGGCGGATGCGCTCCACCCTCTTCAGCTCCCCTCAACCAGTTCCGCTGCTGATGCCGCAGCTTGGAACTCGTTGACTGGTCAGTTCTGGACACAGAGCTTCTAGTGCGCCACTTCGGTGGCCAGCGCGCACTGTCATGCTCCGTGTGCAGCGCACACGGCCATACGGCGGGATTTTGTCCCAAAACCCTATCTGCTTCTTATAATTCAAATCCCGTCTCCGTAAGGCCGCAATCAAACAATACCAGCCCTCACACCTCTAATATCGATAACTTCTCAATTTGCAATAAGTTCAATTTTTCTGTGTGTACGTTTTCTAACTGCCGTTTTCTCCATGTCTGTAGTTTTTGTCACGATCCCCACCCAAGGAGCGTGTGCCCCCAACGCCTCCGCCCTCTAAAGCGGGGAAATCCCCCTCCCTCAAAGAAATTCTAAACATTCATCCCTCTACCCCCATTAATATCCCTCTTCTGGCTTTCTACCTGTCATCTCACAATGACCCCTCCTTTGTCAACCATCTCCTCACTGGGTTGTCTCAGGGCTTTCGGGTGGGCACTGTCTCCGCACTCTCTGTACCTTATGTGGCTAAGAATTTACGTTCCGCTATGTCAGAGCCTTCGATAGTGTCTGATCTCCTGGCACGCGAAATTAATAAAGGTTACATAATCGGCCCCTTTCAGTCTCCTCCCTTCTCCTTATTCAGAGTGAATTCCCTTGGGCTTGCAACTAGGCGGTACTCAGGTAAAAAGCGCTTGATATTTGACATGTCCTCCCCCCATTCCCCGCTCGTTGCTAGCGTTAATGAGTGCATTCCACAGTCCCCATTTTCCCTGTATTATGCCTCTATCGACAACGGCATCCAATTGATTAAAGTAGCGGGCCTCGGCGCTTGGCTCGCCAAAGCCGACATCACTGACGCTTTTAAAATTATACCTTTGCATCCTGCCGATTGGCCTCTATTCGGCATTAGGTGGCAGTCCAAGTTTTATTTTGCCGTCAGATTGACGTTCGGTTGTAGAAGTAGCCCCCAAATTTTTAATTGTCTATCCGAAGCCCTATGTTGGATTTTAGTCAATGTGCGCCGGGTGCCCTTTGTCCTGCATTTATTGGACGATTTTCTACTTATCGATCTCCCGTCAAAAAAGACTACCGTCCTGGATACCCTTAGAGGGGTGTTTGGCGAACTGGGCGTGCCTCTGTCCGCCGAAAAAACCTTAGGCCCATCTACATCCCTTGAATTTCTAGGTATCGTTTTAGACACCAAAAAGATGCAGGCTTCTCTTCCGACAGATAAGCTCTCCAGGATTAGGTCCGCTGTCACGTCGTTTCTCGCCCTCCGGTCAGTTACTAAGCGCGAAATGCTTTCCCTCCTCGGTCACCTCAATTTCGCTATGCGCATCATTCCCCAAGGCCGGTCTTTCATTTCTCGTCTGCTAACACTAACTCACTCGGTTCCCAATTTGAACGATGAGGTTCGTCTAGACGAGGGTGCTAAATCCGATCTAAGTTTCTGGTCAAAGCTCCTATGCTCCTGGAACGCATCTCTTTTTTCTATAATGACACACCTGAAACCTCAGTAGTCCTCGACCTGTACACCGACGCGGCCCCCTCGATCGGGTTCGGGGGCTACTTCCAGGGGCGATGGTTCGCAAGTGCGTGGCCCGCGGACTTTCGGACCCTGGCCTCTGGAAGTTCCTCTATCGCTCTACACGAGATCTATCCCATTGTGGTGGCGAGCGTGCTATGGGGCACAGATTGGTTTCGCAAACGCATCTCTTTGCATTGCGATAACGAAGCTGTCGTAGCTATAATTAACAGAGGTTGTTCGTCGTGTCCTACAATTATGTCCTTGCTCCGCCGCCTGACCTGGCAATCTGTTTTATTTAATTTTATTGTCAAGGCTGAACATATCCCCGGTCATTGCAACTTAGTCGCTGACTCTCTCTCCCGTTTCCGTTTCCAGGAATTCAGGCGCAGGTGTCCGTCTGCGAGTCGGAACTCAACACCATGCCCAACTCTCCAGGAATTGATTCTGGACTAGGCAAATTCCCGCCTGCCATACGCGGGTCCGTGGTCTGTTTTATGTCTAGGGGCCTCGCGCCCTCCACCCTCAAAGCATACAGTTCATCCTGGTCGCTGTTCACTCTCTTCTGCTCTTCTCATAATTTACCTGCACGTCCTGTCCAAATCTCCACTGTGTGTGCTTTCCTAGCTTTTAATTTCGAGTCTCGACACCTCTCTATCTCCTCAATTCGTAGGATGTTGGCCGGGATTCAGTTCTACGCGCGCTGTCACGACCCTGGTTTCCCTAGCCTGTTTTCTCACACCTCCGTTCGCCTCCTCTTGAAAGGCATTGCTAAATCTCTACCTAAAACGCCGGACACCCGTCTTCCCATCACTCTCCCCGTTTTGCACAGGCTAATTCTTTCTCTGTGTGGTGGCTTGTTTTCCCCCTACATTAACGCTCTCCTTGAAGCTGCCTTTCTTATGGCGTTTTATGGTTTTTTGCGTCCCGGGGCGGCTACAACTGCCGTGGAAAAAGGGATGACCGACTCCTCTATCAAACGCTTGGGGAGATGGTCTTCTTCTGCCTTCGAGGCCTACATCCGACCCGGTACAAAAGACGTTCTGGAAGCTCAAGTGTCCCTATCCAACAGTAATAAGGTATTTATTATGTAACTACTGGTGGTGGTCCCTTGTTACATATTGCCATGCATTCGCTCACTTAACCCTCCTAACAACTCGCAAGCAATGCTATCTGAATTTATATGCTATACATGATGTATGCAAGAGGCTTATGAGGTAGTCTCACCCGGGAAGTACAACAGTATATAACCGCATTGCTTATATGTTCCAGTGTCTGGCTTGCGCACTGGTGTTCGTATCGCAGTTCTCAGCAAGAACTCAAGTGCGTTTCAGTGTGTGGCAAGCACTCTGCTGTCTAAGTTCTGCCGGTCGTTCTCAGCGAGAACTTTTATGTGCCCAGTGTGCGGCCGGCACACTGTTTTAAAAAAAAAACGAGTTAGCGCCAAAATCAGAACTGTATTGATCACTGTTGATAAGCCGTTAATAGTTTTTTCGCAAATCGCCACATCCGCCGTGTTATTCAGGCCTTGCTTTCTCCCTTTCTTTCCGAAAAGCCATAAACGCCAGCCCTGTAACTCCGCAGAACGCAACAAGTCCACTCAACCAATCACAACGCACATTCCACATTCTGTACACAACAATGGCGGCGCTCTGTGTTGAGCCGGTGTTCTGAGAATTTTCCCTACCCATGAAAACATCCTACCGACCTACATTGCGCATGCGCAAAACACATTACGTCATGTCGAGGAACTTGGTACGAGTTTTATCCTACCGATCAGCTGTCTACCGAGGACTTTCTGAGACAGACACTTGGGTATGCGGTATTTTCCTTTTTAATGACAAAATAACGATGTCTAGAACTTTTGTGTGAGTGTTGTTTAGATCTTTGCTCAACTCAAATAGTTTGTGCTGACTACTTTTGATATCGAAAAGTTATGATGTGCAAAAGTTTCGTTTGGAACACGTCTGCAACAACTAGCGGTCATCTTGGATAATTGAGGTTAAATAGGTTAAACAAATATTATGCATTGTAACTAGAGGGGGTGAGGGAACTAGGAAGTGGGTGAGCCACTTTTTACATTTTGTTTCAGATCTTCACACCATACCAAATGCCAAAGTGTCCTGTTGCTATTACAGCAAAAAGTAGGCTAGGTTATGCTAACGGTTATGCTTACGACTAATGGTGATAGCAGAGACGGTTGAAGAGAAACTTCGTAGCGTCTCTTCTATTCAACCGTCTCTGCGATCACCATCCTTTTGTAAGTTAATTTGATTGATAACAAATATTCATTACCTGCCGTGCCATAACCTACCTCCATACACTACACACTATACCTGAAGAGACTTGTAGGTGTATAGCCTAACTGTTTTTGTCTTTGCAGACATGGAAGAGAAATATCGTCTCGTGCTAAATAAATATTTATTTTAGAATAAATTCGATTTGTATTGTTTATACATTTGTACTGCTCTTGTCTGTGTAGGTGCAGTGTGGAACATGCCTGCGGTGGGGCCATTTCACCTGTGTTAACTACAGCGACCCTCTGTCTGAGTTCAACTGTGCAAAATGTGAATAAAATATATAAAAATAATAAATGTACAAAAATGTCTAAATAAATAAAAAATAAATTTGTTTTGTAGTTGTTCACGGTAAAGGCCTTGGGTTCATTTTAATTCTCAGAACGCCTACCTTCATATCAACATAGAAGCATATTCTGACGGGATGATTTCAATTGTCGGAACGACCTAGCTGCATAATGTGGAATAGTATTTTAAAGGGGTCATTTGAATTGCTTGAATCATGCAGCCAAGAAGCACATTCTGACGGGTTCATTAACTGTCAGAAACTCCTACCTACCTTACCATATTCTGACGATCATTTCAAAACGTCCTACCTGTATATAGAAATGTACCTAATCCTATTGTACCTAGAAATGTACCATCCTATTTTTATTCTCAGTCGTTTTCAATCAATCAAACCTTACACGTCATCATTTGCACTCGTTATTTCATGTATCTAAAAAGAAGACGGCAAAATTAAATCAGCACTGCACATCCACAATTAAGCTTCACACGCAATTGCATTGAAAACAAGAGTGGTATTATTTTAGTTGCTGGGGACACATTCCATGATTTCAATCCTCGTATCCTACTTGCAGAGAAAAAAAACACATCGAACCCCGATCAAATAGTGAGCAGGAATTTTAAAATGACACTGGACACGGGTGGTAGGACTTTCTGACAAGGTAGGAACTCTTTGCGGATATAGCTGTCATTTCTTCCTACCGTAGAACGTGGGTAGGACGTTTCGCGGAAGTAGGAAAATCTGGCGGAACACCGGTAGTTTAGGAAGTTTGCTGTATAGTTTGTGAAGATAAACGAAAAGAAAACGACATGAATACTTTTGATGGGATTAATGAGCCTGTGGTGGTTTCTGCTGTTGGTAAGAAACGTAAGCCGTCAAAAAACAATCACCTTCGTGAAAATGTTAAGAAGATGAGACACTCGGGAGGAGGGAAGATGCCTGCTGTCACTTGCTCTCACAAAAAAAGTTCAAACAACTTCTGTCACGCTGACACGTTAACCCCAGGCGATCTTCAGAGAAACTTTGAATCCTTTTACGGACATTCAACGAAAATCGAACAGGATCAAGCCATTTTACATCTTATCACTGTCAAAAAAGTCCAGCGGAGACGTCCAAAAGTTGACAACACTGACAGGCGAAAGGAGAGAGACGTCACCAACGAATACCACTTACTGACTGAAGATCATCCGACGAAGATTCCGGTCTGCAAGGCCACCTTTTGCAGCGTACTAGGTGAGTTGTTGTTGTTTTACTACTAGTCTATATAACAAGTAGCCTTTAGTGAAGATTCAGTGCAGTCTGCCTGCTTGCTAACGTTATCGTTTGGTGCAGCAGTAAACGCCCCCTTCTTTCGCAAGGGATAACGGTGTTGGTCCCTAACTAAACTGAGGTTATAATCGTTGGCTATAACAAAATCAAGCACATTTAAATGCCTGATGTAATTCGTTTTATCCTAGCCTATATGACAACAGCTGTCATGTTTTGTGCTGGTTTACTCTCATATCTGACATTAAGCCGTTGCTATTTCACCATCAAGTTGCAAGTGAAAAAGCTCGGGCATCACAACCTTTAGAGTAATTTAACTAGCTTCAGCATTGTAATTTTGACTGTTCAACCACATGGATATAATGACCATATTTGTCTCAGGCTTCATACAAAATAAGACTAGCCTATGTTAGGTTAGATGTCATTTACAGTGCAACATAGATAAGAAATATTAAAGGAACAGCATGTAAGAAATAAAACGAATTATAAAATGGCCCTGATATATCACCAGACATTAAGGAATCATGATCATTTAAAATACTTTGTCAACACACTGACTTACAGTTGAAGTCTATATTATAAGCCCCCTCTACAAAATTGTACTTTTTTCTAAGTATTTCCCAAGTGATTATCCAAAGAGCAAAATAAACTGAACACAGCTATTTGTGGACACCCTAGTTTTATTTTGGATGCTAACATGTTTTTATAGTCCACACAGAAATGAAGATATCACACAAAACACAAAAACGTCCAGGGTCAAAATTATTAGCCCCCCACATCCTAGTAGTCAAGTGTGTATCCTTTTTGCTGAATAACTGCTTGCAGACGTTTGTTGTAGTTTACAACAAGTCTCTCACACCTCGTTTGAGACCCATACTGAGACTTTTATGCAATGTGTTTAACTTGATGATTAAGTGTAATCAGCTGTTTCACCTGATCACCTTTATGCTCATCACCTGTGAAGGTAAAACACATGACTGCGTACAATTGATATGTGTGATGAGTTAATGAATGGTCATTTCTGAAAGGGGGCTAATAATTTTGACTCTCGTTTTTGTGTTTTGTGTGATATCTTCATTTCTGTGTGGAATATAAAAACATGTTAGCATCCAAAATAAAACTAGGGTGTCCACAAATAGCTGTGTTCGGTTTATTTTGCTCTTTGGATAATCACTTGGGAATACTTAGAAAAAAGTACAATTTTGTAGAGGGGGCTTATAATATAGACTTCAACTGTATGTAGATGTTGTCAATATGTGTGAAGTATGTGTTTTGGACTGTTGTGCCACCCTCCACCTATCTGATTTCGGCAACCTAGCTGGCAACCACTTTTCTGGGAGGAGGTGAAGGGGATACTATGCATTGCAGTACTTTGAACGTAATTGTAGAACCAGTTTTTGCCACAACCATACATACTGTTGCTTTAAGAGTGTTAACAATATAGTAATACAATACAATACAATACAAAACAATACAATATAGTAAGACATAATAACAAAAGATGGTAATGCAGTGCAGTATGTGCATTACGTCAAGTCCATGTTTTTAAGTATGTTGTACAGGCATACCATACAAATAAAAAAATTGTCTATCTTATCTTGCAGGTATTGGCAAAGATCGGGTGGCTCGAGTGACAAAGTTTTACGCAGTCAATGCTGCAGCCAGACCAGAGCAAAGAGGTGGTGCACGAAAAGTAGACGAAAACGAACACAAAAAACAACTGGTCAAGGATCACATCCAAACCTTTACGTGTCGGGCCAGCCACTATGGGAGAAGGGGAGCACCGGGTCGTAAGTACCTACCCAGTGACCTCAGTGTGAAGAAGATGCACAAGCTCTTCGATCAGCAGAATCACGACATAGTCAGCTACTCTCTTTATTACACCGTTTTCCGCCACAACTTCAATCTAGGATTTGGCCATCCAGCTACCGATGCCTGTTCATCATGTGCTAAATTTCAACTCAGAGTAAAGGATCCCAGCTTATCTGAAGATGAAAAACGTAATGAGTCTGCAATGTACATTTTACATAGAAGGAGAGCGCGAGTCTTTTATGATCTGCTGAGTAAGGAAGAACATGATGCCGTGACTGTGTGCTTCGATATGATGCAAAATTTAGTGCTCCCCAGAACCCCCATCGGTCAGGCATACTATTCCCGACAGCTCTACATGTATGTATTTGGAGTTGTTGTCCACCATGGGAAGGGCAGTAGGCAAGCCATGGATGATGTCCATCTTTATACATGGATGGAACACGAGAATAGGAAAGGGAGTAATATGACTGCTTCTGCCTTGGACCACTGTCTACATCAAGAGTTGAATGGTGCTCTTCTCCACGCTCAAAGGCTGCGATTGTTCAGTGATTCTTGTTTTGGACAGAACAAAAACATGAACCTTCTCTCCATGCTGTTTGCCTTGATGAAAGAGGAATTTCCAAGGATTGGTGCAGAGTATGTGTTTCCTATCAGGGGGCACAGTTTTCTTCCAGTCGATCGCGTGTTTGGGAGGATCGAGCAACAGGTTCGCAAGAAGGATACCATTCTCATGCCGGAGGAGTACTACGAGATCTTGGGAAATCATGGAAAAGTTCACATCTATGGGCAACACTGGCAGGCTTATGATTTCAAGAAAGAAACACAGGATTTTGTAAAGGCGCAGAAGTCATTTAAGTTAAGTGAAGCAAGAATGCTGGAGCTGAAGAACGACAAAGTTGGATTCAAGGCTGTGTATAGCAGTGAATACTGCTATCATTTTGTGTTGAAGAGAGGGAAGACCTGGGCAAGCTTCAGGCCAAGTCCACTTCCAAATGAAAACACTGTGAAGGAAGCAAAAAAAAGAGATGTGCTTAACTTGCTGTCTGAAATTGGTGTAAGTGACGATGTGCGTGCCTTTTATGATGATGCACTCTCACAAATGAATGTTGAGGAGCATGACAGTGACAGTCATGAAGAGTAGTTGCCTTTTGAGAGTAAACGTTCACTGACTGTACTGAGGAAAATACCTTTTTGAATGCTTTACTTATATAGAATCAGTTTTCATGTAATTTGGTTAGTGGTGAATACTATTGCACTGATTGTTTCTTATAGAATGGTTCCATTTGCAGTTAGAATTTCATGTGCGCATGAACATGTTTTTTTTTTTAATGAACAACAGAAATACCTTTTTACCTTTTTTAATCTTCCAATATTTTTTTTAACCACTGCAATGATTTATATGCTGTAATGCACTTGGCAATGCACTGAATGTGTTGTGTTTAAATTAATCTTAAAAAAGAAAAATACTACACTACACTACATTACACACAATATGAATGTAACAAAAGATGTTTTTTGAGAGTGAATGTTTACTGAGTGAATGTTTACGGAGTTCTGCACTGAGGAAAATACCGTTTTGAATGCTTTACTTATATAGAATCAGTTTTCATGTAATTTGGTTAGTGGTGAATACTATTGCACTGTTTGTTTCTTA
Organism: Setipinna tenuifilis; assembly: GCA_030347295.1. NCBI lineage: Eukaryota > Metazoa > Chordata > Actinopteri > Clupeiformes > Engraulidae > Setipinna > Setipinna tenuifilis. Next base: position 32,076,952 of record CM059268.1, on the reverse strand, counting down.
TAATACAGTTCTGTTTACACATAAACATGTTTTATATTTGAAAATGAACAACAGAAATACCTTTTTTATTCTTCAAATGCTTTTTTATTAATGCCGTTATTTACAGTACTGTAATACAAGACATGTATAGTGTTTAAATGAATCTTAAAAAAGAATAATTGCCTACACTACATATGAATGTAATATGAATGTAACAATATGAATGACAAAGATTAATGCAATCTGGGAAGTTTAATGTGAGAGAAAATCCTGTGGTCTAATATATTTGATATTGTTTTACATGTTTTTTGCACTTTTTTTAATGCAGCAATACTTTATTTATGGTTGTTTTAACGCCCAATGGCCAAATAATAGATAGGTTGTTAAACTTCAGATACTGTCATATGTAGATCAACTTACTATGTTGCTTGATATTGTATTTTGCTGTGTCAATCCAAAAAAAAAAAAATATATATTTATATTAATGTCATGGATTTATAGCATTTTGTGAAAAAGCGAGTCATGGATTTATTGCGTTTTGCGAAAAAAAATCTGTTTTTAAAATAAATCTTTAAAAATTAAAATCTGGATTTGAATTTTTTTTATTATTATAATCTTGAGATGTGATATGACAGTTTGGGACAGAAAATAGGGATTTTCATCATAACACTTTTTTGTTACAGAAAACACATTTTTACTCAAATTAATCAAAATGGATTTATAGCGTTTTGGAACCAAACTCTTCAAATACACCAAACATTAAAGTTAAAAAAATACATTATTTAAAATGGTTAATAAATAAATACCACAACCATTATTAAACAAAGATTTGTGCAATGACTGCAGACGGCTCTACATTCAGAATTAAAAGACAAAATATATAGAAATTCTACTGAAATACAGTTTTGAACTTAGTACAAAAAACTGCATATGTAAATTAGGTTTATGTAGGCCTACGTGTAAATCACTGGTACATTTAAAATTCACTCTATTTTACATTTATAAAGGTTTCATATGGGAGAAAAAAAACATTGTGTACAGAGTTTGAAATAAATACGAAGAGGGAAAATCTACGTAACAGTAAGATTGTTTCTTTTCATATTAGTTTCACCAGCAGATGTTGCCCTTGGCCTATGAACCTGCAAACTGACGAGAACTATGTACTTGTGACTGAGGGCAACCGCAGCATAGCTAGCTAGCAACCTAAGGAAGAAAGTGCTAGTCTTATCCGAACGTTAACTGAAAACAGTCGAGTGACCATGATGAATTGCTTTCAAATATCCATATCCATATTTATATCCACAACCTAAACTAGCTAGCCAGCATCAATCATTTACAACTTTAATCATTTGCAACACTTGTTAACACAGTCTGAACATTGCTAGTAGCCTGGGAGCTAACGTTACAAAGTTTGTTGACGGTAAGGAGCAAGGGCTACAAAATGAACTTTTTATTATTATGATTTATTTATTTAAAACACTGTCTTATCTGCAAGCGTGAGATTCATCTCGCGTTCTATTCTTTTACCGCTCCCGACTTTAGATATCTTTTCAAGGCCCTGTCCAAACATTTGTCTGCCAAACTTAAACTGGTGGGGGGAGGGCTTCTGTGCATGCCACTTTCTCAGCAAGCAAGGGCGCCTGCAGTTCGCCATTGTGCCGATTGCAGCATTACAGGGGGCGCCAATGTGCCGATTGCAGCGACATGACAAACGGAGCTTTTTATTTTATTTTTTTCCCCAAGCGCTCGTGGCGCCCCCCACGAAATGGCGCCCCGGGCGGCTGCCCGGTTCGCCCGTGCCTAAAACCGCTACTGTGTGTCGCAGTTCTCAGCGAGAACTTATGTGTGTTTAGTGTGTGGCAAGCACACTGCTGTCTAAGTTCTGCCGGTCGTTCTCAGCGAGAACTTTTATGTGCCCAGTGTGCGGCCGGCACACTGCTAGCATTCGCAGTTCTCAGCGAGAACTTATGAGTGTTCAGTGTGTGGCAAGCACACTGCCGTCTACGTCATGCCGGTCGTTCTCAGCGAGAACTTTTATGTGCCCAGTGTGCGGCCGGCACACTGCTGTCTGTGTCGCAGTTCTCAGCGAGAACTTATGTGTGTTCAGTGTGTGGCATGCACACTGCTGTCTACGTCATGCCGGTCGTTCTCAGCGAGAACTTTTATGTGCCCAGTGTGCGGCCGGCACACTGCTGTCTGTGTCGCAGTTCTCAGCGAGAACTTATGTGTGTTCAGTGTGTGGCAAGCACACTGCTGTCTACGTCATGCCGGTCGTTCTCAGCGAGAACTTTTATGTGCCCAGTGTGCGGCCGGCACACTGCTGTCTGTGTCGCAGTTCTCAGCGAGAACTTATGTGTGTTCAGTGTGTGGCAAGCACACTGCTGTCTACGTCATGCCGGTCGTTCTCAGCGAGAACTTTTATGTGCCCAGTGTGCGGCCGGCACACTGCTGTCTGTGTCGCAGTTCTCAGCGAGAACTTATGTGTGTTCAGTGTGTGGCAAGCACACTGCTGTCTACGTCATGCCGGTCGTTCTCAGCGAGAACTTTTATGTGCCCAGTGTGCGGCCGGCACACTGCTGTCTGTCTGTCTACGTCCTGCTTGTCGTTCTCAGCGAGAACTTCCGTGTGCCCACATGTGTGTAACTCTCAGCGAGAGTTTACGTGTGCCTAGCGCGCAGCAGTCACACGGTCATCCGTGTGTTCTGTGGGAGCAAACGGCGTTCTGCCCGATGCTCATCGTAAGTATACCTCTATATTTCCAATAATGCTTAGTAACATGAACACTGTTCTAACTCTTTCCTTCCTTGCTTCAGGTGGGTCCTTGTCGTCGCCTTCACGGTGGGTCTGCATAATTTACTTTCGTGGTCATCCTCTTGGGGGTAAGTTTCATTTCATGACTCTAGCTTACTCAGAAGGTATTAAAACCTTCGCCTTATTCTCTTTTTGGGGGGGGTATCTCTGGTCTCTACTACATGGCTGCAGCAGGATCTGACGCATCCTTCAACCCAAGACCCGGGCCGATGACAGGACCTACGCCAAAGATCATCTACTTCCACTAATATATTGTTAAATTCTGTTTTATTAAATCGCTTCAAACGTACTCCTTTCTCCGAGTCTTTCTGGCTGAAATGTAAGCCTGCGCAAGTTCAGCCAGGAAGACTCTTATGCCACGGTAGCGCTATACCCTTCGGCCAATCAGCGGCCACCACCTGCCTTATAATGACCTGTCTAACTCACCTTTTTCGCTGCTTCAGGTATCGACGTAAGCAAAGTCCCCTCCTCCATCCCCACCACCACCAGTTTGGTCCTTGTCTTCCCATCCGCTCGGGGGTATCTCTGGTCTCTACTACATGGCTGCAGCAGGATCTGACGGATCCTTCAACCCAAGACCAGGGCCGATGACAGGACCTACGCCAAAGAACATCTACTTCCACTAATATATTGTTAAATTCTGTTTTATTAAATCGCTTCAAACGTACTCCTTTCTCCGAGTCTCTGGCTGAAATTCATTATTGGCTTTGGTGTTTTTTTCTATGGCGGGGCATAACTTTCTGCCCCGGATTTGCGTGCGCATGCGCAATGTTTGTAAACATGAAATCTATCTATAGTAAATTCACTTAAGATGCAGATAGTGTACATCTAGTAGCTGCGATCCGTTTCTTGGGTAACACCGCAAGCAAACGTCGCCACCCACTGGTAACGTCACTTAACATAACAGGGGAGACATCATTTCATTTAGCATTACCTGCTGACGTTAAATTGCACACAAGAGTATACATGTAGAGGTCCCAAGAACTTTTATTGTCACTAAACGTATGACGTGTACACTACATACATAAATCAAGAATATTAACAACATAAAGTAAATAGTATGCATTAACAGTTACAGCGATGGATGAGATATCAGGCAAAACAATTATTTTATGCATGAACGCATATCATTGAGACTATCCAAAACACCAATGCATCTCAAATGCACACGTGCATTCAAGTACGTACAGTTTCAGAGATCAAGAAATGCAAATTTATAACAGCAAGTGAAGGCAACATTATCCCATTTCTACGTGCGAAGCTATTAGTTGAAGAAAACAAATGTTTACCTGATATCTCCATCGCTGTTTCGCCGACACGTTTGTTGGAAACCCGTGAAAAATCTCCAAGTTAAGCATTGGTATGGCCAGATCGAAAAGCCTCGAAAAGACGTAAATCGCAGTTATCACTGGGGTAGTCTTTCACAGTGACTCATGGGATACGTAGTCCTGTCTGCACGTTTGTATGACAGAAAAAAGTAAAAAATTAAGGCATTCATACAGTGGTGTGTCAACATGATACAATACACCACTGAGGCATGTATCTTTAGGAATTAATGCACAAATTTGGAAATAAACGTAGACAAAGTATAACCGATGCATGCGACTATGCTTCTCAAACAATTGTATGGTGGAGAAACTTACAATAAACATATATGTGTGCAAAAAAGTGCTTTAATAATACATAATGAAGACGTGATTATTGGTAAAATTATTAGATGCCAAAACTGCCAGAAAAGATGTCTGTGGTATAATTAATTAAAGTTACGGCAGCAAATGCTAAATACTGTCTGCTGTACCTGTTCAAGTGATAGGCCTGTTCAAGTGATAGGCTTAACATAGCTCACTAGCTAGTTGGCTAACACTACGACAATTTATTTCGTTACACCATACTAACAAACGATTATGACATACATGTGTCAAAGACAAGTCAACAACATTCCGATAAAAACATTTTCAACTTTATTTATACGACATATTCTTACAAATGTATATTTGTTCGTGGTGCTAGGTTGTACTGCGTATTGCTTTCCCATGTAGCGCGACACTTCCACGTTTTAAGAAGGACCCATGATGTAATTCTACTTCCTAAAGTTTAACCTATATGGTAGGCTTAACCTTTGTGGTACCGACAGGGCCCATGGTGTGTGATTGGTTGTGCTCTGCTTTGACGTAAGACCCAGTGTGGTGTTAGCAGCGCCAAAACTAGAAGCAAAACCTGTCCAAAGCGAGTGTATGGAATGAATTCCCTGCCAAAACGTCTGTACTCGTAGAAATATCTTGTGCTTGTAAAAAGAATTTGTGTACACGTGGAAATATTTTGTGCTTGTAAAAAAAATGTGTGTCTGCGTGAAAATCTGTTTTGTCTCTGTAACAAAGTTTTGTGCTTGTAAAAAAATGTGTGTCTGCGTGAAAATCTGTTTTGTCTCTGTAACAAAGTTTTGTGCTTGTAATAAAAATTTGTGCTTGTAAATATATTTTTTGTACATGTAAAAATACTTTCTATTTGAGAAAAAAAAACAAATCTCCCACAGGCACAAATCGTATCCACAAGCACAGATTTTTTTTACGAACACAGATTCTTTTTACGAACACAAAACCCAAGTGTGAAATCTCTGCCAAAACTTCTCATCCAATCACCAAACGTCTTACTCACTGGTCATTATACAATAGTTAGATCCGGTCGATTTTTTTATCCATTGATCTGGGAGTGAGGTTGTTGTGGAATACCCTCAGGGGTGTGATTCGCCGCAGGCACGAAGCCGCAGGCTCACGATCACGAGTGTTATATTGCTTTTATACGATAGTTCCTTTGGTAACAATAATTACACAAAATGATTAAAATATATGTTATTTTCTTTATTTCGGTTGATTGTTTATTCGATTGTTCCTCCGCTCCAGAAAATAGTCCCAGTTGGCGTCTTGGTTGCTGAGCAACGCACAGTGCACTGTGCACCACTGCGAAAGAGCAAAGATAGATAAGGAATCTAAGCTCTTTGCCACTGCTCTACTTGTAGACTTTGAATTGCACATTGCCGTTGATTGTGCAGCCGCTGAGAAAAGGGCCTGGATGTTCAGTCCGAATAACTAGATGGTCTTACGTGCTGATCTAACTATGCCGTACCCTGGCAACTTAGCTAATTTTACATGTTTTGCTAGCGGAGTTTGGCTAAGCTAGCTAGCCAGGTCATACTGAATGTAATGAGCCAAACCATATGTTGCCATGTGTAGTTAAATGTTAATCTAGCGATCTTTTTAAAACTCTTGTATATCCAAAATGTATACTGTGTTAGTTGTACTGAATTGTATAACATGGCCCTGTTTACTGTAACCCTGGGGAAGAGGACTGTGAAGGAGGACAACTCTAAGCCCCATTGCCCCGTGTGTATTGTCTGTGATGTTACAGAACGCTTGAGTAAAACGTGGATCAGATCACCTGAGTCGGCGTCAGTCCTTCTTCTCCTCCCCACTGTACATACATAATCAATCACAACAACGCAGAGTCATACGACCGGTTACATTGGGTGATATAGGGTATGGTCTATAATTTTCCCATTGCTTAAATGTTCCATGGGAGACGACGCGGGAGCAATGGTACGTGAATTCTATATGTAGCCATGTACAATAAAGTAGCCAGGTTAACGGCGAACTTGCTGCATATTCACGTCCCCTGAAATGAAAAGAGGTGTCGGAACACCGCGGCCCACTTCAAGCACGCCTGTTCATAATGTAATTTAGAACTTGTCTTAAAACTGATTAAACTGAAAACCGATTAAAAACACCAGACAACTGCAGCAAGTTCGCCGTTAACTTGGCTACTTTATTGTACATGGCTACATATAGAATTCACGTACCATTGCTCCCGCATCGTCTCCCATGGAACACAGCAGATATGATCATCAGTGTCCGGAAAATATGCCTCCTCGCCGTTTCTAAATAAAGGCGGCAACTTGATTGGCCGGTGAGTAAGACGTTTGGTGATTGGCTGAGAAGTTTTGGCAGAGATTTCACAATTGGGTTTTGTGTTCGTAAAAAGAATCTGTGTTCGTAAAAAAAATCTGTGCTTGTGGATCAAGCGGCAACGTTCCAGGCTGAAAAATGAAGCCGGAAGTAAACGTTGTAAGGCTGCAGTACCTATTTTGTCCTTTGGGGGCTGGCTCCAAAACAGAGCAATTTCCCATAGACTCCCATGTTAAAAGGTCCATTTTCACAGCTAAAATAAACATATTTACAGCCTGGTTCAAAAAATGGTTTTAGTGTCTTTCGATAGTTTGGGGGTCCATGACAACTCTGAGGGGGGTGAATTTTTTTAGAATCCATTTGCTTTAAGCACAGTTAAGTTTTAATTTTATGAATAATTAGGGGCGTGGTCCGTTTGATTGACAGCAGCCGGCCACCGCTGCTGACGTGAGGCTGAGATTCTCAGCCTGAGAACTCTGTCGACTCTTCGGCTGTCATCGGATATTTCACGACTATATAATTTCCAGCATATTCAATAATATGTTACATCCAGGATGTCTGACGTTGCTGTTAATTGTTCTAAAGGACCACCAAAGAATGTTTCTTTACATTTTTATGGTAAGTGACATTACACTACTGTTTATCTGCCATCATTACTAATATGTAGCATCGCTGTTAGCCCCGTAGCCTGAAATCACCTCAGAAATGTTAGCATGTTAACCCTGGTGTCAAACTTGCTCCCGAATGACTTTACTGCAACATAATATTACTCAATCTGCCATTATCAAGCTTATTTGACAGCTACAATCGGTCAGTAGAATGACTATAGTACAAAGTCAGTAGAATAGCATTGAAGGAGAGTTTGATTTGAGTTTTGTCTCGGCCGTCTTTGAAGTTCAATACAGTCTTAGCTCGCACAGCTAACGCAAGCTACGTTACAGCCTGCTAAGGTTCGTCAGCTAGTAATGAAGTTGACATATGTGACAATACCGTCAAATTATGTCCACTGACTCAGTTCTTCATCTGTGCTATACTTAAGAGGAAGTACGTGTGTTAAAAACATAGACTGTGTTAATACGAGAGGGAGAGGCACTTTAAAGCACCCTTGCTTGTAAAGTTTATTGAGTAGCTAAAACTTGACTCCGCTTAGAATTACGTAAGAAAAAGATTTAAAAAAAAAATAGTGCAAGCCTACATTCACGTAAGAATGGGCAACCTGGCCTTACACATTACATTTTGAATAGTATTGTAAATTAACATTTCAAACATCTCATCAGTTTTCCTTTAGGTGACTCAGACAGGCTGGACAAAGGGATGGATGGTTAACTTGAGACAGAGCTGGACTCCACACCAGAGCTCTCATCTTTGCTGTCAGCACTTCGAGACATCCCCACGGATGCCAGGGACAGTACCAACCTTTTTGTTGCAAATATTTAATATATATATCTTATTATTTCTCCTCCAAATGTCTGGGAAACTTTAAATATGCTTTAAACATTTATTTTATACAGTGTTTTGGAAACTATGGTAGTGACATACAATTCCATTACAATTAGCACATGCTTTTATTCAACACAACTTACAGTAGAGGACACAATGCCCATTTATTCTTGACTCCATTAGGCCACAGATGCCCTTTGCTCCTATCTTGATGTTGTTGTGTGCATCACTTTTGCTTACTGCTTTTCTTGCTGCATTTGATACTTACCAACCTGCCACTTTACTGTATTACACATAACTTTATTTATTCACTTAAATGTTCTGATTTCTTTACATGTATGGGTAAATATCAATGTATTGTCTAGTCAAAATGTTTTGTCAATATTAAAAAAAAAATGAAAAATATGCTACTGAAAAAAAGGTTGACACGTTCGATACTTATTCATCCTGCTTTACATGCCATATACTGTTTTTTTTTTCACTTTGCTCATTGACTGCAGTGTATGTTTAATGCACTGCTTTTGTTTACAATGACATTAAGATTTTCCCTTTTATATATTAATAGTAATTGTTGAAATAAGACATTTTGATTTGATTCATTCTTGGTTTAATAAATATATTACAAATTCCATATACATTTCAAGTGTGACTTCAGTGCAAATCAAAATCAATAACAGATTTGTGGTAGAAAATGTTTGTTGAAGCAGTTTCAGACATGTGCTGTCCTTATATTTAAAGTTATCACGAGTTTGACATTCATTCACCAGGCAAAATATTACAAGTTCCTGTACATTCAAAGTGGGATTTTAGCATAAAGAATTCAAAATCATTAGTACTGATATCCCCAAGACAAAGCTAGCCATTACAGATCACACAAGCCCTGCTTCAAGCAACAAGATGATCACTTGTCCAAGGTCATTCCCGCCGCAGTGGATGAGCAGGACATATAGGACGGTTTCTTCTTGTAGGGCCTGGGAGAAAAACAAGAGTATGTCACACCATTTTAGTCCACCCAGGCCAAATCACCTCATCTGGGCATGAAGTCCCAAGTTGGTGGCCAGGGACCTCCTTGCAGCCTCTTCCCCTCTTCCAACCTAGCTGTGCCCCAGAATTTATGAAGTTGGAGCTGTAAAAGCAAAAATGAGAAAAGACAATATTAACATACATTCAACGAATTAGATGGTCATAACTATTAGCTGTTCAAGTTTTTAAAACGTGAGGTACGGCGATATTTGTATATTTTCTTAAGGTTTTATTATTATGTCACATTTGAACATTTGCTATATGAAACTATGTACTACATAAGTAATATGTAGTTGTCTTCCACTATGTTGGATTGTCTTCAGTCGCTTTGAAATGGCCTCAGAAACCATTATGTACATTTGAACATTATATGCATTCAAGCTACGACAGGTCTTGATAAGAAAATGTGAGAGCACCGACATGCACACCTTCATTTATAAAGTCCACAATGTACACCGAATAAATTAGCAGGACTACATCAACAGCTGAAAATAACCACTACAGACATGAAAAAGACGGATGAAACGGGCTGGTTAGTCGAAAGGTTTCAATCACACGACAACAGAACAAATTCCATGTCAAGATATCATGAGCACGTTACCGAATGCCACAAAGCATGCACTATAGTTAAGACCTCTCTTATTAAATCGTGTGCAAATGGGCAACGTTAACGACCAAAATCATAAGAAAACCATAGTATCAGTTTGAAGCAGTAGTGACAGAGTATTGAGGGAGGTTTTGAAATCTTTGGTAGTCAGAGCAGTCATAAACGACATGGTTGCTATGCATTGCTAACTTACGCTAATAGCCTACAATAATTTAGCAACTATAACTGATGACTAAAAACTGCTCTTTCACTACATTACACTGAATAGTAGCAAACGGTCTGCATGATTATTAAATTTACTCATGTACTGAAAATAATAATGGATTTAGGTACTTACCAGCAAAATAGATGAGTTCAGTCTGGTCAACATCGGTCAAGTGTATCGCCCAAAATACATGCAAGCGAAATTTACCGCTTTCGCCCCGCTTTCTCCGTGAAAGAAGTTCTCCGCTACGTAATTTGCGGGAGCTGGCCTAGCCTGTAGGGGCGGGTCTTCAGGCCGCCTGGCACTACCTTTTCATCCATATATGGAATGTCAGGTAGAAGGCGGGTTTAGAATGCAGAACGCATTGGTTAAGATGGCGGCGCCCTGAACCTTCAAATTAAGCCTCATTTTGGCTGTGGGAAAGTCTATGCGTGACGTCACAGAGGGTTTGTCCAGTTCTTATATACAGTCTATGTTGTGGATACGATTTGTGCCCGTGGGAGATTTGTTTTTTTTTCTCAAATACAAAGTATTTTTACATGTACAAAAAATATATTTACAAGCACAAATTTGTATTACAAGCACAAAACTTTGTTACAGAGACAAAACAGATTTTCACACAGACACACATTTTTTTTACAAGCACAAAACTTTGTTATAGAGACATGAACGTTTTTCACACAAGGACACATTGTTTTTACAAGCACAAAATATTTCTACGTGTACACAAATTCTTTTCACAAGCACAAAATATTTCCACGTGTACACAAATTCTTTTTACAAGCACAAGATATTTCTACGAGTACAGACGTTTTGGCAGGGAATTCATTCCATACGAGTGGCGAATGGCGAGTGATGCTGTAACCCTACTAGTGTAGCTTGTAGTTCAGTGGCGGTTTTAGGCACGGGCGAACCGGGCAGCCGCCCAGGGCGCCATTTCGTGGGGGGCGCCAGGAGCGCTTGGGGAAAAAAATAAAATAAAAAGGTCCGTTTGTCATATCGCTGCAATCGGCACATTGGCGCCCCCTGTAATGCTGCAATCGGCACAATGGCGAACTGCAGGCGCCCTTGCTTGCTGAGAAGGTGGCATGCACAGAAGCAGCGTGTCTTCTCGGTCTCGGGGGCAGTAGCTCCGCACACGCACATAACGCAGCGTGCGTAGGGCACCAAGTGCTTGTGGGGGCACCACCAAAAAAATTGGCTCGTGAAAAAATCATCACAATAGGCTATACGTGCTAGTAAGGATATTTTAAAAATGTGCAAAGCATGTTAATATTTATTTTAAGCAATACAAAAGCAACATAGGTCAATTTGCTCCTCTCCTTCTCCATTCTCCTCCTGGTGCCCCCCTCCCCCACCTTTCAGTGGTCTGGTCGATTATTGCTCAGTCTTAGTTTAAGTTTGGCAGACAAATGTTTGGACAGGGCCTTGAAAAGATATCTAAAGTCGGGAGCGGAAAAAAGAATAGAACGCGAGATGAATCTCACGCTTGCAGATAAGACAGTGTTTTAAATAAATAAATCATAATAATAAAAAGTTCATTTTGTAGCCCTTGCTCCTTACCATCAACAAACTTTGTAACATTAGCTCCCAGGCTACTAGCAATGTTCAGACTGTGTTAACAAGTGTTGCAAATGATTAAAGTTGTAAATGATTGATGCTGGCTAGCTAGTTTAGGTTGTGGATATAAATATGGATATGGATATTTGAAAGCAATTCATCATGGTCACTCGACTGTTTTCAGTTAACGTTCGGATAAGACTAGAACTTTCTTCCTTAGGTTGCTAGCTAGCTATGCTGCGGCTGCCCTCAGTCACAAGTACATAGTTCTCGTCGGTTTGCAGGTTCATAGGCCAAGGGCAACATCTGCTGGTGAAACTAATATGAAAAGAAACAATCTTACTGTTACGTAGATTTTCCCTCTTCGTATTTATTTCAAACTCTGTACACAATGTTTTTGTTCTCCCATATGAAACCTTTATAAATGTAAAATAGAGTGAATTTTAAATGTACCAGTGATTTACACGTAGGCCTATATAAACCTAATTTATATATGCAGTTTTTTGTAGTAATTTTAAAACTGTATTTCAGTAGAATTCCTATATATTTTGTCTTTTAATTCTGAATGTAGAGCCGTCTGCAGTCATTGCTTTTTTTTTGCATTTCTTATAACCTAGGCCATCTTCATGTAAAGCAACAATTTTCTTTTTTAAATCCTCAGAGAGTTCTTTTCCATGAGGTGCCATGTTGAACTTCCAATGACCAGTATGAGAGAGTGTGAGAGTGATAACACACAATTTAAGACAATGTCTACCTATTTACACCTGACACCTTGTAACACTAATGGATCACATGACACTAGGGAAGAAAAATGGCTAATTGGGCACAATTTGGACATTTTCACGTAGGGGTGTACTCACTTTTGTTGAGAGTGGTTTACACATTAATGGTTGTGTGTTGAGTTATTTTGAGGGAACAGCAAATTTGCACTGCTATATAAGCTGTACACTGCCTACTTTACGTTGTAGAAAAGTATTATATCTTTAGACTTCTCCCATGGAAAGATATAATAAAAAACTGTGTGTACTCATGTTTTGAAGAGAAAAACCATTACACTAAGAACCAACTAATTGGAATAGATCGGCAAGATTTATTTGTTTGAAAAATGTGCTAAATGTGGCCTGATTGGGTTAACTGTAGGCTACGTCTACATAACATTGTCGCAACAATCTAACAACATGGCCTGAAACTGTTGCTTAAAGTGCCCCCTAGGTAAGACGTTTAATGTGTTGTTTTTTGTTAAATTACTTCAATGTTCAACATGACCAAAGTGGCACGGATCCGTGCCGCTTGAGTTCTAAGGGTTAAAGCAATGAGATATGCCATTCTGTGGTGAAAAATTGCAAGTTGGTTTGGGGATTTGTCCATGTTATTTTGAGAATGTTATCTCAGTTTCAAGAACCTATGATGCAGGATCACAATTGTCTGTAATGAGAATTAGATTAACAGCAAGCATGACTGCACCAAATTATTAATAATTTACTTTACAGGTCTATAGTTGTTAATAATGACAATGAACACAGGACTACATGATTAATAATAATTAATTTTAATTACTAATGACCATTAATGAACATGGCGCTACACTGTTTAATAATTAAAGAATTAAAGAACACAAGACCATGTGCATGCTTCTTTAGAATGAATACAGGACCGCACTGATTCTTCAATGATTGTTAAAAAAGCAAACAGAAGACTGCAAGTGAGAACTAGACTGCATTCCCGCAGAAAATGCAAAAAGTGTGCTTGCATTTTAGCATAGTTAGCATTGCTAGCAATGTTAGCATAACATCTAAATAGCTTCAGCTAATATAGCTACACAAACACTGTAAGCACAGTTAATTACTTTGCATTTTAGCATAGTTAGCATAATTAGTATTGTTAGCATTATTACCATTGTTAGCACTACTGCTAACGAATACTAGCTGAGTCAACCAAGTAACACTCTTAACTCAGTTAATTATTTTGCATTTTAGCATAGTTAGCATAGCTAGCATTGTTAGCATAACAGCTAACAAACGTTTGCTAAGTTAACAGAGTAGCACTGACTACACAGACAACTACCAGAGATAACTACTATAGGCTGCAATACACTCCCATGGCAGAACATTATGCAGGCCATTTCATGGGGATTATGACATCACTCAAGAGTTCTATTCCTGAACATTCCACATTCAAAAAATGGCAGTTGGTCCAGGTGCAACTGCCACAGTATTGTCTGCCTCTCTTTCACCATTTTTAAACTGTCCTGTTTCAAAAAGTTTAAGTAGTTGCCACATCAAAATTTCACAGGTCACAGTCAGATCCCAGACCTCTCTTACAAAGTTTAAATCAAGTTTATAGGTTAAGCGGTTGAGTTTTGATCATTAAAAACTTCAGACATGCACTCTGACCTGTTTACAGTAAGATGATAAAATGTATGGCAAAATCCCATAGACTGTCTGACACTATATTTAAACTGTCCTGTCTCAAACAGTTTAAGTAGTTGCCGCATGAAATTTACACAGGTCACAGTCAGATCCCAGACCTCTCTAGCTGCTAGAGTAGAGCAGTGTACTGTGACATCATCAGCCTGAACATTCTGCCATTCATTTTCAATGGTGGAAAAGTTGCAGAAAAACGACAATAACGGATGAACGACAAGAGGTACGGTATACAGAATTGTAGGCGGTCATGTCCAAACCGGGCCGGTCGATTTAGAGTTGGAACGGTGTCTCTATCTCGAAAGCCTGAGGACTAGTAACGTCTTCAAGATCTGGTCTAGGAGAATAATAATAAACGGGGAGATAACAATAAGTGTGCTCTCCAAGCACACTTAACTAGAGAATGTAATTCCAGGCAATTACCAGTGCATGAAAATGCAAACTTTTATTCTGAAACAGTTGTGGGCAGGGAAAATGTTAGTTGATCACAACGGACAGCTAGAATGCTTCAACAGTGTAACCCTTTATAGTCACAGCCAGTTTTGCACATGTTGTCATATCCTCAGTTTTAGTCTTTTTTTAAATCACAGTCATAAATGTTTCTGACCCAAGTGTTTGGTATCATTTTATTCAGGAGAATCTCACTTTCACATCTTAAATAAAAAAAGAGTATAGAGACATACCATATCCAAAACCACCCCAAAAATATAAAACGTGATTTTAAAAAAAGTTCTTGAAAGTATAGCAACAAAAGATAGTGAATGAACTGTTTCCTGATCTTTACATTATGCATTTGCATGCATATTACAGTTTTTCTCCATCGGTTTGGCCAATTTTTTTTGTAATGGTCGTTCTCTTCAAAACATGTCAGCGCAACTTCATTGTATAAGTCATGCAGAATAGTCTGCTCAATTGTCAAAATTAGTTAAGGATATAATACAATATAGTATACATTTTTTGGAACATGTCATAAATTCATGACAGTCAGGTGAATAGGTGACAGGTGAAATCAGGTCTTGACTAACGAAGGACGAGTTTCCCACATCGCAGATGTCCAATCTAACAGTTAGTCCGTGATGCAGTCTTCCAAGACAATGCCATCTTCCAAAACGTCAACTCCATCAGCATATCGACAATAGACCAGGTACTGAAGAAGAACCAAATGACCAGGAAACTACCACCATATTCTCAGTTCCTCAATTTTTCTCCGCTTGCAGGTGGAGAGTTTACGAACACCATGCTCAGTGGCGGTTCTACAGTGTTTTACTCCCCGGGCAAGACCACCTCTTAGTCCCCCCCCCCACCCACCCAGGGCAGAGAGTCACGCTATTTCTGTGCACCTTCTCAGCAAGCGAGGGGGCGCCAATGTGCCGATTGCAGTGACATGATACAATTTTTATTTTTATTTTTTTTACAGAATGTATACATTTTCCTTTTAGGTTCTCTAATGCATGAAATTTACTTTATGTGTGAATAAAAATAGTTACAATTTCCTTGGCACAATGCGTGTAGTGTGTGTGGTGTAGCTGTGGTATAGCCATAATGATAAAATGTCTAAGCATTTTGACTTGCAGTGCTTACACAATGCCAAAGGGACAATGCATTTTGGGGGCACTGACTATTTACTTGAGAAGGAAATTCAGGTTTGACACATGGGTAAACTGTTTTGGGAGAGATATGAGCATTTTCAGGTGATCCGTGTAGTTGTGCTGAACCACCCAGTTAGTTTTGACAAAAGTACTGACTGAGTGAAAATGAGCCAAAGCAATTGAGAAGGATCTGTGTAATTTTTATGGTGTTGACTATTTAAATGGGAAATGGATTTTATTTTGAAGAAGGAATGAACAGTTTTTAGAGACATATGACATTTTGCTGGTTATCTGAAGTGTTGTGCAGAACTGTAAGAATGTTTGGGCAAATGACCTTATAGTTATAGGAATGTCATTTCAGTTTCAAGAAATGAGCCAAACCCATGGAGAAAAACTATAAACTAAAATAAACAAAACCCATCTTACAGTTTTTCTCAGTTGCTTTGGTGCTTTTCTCAGATCAGAATGTAAATTCTCATAACTATTAGTTCAACCTCCAAAACATTTAGTCATTTGTGCACCTCATAATAGCATTTTCTCCTTCCTCTGAACAAATTGCAAATGCTTTTGGACATGTGTCAGTTGCTTTTATACAATACAATGTTGTTTTTTAACATTAACATTTGCTTATGTCATGTCAGTCAAAATGAACTATACTTATGGATGCTGAATAGTCATTCCCAATAAAACTAATAGTCTTGGTTTTATTGCTTGAGTCACTACATACAAAATTGTTGAACTAGTTACCAAATTCTGTCAAGCACATTTTATACCTTTCTTTATTATTATTTTTTTCTGCTGGAAATGTCTCCTAAATTGACCAGTTGCTCTCAGGTGAACTTCAGCTTTCACTCACAATGAGATGTGTGAAGTATTACAGTTTTTCCCAGTCGCTTTGGTGTTTTCTCACATCACTATTTACATTTGCATAGCAGTTAGTGCATTTCTCAAAACAGTTAGTGCAAACTGCAAAACCTCCTACTGGTCAGAGGGTGCAACCAAATGTTGGAAGAACCACTGTGGATTCAATCATTCAAAAATTTTACAAGATACAAGATATTTTATTGTCATGTGTACATGAATTCTAGAATTCACGTGCAATGAAAAACTTCCCTGCTCAGAGAGTCCCACAAAAAAAAGTGAAAGTAAAAAGGCAAAAGTAAAAGTAAGGAAAAAAATATATATTACAGTTTTTCTCCATGGGTTTGGCTCATTTCTTGAAACTGAGATGACATTCCTATAACTATAAGGTCATTTGGCCAAACATTCTTACAGTTCTGCACAACACTTCAGATAACGAGCAAAATGTCATATGTCTCCAAAAACTGTTTATTCATTCTTCAAAATAAAATCCATTTCCCATTTAAATAGTCAACACCATAAAAATTACACAGATCCTTCTCAATTGCTTTGGCTCATTTTCACTCATTCAGTACTTTTGTCAAAACTAACTGGATGGTTCAGCACAACTACACAGATCACCTGCAAATGCTCATATCTCTCCCAAAACAGTTTACTCATGTGTCAAAACTAAATTTCCTTCTCAAATAAATAGTCAGTGCCCCCAAAATGCATTGTCCCTTTGGCATTGTGTAAGCACTGCAACTCAAAATGCTTAGACATTTTGTCATTATGGCTACACCACAGCTACACCACACACACTGCACTCATTCTACCAAGGAAATTGTAACTATTTTTATTCACACATAAAGTAAATTTCATGCATTGGAGAACCTAAAAGGAAAATGTATACAGTATTCTGTAAAAAAGCAAAATAAAAATTGTATCATGTCACTGCAATCGGCACATTGTCGCCCCCTAAGTGAACCATGGCATGGTGAAAGTTCACATTGCCTCACACAATGACAAACTGTGGTAGGTGGGGCCTTTTCAAATGTGGCCGCACACATTGTAATATTTACCTCTCACTGACCCGGGACGTCCACTGTGGCCCGTGGGCCAAGGATGTTTCAGCCATGCCTGCGGCCCTTGGCCAGGTTGAAACCAGCCTCATCAACAAATAGGAGGATGTGAGGTGTTTCATTTCCATCCAATGCCATTATTCTCTACAAAAAATAAAAATAAAACCAACTCAGTCACATAGATGGGTCATACACAGCATCAGTATGTCCTTCACAAAGTCAATATAACCCTCTGCAGTGGTTCCAAACCTGGAGTACAGACTTAAGCAGAGGTACTGCAGGTAGTATTTGACACAAACAGAAAGGAGAAATACTGATGACAGTGTTCTGTTACAGTTCTTAGGCAAAATTCTGTGGTCAGATACTGTAAAGCTGGATTCCGAAGGTAAAGAGGATACTGAAAACCCCTGAAAATTGTTGTAGTTATAGGCTACAATGATAAACAACAAATAATTAAATTACCTGGTACCACAGTTCTTTCACTTTGTCCGTGTTCCTATCGAATGATAGTGTTTCATGGTCATTTGGTTCTTCTTCAGTACCTGGTCTATTGTCGATATGCTGATGGAGTTGACGTTTTGGAAGATGGCATTGTCTTGGAAGACTGCATCACGGACTAACTGTTAGATTGGACATCTGCGATGTGGGAAACTCGTCCTTCGTTAGTCAAGACCTGATTTCACCTGTCACCTATTCACCTGACTGTCATGAATTTATGACATGTTCCAAAAAATGTATACTATATTGTATTATATCCTTAACTAATTTTGACAATTGAGCAGACTATTCTGCATATGATGACTTATACAATGACGTTGTGCTGACATGTTTTGAAGAGAATGACCATTAGACTGAAAACCAACTAATTGGAATAGATTGGCAAGATCGATTCATTTGGAAAATGTGCTAAATGTGGGCTGATTGTGTTAACTGTAGGTAAGTGTACATAACCATTTGCAAAGATGCACTAGATATGTACAAAGATAATGTACAAAGCATTTGAAAAATTGATGAAAGCAATGAGAAATGCCATTCTGTTGTGACAAACTGCAAGTTGGTTTGGGGATTTGTCCATGTTGTTTTGAGAATGTCATCTCAGTTTCAAAAAATGAGCCAAACCGATGGAGAAAAACTGTAAAAAACTTTGAAAGCTGCAATTTTAAAAGGCAGGTTGGAGAAAAGATAAGATGAGTGAGAGAGTGGGTCCCTTCCTATGGTGGTTTGGAGTTCAGCAGCCTGATGGACTGAGGAAAGAAGCTGTCCTTCAGCCGACTGGTGTGGGCACGTATGGACCTGTATCTGCGGGCAGATGGTAGTGGGGTGAAGTGTGTGTAGCTGGGGTGGTGTGGATCCATAATTATTTGTTTGGCCTTCCTTATACACCGTTGATTGTAAAGATCCTGGATGTTGGGCAGTTCAGATTTGATTACCCGTTGAGCAGATCTGATGACTCGCCGGAGGTCTCTTCTGTCTAGGGCAGTGGTGTTGCCATACCAGGCTGTAAAGTTACCAGTTATGATGCTTTCTATCGTACAGCGGTAGAAGTTGTGTTGACATTCAGGAGTAGGTTGTTATCCACACACCAGGTTGACAATGCGGCCACCTCAGCCCTGTAGGCAGACTCATCTCCATTTGTGATGCAGCCAATAACCGTGGTGTCATCAGCAAACTTAATGATGGTATTGGAATTGTGGTTGGCTGTGCAGTCATGTGTGAAGAGGGAATAGAGTAGAGGGCTGAGCACACATCCCTGGGGCGCGCCGGTGCTGAGGCATAGTGTGGAGGAGGTGAACTTGCCCAGTCGTACTGCTTGAGGCCTATCGGTGAGGAAGTTTAGAATCCAGCTGCAGAGTGAAGGATTGAGGTTTAGAGATTGCAACTTTAACACTAGCCTGGATGGGATAATTGTGTTGAAGGCAGAGCTGTAGTCGATAAAGAGCATCCTCACATAGGTGTGGCTGTGGTCAAGATGAGTAAGAGCAGTGTTTAGTGCAAGGGCAATGGCGTCATCAGTTGATCTGTTTGACCTGTAGGCGAACTGAAGTGGGTCAAGTGCAGCAGGTAGAGAAGATGTGATATGCACCTTGATTAGCCTCTCAAAGCACTTCATGGCTACAGGTGTAAGAGCTACTGGTCGGTAATCATTTAGACAACTCACTGTAGATTTTTTATAGGGACTGGGATGATGTTAGTCCCTTTGAAGCATGCAGGGACAACAGACTGCTGTAAGGAGAGGTTAAAAATATATGTGAAGACATCAGCTAATTCAGATGTGCAGACTTTGAGCACACGACCTGGGATGTTATTAGGTCCAGGAGCCTTGTGAACATTCACTTTCCTGAAAAATGTGTAAACGTCTGTCACAGATAGCTGGATGGGGCAGCAATCACTCTCTAGCAGAACTTCAGACTTGATGTTGGACTCAAACCAGGCATAGAAGGAGTTCAGCTCCTCAGCAAGAGAAGCAGAGCCTTGATCTGAACAGGTGTTTCTATCTTTCTTGTCAGTGATGATCGTTAATCCCTTCCACATATTCCTGCTACCTGAGTCCCTGTAATAGTTTTCTATTTTTTCTCTATATTGCCTCTTAGCCGACTTGATGGTTTTTCTGAGCTCATATCGTGTTCTTTTATATTCTACGACATTACCAGACTGAAAGGCTGCTGACCGAGATCTTAAGGCTGCACAAACCTCCCCATTCATCCATGGTTTTTGGTTGGGAAAACTTCTAAAAGTCACTCTTGGCACAACTTCATCTATGCAGTTGGAGATGTAGTCAGTGATGCTCTCTGTATATTCGTTGATGTCAGCAGAGGCCGAGCGGAACATATCCCAGTCTGTTGTGCTGAAACAGTAGCGCAGGACGGCATCAGATTCGTCCGTCCAGCGCTGTACAGAGCGAAAAACCGGTGGTTCAGATTTTAGCTTCTGCCTATAGGCAGGGAGTAAAAACACTGAGGCGTGATTTGATTTGCCAAAAGCCGGACGTGGGCGGGCTCTGTATGCACCCTTAAAAGGCGTGTAGACGTGATCCAGCGTGTTCTCGCCTTGAGTCGGGCACTATACGTGCTGATGGTATTTCGGCAGCATTTTCTTCATATTTGCTCTGTTAAAATCCCCTGCAACCACAAAGGCCGTTTCCGGATACTGGCTTTCATATTTGTCGATAACCTCGTACAGCTCAGTCAGTGCAACAGTACAGTCGGCAAGAGGTGGGATATACACAGAAACACTCCAGCGAACTCACGTGGTAGGTAAAGGTCTACATCGAACCATGACATACTCCAGACTTGAAGAACAGCCCGCTGATGTTACATGCGCATCTTCACACCATCGCTTATTCACAAACACACACACACCACCGCCCCTAGTCTTGCCTGATTCAGGTGTTCTGTCCTGGCGAAAGACTGAGAATCCCTCTGGTAGAATGACACAGTCCTTCACAATGGGTTCCAGCCACGTCTCAGTGAAAGCGATGACATGACAGTCCCTGACTTCGCGGTGAAATCGCAGTCTAGCTCTGTATTCATCCAGTTTATTCTCCAGCGACTGTACATTGGCCAGTAGTATAGATGGAAGTGGAGGGCGGTGTTGTCTGCTCCGATGCTTTACTAGAATCCCGGCTCTTTTCCCCCTTTTCCTCCGACGCCGCCTCGGTACCCAAGGTAAACAAATAGGAAAACAACTCTGGGGTGCGTTTCCCAAAACCGTCGTTGCTAACTTCCTTAGCAACTTCGTGGGTTTGAACGATGGACTAACGACACTGCTGTTTCCCAACAGCATCGTTCGAACGACACAACTAACGGATGTTTACAACATTAGTCCGATGAATCGTTCGACGACGCAGGTGTTTCCCAACAGCAAAGTTTGGACGATCCATCGGAAGTTCCATCGTTAAATTGTGTCGTTCGAACGATTAGCATGGACCTGTCGTTAGACCATTGTTTATGTCGGTTTCTGTACACGTGACGTCTTGCTCGTCACCTTTGGCCTTCTTGGGTCGGATTAGGCACCATTCAATGCTTTACCGCCACCCACTGCATGAATGATTTTACTTTAATTCACGTCATTTTCGTCCTGGCACTTGCCAGGTCATGTAAAAAGAAGATAGAAAATTCACCCCACAACACACCAAAAGTTGTTGCAAAATGTTGTTGGATTATTAAACTTATTTGCTGATTTTACAGATTGTTTTTAATACTGTGATGTAGAGTATGACCATGGTTCACGGATCCACAATCAAGGCCATTCCACGTGTTTCAAATTGATTACCGTTTAGCAGGATTCGAACCCGTATCTCTCCGAAAAAGGGAGAAGGTCTGTATAGTGGGCTGACGAGCTAACCACTCAACCATTACACCACATGTGGAGGGGGAGATGGCGAAAAGTTTTTGCTGAATAACTCAGTAAATGTTTCACCGAACAACATGAATTTTTTGTGATATGTCGGTGTTACAGGGGCGTATCGACCCAGCCCATAGACACTCACTTAAAGTGTAGCGCCACCTAGTGATATGGGTAAATGCGAAAAATAAGATTTTATATTGGCAATATCTTGGACCGAGAAGGTGGAAACTGCACAAAATATGTCATGCACGATCAGCACAAAGACCTCTAAAAGCACAGCACATGCCATCAAATTTGGCCCATAGGGGGCGCTGTAATGGTACAAAATGTCGTTTTGTCTATTATCTACAGAAGAGTAATGTTTACAAGCAGTTCTTGTTTGTTGTGACATCTGTTGACCCTCCCGCATTGAAAACGCTGGTCGACGCCCACTTCCAACAAAAAGAATTTCTGTGAAATTTTAACATTGTGAAAGTGAAACCAAACGAACTCTTGTCAGAGGCCGTTCATGTGAATCTCATCAAATTTGGTACATGTCATCTACAGACAATGATGACAAAAAGTTATCAAAGGATTTGTCTTGAGATAAACTGTTTAAAAGTTATATGTCAATGAAAATTTGAAACATAGCTTAAAACAGGTTTTTTTTTTAAACTCATCAACATTTTTTCCCAAGACAGTGATTTTGTGGTAGTATGTCGGGGTTACAAAGATGCATTGACCCAGCCCAAAAACTGTCACTTGAAGCATAGCGCCACCTAGTGATAGGAGTAAATACACAAATTGGGACTTTGTATTGCCAATGTCTTGGACTGGGAATGTGGGAACTGCACAAAATATGTCATGCATAATCAGCACAAAGACCTCTAAAAGCACAGCACATGCCATACAATTTGTCCCATAGGAGGCGCTGTAATTGTACAAAATGTCATTTTGCCTATTATCTACAAGAACAGTAATGTTTACAAGCAGTTCTGTTTTGTCGTGAAATCTATTCAACCTCCCGCATTGAAAACACTGGTCGACGCCCACTTCCAACAAAAACAATTTCTGTGAAATTTTAACATTGTGAAAATCGAAACCAAATGAACTCGTCATAGGCCGTTCATGTGAATCTCACCAAATTTGGTACATGTCATCTACAGACGATGCTGACAAAAAGTTATCAAAGGATTTATCTTGAGATGGACTGTTTCAAAGTTACATGTCAATCAAAATTCAAAACATAGATTAAAATTCTCCAAAAGTCCATATCTTGGCTTCTAATTGCTCATATTTGGTCAAAGTTGACATGACAACTCTGAACGGCTTTCTTTTCATGTGCACCAAATTTTGTGACATTTCATCACAGGGTGCAATGTTTCCGGTCAAAGCTAGGTGTACAAAAACAGTTTTTGTTAAATAACTTATCAAAAATTTTGCCCAAGACAATGATTTTGTGTTAGTAAGCCAGTGTTAAAGAGTCGTATCAACCCATCCCATAAACACTCACTTGAAGAAATAGCGCCACCTAGTGATATAGTTAAATACAAAAATAGGGATTTTGCATTGCCAATATCTTGGACCGAGGAGGTGGGAACTACACAAAATATACACAAACACACATTCATTCAAAACCCACATCCATGCCCACTTCCAGCAAATCATTTCCACACAAACTCTCAACTCACAACACTGACCTACCACAAACTCACCATACCTATGATTCCCACACTTCAGTACACTGCGGCGGTACATCTAGTTTTTTGTCAAAGTGATGCGAAAATGAATAGAAGTCTATGGAATGCTAAAGGCTACTGGACAAAAGACAATATACAGCAGCAGAGCAAACCTGGAGGAAAACCAAATTAGTCAACCACCTAATGTTCAAAGAACATATCTCCACCTACAATAATGCTATAGGGTTAGGGTTAGAAAGAAGAGCATATTTCTCAAGAATTATCACGGACAATTATAGCAACTCGAGAGTACTGTTTTTCACAATTGAAAAGCTATTAAAACCTGCACCAGCCTGCGACATGCGTAGCCTAGCCACCCCATCTAGGTGCAATGAATTTGCAATGTTCTTCACCAATAAAATAGCTGCCATTAGAACTGGTATCGTTCACGACCCCAATTATTACCAACAACCTCGCCGTAGGGATCCACCAACCTTTAATAACTTTAGCCCCATCTCAGAAGAAGAACTACATAAGATAGTGAAACAAAGTAAACAGTCAACCTCTAGCCTTGACTGCATCCCTACCTCCCTTATGAAAAACATCTTTAGCTGCGTTTCATTATCTGTACTAGAGATCATTAATACCTCCATTCTCACAGGAGCGCCACCTTTGACACTATAGACCACAACATACTACTTAACCGTCTCGAAACCTGGGAAGGTCTGTCAGGTCATGCACTAAAATGGTTTGAATTATATATTACAGGAAGGCAATTTGTTAGTATCGGAGATCACGTATCCAACAAACACAACATGCCTTTTGGGGTCGCCCAAGGCAGCTGTCTCGGCCCCCTTCTCTTTTCGTTATACATGCTACCATTGGGTAACATCATCAAAGAACATAATGTAGATTTCCACAGCTATGCCGACGACACACAGCTCTACATATCAGTCGAACCAAACCAAACCACTGCCTTACACGCTCTAACCTCCTGCTTAACAGCTATTACACACTGGATGAACAACAATTTTCTGAAATTAAATGAGGACAAAACAGAGGTTTTACTTCTTGGCCCCAGAGACAAACACGAGGCTCTCTATTCTAACCTGGGAAACCTTAACCAACATGTCAGAGAAAAGTTGACAAGCCTAGGAGTGACCCTGGACTCTGACTTGAGCTTTGAACCCCATATTAATAAATGAACAAAAATGGCCTATTTTCATCTTAGAAATATCGGAAAAGTTTGCCCCTTCCTAACCCAGCAGGACGCTGAAAAACTGGTTCATGCATTTATCTCAAGTAGACTAGAATAATGTAATGCCTTATTTGCAGGCCTCCCTAAAAAGTCAATTGGGAAATGCAATTCATGGAGTTTTTCCTCACCGCTGTCGCCCCTACGGACACAAGCAGGAACTGTCAACAGCGCCTGAACGACCTTCCCTGTGCCACCAAGATGCAACAAATGCTTGCATCAATGGGGCATTGTGTTGTTGTGACATTGCATTATTGTGTCGCGCAAGAGCCCGCATTAACGGGTCATTGCGCCATTGTCACTACGCCATTTCATTATTGCAAGAATAGTAATTTTAGGACTCAAGAGGTGTCGAGTAAATGTTTTCATGAATTGGTTGTCAGATAGAGTCTAGGCTTACTTAGCAGTCATTTAAGCCGTGACCTCATCGAATGCGAAATTAGCCATATTATAATCAGTAGGATCTCAATGAATGAAAACTGTTAGAGGATTAGACAGAAACACGTCTTGTGACTAGACAGTATCTATACAAATCTGACACAAGCTCAACGAAAAGTATTCACGCCAAAATATTTACAGTCATTTTCTGTACAAAGCCATACCAACTGGATTTGATCAAAAGTTGATCTGAGATGTGGATGGAAATTTGAGTGAAATATGGTGCTAAAACTTTGTGCTTTTGCTTGGCAGATCAAAGAGAATTAGCCATTTCAAAAGCATCTTGAAAAAGCATCACCTTTAAAGAATTTGGATCTGTGGCAAACATCGCATTTGATATAATGACGTGCCCAACAGTGAAATCACAAAGTGTACGATCAATAACAAGAAAGTTACAACTTTGCCGAGTTTCACTTCTCTTTTTCAGCATTGCCCTGAGGCTGTCCAGTAATGGAATGGAATGATAGTGTCTCCTCTGCCCTCTGTCATTGTAGCCAAGTGTGACTTTAACAGTCTGAACATAGTTAAAGTGTGTCATGTATTATTGCACCATCCTTCGATGGTGTGTAGTTAAAGGTCCATTTGCATGTAAGGCCTCGTGCATAGGGCTACCCTCATATACACTCTGTCCCAGACATCTTAAAGGGGTCCTTCTGCTAAAAAACACTTTGAGTAGCTCTATTTACAATGTGGTGGGTCACAACAAGCAGTATATGCACGCAGCATTCCAAGACGTGAAATTCGACCCTCATGGTTTTACTGGTCATTGAAAGGTCGAGGTAACCAAAACGAGTGGATTAGAGCAGGCTAAACCTATCTACGTCACTAGGTCGTAAGCCCCGCCCAGAGCCATGTATGGCAAGCCCACATCCCAAAGGAAGAACAGATTGACACGTCATGGATATTCACGAGGGACACCGGAAAAGCCAGTCGTTCAACCACTAGACCCGTTGTAGCTTACAGAAAACAGCGTCAAACAAGAGAACTAGGACATAATTTTTCACAGAAATGACGCACAATGCATTCAACCATAGTGGCGACACAGAAATATGAATAAAAATAACGATGAAAGGACCCCTTTAATGTTTCTGTTGGGACATCATACTGTTCATGTTTTTGAGCCAACATGTCCATTGTACTCTTGTTGAATATCCTGGAGAGTCTTCTCATTTACTATCTCTGTAATACTGAAGGCTGAGACTAAATACTGCAAACCCAAACAAAACAGAGCTAGGGATAGGTCCATGAAGGCATCTTGCACTTTGTCACTTTCAGCAGCTTTACCTTGATCTACATCAACATCTGTACTTTGATCTGCATTAGTTACATCGATTCCTTCTGGTATATTCTCCGCAAAATACTGTTCTGCAGCACATAGATGAACAGGTGCTGTTTGAATGGCACACCACCCTCTGGGATATCTGGAAATATGAGATGAAAAGGATGTCTTTACATTAAAACTCTTAGAACATCCATCAAAGGGCCAAGCTACAGTCAGACACACTTGTATGTGGTCACTCAAGTAACCCAGATCAACATCATAGTTTTTTTTTTTTTTGGCCCGCCTCCACCCCCCCTCTTCGGAGGACAACTTTATTTTTAATTTGAACTATTTACAAACATATATCCAAATAATATACAATGGTTATTGCAGACTCAAGACTGGACAATGGACATGGCACAACAATGGGCAAAAATTAAGAGATTACGAAACCAGACAATGATGGATGGGTGGGTGGACAGACAGACAAACAGACGATAAACAGACATGCAATTACAAGGAGGACAGACGGACGCAAACAGACAAGCAGGACACTTGACAGACAAACAGGACAATTGACAGACAAGCAGGACAATTGACAAACTAGCAGGACAATTGACAGACAAACAGATAGACACAGAGGACAGGGACAGGAGGACGCTGACAGAGACAGACCGATAAGAGCTGATATGCAGATAATGGGATCAACAGATGGAAAGTAATTAAGTAAATAAATGAGATGAGATAAGTGACAGCCAGCTGTTTGTGTATGTATGAAAGTATGACTGGGTATGTGTGTGTGTGTGTGTGTATGGGGGGGCAGGGAGGAAGGGAAGAGAGGTGTAGGGGGGAGTGCAGATATTAGTATATTAAGCAGGAAGGGGGGGGATGCAAAAGTTGGAAATAAGTGGTACAGTTATCGCTTGAAGGAAGGTTATGAATGGATTCCAAATGTCAGTGAAAGCTGATGTATTGTTCATCTTTTGAGCTAAAAGTTCTTCTGTGAGGATGTATTCTGAAATTAGGTTGAACCAGTGAGTTATGTTGCAAGACTTTCTAGATTTCCAGTTTTGAAAGACTATTTTCTTAGCGATAGTCAGAGAGACAAGTACTGGATTTTTCATTTTTTGTGGAATGGCGGTAGATGTCATGTCTCCTAGAAGACAGAGAGTGGGGGAAAGTGGGATTCTACAGTCCAAGATGGTAGAGAGTGTTTTTGTGACTGAGGTCCACAGGAGGTTAACAGGGTGGCAGTTCCAAGTGGCATGCAAATATGTGTCCGTGCACCCTGAAGTGCAGTGAGGGCAGATGTCTGTGTTGATGGTACCCATTTTGAATAGTTTGCTCTGGGTGATGTGAGTCCTGTGAATGGTCATTTTGTAAAGTTTGGAGATGATTTTTCGTGGATGGTTTGCAATTATTAATAACCGTTCAGTGATGTGTGAGGGTTCAAGAGTGTTGTTTGTATTGATTTTGCTTTGAATTACTGCTTTCAGTTGATGGTAATGAAGGAACTGGTCTTTTCCAACTCCATATTCCTGGACGGTGGTGGGAAAGGATACAAACTGGTTATTTTGAATTAGGTGGTGGAGGTGAGTGATACCTTTAGCTTCCCATTTGGGAAAGTGGATCGGAGTCTTATGTAATATGAAGTCAGGGTTGTGCCAGACGGGGGTGAGTTTACAAGGTGTCAGGGTGGTTTTGGTTATTCTGCTGGTTTTCCACCAGGCTATCAGAGTGGTGCTGATTGTG
The DNA here is from genome assembly GCA_030347295.1 of Setipinna tenuifilis. Lineage (NCBI taxonomy): Eukaryota > Metazoa > Chordata > Actinopteri > Clupeiformes > Engraulidae > Setipinna > Setipinna tenuifilis. The sequence continues at coordinate 32,048,723 of CM059268.1, read as the reverse complement.
ATGTATTTGAAAAAGTCTAATTTTTTAGCTGTTTGTGATAGAAATGGTAAATCTGCAATTGAGAGGGGGTTTGTTAAATTTTGTTCTATAGTTAGCTATGGGTGGAAATTCTGCTTCTGCGTCCATTTTGAGAGATATTGTAGCTGATTTGCAAGAAAGTAATGATGGAAGTTTGGGGCTTCTAGTCCACCTTGTTGTTTGGAGTTTTGTAGAGTAGATAGAGCAATTCTTGGGGGTTTGTTTTTCCAGTAAAAGTGGGTAGTAAATGAGTCTAACGTTTTGTGGGAGGGTTTTCATTTTGACTGCTGCTATTCTGCCAATTAGGGTGAGTGGGAGTTTGTTCCAGCGTTTATAGTCGTCTTCAATCTTGCGTAGTAATGGAGTGTGCTTAAGGTTGAAGAGCTCTGACAGCCTGGGGGAAATCGTAATGCCTAGGTATTTGATATTGCCAGTGTTGAGAGGAAGAGTGGGGACTTGGACTGTAGAATCCCAGCTGTGATTGGTTAGAGGTAGTATAGTTGATTTTTTCCAGTTGACTGTATAATTGGATACTTCAGAGAAGTGATTGATGACTTTAAAGGTTTCCTGAAGTGAGGTAAGAGGGGATTGTTGATAAAGTAACAGATCATCGGCATAGAGACTGACTTTGTGTTCTGTATTGCCATTCAGGATGCCTTGAATTCTGCTGTTCTGTCGTAGTGTTGCTGCTAATGGTTCAGTAAATATGGCAAATAAGGAAGGAGAGAGTGGGCATCCTTGTCTGGTTCCTTGGTGCAGTGTGAAGCATTGTGACGTGATGCCATTGGTGACAACAGTGGCTGTAGGTGCAGTGTATAGTGTCCTTATCCAATGGATGAACGATTCTCCAAAGCCAAATCTGTGTAGGGTGGTGAGGAGGAAGGACCAGTTGACCTTATAAAAGGCTTTCTCTGCATCCAGCGACAACATCATAGTTACAAGACGAGGGTCTTGTCCAACACTCACTCATGGGGATGATTCCGCAAGCGCTTGGTCAAAACGACGAGGCGAAGAATAATAAGACCCATGGTTCTGTAATGTTTATTATCCCCCCACACCACCACCCCTCTTCAATTGGAGACTTATCATATGCTCGTTCGTTCCGTGACACGGTGAATGTGTTAAAGAATGTGATTGCTTGAGAGCTTGTGATGAGAAAAATCACAGTATTTGGGAAGCAATTTTACAAGGCAAAGAAACTGCTATGATGTGTTTAAGTCCATCAATCAAATCATATCTGGACAGAGTCATATATGAATTAGTAGGTGAGGGAGATTTGAAACGGAACAGCATTTGATGCTGAATGTACAAGTACGTGTACAAGGTGATGAAGGCTTCCTGCGTTCAATTCCAATCAGCATTACCCGTCTTAGTGTGTGTTTTAGACTAAAGGTTATTGCCAGTAGCGGTTTTAGGCACGGGCGAACCGGGCAGCCGCCCGGGGCGCCATTTCGTGGGGGGCGCCAGGAGCGCTTGGGGAAAAAAATAAAATAAAAAGCTCAGTTTGTCATATCGCTGCAATCGGCACATTGGCGCCCCCTGTAATGCTGCAATCGGCACAATGGCGAACTGCAGGCGCCCTTGCTTGCTGAGAAGGTGGCATGCACAGAAGCAGCGTGTCTTCTCTGTCTCGGGGGCAGTAGCTCCGCACACGCACATAACGCAGCATGCGTAGGGCACCAAGTGCTTGTGGGAGCACCACCAAAAAATTGGCTCGTGAAAAAATCATCACAATAGGCTAGGTACGTGCTAGTAAGGATATTTTAAAAATGTGCAAAGCATGTTAATATTTATTTTAAGCAATACAAAAGCAACATAGGTCAATTTGCTCCTCTCCTTCTCCATTCTCCTCCTGGTGCCCCCCTCCCCCACCTTTCAGTGGTCTGGTCGATTATTGCTCAGTCTTAGTTTAAGTTTGGCAGACAAATGTTTGGACAGGGCCTTGAAAAGATATCTAAAGTCGGGAGCGGAAAAAAGAATAGAACGTGAGATGAATCTCACGCTTGCAGATAAGACAGTGTTTTAAATAAATAAATCATAATAATAAAAAGTTCATTTTGTAGCCCTTGCTCCTTACCGTCAACAAACTTTGTAACATTAGCTCCCAGGCTACTAGCAATGTTCAGACTGTGTTAACAAGTGTTGCAAATGATTAAAGTTGTAAATGATTGATGCTGGCTAGCTAGTTTAGGTTGTGGATATAAATATGGATATGGATATTTGAAAGCAATTCATCATGGTCACTCGAATGTTTTCAGTTAACGTTCGGATAAGACTAGCACTTTCTTCCTTAGGTTGCTAGCTAGCTATGCTGCGGCTGCCCTCAGTCACAAGTACATAGTTCTCGTCGGTTTGCAGGTTCATAGGCCAAGGGCAACATCTGCTGGTGAAACTAATATGAAAAGAAACAATCTTACTGTTACGTAGATTTACGTAGTTTTTTGTACTAATTTTAAAACTGTATTTCAGTAGAATTCCTATATATTTTGTCTTTTAATTCTGAATGTAGAGCCGTCTGCAGTCATTGCACAAATCTTTGTTTAATAATGGTTGTGGTATTTATTTATTAACCAGTTTAAATAATGTTTTTTTTTTACTTTAATGTTCGGTGTGTTTGTTTCTGGGGGGGGGGGTGTGCTCTCGCCCGGGGCGTAAAACACTATAGAACCGCCACTGTTGTAGTTCATCTACTAACCCATCTTCTGTAGCCAGGAAGGCTTGTACAAACACTGTCAACATGTTCCCAAACGTATGTTTACATATTTGAGGCTTTGTCGATGTACTTTGTCTGTGTTTGGAATTAAACATGCCACTTGTTGCGAGTGAATGACCTGAATGACCGAGTGAATGAGTGAATGACTGTCGATTGCGTCCACAAAAATAGGATCTCGGCTTTTATTTTCACAGAGGTGGGAGAAGGTAAGACTACAGATGTCCATGAGAAGTTTTCTGACATTAAGCTACGTTAAGCCTTTTCCTAACCATAGACGCCTATGTAAATGAAAAAGCTTAACGCAGACTACGTCCATAATATTGGGATTTCGGGTTTGATATTTGGTGGGGTCATAGAGTGTATGGCAATAGATGGTCAGAAGAAGTTTGTTGATGATTGATCGTTGTTTTCGAACATTACGCTACGTTAAGCTTTTTCACGTTAACTGTTTTAGGATGTCCCTGACCTGACTGACGGCTAACAACATTAGTTTGGCTACTGCTAACAACAAACATATGAAAATAACATTAGCTAGCAGTAAACGGAACATACCGACTGATTAAGTGTTACTAACCAACTGTTTTACTGCTTAAATCGGCCGTAGTCTACTTAATCACATTCAACAGTTCTGCAGTAGACTGATTAACACGAACACGCTAGGACATTGCTAACCAGGCAGTAAACAATTAGCTAGTACTGCCGCTAGCGTGCTAGATAGCTAAGTCCGAGTGACCACAGCTTTACCCAACTTTAGCCTAGTTAATCAAAGTTAACAATTTTACTGGCAAATGGATTAACATGCACACGAACAGCGAAGGCAGTGGTCATTTTACACGTACAATTACATGATCAATCGCTCCATAAGCGGACTATCTTTGCCCCAGTCCGCCCTTTTTATAGCTTGCAGCCATAACTTTCTTCGATGTTGGGCAAATGCATTCTTTTTCCTTGGTATGTTAAACAATCGCATGCCATTTCCAGATCTATTCGTGCAGTTTACCACACAACAACTTCTCGTCATTTTCTCTGGTTTATTTCTTCTACTGTCTATGTGTTCCTTTCTTCTTTTTGCCCCGGACTTGCGCAGTTGCAACCATGGTGACGTAGGCGTGAAATCTATGTATATGTCCGTTTGAATTGTTCTTTTTTGTTGTTGTTGTTGTTTACGACAGCTGCATTACAGGTACGGTATCTTGACAGGAGTATAAATACTGAGGTTAGAACGTCGTCAGGTAACCAGAACAACAGAGACAACACAGCGAGAAGTCAATTACTCGCTGTGCAGCGTTTCTTCTGTTTTCCAACTATATATATTGTTTTGTCTTTTGCTCACTAACCTCACTGCCAGTCAACGGACGAAAATGCCCCTGCTGACTGTGCGCGAGCCACTGGACCAACGACATAAACCGCTTCCGAATTTCGCCACTCCGGCCGCTGTGGTACCGAGTACAGAGTCGACGTGCCGAGTGAGAGGTTGCGGAGCACCGGATAGTCCTGAATCGCCGCACCTGACTGGACCAGAGGAGAATGCTGAGTTGCTCTCGCCTTGAACTCAGCGTTGAGACTCGCTACATTGTTCATTTTAATATTAGTATTTTTATTCTTAGTATTATTTTCATGGGGAATTTGATTTAATATTTGGATTATTTGAATTTGAATTATTTTATTTTCTGTTGGATCCAACAATATTTAATTCATAGTGTGGTTAACTTAATACATGTATATTTATTTCTCTCTCTCTCTCCAAATACTTTAATATAAATACAATTTTATAGTGAAGCTGGTCGTAGCCTACTCTCGTCCATTATTATATTATCTTTTAAGTACCCTGACTAAAATTCTTCCTCTGTGGTGTTTTAGTTAAGTGCAGCACATTTAGAGGTGGCAGCTAAAACGAAGGTGGACATAAGGAGCTACTTTTCAAAGAAACCTTTAAGTCACAAACACAAGATCACTACTGAATGAGACCCATAATAACGTTAGTAACAACCAGGTTTTGGCACACAGCATGCCTGGCAGGCTAAAATCGTCTGTGGCAGCTATTCATAACATGCACAACAAAAATGCCAATTGTGAGTTTTCTTACGGATATTATTTGTTACGTTAGAACTTTGGTGACACAATAACGTTTTATTCTAATGGCGTTACTGACTTTGCAGTGCAGTTGAATTTAAAGGTCCCCACCAATGTCAAGAGCAATCTACGCACACTGACCAACACACTGTAACGAAATAGTCTTGCAAGGCCCGTCTCCTATGGAGATTTGACCACAATTTGAAAAAGGGTCTGCGATCTGCGAGCTCCCTCCAGCGGATACGACCGATGTCGCCTCCAGACAGATACATAGACAGTATAAGGCGAAAAAGCATCACGTTACCATGGACACCAGTAAACACCACAAGGATCGTCCTCATGTGCTTAGCTTTAGAATGAATTAGTTAGCTGCCTACATTCATAACTATCTCAGGTTCAACCTTAAAGACAGCTGTAATAAAAGTCTGTAACCGCGATGACCCAAGCACGTACTTACAGTCCGAATGTTCGAGTGGGAAACTGGATTGAGGATCATGTTTTAAAGGAGGTATGATCTGGTGCTATGTTTTGTGGCGGTCACCGCGTCAGCGGAAAATGTACTTTCGAATTAACTTGTCATTTAAACCACAATTACAGCACAAGTTAAATGACAGTAACTGTTCTGGCCAAACGCACTTCCCTGTTATACTATCTGCCTGTGTCTATGGCCGTGTGTGTATAGACTTCCATACTTTTAATTTCCACACATAACAGCAGCCTAGGGGATCATGTCCTCTTGCTAAAACTAACTTAAGTTTGGCGAAGAAAAGTCAATCTGTCTGAAAAAGTCAATCTGGTTGACCAGTGTGAAAGCTGAGGATGTGTGGTGTACCTTTGGTAGGACATGTTAAAGGAGTTCCTGGAACAGAAGGACAGGGGAGAACTCACCCTGCAGAGGATAGCCACACTGAGGGACAACATCATGAGAAGTGTAAGGCACTTTCATGAACAAATACATAAAAGTATGCAGGAACACGCACACACTCTAATAAACACACACACACGCACACCCATGCATACACTACCGGTCAAAAGTTTTAGAACATCACCCTTTTCCAAATTTTTTACTGAAAATCATTCAGTTTATTGTGTCATTGCACTCTAAAAATGAAGCACAGAACAAATATGCAATTTAGGTTGAAAAAAAAAATCATGTAATCAATTTATAAACCAAAACGTATTTAAAACTTTTGACCTCTCAAAGTAGCCACCTTTGGAAGATATAACAACTAAGCATACTCGTGGCATTCTTTCTACAAGAGAAATCAAATATTATTCAGAAAGTTATTCCCAAATTTGTGGCAGAAGTTCCCATAAATGTGTGGCAGTTCTAGGTTGGTTGGCTTTCAATCTTCTGTCCAGTTCATCCCAAACCAGCTCAATGGGGTTTAAGTCTGGAGACTGTCCTGGCCACCCCTTAGCAAAAAGAAGTTTATTAAAGTTTACTATAAGTATACTTATTTTATACTAAAACTGAGGAAGTATACTTGAAGTTGACTTTTATAAACTATATTTTATATACTTATAGAATAGTATAGTAAAGTATACTTGGCTTATACTGAAACTTCTAAACAAAGTCTAAGACTAAGTACATACGTTAAAATCATACACAAAAACAGAAAAACATCTGAATTGACTTTATTGAGCTAGCTTCTTGGTAGTCCTTGGTATCTCTGCTGCGTCATCCTCCAAATATCTTCTATATGGTCCGTTTCGCTATGTTAGCTCTAATGAGCTGGTTGTTCAGCTTCTTCCAGGTGACTGGGTGGTATCGCGCTGCACTTCTGTTTTTGTGTATGATTTTAAGGTACATAAAGATAATGCAATTGACTATATACTATATACTGTTAAGTTTTAAACTCCACCATTATATTATATTAATATATAAATTAAATGCTAAGCACGAGTCAATGACTTGACTAAAGGAAAAGTAGCCTATATGTTTTCATTTTAAAGTATAAGTGTAAGTCTTAGTATAAATGTACTTAGTCTGAGACTTTGTTTAGAAGTTTCAGTATAAGCCAAGTATACTTTACTATACTATTCTATAAAATATAGTTTGTAAAAGTCAACTTCAAGTATATTTCCTCAGTTTTAGTATAAAATAAGTATGCTTAGTAAACTTTAATAAACTTCTTTTTGCTAAGGGTGGTCTTTGTTTTTGTTTGTATGTTTGAAAATATATCAAACTTGTTTTCAACATTATGTCTTTTGATTTTGTAAATGCATCACACTCTTGTGTACATACAGTTTGAGTAAACTTTAAGAGTACTTTAAGGAGTATATTTCAAGTATATAAATAGTAAGCTACAAGTAATATGCCAAGTGTAGCAAGGCCAAGGTTGGTTTAAGTGCCGCACTACACAATTTTGCTTTCTGATAGGCAATATTAAGCCTGTAGTAGACCGACTACGCCACCAGGGGCGGGAAAATCCCCCTGGAAAGAACTTGTTTCAGTACGTTGAACACCAAATTGCAAGACACCCAGGTTCGCTATGGGACAATCAGAGACCAATGCAAGATTTTCACTCTTCAAGTTGTTTTATTAATTATACTAATATTTCACACACACACCATTTCCGCATACATGACAAACATAACATTTATTATTCACACTATGTGCAAATTGGGCCTTCACTTCCTGTGCAAACAGTTATTTCAGTTAGTGTGCAAATTCGTCTTCAATTGGTCATTATTGTGCAAAAGAGTTATTTCAGTTAGTGTGCAAATTCGTCTTCAATTAGTCAGTATGGTACAAAAGAGTCATTTCAGTTAGTGTGCAAATTCGTCTTCAATTGGTCACTATTGTGCAAAAGAGTGGGCCTGGTACCAGGTTGGACTACAGTTCTTTTTGGCCTTTCTAAGTATTTAGTTAAAAATTAGCACACACGCCAAAAAGAAAGGAAATACACACAAAAATAAGCAAACCACAAAGAAATCAAAATTCACAGCAAGCAATGAAGCTACAACTAAGGGATCACCACAACAAAAAGAAAATTAAGACATCATGCAAAAGAAAGAAAAACATGCAAATACGAAAATTAGAAAAAACATAAGAAAAAGGAACCAAAACCCAAACTGCCAGAGCTCTCACTTCTGTAACCAAAATTAAACCAACTTAAGAAAAATGCCACACAAGAAAATAAACCACTCGCTCTCACGAGACTCACGCCAACCGTGCTCACATTCACCCACACTCACTCCGTGCTGGATGCGCCTCACACTCGCATACAGACACACGAACACCCACACACCCACACAGTTTCCCGGTCCTGAATGCACCCCCACTTACATTCAGTCGCTGGCTCTCTCACACACACACACACACTCCAACACACACACACACAGTGCCTTAAAACAGTGCCACACACACACACACACAGGGCTGTTGTGGGTAAAAATTAAGCCCAGACAAAGCGGCGGGGGTAGGCCGGGCCACGCTGGTCCTGCGAGCCGGAACCTGCAAACAAACAAATCATATAAACCTCCGCACACTCTAGCCAGGTGAACCGAAAACCCAGATACATACCTGGAGCAGCCTAACCGGACACAAAGGGCCCGATGCCGTGCACACAACACACACAATATTCCCACTTCTCGCCTCTCAGAGCCAGAGCCACCGCTGAGCAGGCACCACCGTTGGCCAGCCTCCGCTGGGCACACAGGAAGCGTCACTGAGGTGAGAGAAAGACAGGTAAACATATACTCTCCTCCCCCGTCGTAAGAGTTAGCCACATTCAGCGTTAGCCACATCGCCAGACACTTACCGTTAGATGTCCACCAAACGGAATGATGCACAGAGCAAGGCACAAATCCTCCTGCTTCAGTGTCAGAGCTACAGGCAACAAAAAGGAACATGATGCATAACTATGGGCTCTCCCCCTGTAGTACACAACGCTAGCTGGATACGTACCAATTGCCATGAATGAGCAAACACCAGGTACTCACCGAAGCGAACAGGGCAACAATTCCCAATAGTCAACCTCTATGTCCCCAAAGGCCGTCCGCTTTCCAGCGGAACGAAGCAGGCGAAGCGTTTGTCAAGAAGGTGAAATCACGCTTACTCCGTATCGGCTCCATCACTTCTTATGAATGAACCGTAATCACCCCAATGGAGAACCGGTGCCGAGAGCGCCAGCCGATTTCCGGTGTAGCCATGTCACGCTTCACGAATCTCTTAAAGGGGCCTCGCCCCCCTTACACCCCACAAGCAAACCTAAAGTATAACAACAAGTCCAGTGATTTAGACATTAATGGTTGTGTGTTGAGTTATTTTGAGGGAACAGCAAATTTGCACTGTTATATAAGCTGTACACTGCCTACTTTACGTTGTAGAAAAGTATTATATCTTAAGACTTCTCCCATGGAAAGATATAATAAAAAAAGTACAAAAATGTTAGGGGGGTATTCACTTTTGTGACATACTGTAGATGAGTGTACATCTTGTATATTTTAAAGTGTACTTTTGTAAACTTAAAATTAACTTTAAAATATACTTAAAGAATACTTTTATAAACTTAAAATGTTCCAATTTAATATAAAAAAAGTATTAAATTAGTATACTTTCTAGTACCCCAAAATACATGGTCTGTGTACTTCTGTTCTATACTTACACTTATACTGAAGTATACTTCATAAAATAAACTTTAAGTATACTACTTTTTGCTAAGGGACTCCATGTTTTCAAGCTTACCATCTTGTTCTTTTTTCCTGAGGTAGTTTTGGCATAGCTTGGATCTTGTTCTTTTTTCCTAAGGTAGTTTTGGCATAGTTTGGACTAGTGTTTTGGGTCATTATCTTGCTGTAGGATGAACCTCTAACCAACTAGGCGCATACCAGAGGGTATTGCATGGCACTGCAGAATGCTGTAGTAGCCATGTTGTTTCAGGATGCCACTCACTCTGTACAAGTCACCGACCCTGGATCCAGCGAAATAGCCCCAGACCATCACACTTCCTCCTCCATGTTTGACAGTTGATTTTATACACTGTAGAACCATCCTCTTGCCTACTTGACGGCATACAGAGGTCCTGCGTAATGAACCAAAAATGTGAAATTTTGATTCATCAGTTCATAATACCTTCTTCCAGGCTTCAGTAGTTCAATGGCTGTGTTCCATGGCCCAGGAGAGGCTCTTTGTCTTATTCTGATGTCTTAACAATGGCTTTCGTGCTGCAAATCGTCATGTCAAACCTGCAGCTCGAAGTCTTCTCTTCACAATTGAAACTGAAACTTGCTTACTATGACAATTATTAAAGCGGTGCTTGAAGTTGTTGTCCTGTGAGCTGCCTATCACACAAGCTGTTAACTCTTAGAAACATGCTCTCTGATTAAGTTGTGACTTGGGTTCTGCCAGACCACTTCCTGACAGAGTTTCCCCCAGTTTCTGAGTGATATTTGATGGTGAAGAAAGCTGTCTTCACTGACACCTTGACTTTCTTTGCAATTTCCCTGTAGGAAAAAACAACACTTTTAAGTGTTATGATGGCCTGTCTCTCTCCCAATGTTATTTGCCTTTTCCTTGCCATTTTTGTAGCATTACACTACTTTCTGCAGTACAATACTGTTCACTTGATGCTTCTGAGGGTCTGGTACCACAGTGTGTGTTTCAACACTGCTTTTATACCAACATTGGGTGTTAGTAAGTAATCAAGAAAAGTTGGTACACCTATAGGAATTAGTAGCACTATCCGTCAAGGTTGATTTAACCTTCATTGCTGCTGATCAGGTGACCCACTTCATGTTCCCTGAAAAAGGCCTTTTTGTATAATTCTAAAATGTACACTATTTTTCGGTTTTGGGTAACCAAATCTTTTTTTTTAACCTCTGGCTGTTCAGTACTTACCTTTGTACCATTTCAGCGTATTGATTGAACTTTCACTACTTGAATTGCAATAAATAACTGGAAAAATTAGGGTGAACATTCTAAAAATTTTGACTGGTAGTGTACATGCACACACTCTCTCTCTCTCTCTCTCTCTCTCTCTCACTCACACACACACACACACACACGTCAGGTTTACATGGTTTACATATCTAACATAATGAAGGGTGTTTCTCACACACACACAAACACACACGCAGTAAGGTGTACTCATGCATAACCACATGCACTCTTTTTCTCTCACACACACACACACACACACATGAGAAGAGGGTAGCAGTGAGAATGAGAATGACACAAGGGGTTTATGTGATCAGATGGGTCTCTTGCAATTGGATTGTGTCATCAGATTAGCAGTTGCGTGTGCAAAATTTTTTTTTGTGGCCTTTATATGCATAGATTAATTTCCTTTATAAATAAGTCTGAATATCTGGTTAAATGTCTGGTGTGTGTGTCTGTGTGTGTTAGGTAGAGCTGTCAGTAGCACAGGACAGTTTGCGTTTTGGAGATACCGTAATGCTGGTGAACCCTGGAAAGTCAGGGCCTGATTCACATGACCCCTGCACCCTCAACATCGTTGCTGACATCAACACCGGACCACACCCCCACCAAGGTAGCAACCAATCACTGCAGGCTCCCTGCTTGGTGAGTGGAGCCAAACGTTTGCAGCCCTGTGTCCGGAATGCGTTTGTGATTGACAGGTAAAAAGAACGAGAAAATAAGCAGTTTTGCCTGTTAGATTTCATTACTTTTTAATTACTTAATTATCGTTTATTTTATGTCTTTGTTTTTTGGATTAGTGTGGACGGGAGCCCAAAAGGGGAAGTGCTTCATTATGACCAGAGCTTCTGTTTGAGAACCACCGCAGGCTACACAGGAGGAGTATGCACTCACAAACTCACACACTCACACACACACACACACACGCACACGCCGACATACTTGCACTTATGTAGACATCTACACATTTATTGTAAGGATAATCCTATTGGATGCACCCCCAGTTCTACTTGGCCAGTGACGCGAAGAGCTTCCAGAAATGTGCCCAGAAGTCCCGCCTACAAGAAGTGAGTCTAGTGAAGGAGCTGAACTTCCTGTGCTACTGGAGACTCAAGTTTTTGGACCCTCAGAGGCGCCTGGAGCAGGAGGGATCACCAGTGTCTGTAAGTACACCTAGACATGCACAAACCAATACAAATACACGCATGAATGTGCATACTTCCCTCCACATGCCCTCCTGCTATCAGAGCCTCTTGTACCTACTTTTAACACACACACACACACACACACACACACACACACACACACACACACACACACACACACACACTTTTACATGGATGTGCACATACACATACAAAAACACACACATATGCTGCACATGCCCATGCCCACACAATCACACACACACACACACACACACACACACACACACAAGCAGACACACTCATACACAAAAAATAGACAAACTGATACACACAATCATACACCCTACACAGAAATCATTTCAGGATAGAGACGCTGTTCCAATAAAACATCCAGGCTGATCTGGACATGAGTCATTGTAAAAATGTTTATACTACCCCTTGTCGTTGGTTCATTATTTCCATTTTTTGGGCAATATTTTCTCCCATTGAAATAAGGGGGAAGAACACTCAGGCTGGTGATGTCATAATGCTCTCCTCTAGTGTTGTCACAATACCAGCATTTTCCTACCAGTACTGGTGCCAACATGTATTGCGATACTTTTCGATACTTTCTGAAATTAAAAGAGAACACAAAAATGTCATTACTGACTTATTTAATAGAACATCTTAAAACAATAACATATCAAAACTAGACTGCATTCCCGCAGAAAATGCAAAAAGTGTGCTTGCAAATATGCGTGCCAATTATTTAAAGTTTTTACCAATTGGCACTATAGGCTGCAATACACTCCCATGGCAGAACATTATGCAGGCCATGGCATGGGGATTATGACATCACTTGAGAGTTCTATTCCTGAACATTCCACATTTAAAAAATGGCAGTTGGTCCAGGTGCCACTGCCACAGTATTGTCTGCCTCTGTTTCAAACAATATAAGTAGTTGCCGCATGAACATTACACAGGTCACAGTCAGATCCCAGACCTCTCTATGGAATGAATTCCCTGCCAAAACGTCTGTACTCGTAGAAATATCTTGTGCTTGTAAAAAGAATTTGTGTACACGTGGAAATATTTTGTGCTTGTAAAAAAAATGTGTGTCTGCGTGAAAATCTGTTTTGTCTCTGTAACAAAGTTTTGTGCTTGTAAAAAAAATGTGTGTCTGCGTGAAAATCTGTTTTGTCTCTGTAACAAAGTTTTGTGCTTGTAATAAAAATTTGTGCTTGTAAATATATTTTTTGTACATGTAAAAATACTTTGTATTTGAGAAAAAAAAAACAAATCTCCCACAGGCACAAATCGTATCCACAAGCACAGATTTTTTTTACGAACACAGATTCTTTTTACGAACACAAAACCCAAGTGTGAAATCTCTGCCAAAACTTCTCATCCAATCACCAAACGTCTTACTCACTAGCCTTGTATATATGGACACATCTGGTCCGATTGGAATAGATCTAGTCCGATCAGTCTGATCCGAACGAAGTGTATATATGAAAATGACTCCAAACGTTCGAATATCTAACACGCGCATTTAGTAGCCAGTAACAAACGGTAGGACATTAACGATGGACGCGCGCGGACACTACACACGTACACGTCACAATCACCAAGTGGATTAGAGTGTATATATGTCGCATTGGAGCGGACTACACCACCTTTTCTACTCCGATTACAATTGTGATCCGATCAAAGAAATCTATTCCGATCGGGCTGTATATATGGTGATTCCTGGTCGGATCGCGTATTCTACTCGGATCAGAAGTGTCCATGTATACGTAGCTACTGGTCATTATACAATAGTTAGATCCGGTCGATTTTTTTATCCATTGATCTGGAAGTGAGGTTGTTGTGGAATACCCTCACGGGTGTGATTCGCCGCAGGCACGAAGCCGCAGGCTCACGATCACGAGTGTTATATTGCTTTTATACGATAGTTCCTTTGGTAACAAAAATAATTACACAAAATGATTAAAATATATATTATTTTCTTTATTTGGGTTGATTGTTTATTCGATTGTTCCTCCGCTCCAGAAAATAGTCCCAGTTGGCGTCTTGGTTGCTGAGCAACGCACAGTGCACTGTGCACCACTGCGAAAGAGCAAAGATAGATAAGGAATCTAAGCTCTTTGCCACTGCTCTACTTGTAGACTTTGAATTGCACATTGCCGTTGATTGTGCAGCCGCTGAGAGAAAAGGGCCTGGATGTTCAGTCCGAATAACTAGATGGTCTTACGTGTTGATCTAACTATACCGTACCCTGGCAACTTAGCTAATTTTACGTGTTTTGCTAGCGGAGTTTGGCTAAGCTAGCTAGCCAGGTCATACTGAATGTAATGAGCCAAACCATATGTTGCCATGTGTAGTTAAATGTTAATCTAGCGATCTTTTTAAAACTCTTGTATATCCAAAATGTATACTGTGTTAGTTGTACTGAATTGTATAACATGGCCCTGTTTACTGTAACCCTGGGGAAGAGGACTGTGAAGGAGGACAACTCTAAGCCCCATTGCCCCGTGTGTATTGTCTGTGATGTTACAGAACGCTTGAGTAAAACGTGGATCAGATCACCTGAGTCGGCGTCAGTCCTTCTTCTCCTCCCCACTGTACATACATAATCAATCACAACAACGCAGTCATACGACCGGTTACATTGGGTGATATAGGGTATGGTCTATAATTTTCCCATTGCTTAAATGTTCCATGGGAGACGACGCGGGAGCAATGGTACGTGAATTCTATATGTAGCCATGTACAATAAAGTAGCCAGGTTAACGGCGAACTTGCTGCATATTCACGTCCCCTGAAATGAAAAGATGTGTCGGAACACCGCGGCCCACTTCAAGCACGCCTGTTCATAATGTAATTTAGAACTTGTCTTAAAACTGATTAAACTGAAAACCGATTAAAAACACCAGACAACTGCAGCAAGTTCGCCGTTAACTTGGCTGCTTTATTGTACATGGCTACATATAGAATTCACGTACCATTGCTCCCGCATCGTCTCCCATGGAACACAGCAGATATGATCATCAGTGTCCGGAAAATATGCCTCCTCGCCGTTTCTAAATAAAGGCGGCAACTTGATTGGCCGGTGAGTAAGACGTTTGGTGATTGGCTGAGAAGTTTTGGCAGAGATTTCACACTTGGGTTTTGTGTTCGTAAAAAGAATCTGTGTTCGTAAAAAAAATCTGTGCTTGTGGATACGATTTGTGCCTGTGGGAGATTTTTTTTTTTTTCTCAAATACAAAGTATTTTTACATGTACAAAAAATATATTTACAAGCACAATTTTTTATTACAAGCACAAAACTTTGTTACAGAGACAAAACAGATTTTCACGCAGACACATTTTTTTTACAAGCACAAAACTTTGTTATAGAGACATGAAAGTTTTTCACACAAGGACACATTGTTTTTACAAGCACAAAATATTTCTACGTGTACACAAATTCTTTTTACAAGCACAAAATATTTCTACGAGTACAGACGTTTTGGCAGGGAATTCATTCCATACCTCTCTTACAAAGTTTGAATCAAGTTTGTAGGTTAAACGGTTGAGTTTTGATCATTTAAAACTTCAGACATGCACCCTGACCTGTTTACAGTAAGATGATGAAATGTATGGCAAAATCCCATAGACTGTCTGACACCATTTTTAAACTGTCCTGCCTCAAACAGTTTAAGTAGTTGCCACATGAATTTTACACAGGTCACAGTCAGATCCCAGACCTCTCTTACAAACTTGAAATCAAGTTTATAGGTTAAGTGGTTAAGTTTTAATCATAAAAAAACGAAGTGGAGGTTAGAGTGAGGGCAGAGCTCACTCTGGCTGCTACAGTGGACCAGTGTACTGTGACATCATCAGCCTGAACATTCCGCCATTCATTTTCAATGGGCCAAAAAGTTGCAGAAAAACGACAATAACGGACGAACGACAAGAGGTACGGTATACAGAAATGTAGGCGGTCTTGTCCAAACCGGGCCGGTCGTTTTAGAGTTGGAACGGTGTCTCTATCTCGAAAGCCTGAGGAATAGTAACGTCTTCAAGATCTGGTTCAGGAGAAGAAGAAGAAGAAGAAACGGTGGGATAACAATAAGTGTGCTTTTTGCAAGCACACTTAATAAACGGTGGGATAACAATAAGTGTGCTTTTTGCAAGCACACTTAACTAGACTGCATTCCCGCAGAAAATGCAAAAAGTGTGCTTGCATTTTAGCATAGTTAGCTTTGCTAGCAATGTTACCATAACTGCTAAATAGCTTCAGCTAATATAGCTACACAACACTGTTAGCACAGTTAATTACTTCACATTTTTAACATAGTTAGCATAATTAGCATTGTTAACATAATTAGCACTGTTAACATAACTGCTACCAAATACTAGCTGAGTTAACTAAGTAACACTGTTAACCCAGTTAATTACTTTGCATTTTAGCATAGTTAGCATTGCTAGCATTGTTAGCATTATGACTAAATAGCCTCAGCTAATATAGGTACACAACACTGTTAGCACAGTTAATTACTTCACATGTTAACATAGTTAACATAATTACCATTGTTAGCATTATTAGCATTACTGCTAACGAATACTAGCTGAGTCAACCAAGTAACACTTTTAACCCAGTTAATTATTTTGCATTTTAGCATAGTTAGCAAAATAACAGCTAACAAACGTTTGCTAAGTTAACAGAGTAGCACTGACTACAAAGATAACTACTAGAGATTACTATAGGCTGCAATACACTCCCATGGCAGAACATTATGCAGGCCATGGCATAGGGATTATGACATCACTCGAGAGTTCTATTCCTGAACATTCCACATTTAAAAAATGACAGTTGGTCCAGATGCAACTGCCACAGTATTGTCTGCCTCTCTTTCACCATTTTTAAACTGTCCTGTTTCAAACAGTTTAAGTAGTTGCCGCATCAAAATTTGACAGCTGTGAAAATTTTTGTGTTAAATCAAGTTTATAGGTTAAACGGTTGAGTTTTGATCATTTAAAACTTCAGACATGCACCCTGACCTGTTTACAGTAAGATGATGAAATGTATGGCAAAATCCCATAGACTGTCTGACACCATTTTTAAACTGTCCTGTCTCAAACAGTTTAAGTAGTTGCCGCATGAAATTTACACAGGTCACAGTCAGATCCCAGACCTCTCTTACAAACTTTAAATCAAGTTTATAGGTTAAGCGGTTCAGTTTTAATTATTAAAAAAACGAGTGGAGGTTAGAGTGAGGGCAGAGCTCACTCTGGCTGCTAGAGTCGAGCAGTGTACTGTGACATCATCAGCCTGAACATTCCGCCATTCATTTTCAATGGCGGAAAAGTTGCAGAAAAACGACAATAACGGACGAACGACAAGAGGTACGGTATACAGAATTGTAGGCGGTCTGGTCCAAACTGGGCCGGTCGTTTTAGAGTTGGAACGGTGTCTCTATCTCGAAAGCCTGAGGAATAGTAACGTCTTCAAGATCTGGGTGAAAAAAATTGTGTTGCGGTGAATAATAATAAACGGGGAGATAACAATAAGTGTGCTTTTTGCAAGCACACTTAATAAACGGTGGGATAACAATAAGTGTGCTTTTTACAAGCACACTTAATAAACGGGGAGATAACAATAAGTGTGCTTTTTGCAAGCACACTTAATAATAATAAACGGGGAGATAACAATAAGTGTGCTTTTTGCAAGCACACTTAATAAACGGTGGGATAACAATAAGTGTGCTTTTTGCAAGCACACTTAATAAACGGGGAGATAACAATAAGTGTGCTTTTTGCAAGCAGACTTAATAAACGGGGAGATAATAAGTGTGCTTTTTGCAAGCACACTTAATAAACGGTGGGCTAACAATAAGTGTGCTCTGCAAGCACACTTAATAATAATAACTAGATGTACCGCATAGCAGTACATGGTATGACCGCCGCAGTGTATTGAAGTGTGGGAATCATAGGTATGGTGAGTTTGTGGTAGGTCAGTGTTGTGAGGTGAGAGTTTGTGTGGAAATGATTTGCTGGAAGTGGGCATGGATGTGGGTTTTGAATGAATGACATTCTGTGTTTTTGTGTATATTTTGTGTAGTTCCCACCTCCTTGGTCCAAGATATTGGCAATGCAAAATCCCTATTTTTGCACTTAACTATATCACCAGGTGGCGCTATTTCTTCAAGTGAGTGTTTATAGGATGGGTTGATACGGCTCTTTAAAACTGGCTTACTAACACAAAATCATTGTCAAAATTTTATTTAGTTATTTAACAAAAACTGTTTTTGTGCACCTAGCTTTGACTGGAAACATTGCAGCATGTGATGAAATGTCACAAAATTTGGTGCACATGAAAAGAAAGCCGTTCAGAGTTGTCATGTCAGCTTTGACCAAATATGAGCAATTAGAAGCCGAGATATGGACTTTTGGAGAATTTTAAGCTATGTTTTCAATTTTGATTTACATGTAACTTTGAAACAGTCTATCTCAAGATAAATCCTTTGATAACCTTTTGTCAGCATTGTCTGTAACATGTACCAAATTTGGTGAGATTCACATGAACTGCCTCTGACAAGAGTTTGTTTGGTTTCACTTTCACAATGTTAAAATTTCACGGAAATTCTTTTTCTTGGAAGTGGGCGTCGACCAGTGTTTTCAATGCAGTAGGGTCAGTAGATCTCATGACAAAAAAGAACTGTTTGTAAACATTACCGTTCTCTAGAAAATAGGCAAAACGACATTTTGTACAATTACAGCGCCCCCTATGGGCCAAATTTTATGGCATGTGCTGTGCTTTTAGAGGTCTTTGTGCTTATTGTGCAGTTTCCACCTTCTCGGTCCAAGATATTGCCAATATAAAATCTTGTTTTTCACATTTACCCATATCACTAGGTGGCGCTACACTATAAGTGAGTGTTTATGGGCTGGGTTGATACGCCCCTGTAACACCGACATATCACAAAAAAATCATGTTGTTCGGTGAAACATTCACTGCAAAAACTTTTCGGCGTCTCCCCCTCTTTGATGGACACTGGCACAGCAGGGGGGTGGCCCTTGGGGGCCAAAAGCTCCTATTCGCTCAAAAACTTCTAGGGCTACATGCCTACAAAGATTCATCTCCCCCAGAGTTCCAGTGTCCTGGCAATCGTTGACGAAAAATCGGTGAAAAAAAAAAAAAAAGGGAAAAAAGTCTCGGCAACACTATAATGACCGCTTTCGCTAGCTTCGCTAGCGGCAGTCATAATAATAAACAGGGAGATAACAATAAGTGTGCTCTGCAAGCACACTTAATAATAATAAACAGGGAGATAACAATAAGTGTGCTTTTTGCAAGCACACTTAATAATAATAATAATAATAATAATAATAATAATAAACGGTGGGATAACAATAAGTGTGCTCTGCAAGCACACTTAATAAAATTCAAAATACTGGGCTTTTCTTATTGCACTTTGTTAGAGTTTGTTTTTTTGTATTTTACTATCTCAAAACTTTCCAGTCAAAGCCTATTGCATTTGAAAAGGGTACATGTCATGAATAAATTACCTGTTGTTTCCTGAACTCTGTGTGCAGGTTTGGATGCTTGTCCTGTAAGTGTTTGGCTAAGTTGGAGGTGTTTTCGCCCTTATCCCTTAGCAAAAAGTTTATTAAAGTTTACTATAAGTATATTTATTTTATACTAAAACTGAGGAAATATACTTGAAGTTGACTTTTATAAACTATATTTTATATACTTATAGAATAGTATAGTATAGTATACTTGGCTTATAATGAAACTTCTAAACAAAGTCTCAGACTAAGTACATTTATACTAAGACTTACACTTGACACAAATGAAAACTTATAGGCTACTTTTCCTTTAGTCAAGTCATTGACTGCGTTCACATGGTGGGATTGGTTTGGTTTGGGATTGGTTTGGGTGTTGCTTCCCAACGGGTGGTCTGTCCCCAAATCCTTGTTCACATGCAGTTCGTCTAAGTGGATTCGGTCAGAGACCTGGCCCTTTCCGCTACGCTAGGTGGGGGGCGCTGTAGTCAACTTCTATCTTTCTATTATTATCTTTTAATGCAAGGAACGTCTGTTCCATGCATAACTCTTGAACCACTCATCCTCTTGATCTCAAATTGGAGGGCGTCATCATAATGTTACCAGTGTGTGCAGTGCCAAGTTTTGTGTTGTTTGGGCAAAAAATGCCAAAGATATCGGTGAAACCGTGCCGACCCAGCCATGACGACCCAGGCTGATAAGATTTACAATGCTAGCTGCTACAATGTTGGACATAACGCGACTAACGACACATAACTACAATAATGGACATAACACGAGTAAACATTTGCCCACAACAAAGCTGCTACGTAGGTAAGATACGCAACAGCAAACTACAGCACTGCACACATATGCCTACAGTGCATACAGACGACACGTAGAGGAGACCTCTTATTCCGGTTATTCCACATCGCAAAACAGTGGCTAAAGAAAATCTTACAAGTCAGTCAGTGCAAATGTATTTACATAGCCTTCTCCTTTCACCTGATATTATTACCCACTTAAACAATAAGGTGGTCTAAACAAAAACGTAATACTCTGGCACATCTTCTATGGGCTCTGCACTGATCCTACTAAATAAAGACAATAAACAAACTTTCTGGCGGCATACAAAGATGGGGTTCCAGGAGTTTGACGCATTCTGCTGTGTTAGGAAGTCCGTATGAAGGAACAAACTGCGTTTTTTATTTCGTTGATACATGCGCACTACCCGAAACCAATCCGATCCCCGTACACATGGCAGCACTAAGTGGTTTGGAACCAGCCCAAGCCTGGCGTCACAAGTGGTCTCGGAAAACCAATATCAAACCAATCGTATCCCGTTGTGCTTAGCATTTAATTTATATATTAATATAATATAATGGTGGAGTTTAAAACTTTAAAACAGTATATAGTATATGTGCTCAATTGCATTATCTTTATGTACCTTAAAATCATACACAAAAACAGAAGTGCAGCGCGATACCACCCAGTCACCTGGAAGAAGCTGAACAACCAGCTCATTAGAGCTAACATAGCGAAACGGACCATATAGAAGATATTTGGAGGATGACGCAGCAGAGATACCAAGGACTACCAAGTAGCTAGCTCAATAAAGTCAATTCAAATGTTTTTCTGTTTTTGTGTATGATTTTAAGGTACATAAAGACGCGGCAGTGGAAGCTGCAGCGGCAGTTTGGACAGAAAAGCAAAGTAAAGGAAAAAAAAAAACGACTACTAAATTACTAAACAGTGATTAGTCGATTAGTCATAGTCGATTAGTCTCGATTAATCGTGGCAGCCCTAATGTAGGCTATATGAACAGCACTTTGCTTGTACATAAGACAAGCCAGCAGTTAGCGGTTTTCTGCTTAGCTGATATCTGAACTAGCTAAAGTTCAGTGTCACCTTCTTGAGGTAAACGCTGAAGTCCACTGGTCATGACAGTAACCTTCCCTTTCGGGAATATAGTGTTAAATCATTAAAGCGTTGCCTCATGATCATTTTTGATGGCTAGCCGACGTCTCAGTGATGTCATAGCAATGAGCAAAAGATCTGCAGGCGATGTCTAGCAAACGTAACCACCACACATCGGCACAATGTCGGTAAGATGTATGTGTGCTGTCTGGGTAACTAGTTATCTGTACAGTGTTACTCAGCTAACATAGCTAATGTCTGTTAGCAGTTCTGCTTACAATGCTAAAAATGGTAAGTAACTGTGATAAGTGTTACATAGCTAATTTAGCTAATGTTTGTTAGTAGTTATGCTAACTGTGCTAAAAATGTTACATAATTAAAGTTTGTAAGAGAGGTCTGGGATCTGACTGTGACCTGTGTAATTTTCATGCGGCAACTACGTAAACTGTTTGAAACAGGACAGTTTAAAAATGGTGAAAGAGAGGTAGACAATAGAGTGTCCCAGTGACGCCACTTCCGCTCGATTTCATGGGACCTCTGAGCTCGCAAAAAATGAATGGGTTTCAATGAGACTAAAATAGCTATTTTCTGGTCCCAGTCGTTGTATGCCCCTGAAATGAAATATGTTGTTTGTGGATTAAAATGGTGTTTTTTCATGTAAAACGTTTTACCGTTTGTTGTGCTGTTGTTCAGATAAAAGCTGTAGCGAAAACAAAATTGAGAAAGACTACGTCGCGTTGTTGACGTCACGTCCCATCATTAGCCTACTCTTTCTCCGATCTATGTTAGCAGTAAATATACATTTATAACAGAGATGCCAGTGTGTTTTGTGCCTCAATGTGCGCATTCCAGCAGGAATGGCTGTTCGCTGTTCCGAGTCCGCACAATTTCAGTGATGACGTATTTCATTCGCGTCGACAGCAGCGAAGAACTGTAGTTCACAAAGCGGCCTCTCACAAAACCTGCCACCATCAAACTTCTTCGCTGTGAATCGTGGTTTTCTTCGTATGAAAAATTATATTTAAAACTGACAAATATCATATGTCCCATTCATGGTACAATTCATACGGGACCAGAAAATAGTTGTTTTGCTCTCATTGAACCCCATTCATTTTTTCTGACTTCCGAGGTCCCGTGTAGCGGAAGTAAAACGGAAGTCACTGGGGCACTCTATACTGTGGCAGTTGCACCTGGACCAACTGCCATTTTTTAAACGTGGAAAGTTCAGGAATAGAACTCTCAAATGATGTCATAATCCCCATGCCATGGCCTGCATAATGTTCTGCCATGGGAGTGTATTGCAGCCTATAGTAGTTATCTCTAGTAGTTATCTATGAAGTCAGTGCTACTCTGCTAACTTAGCAAACATTTGTTAGCCATTATGCTAACAATGCTAACTATGCTAAAATGCAAGCACACTTTTTGCATTTTCTGCGGGAATGCAGTCTAATTATTATTATTATTATTATTATTATTGTAGGGGCAGTTGGTTATCATGGTGTGGAGCACCAAAATAAATGTATTTAAAACCAATTCCCACAGGCACCAAAATAAAATGTTGGTGCAACCACTCTTTACGCGGTGCACCAGTTAATTAATGTGGGTCAATTGGTCTTAATTAATCAGTCTCAATAAAAATCAGTCTCATATCAGTCTTATATCAGTCTGAAAGTATTAATGATCAACTATAAGGCTAAATAATAAACACTTAATTCATGGCAAATATCTCTTAATGAAGGCAAGTGAAAATCTTTCTTGGCAGTTTCTCTTGGATTATTGTAGCAAAAACAGAAAAACACAGTTTATTCCAAAAAGGTGTAGTTTAATAACTAATGAACTACAGGTGTGAACTCATCCTACAGATTGCGCTGGTGTGTGTGTATACAACGCAAAATACTTTTAATAAGTACTGGTCCTCCCAAATAAAATAATCAATGTGTGTGTGAGCAAGAGAGTGAGAGAAGGAGCAGAGGGGGAAGTGGTCCACTTCCCCAGTTGGATGGTCAACTGATCAATGGAATGTGTGAGGGGTAAGCCTTGTGCCAGATCACGCGAGAGCAGTAGCCTGGCTAACGCGACTTATCAATGCTCTGCGAACATTGGTCTGGCCAAGCTGTGTTGTAAACCCATTTTTCAGAGGGCGGGCTTAACCCACGTGTGTGAAATGCCTGTGTTTGCTACTGGACGAAGCTTCGACCAATCACATTAGTGTCCATGTATAAGACAGAGAATAGTAACGTGCATATGAGTAAACAAAAACGTAACTGCACAAAAGCTCGAAATTCCATATGCTATTGCTGACAATGTAACGTGCAGCTATTTTGTCAATGAAATAGCTCCACAACTTTGCAAGATATTACTGTGTTGTTCTGCTATTTACATACTGTAAACTGGGTTGACTTGGAAACACTTACCATTTATAAGTCAGATGAACCTCGTCGACAACAATGCCAAGGAGATTTTCTTTGTAGACTTCGTTGGCTAACATGTTCATCCATTTTTGGCTTAGCCACGACTCCGGACTGCCAAACAATATCTGAAATGATGCCCTTTTGATCGCCGCTTCGTTCTTGGAGTTCAGCTGGGCTGCAGCAATACCCAGAGAAGTCGCCTCCCCAACCTGCTCCTCCATCAGCACGATCAAAGGTGAAATCACCACAACAACAGGGTTCTCGCAAAGCCCCATCGACTTGGCAACCAGCGGGGCTAACTGATAAATTAAACTTTTACCGAAGCCGGTCGGTAGCATTGCGAAAACGTCCTTTCTTGTAAGGAATGCTTCAAGGGCTGACCTTTGCTCTATTTTCAGAGAGAACTTCTCTTTGAATTCTTCCAAAACAGCAGCTACAGCTGCATTGAAATCTTGCCGTTGCTCCACGTTCGCCATGTTGACAGTGACTGAGGTAGATTTCCGGTCGCTAAACTTCCGCGTCATTGCCTTTTTGAAATGCTAGATTTTCATTGGTCCCAGTTTCTCTGCTAATGTAGAAACGGTGTAGACAGGCAGCTTGGCCAGACTTACTTGCATGCGAAATGCAAATGCAGCGGCACAGGAAGTATGGGCGTGCCCAGGCTATGAGAGCAGGGAAAAGGCACATGATTAACTCACTTTGAAACAATACACTAGTTCTGCTAGGCTGTTGTTAGCTAACATTCCTTCTGACCAGGTATCTCAGTGCAGCGCATGGGATAAGAGTTCGTGAAAGGGAGAGAGACAGAACATGCATGATCTGTCTACCAAAGTAGCAAATAAAAGAACAAAAATGGTCACACAAAGTCGACATGAAAACAGTGTGCATGTTTACATCAGACATAAGCTTAACACCTTCTTGCTGTACTAAGTAATATTCTAACTATGCCCAAGGGCTTACGCAAAGGTTGCTCTCTGTTTTCTTATGGTGGAGTTGATTGAATTCTTTTCATGTTGGTTGGGGAATTCTTGCCGATTCAGGAGGTCCAGATGAGGTTGCATTGTCTCTGTTCCATGGAAGATCTGCAGTGATTCAATGAATAAGGAGTCCTTTTAGACTTGTTTCAGGAAAGTTATCTCTCAGCCTTAGCTGGGAATCGTCGCACGTAGACATTTATACAAACTACTTCCTCGGCGTCTGGCTGGATATCCTGTGGATTAGAAGTAGTCCGTTCCATTCTAACTCAGCAAAATGCTGCTTGTGCAACAGATAGCCCTGTACTCGGCTATACAACTGAGAAAGGGAAGCCTTAACATAAACTTGACATACTTTCTGACCTTGTGCAAAGGGCATTCTTTGTTTACTTAGCTGCGCATGTTGACGAAAGTCCTTGGTTGCCTGCTTGGCTCTGCATGAAAATCACCTGTCAATGCCCACTTCTAACGATGAAAATGACGAAAAACAAAAATGAAATCAAAATCAACTTGCTATGCAAGGTAGCCAAAAATCAATACCATGCGGCAGTCATACCCAATATTACTATGTAGTACATCTACTTTTACCATGTGGATTGTGATATTTGGACCAATAGCCTACAATGAAAATATTTCACTATGCTACACATTTTTCACAATTGTGCACTTAGCATAAAAAAACAAAATAATTTGAAATACTGCTTAAACATGTTACATCATGAGTGTGAGCAAGTGTGTTTAATATGGTGATATAAAGCAAATCTTTGATTGTTACATTAAAACCCCTCTATTTTTGAAAATTGCTTTAGTTTTCTCAACATGGATATTATTCAACATAAAGGGAATGTAATCTTAAAAAATGTCTTCCAAGTTAGCATCCATTAGGTAACGCTGACAGCAAGCAATGACAAAAAAGACTGATATCGTCAGCCTTTCTGTATTTTTCCTATCAGTTTGCAAAACTGCCATCTTATGATATCGGCGAACGTAGGCTAACACCACACACAGCCTGTTACCTGTTACCTGAAGAAAGCAGGCAATGTCACTGTCTCATTGGAAGTTCCTTTCCTTTATTATATTCTTCCATTTGGGAAAAGTCGCTCCAATGTTCACTTGTGTTTTGGAGTGTCGCCAGTTTTGTTCTGTTTTTTTTTTTTCTCTTTTCCATTTTCTTGCCAATAGACCCTGCTCATCATACATTGGATAATATGATTAATCATCCATTTTGTGAGTTTTCGAAACCCTCGACTGTTTCTTCCAAGCTGTGATCTTCCTATGACTTTGTGCCTACCTTCTACTCGTGCGCTGCCAGTGAATGTAACAACGGAAAAGGTGAAGCTGTTGTTTTCTGCCAGGGCCTGTATTTTCAAGATGGTTACTCAACATGGCATAGCCAACGCAATGTATATATATATAAATGGCGACTACAGAGCCTACCAGAAGACTGCAATTTTTGATGTAGGTAATTAGTAATTAATGACGCAAGACTTATGAATTATAACAAATAAAAAAAATCTTAATAAACAACTTGAAAAATTACACAGAGGACTTTAAAATTCAAGTGTGTCTTTTGTTATTAAGGACATTATGCCCAATGAATGTCACTCAAAATTCTAAATGCTCACTTTTCCTTTTTTTTAATACTGAACTACATTTTATGTCAGAAATGTACTTTTGATTCTTAAGTACAGTAAATGTCAGATACTTAAATGGCAGCTCATAGAACCAATTGAACAACAATGACAAAAACATACAAGATGAGTTTGAAAACATTTATTTCAGAAACATGAACATTTTATGGTGACCACTAAAAGAGAGAGACAGAATGACAGTGTGTGTGTCTGAGTTCAGCTCATGTGGAGCAGAAATTGATTGTACCCAGGTTTAAATCTCTGTTCTCATACACACAACAGGGTCAAAATAGGTTGAAAATAAAAGGCTGATGGGCAAAAATGGCACAAAGATGTCTGCAGGGTAAATGCAAACTAAAATAATGTGTGAGAACCACCTAGCATGCAGTCATGTGACATTTTCTGCAGTTGTGAGAGAAATGAAAACTTTGGCACATGCAAGTGCACTTTTAGCATCTTCAAGGCATTCACCCCCTATTCCGACATCCCATTAGTCAGACATCCCACTATTCAGACATACCACTATTCAGACATCCCACTACTCAGACATCCCGCTATTCCGACACTTTTTAGTACCGCTATTCCGACAGTTTTTTTTTCACAGTTAATGATTGACAGCTGCTCTCACGAAGCGGGGCTGCTTGATTAATTGGGTTCAGCTGGTTCAGAAAGTAGGCCTACTTAAATCCTACATTGAGTTTTGTTTAATAAGCACACTATTTATCAATATATATGCATATATTATTTTTAAACATGGCAGCGAAAAAGAAAGTCCTACGACATAACGAGCATCAACTTACTCACAAATGGTCACCTCCCGATGTGCCTTCTTTGTGAACGTGTTTTCGAATGAGGCAATGAAACACGAAACGAGCACCTGACCAAGATACACACTGCAAGGCATCAGAGGATAGCCCACGTTTTTTCCCCCTAAGCCCTAAAGGAGCATTAGCCTATTCAAAGCGCAACATTGTTACCTTGTTTTGTCGGAAGGGAAGTCAAACACAGAGCGAGTTGGTGTTATCACGCATTTCTCTTTTAATTGCGAAATCGGGATCACCGTTAATTTTTGGAGAAAGACTTGTTCTTCCTGTCAATGAAGAGGTCCAGTGCTGCAGAGCAAGATCCAGCATCGGTGTTGAGGGCCATGCCACTCAGCAATGTGGCACGGAGGATCAACGAGATGCCATCGGATACTGAGGAACAGTTGTGTAAATGTCTGCGTCAGTATCCATTCAGCATACAGCTGGATGAAACGACTACTGCAGACAACAACGCTATGCTGATGTGACAGACATAGGCCCTACGAGGGGAAACGATTCCTTAATTTGAGTTTTATTGCGCGTACAGTGCATAACTCCTTGTTAATTGAGCGCACCTATCCCGTTTACTCCTGCTGCTGTACGTGTCTGTCGCTGCTGCTTATCTCTACGTTGTATTGATATTTTAAAAAAAAAAGAAAAGAGGAAAAAAATCCCTTGCCTGCTGTCACACGGACCAGTTTTCCTTTCCCTAACTTAAATCCGAAAAACTAGTTAACAGGGACTTTGACTACAGTCGGTTTTGCCTCCAGGGTAGGCCTTGGTTTTCAGCGTCACAATAAAACTATTCATGTCGGAAAAGCGGAATGTTTCAAAAATAGCAACATGCCCCTACTCCGACAATGGAAAAAAAAATTGTTGGAATAATGATATGTTTTTAAAAAAATGATAATGTCGCTACTCCGACAATTGGACGCTAATGTCTGACTAATGACATGTCTGAATAGTGACATGTAACCCATTTTCAATGTCCCATTGAAATGAATGGTAGAACACTCTGATAATGTCAGGCTGGTAATGATTTAAGCATGAACTTTTAAACCATACACCAAATGTAAAATGATGTTTGTTAACAATGCTAGTTATGCTTATAAGTTAACTGTTCTAACAGTGTTACTCAGCTAACTTAGCTAATGTTTGTTAGCAAATGCTATGTAACTCAGTTAACAGTGTTACTTAGCTTACTTAGGTAATGTTTTGTTACTATTTATGCTAACTATGCTAAAATGTTAACCAATTAACTGTGCTATTTTATGTAGGTAACTTAGCTGAAACTATTTAGCATGTATGATAACAATGCTAATTATGCCAAAGATGCTAATTCACTGATTTAGCTAATATTTGTTAGCAGATATGCTAAGAATGGTAACTGTGCTAACAGTGCTAAGAAGGACTGGTCAGGTTGCCAATGTTGGGAGGTAAATTTATGCATGTAACTTTTGAACCGTACATCCAGTTTTCAAATCCTTGGCAAAGTCCAAGTTCAAAGAACCGAATAAAGTCAATTTCCGCACATATTTGGTCCGATGATCAAGTCAAGTCAAGTCAAGTCAAAATCATTTGTATAGCGCATTTCATACATAAATGCACTTCAATGCGCTTTACACAAATTTTAAAATAGAATACAATTAAAGATTTAAAAAGTAAAATACAATTTAAAATAAAGCAAAACCATTAAAATAATAATAATGAGAAAAAGAATGAAAATAAAATAAAAAATAAGACATAAAAATAAAAATTAGGAAAAGGCATCAGAAAAAAGTTTTGTCTTGAGTCTGCTTTTAAAACTCTCTACAGTAGGGGCATTCTTTACATCCTCTGGAAGCTGGTTCCAGAGCTTTGCTGTATAATAGCTAAAGGCTGCCTCACCACACTTTGTTTGTACAGTAGGTATGGTCAATAGATTTCTATCCATGGATCTCAGAGACCTAGATGGGGTATATGGCTGAAACATATCAAGTATGTAACTGGGACCCTTCCCATTAAGTGACTTGAACAGTAGTAGTAAGGCCTTAAAGTCAATCCTGTATCTCACTGGGAGCCAGTGCAGAGACCTTAAAATTGGGGTGATGTGATCAATTTTTTTTGTTCTTGTAAGAACTCTTGCAGCTGCATTTTGTATTAATTGGAGCTGTTTGATATTCTTTTTGGGAAGGCCAGTGAAGAGGCTATTGCAGTAATCGACTCTACTTGAGATGAAGGCATGTACCAGCTTTTCAAGATCTTGCTTAGACATTAGACCCCTAAGCTTGGAGATGTTTTTGAGATGGTAGAATGCGGACTTTGTGATGGCTTTCATATGACTGTTAAATGTGAGATCACAATCAATAAAGACACCAAGATTTTTGACTGTGTCCTTTGCTTTGAGTCCTTTAGTTTTAAGTATTGTGTCAATCTTATGCCTTTGCTGATTATTCCCAAATATAATTATCTCAGTTTTATCTGTGTTGAGCTGTAGAAAGTTTTGATCACGAACCTTGGCACATGCAAGCACACTTTTAGCATTTTCTAATGCAGTCTAGTTTAATTTGTTTCTCTATAGAACAGTGTGGATGAGAAGAGCTTTGATCATTGGAGAGCACTTTTTTAAAGGGCTCCTTCCGCTAAAAACCACTAGGTCGTAAGCCCCGCCCAGAGCCATGTATGGTACACCCACAGGCTCATCCCAGACGAAGAACAGTGGACAGAAGCTAGGTGAGCGAAAGACAGCGTCATGGCAGAACAAGCACGCTCCTGTTTTATTTGCGGCACCACCTGCCCAAGAATGAAGATGTGAGGAAGAAATGGCTTGAATTTATCTTTGGGTCACAACCAGTGTCATATCCCAGTTCGTTAGTTGTGTGTGCCAAGCATTTTAAAGACAGTGACTTCGCTAATTTGGTTTTCTTTCCCATTTCCCCCCCCTCCTTGCTTAATCCAATCAGAGGTGCCTTACTGACACGTCATGGATATTCACGAGGGACACCGAAAAAGCCAGTCGTTCAACCACTAGGCCTGTTCTAACTTACAGAAAACAGCGTCAAGCAAGAGAACTAGGACATAATTTTTCACAGAAATTCCGCCACTCCGCCACTCCATTCAACCAGTGGCGACACAGCAATATGAATAAAAACAACGATAAAAGTTGTAAGCAAGTTTGAAGCAGAAAACTAACGGCAGTCAAAGTGAAAAATTATTAAACCCTAGCTGGTGATAGACCTGATGCCTTCCAGGATGTGTGTATGTGTGTGTGTTTGTGTGTTGGTGGTGTGACTCTGTGTATGTGTGTGCAAGTTTGTATGTTGGTGGTGTGTCTATGTGTGTGCAAGTTTGTGTGATGTGTGTATTGGTAAATGGTAAATGTGTATATTGGTAAATGGTAACTGGTGTAATTGATGTGTGTTAACAGGCAAATGCTAAGGTGCTGATCTCCCACTGCAAGACCAATCAGTGCCTGGCCCTCTTGGAGAACCATGTCCTATGGTAGGCAAATAATTAGTGTCGAAAGTGTGTGTGTGTGTGTGTGTGTGTGTGTGTGTTACATAATAACATGATACCATATCTTAACGGCAAGCAATATGGGTGAGCAACATTAAACTGGAATGTCCTAACCGAATGCGACGCAAAGCAGTGCAGCGTTTGTTGCCTGCCCTGTTTGTATTTTAATTTTTGTCACTCATGTTAAAAAGACTCCATGAAGGGTGTGTTCATGATGTAAGAAATTTAGATTTAGATTCCGAATTTGTCATTGTACACACAATGCACAATGAAATTAAAATAACTTTTGTTTGGTGTAAAGAAAATAAATAAATAAACAAGTAATACGTAATAAATAAATAATTAATAAATAATTTAACTAGTTAGGATGATATAATGACAATAATAAAATGAAAATGCTGTCAGTGTGGACAGAGAGAGACAGATCGATACTACTACAGCTGGTTACACATGCAGATAGAACATCACCTGAATATGTTAATTATAAACTTGATAATTAGATAATTACATAAATATGTATTTTTTAAATGTGTGTGTGTGTGTGTGTGTGTGACGTTTGTATGTGTGCGTGCGTGTGTGTGTGTTCATGCTTAGGACTCCATATGGTAAAGAGTATGAGATCACGGCACACACTTTGCTGGACTCCCATAAGGCAGAGGGGGTCGGCAACCACTGGATCCTTGCCACGGCCGACCCCGGTCACCATGTACCCACCCGCTTTCAGACACAGCAGCTAGCCAATGGGAGCACAGAAGAGGCCTCTTGCTCTGACTCCACACCTAAGCACATCTAAGCAACACACACACACCAGTGTGTCTTAAACACACATACAATGCCCATAACAGAAGAACATAGAAACACCAGTTTTGGACAAGCTGCATTAAATGGATTGACTGTTGCCTTTGAGGGAATTATGAAGAGTAAATATTGACTGCCTATTGCATAGAGGATATACTGTATTTGTGTGTGTGTGTGTCAGGGTGTATGCAAGTGTGTGTGTGTACGTTGCTGTGACCGTGTGTTAAAAAAAAAAGTCCATAGAACCGTAAAAAAAACTTCATCATAACTACCATGTAAACACCCATAACACACTTGCACACACAGACACACACACACACACACACACAGGTTTTCTGTCTGTTGGATTGCATTTCTCAACAGGAGCACAGAAACAGCAAACAGAAATTAAGACAGGTGCTCTCATATTCTTGCAACACACACACATACACAGAACTTAAACTCATAATGGATAGTAACCTGACAAGGTGGGAAAACCAGCCTTGCATTTTATTGCTGGAAAGGATTGATGAAGGTTAACAAAAAGCATTATGCCATTGTCTTTGGGTGTGGTAGATATCATCATAGGCTGTGAGTGCCCCTCACCCCCCGTCTGTACCTTTGATGGCTTTGAGTGTGTGGGTGTGTCTGACTGACAAGTGGTCTGTGTGTGTGTTTGTACGTGTGTACGCACATGTGCTTTTGTAAGACTGAAAGTGAGAGCGTGATTGTAACTAATCTGTCCAGATATCAGACACAGGAAATCAAACTGTGCTGACATTTTCCTCTGTCAGGTCACCTTATCTGGGTTTTAATGTTCCATGGCACAGGTAAAGGCCTGTTACCTGAGACAG
Source organism: Setipinna tenuifilis (assembly GCA_030347295.1). Classification (NCBI taxonomy): domain Eukaryota; kingdom Metazoa; phylum Chordata; class Actinopteri; order Clupeiformes; family Engraulidae; genus Setipinna; species Setipinna tenuifilis. The sequence goes on along the minus strand of CM059268.1, from coordinate 32,016,513 downwards.
CCATGTGTGAGGTAGCCTCGAAGCTTTATTTTACATTTAAAAAATCTGTAGAGCCTCTCTTTTGTCTGCTTGCATATGCTGTGTACATAGTTGTACTAATTTTTACTCTTTGGCAAAGGAGCTTGGTTAATACTGCTTACCAGGTTATCAGTCATTTGCATAATAACACTCTGTGTGGAGTCTAGGGCAAAATAACACCCCCCCCCCTTTCTTTTTAAAGAGGTTGTTTGTAACAGGTGTGTGCATCTGTTTGACTTTCTACTGTAACTGGAGATCCTGCGATCACTTTACCACCTGAATCACCATGGTAACAGGGCAATCTACCCTACGGCAGTTGCAGCTTTGTGAGGAAAAAACAAAGTTGTCTTGACCAGGACACTTCCTGGCAGATGTACTTTTCCGCCACACATATCCCCTTTGTCTAAACTAAAAAGATACCTCAAGGTTTTATGGGCCTTGAGGGTTTTTTCCTTGTCCATAAATTCATGACTAAAATAGCTAATCTTGACTTAGGTAGACCTATCTCCTAAATGTTCGATTCTTTTGGAGGTCACTTATCTCAATTTTATTACAAGTATAGTAGTTATATATTATATACACCCTAGTAGTTATAATATTATATTATATACACCATACATAATGTCCACACATGCACCCTACACACATCCTACATAATGTCCTTAGACCTAGGTGACAACTTTGACTGCCCTCCAGCCAAATATAGCCTATAATGTTTCCGACTAAACATTTTGTTTGTTTGTTTTGTATTGTCACTGACCTGCAATTGAAAAAGATGCTGACTCCTCATTCTTGCTGAGCAACACACAACCTCTCCCCCCTCATCTTCTACCTGTGCGCGCACACACGCAAACACACACACACAGTGGAACACCAAGTCCAACCTGCCTTGCCACAGTGAAAGGACAGACTACACCAGGCTAGATGTTCATCCCTTTATTATGGTGAACTTAATTGGTGAACAGGCAAGCATGTCCAGCTATATAACAACATAATGTTCAAACATAATGTAGAGCACAATGACAATTAGAGCAAAGCATATCTTATCAGTTCTTTCATAGGTCTGTGTGTGTGTGTGTGTGTGTGTGTGTGTGTGTGTGTGTGTGTGTGTTTGGAGTTAGGGTGTGGAGTGCAATATTAGAATCTTGGAGGGGTGCATGGGGGATGATTATCTAGCAGGAGTTTAGACCCTATGTGTTCGGTATGTGTAGCAGTCATGTGGTGACATCACAGATAGCCACCTGATGCACTGCTGATCTGAGACATGAGAGCCAACACCCATATTTATACTTAGACACCGCCCACTCCCATCCCACAAACATACTGCATCTGACAGGAGGTGTCTTAGGCAACATAAGAGTCAATGTCAACACTAGCACATTGTTTCAAGTACAGCGATCCTATTCTACTAATCCTTATTGCAATCGAATTAAACACTGTAGCTGCCATTATGCACTGAAAACTGCAACATGTAATGACCAAACTAAAAAAGGTACTATAGTTTTAGTTTCTCATATTATACCATTAAGTAAAAAGCAAGTCTATGCTACGTTTCAAAATCTACACCAAAATAGTGATTATGCAGGTGTACACTTTACTGGGGTCTATTTTTTCCAGAGAGAGACAAAGAGAGAGGTCAGGAGTTGTCCCGCCTTCGCCCTTTCATCCGCCGCAACTTAAGTTTGAATTGCACCGCGCATGCGCGTACACACACCTGGACAAGTTTACCACTACCTGAGCATATCGGTGACGTCAGCCTCGGGGCGGGCATGAGATGAGGGAAATCAAAGCGCTGAGCTGAGAGAGCGAGAGAAAGACAGAGAGCAAGAGGCGCGGCTGCAAGTGTTGGTCTCACCCTCGAGTGGCGCAGATCCTCTGTTGTACAGTCAACGTCCGAGACCGGTATTGAAAGCGGCATGTATGTCACACTAAAATGGTAGACTGAGATTTATCCGAGATAGGGTAGTTTGTCTGTTGTAGCTCGCTTTGTTGTAAAAATATTACCGCTGCGGTTTTGTTCCCTACGGAGGTCATAAGAACTTGATGATCAGGGCGGGATAGACCAGAAGGAGAGCTGGAAATGTGGAAGTCGTTTGTCCCTGCGCGCAAGCTGCTGCGTAGCGGGAAGTACCTGTTGCTGGTGTTGGTGCTATTCTGTGCGCTTGGAGCTTACCTGCAGTTCACCGCTAATGATGAGATGGACCCAATCAGTAAGTCCAATTGCTGTGTGTGTGTGTGTGTGTGTGTGTGTGTGTGTGTGTGTGTGTGTGTTAAAGACGTCTATCAGTTTTTAAGGTTTTCCTTAAGGACAACACAGAACAACACGCGATCAACATTAGGAACCTTGCGTCATGGCAGAGATGTACATATGGCCATACACACACCCAAACAGCGTTTTGTCTGGCATGTTAAGTCAGCAAGCCACGCGAACCCATAAAGGTTACAAGCAGGTCATTGAAGTGAGCCTTGCCCTTCTGCCCCATTCCCTTAGATAAAACAGGTAGCCGGTGTCATTTGTTCATAGTTCAGACATCTGAAGGATTTCTTTTTTTGATTACACGACAGGTTATAAATAAATGTGGGTCTTAAATATATATTCTCTGCGCGCCAGCCTCTCCAGGTTGTCCGTGCGAGCGATTGGGTGGGATGCCGAGCCTGTTGTTTTTAAACATACATTTAGAGGCTAACTATTTAAAACATTACTCTCCACGTCTAATCCAAGTGCTGCCAAGGCGTCCTCAGATTTGGCTTCTTTCCTGCCCGTAAGCTTCGGCGTTGAATGCCGAGTATCCCCGGGGAGCTCGAGGCGACAGAAGCAGCCCGACAAGATTCCAAAATCTACGGTTCTAGTTTGACGGGTCTGTCCAAACACACTGGTGTACTGCGAGGATTGGAAATCAGCAGTACACAAACTGCATGGGTAGTTTGCCTTGTAATCTTGGATAGAGTTGTGTGATAGGGGCAGTCAGAAGAGATGGTTTTGAAAAGTGTTGTTTAATGGTAAACAACATTATTGTAAGTGTAAGTGGGGTCTTTCTGGCCTTAGGAATACCTGTGTGGTGGGCAGTCTATGATGTGCGTGCGTGCGTCTTTGTGCTTAAAAGCGCCTTTGCTTATTCTGCTTTCCTCTACATATCTGTAGCTTGTTGATGTCGGCTACTGTAAGTCGCTTTGGATAAAAGCGGCAGCTAAGGGTAATGTAATAACAGTAATAAAAGGGCGACAGGGAAAGAGATGGTAAAGCAATAGCCCTCTGTCATTCTCTCTCAGTTGTGAGGACAGCAGGGTAGCCTGTGTCTATAGGTGTGTGTGTGTGTTATGTTTTGTCCACTGACCTCGTACCTAACTAACCTAATGACAGAGTAGGTTGCTGTATGCCTAAGTAAACCTCACGTAAATGACTCCTCCATCCAAATCTCCAAATCTATTTACTCATTTACAGGCACCTTGCATGCTTATCATTTTACCCATTTCTTTGGTATATCACGTGTAAGTAAACAGTATGCAAATGTACAGATACAGCAATTACATGCCAGAGGGGATGCTCTACACAGAATACAGGTGTATCACTGATCTAGAAAGTCCTCATGGCAATGAAGGCATTTTTACATGTGTGTGTGTCACACAATTATCAAAACACGATTGCTTTAGTTAATGAACAAGAAACATTTCTTGTTGGCTGACTGCACTCCACCAATTATGAACATTTGGAAAAACTGGTTCAACGGTGCAAAAACACCACACAGCACCTGGAAACCCCCATCCCCTGACTTTTGTAAACACACAAGCGTGGTTATTACTGGTAGGCAGTGAGCTATGGTTTGCTTTTCTACATGACAACGCAATGGCAGCGTTGCCAGATTTTTCTACTTTGAAACCCGTTTTCAAAACACCCGTTTTCACAACACTTTTCTGCAACTCGGCAACCCAAACATGTAGCCATGTGGATGACACTTTAGAAAGAAAATGTGCTACCAGGTAGATACTGTATCTGTGTTGTGTGTGAGTGGCTAACACACACGAAATTTGCACAAAGGCACAGAAGAGCCCCAGGTGTGTTTGACCCCACAGATAAACATCTTAGGTCCCTGCTGTTTCTGTAGTTTTATTTTTGTTTATTTCCATGATTTATTTATCAATTTATGCATGCATATGTATAGTACATTTATTTCAAGTCATCTATTATACATGCTGGTTAATGCAGGGGAGTGCAAAAGGTTGAAATAGTGATGTATTTCCTCAACACCCTTCCCACACATACACACACATACACACACATACACACACACACACACACACACACACACACACACACACACACACACACACACACACACACACACACACACACACAGACCAGTGGTTCATGCAAATTCCCACAGCCTGTGTCTTTTTAGCACCTTTGTGGCTATATCAAAAGGCTTCTAACCCCCTTACACACACACACATAGCATGTCTGTGGTTGTAGTTGTACATAGCACTGTAGCTGTGTACTGATGTGATGATGTAGTGTCTGTGGTTGTACCTTAGTGATGTACTGATGTAGTGAGGATGTAGTGTCTGTGGTTGTAGTTGTAGCATTGTAGCTGTGCACTGATGTAGTCATAGTGTGGTGTCAGTGGTTGTAGTGCAGTGGTGTACTAATGCAGAGTGGTGTATTATCTGTGGCTGTATGCGAGATGTAGTGTTGCAGAGATGTGGCCACAGCTGCAGCCGGGGTTAGGGACAGGACGGTCTAGTACCAGCAGACATCAGCGCTAAGCCCTGATCACACACACACACACACACACACACACACACACACACACACACACACACACACACACACACACACACACATTTGTGTTAAGCCCTGATTCAGTAAGGCAGAAGACAACATGAACACATGCACTCACCCGCAGACACACACACACACACGCACACACACACACACACACACACACACACACACATGCACACAGCCCTGATTCAGTTAGGACGATGGCAACATAAACACTTGCACACACATACACAAGCACACTTAGCCCTGTTTAGGTAAGGGAGAAGGCAACACATACATACAGACACCATACACTCTGATTCATACAGGAGAAGGAAACACACAATACACTATGATTCATAAAGGAGAAAGCAACACTCACACACACTAAGCCCTAACCACCTCTCTTTTATTGTCCTTTATGTGAACACACACACACACACACACACACACACACACACACACATACCCTTGAACAGCACTGACCACAGTGATGTGTGTGGAGAGTGGGTGTGTTTTAGCTAAGAGGAAGGTTTATGTACAGACAAAGTGTGTGATTCATGGGGGCAAAATGGAGGACAATTATGGATACATGCCCTCACTTCCCTCACCTGCACTGTGCTCTATCTATCTATCTATCTATCTATCTATCTATCTATCTATCTATCTATCTATCTATCTATCTATCTATCTATCTGTCTATCTGTCTATCTGTCTGTCTGTCTGTCTGTCTGTCTGTCTATGTGTCTATCACTCCCTCTCTATCTCTCTGTCTTACACACACACACATACACACACACACACACACACACACACACACACACACACACCCTAATACAAAACTGGATGTACTGGATGTACTTGTACCACTTACATGAAAATATCCAGTACAGTGTTCTTGACTAAGCCTAAAAGAGTGTGATAGAGTTGAATAGAAGTAGGGAAGAGAGAAAGACACAGAGATAAAAAGCTGGGAGAGAGAAAGAAAGAATGGAAAAGAGGCAAAGAGAGAAACAAAGAGAAACAAAAGGCACCAATGCTGATCTCTACACTCCTCCTGCATTTCTTCCCTTACCTCCTTTCCACCTCTTCGCCTTCTTTTTCTTCTCTTCTCTTCACTCCTCTCCTATCCTCTTTGCTTATCTCTCACCCTTCTCCTTTCTTCTCCCATTCTCTGCTCTCTTCTTCCCTCCCTTTCTTTCCTTTTCTTTTTTACTCCTCTTGTCATCTTATCTTTCCTATCCCCTTTTCTCTCCTCTCCTCTCTCCACCCTCCTCTTTTTTTCTTTCCTCTCCACTCATCTCCTCGTTTCCACTCCTTTCTTCCCTCTCCTCTCCTCTCCATTCATCTTATGTCATCTCTGCTGTTCTCCTGACATTGTAAAGCTGTGTTCATGATAGTCCATTTTTATCATTTCAGAACAAAAACAGTTTCTGTCCACATACACTGCTATCACTTTCGTAAACAAAAAGTTCCTCCATCCACACAAAACTGCAGACTGCCTAAAATGCCTATGACATGACCCACTCATGCAAGTGCATGCAGGGGTGCATGACCAGGGTATGTGCAAGCATATATAAACAAGGAAGTAGACTGTAATGCTATCAATTGCAGTTGTTGAGTTAAAGGAGTTTAAAGAAAGGCCAGGTTCTTCGCCTGGACAGATGACAAAGCGGAATTGTTCCTAAAAAAATGGATTTAAAAAAGACCATGTCTATGTCCGAGTTTTCATTTTCACTGGGTCCACACACTACAATGGCTTCAACGCTAGCTTTGCAACCTCCAAACAGTTGATTGTTTCCCTCACCAGGCTCCTAACCACCACTGGCTGTACGCTCCCCAAGGTGACAGCTCATAGGACACACTGTTGTCTGGTTGTCTGCCCTTGGTGCTTTGTGACATGCACACACAGTGAAGAGGGGGACACACTCAAGGATACATTCAAAGGATATCTGTTTTTAACTTTACACACACACACACACACACACACACACACACACATACACACACATACCAAGCAAAGACTTAAATAAAACTCAGCATATATAAATAACCAATAAACTCCCTGCCCTGTGTAATTATCCTGTGGTTTGGTGTGTGTGTTTGTGTGAGTGTGCGCGTGTATGTGTAGGAAACTGTAAAGGAGGTAGCCTCTCTACCACTGTGAATCTGTTGTAAGTGTGTGCATGTGTGTGTGTTGTCATTCAATGAGTTTTGGTAGTCCTGGGGGTGAGTATTGATACTGTCATGGAGGAGTAACACATCTGTCACATTGCCACATGCTAGATCATCTCACACCACACTAAACTGATAGCCATTCATTCCCAGCCCTGCTTCTCACATGGAACCTTTGTTAAGCCTGGGCTTTGTGTGAGTGTGTGTGTGTGTGTGTGAGAGAGAGAGAGACAGAGAGAGGGATAGAGACACACACAGACCCAAACACTAGCCTGCACAATAATTAACTATGAATTGCTTTTTCCTGTGTTTGTGTTTGCATGTTTGCGAGCATGTGTGTGTGTGTGCTGACCAAAGGGCCAGAGAAATTTAAAAATTCATGTTTGAATCTGATCAATTTAATCTAGGTAAAGTAACCTGAGATTAACACTGGTGATCAAATGACACACACACACACACACACACACACACACACACACACACACACACACACACACACTGCAGCACTACAGTTAAACTTGCCGGTAGCTATGGGGTCATGGTTGCTGGTGTAGCTGACAGAGCTGCAGGGAAATGAAGTGGGGAAGACATGGTCACCTGTCCCGACCCCCAGACACACACACACACACACACACACACACACACTCTCTCACACACACACACACACACACACAGGCACCCACTCAAGGAAATGAATGAGACAGAAATGAACCTGTCCTGTCCACACACACACAGACACACATACACAGAACAACACAAATACTGCACTGAAAAAAAGAAAGAAGACAACACACTTATCTGTACATGTAAGACATAGCATACACATTTACACACACTTTGGTATGCATTTTCAGTCAACCTCCTGTTTTTCTCAATTGTTAAAGCACTAAAACCTACTGAACAACTTTCTCAATTTCTTTAGAAAACTGCTCACTCTTTTTGTCAATACCCTAAACAATTTTTACAATTTTTAGTCAAACACAATTTACAAAACTCATTGACTTGTCTTTGCAAAACTCTGCAAAAACACATTCTCATTGTCAAAACACATTTTGCATTGTTATACACATGCAATGCAAAATGGTGAACATTTTTCTTACCTTTTCATTACAAATAAAGCACAAATGCCATACATTAAGCACAAGGAGTCAGAATTGACTTTGCTTCCTTTCAAATGAGCTGTTACCACCAATATAAGCCAATTGGGAACCATGCAACCATATTTTTGAAGGTTGTAGCTTAAAAGTGGATGCCAATCAGAGACAAAGAGGACAGAGTCCAGATGTGAGGGGGATGGCAGGGAAGAGGGAGAGGTGGTAGAGGAAGGGCAAGAGGATCAGTGGTAATTTCTAACCAAATGAGATGCACCATTATAGATTATGTTCTTGTCCATGATTTGACGACAAGGGAGGCAGCATTGAGAGTTCAACCCAATCTATGTAATTTCTTAGAGGCCATGGAATTGGCTTGTGGTGACATAGTCGAGGAACAGTCTCAATAATGGGTACAACATGCCAGGGGATTCTTTCCTCGTTGCCTGGCAAGGGACATTATTGCTTGTGATGTGGATGAGGTGCTGTGGCCTGACCCAGACCACAGGCATGATGAAGCAGAGTGATTTGTTGTTTGTAGCACTGTATACAGCACATGTAGTTTATACAGGTTTTGAAAATGAAGGTTTTGAAAATTGAGTTTTAACATTTGTGCTAAAAAATGTAAGAAAGCTGTTAGCAAAGCACACATGTAAAACTGTAAGAAGGCTATTAGCAAAATATATATCTAGTAATGAACTTGTGAACTGCTTGTACCATAGTCACCCTTTTCTTGTCTGTGTCTGACTTTGTGTTTGTGTGTGTATGCTTGTGTGCATGCGTGCTTATTTCTTTTTAGAATCCAATACCCACATTGACACACTTGGGATAAGAGTTGCAGCAAGAAGGGAGGTGAGACCCCCCCAAAGCACCCCCCACACACACACACAAACACACACACACACACACACACACACAATTTTAGCATACACACACAAAAAGAAAAATAGCTTTCACACACATCTACAGGAGACCGGTGCATCGGAGATGGCCACGGTCTAGTTTATGAAAAAACAGAACTCCCGCACACTGGCCACTATGCAAGCAAGATTTTTGATTTACAACATTTCGGTCATGGACCTTCATCAGTTTGATTCACAGGTTACAAGAACAAACTACATGGGCAGGTTAAAATGTACACCACATGTGTGGAGCCACATGTAATGACACTTTTTTATTAGAAATGATTTTGCTGTGGGGGTGGCGAAAGGTATGTCTCTTGTATGTGAAGGTATGTGTCTTGTATGTGTTGTTGCATTGTGCACAGCCTTCACAGTGATACTTCCCATTGGATACTGCGCTCAAAGGTCTTTGTGAGGTTCATCTTTGCTTGTAATGCGAAAAATCAAGTAAATCCTTGAAGTTTTTTTCGCCTTTGGGTCAATTCCTGCCAATGTTTTTTGGAAATGGGACGTATGATGTGTAAGTGAGTGGAGAAGGATGTAATGCAGGTGACTGAGAGAATATTTTCTCTTGTCTCTTCGTTTTGCTTATAATCTAATCTTTCTTAAAGCCATTTAATGGGCTTTCTCAACCCATTTATCTGGATAGCCCCGAACCCTATCCTTCATGTCACTAGCTTTTTTTAAATAGTCCTCAGTCGTTTCACAAAACATGATTTATTACTAAAGAAACGTGAATCCTTTTGGATTTTTACTTTACATTTACTTTACTTCACTACATTATTTCCAAAGGGCCTGAACGATGAATTTATTCTTAATGTAATATTATAAAAGCCTTTGTTTGTATGATGTGATTCTTTATGGTGTCCTAATTGACTTTCCGACTTCCTTGCGCTTCTTGCATGGCACACAGGCCAAAACCAACTTTTTTTGGTGAATGAATGACACCACTTATTAGTAGGACCTGATTTTTCCTGTCTAGCCAACCTAACCTCTAAAAAAGTTGTGTAAAGTTTGTTCTTGTAACCTTTGAAGAAGCCTGATGATGGTCCATGACAAAAACATTGTAAATTAAAAATCTTGCTTGCAGGGTGGACAGTGTGTGGGAGTTCTGTTTTTTCACACAGCATACACACACACACATGTATATACACATCCATTGATATTCAGCATGTGTTTTTGTGTTTATCATCAGCCTCTGCGAGTTCACAGCTTAGATTCAGAGACAGAAGAATCCTGGAAAACACACATTCCTCCAGCATGGAGTCAACAGGTAGACACACACACACACAAACACACACACACACACACACACACACACACATATATATATATGTACACCACATGCTTACACACACACACACACACACACACACACACACGCTCAGAAATGTGTACTACATGCTTATATGCATACACAGCATGTATGCCCACATGCACATTCACCCACAAACACACAGACGCAGACATACTCACACACACAAATACATATGCAGACAAGCACACATGCTTTTACACAGACATTTTACACAGGCACACACATGAACAACAACAGACAGACAGACAGACATACACAAACACACACACACACACACAAAGGTACTAGAGTAATACACACTAGCATACATCCACATACTCAGACCCTTGGTCTTGAATGACTGCATACTGTGTGGGTATGCCGAGTTTGTTGATTGTGTATGTGGGTGTAAGTGTGTTAATAAGGTTCTTGCACTGCTGTAGAGTTAAAATTAGAGGGAGTATGTCCACTGTCCTGGGTGTCGGTGTCAGCATGCACAGTTTTAACCCGTCCTCCGGAAACATGAGCTTCTCTCTCACCGTTTCCACCCTCGCTGCTTACTAAATGTGTGTGTGTGTGTGTGTGTGTGTGTGTGTGTGTGTGTGTGTGTGTCTACAACACCTAGGAACAGAGGAGTCAGCTTCATTCAGCTACACTCACTCATTCATGCACTACGGACGCACACACACACACACACACACACTTGCACACGCAATAATAATAATACTCACTCACTGACACACACATACATAAAAACACACATACATGCGTATACATGCATACATACCTGTACACACCTGGACTGCTTTAGCACTTTTTTTTATTAATGTATTATTTGCATTGACAAATTATGCACGCTTGAACAGAGAGAGAGAGAGAGAGAGAAAAAGAGAGAGAGAGAAAAATCTCATCTCTGCTCTAATTAGAGAATGTTTTGACATTTATAGGTGGGCCTTAAAAACTGTGATTACAAGAGCCTTATGTTAATTGCTCTGCAATTACTGTTCATTAGCATTCCCTCCATATTCACATGTGGCTGGGGAGGGCCAGGTCTTTTTAGGGCTACTTACCACACCCAGATAACAGGCAGGAAGCTGGGGGCAGACATACACACAGACATTCCACACACACAGCAATCTTAACACACTCAAATAGCATTAAGGTTGCCTTGGGAGAAGATGTGTGTAACACAGAGTGTTTGAGCTCTGGTGAGTGCACAGAGAGAGTTGGAGCATGTTTTGTTTTTCACACTCAAGTGAGACATAGCCATTATGGAAGGGTTCAGACCCTCGGTGAAGGCTGAGACAAGCAAACTCATTAAGCTTGTTCAAAAGGGGTTGAACTGTTCCCATGCTGGCACCAATACATGTCATGACATTCTCCTCACTCTCAGGAGTCTAACTTCTGCAGTCATGTCATGTGTAGCAGTTAGCAGCCATCATTTCTTTGGACCGAGTGTGTGTGTGTGTGTGTGTGTGTGTGTGTGTGTGTGTGTGTGTGTGTGTGTGTGTGTGTGTGTGTGTGTGTGTGTGTGTGTGTGTGTGTTTGCATGTGTAAAGTACCCTGTGCCCTCTGTCCTAGTTTCTGCTCACCCAAAGAGAGCAGGCTCGTTTTAGGACCAGTGCCCTAAGTAAGGTGTTTTTTTTCAGGCCGCACATGCTGTTCCCACCCAAGGCCAGTGATGTGCGTGTGTGTCCGACTGTGTATGTGTGTGCTTGATTGCTCTCTCTTAGCACAGCAGGCCCACATATTCTCACTTGTCTCGGGAGAGAAGACAGACTACCCACATCAAAAGAGAATAGCCTACTGAAGACACAAAGCCAACATTGCCCCATATGCGCTTTAGCTGCTATAGTAATGCACCTTTGTGTGTGTTGACACTGGAGACAGAGGAGTACTACAGCCTTAACTCTGGGGATTAATAAAATATTATGATTATGGTTAGCTCTAGCGGTTTAGCTTTAGGTGTAAACTGTCTGTGATTACTTTTAGCAAGTTAGCTATAGTAGTGCACTGCCCATAGCTTTAGATTACCATAGCTGTAGTGGATCAGACATAGGTTTGCCCCTTTGTATGGATAAAGATACAGCAGATGCGGTCTACATACAGTAGTCCCAGAGGGAAAGCAGTCACTCCATCTGGGGCTTGAACCCTATTTCCTGGGCTATCGAATATGCACCCTGTGTGTGGTGTTGGCATCTGTAGGCCAGGGTTCAAGGCCCAGCATGGTGACAGTTCTCTCTTTTCCCAAGGATCATGTATGCTGGTTGTAACATGCCAGAAGCCATTAGCTGATCCCACCCAATCTCTCACTCCCAGTTACTTTCTGTCACATTACTCCGTAGTGTCCTAGCTAAAGGCATAAAAAATACACTTGATTCAGTCATTCATTCCCCAAAAAAATGCACTCTTTATTGTCTATGTAATAACAAGCAAAATATTGCCCAGGAATAAAAAATATATGAAAGGAAATAGCATCATAATCACATGTTATGGTTGTGTTGCAGTATAAGGGCCAAGCCAACTTGCACATCTTTGAGGACTGGTGTGGTAGCTCTGTCAGGCAGCTCAGAAAAAATCTCCATTACCCCCTATACCCTCACGTAAGTGGAATTTTACACACACGAACACACACACACCCACACACACACCCATATACTCATCCCAACACACATACACGCACACACAGTTCCTCATGATTATAGCAGGTGTTATCCAAACATCTTGTAGCAGGTATTATCCAAACATCTAGCGTTGCCAACTAGCCAATTGTGGCAAAAGTGAATCAATTTTCCCGTTTTTTTTGTAGTTACTTCTCGTGACCTGTGCATTCAGATCGAGTACAAATGACAATGCCAATTAACATGAAGGAACTGATTAAGCAGCATTTAGATGGGGGACTATATTCCTCAGAAACACAAGTGAAGGCGCAAAGACACCACACAAAGACACCGCGCAGCACCTGGTAACAACTCCACGCTTGTGTGTTGGGGGACGGGGGTTTTACTTTTGCCACAATTGTTAGTCTTCTTGACCATAACAGTAAAAATAGTGACATCCGAAATTCAACAGGCTAGTACAGTTTTGCTCCTCAGCAAACATACCAACTCGGTATGATGTTTAACATGCCAATTTCCATTTTATACTGGAGGTGCATTAACCTTGACCCCCTCATTTCTCCCTCCCATAGTCACGCTCCACAGTAAATAAGCTGGCCATCTCCCCCAGATGGACAAACTACGGCCTGAGGATCTTTGGTTACCTTCACCCATACACCAATGGTACATACCTCCTCCACCACTGAATACAATTACACAATCCATGAAGTGTGGGTTACACCAATATATACCAATAGATGAGCTATGATCAGATGGATCTACCACTTTATACCAGTAGAATGGCTGTAATAGATATGCATGTACTCGTGAAGAGAGTTGTAAAGCAACCCTGTGTCTAAAATTGTGTAACAGAATGAGTAGTTATGAAAACAGAGCACATAATGTACGTTATGACGTCACAAGTATGCACATAGTGTTTATTTTTCTCTGACAACTATTATGCAGTTGTCAGTTGATGAATCAGGGCAAATGTAATCTTTGTCATTTCCTACAATTGCACAGCCTGTGTGTTTGATGTGAAGCAATAATAACTATCAAAAATTGATATGTTATCAATGAAACTCTATAGTGCACACAGTGCTCTGTAATGAAGTGTACCACAGCAGATCACAACCTGAGAGATACCCAATACCCAAGGCCTTTACTATGCATACTGAACATGGCTTTCCAGTCAGGTGTCAGGAGATAGAGGCATGTGCTTTGATTGAACCCTTACTGGGACATTGGGTATGTTCTGTGATCACACACAACATTCCTAATCTATTCACATCTCTCTCTCTCTCTCTCTCTCTCTCTCTCTCTATGTGTTTCTGTGTGTGTTGTGTATGTTAGGTGAGTTTGTGTTTGCAGTAGGTTCTGATGATAACTGTGAATTCTGGCTGAGCTCTGATGAGTCTCCCAACAATCTGCAGCAACTAGCTGCAGTGGGGAAGGTAAGTAAGAAGTGAGTGAGTGAGTGAGTGAGTTCATATTTGGTGTGTATGAACATGAGTATGGTAGTGTGTGTGGTTGTGCGAGGGCTGTTTTGTTATTACATTTGTAAGTTTTCTATGTGCCTATATGTGATTAGTGCATGAGTGATTTTTGTAGTGTGTGTCTATCTCTGATTTGCAGATGGGTAAAGAATGGACCGCCCCAGGCGAATTTGGAAAATACGCCAACCAGGTTTCTGAGCCAGTCCCGTAAGTGTGTGTGTGTCCGTGTGTGTGTGCAGATATGTATGAACCTGTTTCTATAGTATCTCATATGACTGTGTGTGTTTCAATCTGTGGTTTTGATTTAGGAGTGAATTAGGAGCTGTGTGTTTTCTTTTTGTGTATTCACACTGGGAGCTACTAAAACAACAAATAAGCTAAGCATGCTCAAACAGGAACACTTTTGATAGCTTTCAATAGGTTTTTTAAACGTGCAATTTCTTCACTACTTTTTACCAGTCCTTTTTCCCTTAACAGGAGCGTAAATCCCTTGGAAATCCAACAAAAAGAGATATAACTGTATACAGCGAAGGCGCTATCTCCCCCTAGGAAAACAGTAACGGTTGCTGTGGTAGCTTTAGTAGGTCCAAGTGAGAATGTATGGATTCTCTTTCCCACATTCACTCGGATGCACATACACACATGAACACTCATTCAACCATTAATCTCCTCTTTAACAAGCATTCAACAGGTAGAAACAAAGTCACATAAATCAGTCATTTGGAATGTCACTTGCAGAAGTTTTGCTTGCTTTTGCAGATTGCTTGCAGGTTGTGTGTGTGTGTGGGCAGGTGTGTGTTGATGTGGGGCACTGTACCTCATGGACTTGTATTGTGCCCTGTAGGCTCCTAATGAAGCAGAAGTGTGTGTGTGTGTGTGTGTGTGTGTGTGTGTGTGTGTGTGTGTGTGTGTGTGTGTGTGTGTGTGTGTGTGTGTGTGTGTGTGTGTGTGTGTGTGTGTGTGTTTGTTTGTTGTGTATTGTACCCTGTAGACTCCAGATGAAGCGGAAGTATTTCTTTGAGCTCATCCACAAGCAGGATGACAAGGGGACGGATCATGTGGAAGTTGCGGTATGTGTGTATAATAATAATAATAATACATATGTTTTATATAGCGCTTTTCATCACACTCGAAGATGCTTTACTAAGGACAGTACAAACAAACATACAGTACATAAGGACAGTACAGCCAGACAGTATTGGGACATACGTTACATACAGTACACAGTACAAACACACAGTATGGGAAAACTGAGGTAAGGAGAGACAGCAGGACAGGAAAAATACAAAGGGGAACAGCAGATTAAGGCGGAGGAGACTGGTGATATTGGTGCTACTGAAAAAGAAGACTCAGGTGTAATAGGTGGTTTGAAAGAGGTGGGTCTTGAGGTTTTGTTTGAAGAATGGTAGTGAGTCAGACTCTCGGATGGCTAGGAGGGGGGAGGGGGGAGTTCCAGAGGGTGGGGGCGGCGATGGCGGCGGTGGCTCTGTCCCCCAGGGTGCGGTACTTGGTTTTGATGATGGTAGTGAGGAGGTTGGCATCCGAGGAGCGTAGACGGCGAGGAGGGGAGTGGCGGTGTAGGAGATCGGTGAGATATGGGAGGTGGGGGCGAGGTTATTGAGGGCTTTGTAGGTGATGAGGAGAATCTTGAAGCGTATACGTCGTTTGATGGGAAGCCAGTGGAGTTGACAGAGGATGGGGGTGATGTGTTCTCTGGATGGGGAGCGGGTAAGCAGTCGGGCAGCAGAGTTCTGGAGAACATTTGAGGGGAGGCCATATAGGATGCTATTGCAGTAGTCAAGTCTGGAGGTGATGAAAGCATGGATTCATTTTTCAGCAGCTGACGGTGAAAGAGTGTACGTGTGTGTGTGTGTGTGTGTGTGTGTGTGTGTGTGTGTGTGTGTGTGTGTGTGTGTGTTTATGTGTGTTTATGTGTGTTTATGTGTGTTTATGTGTGTTTATGTGTGTTTGTGTGTGTGTGTTTGAGCGTGAGCACATATGAAAGGAACACTGTTCACTCATTCACTACATAGTGCACTGCATAGGGTGTGAGTTAGATTGTTTTGTTCCCTACATAGTGCACAATATGTAGTGAATGAGTGAACATTTTGGATTCGGACTTTTAGATAGTAGATTAAGAGTGCTGACCACAGCCATCTGTGTGTGTATGTCTCTGTATATGTGTGTGTTAACAAAATGTGACTGAAGCAAAATGTGACTGAAGCACGCGTGTATGGGTGCACGAATGGGTGTGTATGAGAGTTAATCTGTAATTACTTGTGTGTTTGAGTGTGTGTAAGTGTTCATCTGTAATTGCATGTTTTCTTCACAGTGGCGACTGAATAAGGCTGGGTCGCAGTTTGCTGTCGTTGACTCCAAACACATCTCTCTCTACACCAGTAAGAGAAACACGACATACATATGCAAACAGGGATATACTCCAGCATTTGCATGCATGCAAACACACTTATGCACGTACATACACATGCACAGACTTACACACATTCATACATGCATGGAGCAAAATTAGCTTGAAAAGCCATGATATGCCTGTAGGGTCTAGAGAGTGTGTGTGTGTATGTGTGTTTGCACATGCATGTGTGTGTAGTGTGGCTTAAAGAGTGTGTCCCCCAGGGTGTGTCTTTGCTTTGTGTGTGTTTAACTCCTGATCTTAATATTGGTGTTGTGCCTATGTGTGTGAGTGTGTGTGTTTGACCTGTGTGTGTGTGTGTGTGTGTGTGTGTGTGTGTGTGTGTGTGTGTGTGTGTGTGCGCACACGCACGCGTGTGTGTGTGCGTACGTTTTGTGTGTTTGACCTGTGTGTGTGTATGTGTTTGTCTTCCCCAGATGAGTCCTCTCTGAAGATGAGTGATGTCTCTCACATTCCTCAGACTGTGGCCAGTCACGTGACCCCACCCTCTAACAGGCCTCAGGCCACACCCCATGGAGCGGACATACTCCAAGACGATCCCAGGGACACATTCCATCAACGTAAGACGCACAGACACACAGACACACACACATTCTACCACAGCTCCCACCCCTCACCGACCACCACCAGCCACACATATTCTCACTCACATACAGGCAAGAATACATACACACACGTGCATGCTTTCCACTACACACACACTTATCCTACCACATACAAACAGGCATACATATGTGAATAGACACACACACGCTTATGCACAAACACACACTAATACTAGGCAGAGGCAAACAGGGATACTGACTGCTGCTTTATATGATGTATATAAATTGCCCTAACCAAATATATTTGCATATATATGCATCTGTGTGTAGTTCCACTGATAGATCCCTTAGAGCTGACACACATCCTTCCAGACTGTGTCTACAAGCCGAGCTACACCATCAAAGGGTACCCTCTGTCCCGCTACCAAGGCCTGCAGTTTGTACGTACATTGCACATACATACACACTAAAACAACACACACACACACACACACACGTATATATCCATGTACCAATACACCCATGCATACACACACACACACACACACACACTTTTGCACACTTAAGCACAACTGTGGTTTGTGTGTACTTTACCCATACAGACATTTACACATACACACATACATATTTTTAGGAAAAAAGCTGTGCCACAATTATTGACACTCTTAGAAAATGTTAGAAGAGAGATGTTGGAAGAGAGGTTTCCAGAGGTGTTGGAAGTAAAACAGCCCTACCACCTATGGTGGATTTGACATATATTGAGGGACACATGCTGAAAAGATCCCCCTGCCCTCTTTGATGAAGAGTCTGTGATTCTGTGGAAAAACTTATATAGGGTCTTTGTATCATGAACTCCATGAACTATCTGACCATTTCGAAAGTGGCCAGTCAGTGAACCAAAACAGAAGTTTTCACAACTAAGACACAGCCTTATCCGTCACAAGGTGAGATGGAACAGACAGGAGCGGACCCAAATGCGTAGCGTGACCAAGGAATACTTTTATTAAGAGTTTTAGGGAAAACAGGGACTGAGGCAGGAAGCCCCGGGGGCAGGAAGGACTAGGGAAAATAGGACGCAGGAGACAAGCCGGTTGGCAACCGGGGCAGGAGAGTCGAGCGTAGTCAGGAGATGAGCTGAGTCGAATCGCCAGGACAGGAGAGCCAAGGGTACTCAGGGGATAAGCCGAGTCGAATTACCAGGACAGGAGAGCCAAGGGTACTCAGGGGATGAGCCGAGACGGAGCACCAGGGCAGGAGAGCCAAGCGTAGTCAGGGGATGGGCCGAGTCGAATCGCCAGGACA
This sequence comes from Setipinna tenuifilis, assembly GCA_030347295.1. Classification (NCBI taxonomy): domain Eukaryota; kingdom Metazoa; phylum Chordata; class Actinopteri; order Clupeiformes; family Engraulidae; genus Setipinna; species Setipinna tenuifilis. The sequence goes on along the minus strand of CM059268.1, from coordinate 31,997,900 downwards.
GGAGAGCCAAAGGTAGTCGGGGGATGAGCCGAGTCAGAGCACCAGGACAGGAGAGCCAAGTGTAGTCAAGAGATGAGCCGAGTCGGAGCACCAGGACAGGAGAGCCAAGCGTAGTCAGGGGATGAGTTGAGTCGGAGCACCAGGACAGAAGAGCCAAGCGTAGTCAGAGGGTGAGCCACGTCAAAGCACCAGGACCAATCCAAGGAGTCAGGAGTGAAACACTGGGAAGCAGGGCTCACAAAAACAGAGGGGCAAGACACAGGCACAGACTACGGGGAACAGGTACAGAACTAGACAGACAGGGTCACAAAAAGGCAGTCAGGAGTCTCAGTGCTGGCCGTGGAGAAAAACACACCGTGGTTAGCAGACGAACTGACAAGGAGGAAGTGAAACGTGAGGGTTTAAATAGAAGGGTAGTGCAGGTGAGAGTGATGATGAGATAAGAGGAAAACGAGGAAGTGCAGGTGCAGTGTATGATCACGGAGACGGAGACGAGAGGGGAAACAGGTGAAGGGAATTAGTTTGGCTGTGAGAGGAGAGCGGAGTGTAGAGTGAATAATTGAAACTGATAATGTGATTAGGGGGAAATAGCAAGGAAAAAATACAGCACTACCAGAAAACCCCGAAGGAACACCGTGACATCTTCAACAGAAAATCCAGCCTCTACTATGATTATCTCAGTCCTCTAATCTTCACAGCACAGAGAAGCTGTGAGGTAAGCTAAAGAGAACAGTGCAAAAGCAAAGACCTAAGAATTTGGAAGATCTATATCGACATTGTGAAAAGGAATGGTCTCAAACTCTTTTCTTGTACTCTCTAGCTTCTTGGCAAAGAGCAGGGTAACCATTTATTTTTTGGTAAAAAAGGAGGGCTTTGAAGTGTGCTAAATGTAGGGGTGCCAATAACTGTGCCCCTTGTGTTTTTAGTAAACCCATTTCCTCATGACACATTTGTCAAAATTAATTTGCTTTTAGTCAAGGTTGTATTGTTTTTAGTCAATTTTACCAGGAGTGCCAATAATTGTGGAGGGTGCTCTAGTCACACTATATTGTACGCAAGGTTGATTTTGTGTGTGTGTGTGTGTGTGCGCGCGCACGCCTGTGTGTTCATCAGGTTCATCTCACCTACGTCTTTCCCAATGACTACACAAGGCTCACACACATGGAAGATCAAAACAAATGCTTCTACAGGCCAGTCTACCATCCCAGGTAATGAATATACCACCACAAGTGTTATGGGGTTGACACGGAACACACTGGCTGCACAACCAACACACGGGTGCTGAGGCACAAAGAAAAACAAACATGATGAAGGGACAGATGCACATAGAATGGAACAGAATGCCTTGTATTATCACTATACATATGTACATTGTACACTTGTACACATGCACAATGAGATTAAGAACCACTCACTCTACAGTGCAAACATGTATGTAGTAAAAAAAAAAAAATAAGTATCAGTGCAAGACAGGATAATGATAGAAGATGCAGTGGGGAGAGGTGCACATTTTTGAGGCAGAGATAGATTGCACAATAAATTAATATTGCACATTTGCATTTATATTGCACAGTTGTAGGATAGAACACACAAAAAGAAAAATGTCCCAGTCTGGAACATTCAGACTGTATGTATGTGTGTAGTCAGTGCATGAGTTGTTCAGGCTGGGACAGCTTATATACTTACATACCGTAAAACTGCAAATAATAGCCCAAATAGATGCCTGTCCTAAATAGGCACACCCAGGCCTACAGCAGTCTCAAATAAAGGCCTTTCCTTGTTGTTAAATTTAGCTTATTCCAAGTCCCCCACCCTGGACCGTAACCTGTAAGCCATGTTCTATGCTTCTTCTTAACGCACTGAAAACATCTCTGTCTAACAGTTGACTAGGCTCAGCCTACACATTTCCATTGATAAAAGTGAACACGATAAATTGATAAATGACAATAAAACACTTATGGGTAAATTTCTTTAAGTTTTGGCTGCCAGAAAAATGTGAGGTATTATTGACATTCAAATGACCCCACTGATTCATTCTGAAAGTCACATGAAAAAAGTCTTGCCAGGCCTACAGACTGTTTTGTTTTTATTATGCTTCAAAACAATAAGTTCACAAACTTCCTTGGTTAAGTGTGCAGTTTTTGCTTGAAGGAGTTTTAAGTTCATCATGGCATCAAAGAGAAAAAAGTACAATTTAAATGTAAGCTTTCCACGGTGAAGAATAGCAATATGCCTTGTTTTTTTCTGTTCTGTCTATCTGGATTATGGGTAGGCCTATGATATGTATGCACAAGGTTATTGTGAATGATAAAGCATAATTTGATAGCCTAACAAGCGTAGTGCATTTTTAATAACCAGCTTTTAAGTTTGTATGGACATGTGTCCTGAATAAATGCCGGGTCTGTTGAGTCATTCAGGAAATAAATATTTTAATATTCTAATATTTCCAGCTGTACAGTAGCTGTTTGCGTGAATAAGAAGAAAACATAGAGGTTGCAATACAGTCAGTTGTTCCCAGATATGGAAAAAGATAGCAATTGTTCTTCCTTTTTTAAGAAACTGCTTATTAAGGAGCTACTTACACACACATGTTTTATGCTCATCCCATTAAGTAGGAGGCTTAGTAGTACCCATAAGGGCCCACCAAAAGTAGTGTGTGTGTGTGTGTGTGTGTGTGTGTGTGTGTGTGTGTGTGTGACAGAAGGCATGTTCGGGTGATTAACTCTTTCCCACACACCTTGAACATGATATATGACTCAAATAACAATGATAAAGCAGCAATAGAAACTAAAATGTTAGTGTGAACCACAGATGCTCTAAGGAAACATCAAACTATTATCATCCATTGTATATCCATGTACTGTATTATATTGCTATATAATATGGTAGTAATTTAATTTTAAAAATCTGATTGTGAAAAAAAACATTCTTCTATCTGTGATGAGTGGTTTGGGTGCACTTTCCCTTTTTATACTACAGATGGCATCTGTGCATCAACCAGGATCTCAGTGCATTCTAGAGATTGAGCCCTGCTTCTCTCTCTTGCTTTCTCTCTCTCTCTATTTTTTATATGCCTTCACATCGTTCACCTTTTCTGTAATTTTTTGTCCCGCTGCTCATCTAAAATTTAGCATTTTAACTTGTTTCAAAGCCTGCCACTATAAGGTAATGTGTAGATTGCACTGTATCAGTAATCTGACATTAGGTTTCTCTGTTTTTACTGCAGGCTGGGATTCTCCTGGAACATGAATTTGGATGGGGTTGTTAGTGACAACAATAACATCACACCTACAGGTTAGGCTATTTCTCTCTCTGTCTCTCTCCCTCTGTTTTGGGAAGAGGTCATGTGTAAGGAGGGCAGAACTTTAGGAAGATAGATTTTTATTACAGATAGATAATGTAGATAGATGTAATGTTATTTCTTGATGTATTTCAATAAATATTCAGAAAAGTCACTCTGTTGTTAACCCTCTCTCAATGTCTCTGCCAGAGGAAGTCTGGAAAATATTGCGTGACAGAGAGAAGGAGGCAGAAAAGAAAGGAAATGAGATACCTGACTATGGAGATGATTATGATGACTACATGCACCATCGCCAGCGCAAGCTCTTTACTTTCAACAAGATGGCTCCTCCACTTCAAGATCTAGAGAAACCATCAGAGAACCTTCCCAAACAGTTATCATACAGACTTCGTAGGAACCAACCAGTCCAGCCAAAGAATCCACCAGAGCATTTAAGGAACGCCCTCAGGGAAGAGCAGACCTTGCACAGAAAGGTAAGGAACCAACTCCAGGAAACTCTGTTAATGCAGCAGGAACCATTTAAAAGACAGAGACAGAATCAGGGGATAGGGCATCTGATGGTCCAGAGGCATCACCATGACAATGCAAAGGACCAGTACCCACTCAAAAAGTCACAGTTTTTAGTCCAACACCATAACTCTCCTAAGGTGTTGCAGAACAACAACCAAACCAAGGCCATACATCCAGTTTACCAGAAACCTCATAGGAAACGGTCAAACTCAGGAAAAAAAACGAACCAGTTGGCAAAACCAGAGACAGACAGAGCCAGGAGGCACAGGCAGCGAAGAAGTGGGAAAAGAGTATTGCGACCTGCTGGGCAGGCTCAGATGCTGGAACTTCACAGAGGAGCAGCAGGAGAGCAGAACATCTTCAACACAGTCCAGAACCAGTCCACAGCTCAGCAGAACACGGTGAAACAGCGAGGAGCGTCTGTTCTATCTGTGCCTCTGAAAAGAGCACCACAGTGGCAGCCCACGGAGTTGAGGAGGCCAAATGCAACCCAGAGCCAGCAGCAAGAGGTGGGGCTTTTAAGAGAGGAGCAGGATATGGGAGTGCAGGATATCATGTCTAACACCACACAACCAAAAAATCTCCTAAAATCACACAGGCTACCTGAAGCACAGCGTGTTGAATACAAAGAGGTTGATCCTCTAACCAGAGAGGAGGCTCCATCGAAATATGGGCATCTTCATGACAGAGGACACCAAGAGCCACCTGAAGAAGCTCATCTGTCAATCAAAGAAGTGCAGGCACCACACAAAGAGGCTTATTTACCAATCAAAAAAACTCAAGCACCACATAAAGATCTTGATCAGCCAATCAAAGAAGCACAGGCACCACGCAAAGTGACTCATCTGCCAATCAGAAGAGACCAGGAACCAACCAAAAAGACTTATCTACCTATCCGAGAAAAACAGGATGCTCATCAGTTAAAGAGAGAAGTGCTGGCACCACACAGAGATGTTGGCTTCCAGGTTAGAGATGAACAGACCCAGACCAAGGAAGCACAGGGTCCATTTAGAGAGAAGCCACTTTTACATAGAGAGAAGCCACACCTACAACGAGAACCACCACAACTACAAAGTGAAAGGCCACAACCTCTAAGCGAGAAGCTGCTTCATCAAAATTCACCCCCTGATGCACTCAAACCAACAGCTAAGTCCAACATACGGGAAGAGCAGGGCCAGCTGGTCAAAGCCAAGGGGTGGCGACAGAACAAGTGGAAGGAGTCTAAGGTAGAGCAGGAAGTGAGAAGGGACCGCAACAGGACATCAAAAACAGGCCACAAGGACAAGCTGGACCAGAACAAAAACAAACTGTACATGGATAAGGCACGCAAACAAACGCCAGCATTTGTTGATGGAGGTATACCTAATGATGCTAATGATCCCAGGAAGCATGCTCAAGTCCAGGTGGCTGTTCCCTCTGTCACTAGCAACAGCATCCATGGTAGGGAGGAGGAGGAGAAAAGGCCAGATGCCGGTGACGCCACCAATCGAGACAAGGACACAGATGATGATTGGGAGGACTGGCAGTCAAACTGGCAGTACGGAGACCTGCAGGAAGAAATTCTATTTGACCCGGAAGTGAACTGGGCGCAGACATTCCAGCTGAAGCCCGTGGACCTGCACAAGATGCGCAGCGACTGGATAGACCTGAACTGCAACGTGTCTGGCAACCTCCTTCTAGACCCATCGGATGCACTGGCTGTAATCCAGGCCTTTATGGAGGAACTCAACAGGAAGAATCAGAGGTGTGTATGTATGTTTTGTGTATGTGCTTGCATGTGTGTATGTGTTAGAGGAGATCCATCTTCCAAGTTTGTAAAATATCTGTTGTAAAGTAACCTGTAAAGTAACTCAGAGTGAGTCAGACCTGTATTTACAAGTATATGTGTATGTGTGTGTGTGTGTGTGTGTGTGTGTGTGTGTGTGTAGACAGTACACTCTTGTGAATGTGGTAAACGTTGAGAAGCGCGTGGATGTCATGCTGGGCAGTCGTTATCTGCTGGAGCTGGAGCTTTTGGATGCGCAGGGTCATCAGGGGCGCGTCTCACAATATGTTTACTTCCTGCCCCGTCACCACGGATACCTGAAAAGCCGCACACAACCGTTACTATGCAACCCAGTCGGCTTCCAGTGGAACCCTACAGCCACTGTCCATTTTATTGTTCCAGGTAAGAATGAGAGCTCTCCCAATGCTCACATGCATGTGTGCATGCGTGCACACACACACCTAGTTTTCTCTTTCTAACTCTCTCATGCTCACTCACAAACAACTCTCACTACCGCTCTGTCTTTATGTACCCATTACAGAGAATAAGAAAGAAAGAAACTAAAACTAAAAACTAAAACCAAAAAAGGAGTACTGGTATATCAATAAATGACATTAACCTATGTGCCATATATATACTCGCAATAGAATCCTCCTACGATGAGGAAGAATACATGAGCAACCTCTACACAGATTGCCATTTCCAGGCCCAGGGGAATGTGTTGCTGTGTGGGGGACCTAAACACCAGTACTGGGTGTAAAATCGACTTCATTGACTTACATAGTAAGTAAGTAAGTACGTTTAATTTATATAGCACATTTAAAAACAGGTAGGACTGGCCAAAGTGCTGTACAGTGTCAAAAACTAAAAGGCTAGAATTAAAAGTAAATGAAGATAGACAAAAGCTAAAAGCAATACATTTTCAATCAGCAAAAAATAAAATATATAAAATACCAAAAGTATTTTATCAGACAGGTGCAATAAAAGACAAGGTAAAGGGTAGGGATGAAAAGAGAGGACTTAGGAGGGAAAGGCCAAAGTGTACAGGTGTGTTTTGAGTCTGGACTTAAAAGTAGTGATTGTGGGAGCAGATCTAATGTCGGGAGGCAAAGCATTCCACAAACTTGGAGCTGCCACAGCAAAAGCACGGTCCCCTTTGTTTTTGAGGCGGGACGGGGGAACATGGAGGAGACCTTTGTCTGCAGATCTGAGGGATCTGGGGGCAGAGTAATGGTGAAGCATGTCAGAAATGTACAATGTACATGGTGACAATCATGTGTTTGGCCAAAATAACCTGTACCTCTCTCCAAACTTGCCCCCTAACATCTTTCTCAAAATCAGCCACAAATTTAGCCCAACAAGTTATTCAGGCTCCATAAGGATTAAGGATAGCCATGTGAAATTTCTATATGCTCTGAATTTCCCCAAATAAAAAAATGTATTGAGTGTTACAATTCAAAACATGTTGAAATCAGTGAAGCTGGTGTCAATAAAACCACCAATGAATTAAACATGACATTTCTGAAAGCATCAAATGCAGCTGATATGACATAAATGAACAAAAATCAAGCAAAAAATAAAACTAAAGTGTGGTTTTACACTGAATGTACTTGTGAAAACATTAAGTAATCTCTCAAACCTAAAACACACCAACCTGAAAACAAAAATTTTAGAAATTACTATTATAAAACACTACAACATTACAAATGGCTCCTGAGAAAGAAAACCAAACCCTTAAAGGTGTCATAGTAGTAATGAATGCCCTGTGGGCCAGTTTGTGCTCCTGTTTTAGGCTGTTCTAGCTTGGAGGAGGTGCGTGGGGAGAACAACAGGATTTTGGCTATGCTATTCACAGGCTACCATCATTCAAAACACAACAAAAACATCAAAATCCATAGCACACCAAAACGAAGCTCTAAACATTCTAAACAAACACACTGACTTACCTATATTTTGTTTGGTGAATGTGTGCTGCAATGAGACTCCTCCAGTAATCACAACTATGATATAGCTTTTTCTAATTGACAAACTTGCGTCGCTTTGGGTGCCCTTTTGTTATTTGCTCGCTATTCTGTCTAATTTCTTTCATTGACTGATGGAGGCAATGGGGGTAAAATCACATTTTCACACACAGCATGCAACTCCTGGCCTATACTATTTCAAAAAGAGCAAGTGCTAAAAGAAATCAAATCAAAACAAAAAGAAATCTTTGGGACATAAACATACCAATTACAATTTGGTGCTAAATATTTGACTGTAAAATTCAGCCTATTGCACTGTATGAAAGTGAGATATAAGGTCCACACAGTGAACACAGCTACAGTAGATAGGGCAAGCATCCTATAGAAGCCCTACATTCTGAAAAATTCAAAAGAAAACACCAACCAATGAAACCAGTGTAGGGCAAAATTGGGCAGATTTCCACTGGCCATCAACATACAAAAGTGAGCTCTAAAATGGATGCATCTTTAAACAAGCCCCACACACTGCATTAGCCAGGCTAGTGCCGACTAGTGCCTCCGCTCAATTTCATTTACCAACTGCGTTAAGGAACATGAACATAAGTTTCAGTTCGCTCCGTCCAAGAATGTGGACGGGCCATGTGAACAGATGGGAGGCTGAAAATGATGACGTTGAACTTCAAATTGAGGATTTAAAGCCAAAGCAAGAATGCTTAAAGAATTTTATCAAAGGGAAAGATATTATTGGTGTACTTTTTACGGGTTTTAGTAAAAGCTTAATGTAACAAGCAGTAGAGATTGTTTGATGTAACCCTATAGCTAACGAATCCCAGTGCAGAGGTTTCAGATGCTTTGCACAGAGTGAAACCATGTGAAAGCTCTGAATCCTTTAGTTATCCTCTGAGTCCTATAAGCCAGCTTGTACCGAGACTAATCTCCACCTAACATATACTCTCAGACAAGCACTGCTTTCAAACTAAATGTCAACAGAATTGTCCAAAAATATCTGTAACATTGGCAAAATGAAACAAAAACCCAAAGCAATTTAGAATATTATAGGACCATCAAATCTAATTACTAATTGGAGGAATATCTCTTTAATGTGGCAGATACTGACAACATCCAGACTCAGTGACCACAGCCTCGCCATAGAGAAAGGCCTAGTATATACTAGTTTATACGGGCATGTTGCGTGACAATATGATGTCACCAATGCACCTGATCTTTTCATACTGGGGCTCGACACGCATGAGTCTCCTCCTCGTCAGAGGTGTCATAATGTCAGAGTCATCAAATATAAGGTGGGCCAAAAATATGGGACACATTTTAAAAGCTTATCTTGGAATCTAAAAATGGTAGAGAGTAAAAGATATATTTGTTGGAAAGCTGACAAAACACAGCCAAGAACATTTCCAACTATAGACCTGAATTAAAAATAATGAAGAGTGCATTAAACATTGTCAATAGAAACATTTCCCAGTCAAAATAAGTAAAATATAAGCAAACTGTCAATGATTGAAATTTACATGCAGCTCTGTGCGAGGACTTCTGGCCAGGCCAGAGCTTGTGCTTACTCCAGAACACTTATTACAGAACACTTATTTTTATTACACTTATTTTGACTGGAACATGTTTCTATTAATAATGTTTAATGGCCTCTTCATAATTTTTAAAAATCAGGTCTACAGTTTAAATTGAAAACACTGAAAACACCCACTTCCAACGAAAACTATATCTGTCAAATATTAAAATGACAAAAGTTGGAAAAAGGACTCCCACACACTGCCCATTCCACAAGCAAGATTTATTAATTTCACAAGCTTTTGGTCATGGACCTTCATCAGGTTGCTTTACAGGTACATGAAAACAAACTCAATACCACTTTTAAAACAATTTTGAATCTGATATTTTTAGTTGGGTGAATTCAGGTAAATTGGGCCACTTTTTGGCAAATTTGGGTAAGATGCATGAAATCTTGCCAAAAAATTAGTTTGTTTTTATTAAATCACTTGTATTCTACTACTTTTTGGGAACAAGAATGTGTTCCATCTCATATACACATATTCCTTATTTGAATAACAAGGCACAGAATTTCATGAGAGCACATGAAATGTGCTATTTTAATATTTCAACAATTTATTGCTTTTAATAAGGCCTATAGGCCTATTAATAATTACCCCCACTTCCAGCATTTTTTGCCAAAGCATTGATGGTTTCATCATGTATCAGTCATGTCATGATAACAGCTCAAAAAACACATTTTGTGGTGTGGTGACACTTTAAGAGCAGACCTATTTGGTGAACATAATAGTTTCTATCTTAAAGCAACACAATAGCACTTTTCATCTTTGGTTGCCCTGCAGGTTGGAAGCAGAATTGTTTTTCTTATGTCTCATTTGAACTACAGACTGGAGTGAGTCACTTCTGCAAACTTGCATAGTGAGGTTACAGCCTATGGAGGGACGCAAAGCAAATTCAGAAATGCGTTCACCCTGTTACAAGTTGACGAACCATTAAAAGATTGTGAAAACCTTATTTTAAGGTTGAAAAAACTACTTGGGCTTAATTTTTTTTCAACATAGAGAAGTTCCTTATACAGATCAGTTCACCTTGATTGAGGATGTTATTTTCACATCATTGTTAAGTTGCATAGGTTTTGCATACATTGTGAGGGGTAGTATATTCCATGTTGCCCTTTTATATATTTCAAGCCAACATAAGTGTGATGAAGTTGTGTTCTATATATTTCATAAAAGATTTAGATCAAATATGTATGACAGAAATGACAAAAAATGAATAATCACAACTGATATCAGCTGAAATAGTCCGGCGGATAGCTGCGAAAATCGATCACTGCGATAAAAGCATGAAAATTGGTATGAAGACTCTCAAATGAGGTCTGATCAGATTTGGAACCGTAGGCGCTCAAGATCTGGCCCTTGGGGAAATGGGGAAATGGATTAAAAGCACCCAGAAACATCACATATGTGTACCAAATCAGTCTCCCAAAGGGCATTCAATATGGTGGCCATTTTGGAAAATGGCCGACATATATGGATTCCGTAATGATTAAATGAATTGAAAACAGCCAGAAACACAACATATTTGTATCAAATTTGGTAGAATGAGTCACAAAGGGGGTCTGAATAGATTTAAAACTATAGACATCCAATATGGTGGCCATTTTCCAAAATGGCCACCATAAATGGAGTTCCTAATTGGAAAACAGATTAAAAACAGTGCAATAATACAGCAGAAATACATGTCAATATAAACATACTTCACAAAAATGGCTATTGATATGTCTTTAAATTATTTATGCGATCCAAATCATGGAAAATGTGATCACCATGAAAACTGATTAAGAGCTGATCTTTGTCTGGTCTCAGCCAAAGAAATTCACAAATAGTGAAACAGAAAGCATGATAAGAGACACACAATCTAATCCACCACGGCAAGGTGCCAGCTCATTATGATTAGGTTATTTTTTTGTTTGTTTTTACTTTTAGATATTGATGTAGGACTGAATAACAACAACCAGAACAAAGAACAAGTGGCTCAACCCTTCAGCAGTTGTGTTTTGAACATTCATACAAGATTCAACTCACAACATGTCATATAACATACGTATATAAAGATGTCACATTTAATTCAACCACTATACCAAGCCAACGACCAATCTCAGCCAAGAAGCACAAAAAACTTACACTGCGTGACAATCTCCCTCACATAAACATAAAGCAGTGCACTGCAGTGATGCAGCTCTACATTTGCACTGCCTAATACAGCCTAAAGTAGGCAGTGTACAGCTTATATAACAGTGCAAATTTGCTGTTCCCTCAAAATAACTCAACACACAACCATTAAAGTCTAAACCACTGCCAACAAAAGTGAGTACACCCCTAAGTGAAAATGTCCAAATTGTGCCCAATTAGCCACTTTTCCTCCCTGTTGTCATGTGATCCATTAGTGTTACACTTTTGTTGACAGTGGTTTAGACATTAATGGTTGTGTGTTGAGTTATTTTGAGGGAACTGCAAATTTGCACTGTTACGCTGTACACTGCCTACTTTACATTGTACAAAAGTATTATATCTTTAGACTTCTCCCATGGAAAGATATAATAAAAAAGTTAAAAAATGTTAGGGGTGTACTCACTTTTGTGACATACTGTAATTTGAAAAAAAAAGTAAGAACTGTCACCAATTAACTTCACACCCTCTCCACTGGATGAAATACAGTAGGTAAAGACTATGTAGAATTAGTAGACAAGAAATGAAAACTAAATTCTCAAGACTGACTCAAGACACACCCCTAAAAGCTACAACTAAATGAAATTTGGAATGACTATTAACATGAAAAGCAAAATTACATAAAAAAAGGTGTTACTGCTTATATTCCATATTCCATGGAAGTTAGTTTCCCAGTTCGCAATTGCTGGACTTTTTTCATCCTAAAGGACAGTTCAGACTGGAGCGGAAAGCGAAAAATGCGAAAAGCGGAAAAGCGTCCACACCTGCGGAGCGAAATCGCGGAGCGATTTTTCTGATCTATCAACTCCTAGCGACTTTTCAGAGAGCCAGTAGCGACTTTCTGTGACTTTTTTTGGCAACACTGTCCGGCATTCCAGTTGGCTGCAGCGACTGTTGACAAACCGCATCATAGCTTGTTAGCACAATATTCGCTGAATGAATTACTGCATGAAAACTAGCTCACGACTTGGTTGAGCACAGAGAACATTTCAGAGATCATGCAAGATTTACAATTACTAACAATCTATGTTTCCCAAATAATTTGTAGTGGGTCTTGCTACGTGTGATCCATTGGCTCTTGCTAGCTGAGCTACATACTCCCCCAAGACAGTTTAAAACAACACAACGCCCAACATGAAAAATAAGACCCTCTACCACCTTTATAAACCCAGAGCAACAATTTTAACCATATCTAGCCCCAAATAGTAGCATACACCTTTAAATCTGATAGTAATATGTTATTACATGCTATGTTTCTGGCATACATTTTCCCATTATGGAATCCATATTTGTAGAATATTGAGATTGAAAAACTATGGTTCCTAATATAATTGGATGCCCTTTATGAACCTTCCTACCAAATTTGATACAAATATGTTGTGTTTCTGGCTGTTTTCATCTATTTTCATCCATTATTTTACCATTCAAAATAAATATTTGGTGGCCATTTTGGAAAATGGCCGCCATATTTAACGCCTATGGTTCTAGATCTAATCAGATCCCTTTTGGGAACCTTCCTACCAAAATTGATACAAATATATGATGTTTCTGGGTGCTTTTAATCCATTTTCCCATTTCCATGACGGCCATTTTCCAAAATGGCCCCCAGGGCCCAGATCTTGAGCGCCTATGGTCCCAAATTTGATCAGAACCCCTTTGGGAGTCATCATACCAAATTTGACGCTTTTATCGCAAAGTGATCAATTCGCATGAAAATCTGCATCTATCGACCGGACTAAAAAGACGTGTTTGTTATTCAGTAATAGGTCTTCCTTGAGTAACCTAAATTAAAATGAATTATTTAAGCCAGTCTGTCTTAAGTCTGTATGTTAACGTAACCTGCACACATGTGTCATGTCCCCCAGATTTCCAGTGTCCTGGCAATCGTTGACGAAAAATTGGTGAAAAAAAAGTTGCAGCAACACTAATATGACCGCTTCGCCACTGGCAGTCATAATAAATGTCAAGCCTTAGTCAACAATATATCTACTGATGCACAGACTTGGACACATCATCAGTGTTGTATCCTAGAATCACTGGGTGTTTCGGGTCTTGCAACAGACACCCTCCTCTAGGCGACCTGACCGAGGTGATCAAATCTCGGCCTGTGTCCAAGTGGCATGCCACACCCACTACAACCACTGCTCTCCCCTTTTTAACCAGAGCCACCTGGAGGCTTTTTCCGCTGCCTCCACGGTATTACTTATGGCCCTTCTACAGTTCACACCCATTATGCCTAGTGTACTGTAAGCTTTGCTCAGGGAGTAGCTGGCAAACCCCTGACAGCCTACCTCCACTGGCATGCACCTGGACTTCCACCAATTCCTCTGGCAGTCCTCCACCAGCTCCTCCCAGGGAACCGTCAGCTCCAGCAAGAAGAGTTGCTTTGTGGCTTTTGAGACCAAGATGATGTTGTCGTCCAAAAATTCGTTATCAACAAAGTAGAGACAAAACCAAGCCAAGTAGTGGTAAATGACAAAACCCTCGAGGTTTATTGTGACGGATCCGGGAGCTGAATACAGTGTGCACCTAAGGCTGCCACCATACAAACTCAATTATACGGGGCACACCGCCCTCCTTATATACAGGTGTGACGCCTTTGTTTCGTGTGGCGGGAGATCCGGCAGATCTGGTTGGGGGTTGGGATACGCGTTGCAATGGAAGCACGCCCCAACATACATGCATCTTTGATTTTTCTACTACATTACCCCCCTTTGAAAGTTTTCAAACTTTCACATAAGAAAAAGATGTTACATGTTACGTTACAATGGAGGGAAATGAAACCCAGGTTAAAATAAATTAAAAACAGCCTTAACATGTGCAAAAACATTCTGAACTTCAGCTTAAAAGGAAATTGACAGTAGAGAGTCTGTACAGATAAAAAGATGGTTCCATGAGCAAATGAAATACCGTAAACAGCATGATATTATGACTATAGATCTAACTGACTTGACTATTACAATTACCATTAATGCATCCAAGAAGAACTAAACAAATACATTTACAGTTTCCATGAATGAGACCTGCCAGTCTCTCTTTTCTTTATCAGTCACATTCGCGGGGAAAGGCGAAGCCCATGTTACCCAAAGTAAAACCACTATCATTGCCAATTATGTGGAAACCGATGAGAGGTTTGGGAAAATTCCTTTCCGGTGTCATGTGAAAAATGACCACCCAGGTTTGGACAGCCGAGAGCGGACAAAAATGTGCATTAAAAAGGTCTATACAATTGTGTCATCTTCATTCTCTAATTTTGTAACATGTTGAAACTCTAATACTCTAATATTGTGGCTGTGACAGAATACTGTAGAACGTTGGAAAGAAGTAGCAACAACAATAGACCATGCTAACAGACTTATGGAAAGCATAAAACAACAGACCATGCTAAACAGACATATGAAAAGTATGGTGAACACCATCATCTTGGTAGCTGTAGAATTCCTGTAATAGAAAGAAGTGTGGGGATGACGCATATGATGTTTGACTCCTCTTCATGTGGTGTGTGGTGTGCAGTGTGTCTGTGTGTGGACACACACAAACAAGAGTAATCCTCTTCATCTTCTTAAATCTTGAAGCGCCTATACTGAAGGCCAGGGTAGACTGCCTGTGCCTTCTGGATCCGTACTGCTCATGGGGTTTATTCTGCCCACAGTAGGTCCACTATGCTAAAAGTGTGTGTGTGTGTGTGTGTGTGTGTGTATGTGTGTGTAGCTTCTGTGTTGGTTGGTCACTCCAATTTCACCAGCAACTTTCTCAGGTCTTCCTCCAATAAAATGTGACTTGGCACAGGGGTCTTTGTAATGTCCCCCTTTTGACACCTTGTGAATGTAGCAGAATCAGTAAAATCCTTGTTCTTCAATGGTGGAAGGCAAGGCGTCGGTTTCCTGCAAATCTCAAACAAATCTTAAGTGTAGTTAGTTATGCAGGATTCTTGTCCTTCGATGGTGAAAGGCAAGGCGTCGGTTTCCTGCAAATCTCAAACAAACCTTAAATGTAGTTAGTTATGAAAATGGTTAAACTTGTGATCAATGAGTCCGTCAGTTTTCTTCATCTCCTATAAAGAGGAAGCAAGATGTTTCAGTTAACTTTCCAGTGTCCATCTAAGATAAACCTATAACTTGTAGTATCAACAGTGCAGGCATGAGTACAGTCAGAATCACAACCCCTCCTCACCCCCATCCTCCATTGAAACTGATTTGATTCATAAGTCTGATTTGATTCTTAAGTCTGATTAGACTATACATGTCTGGCTGGGCTATCGGAGTCAGTTATTTTCTTTAGATCTGACTTAAAACAAAGACACAAAGACACCCTAATCCAACAGTACTTGTGTATTCAATATTGACACCCAAAGAGATTGTAGCTCAGAGTAGCTCAGACCGACCAGCTTTTCTTAGGTGAAGATGGGTGTTGACTTAACATGTCTGCAAAAAGGTGGTGATCCTAAACCCATCTGGAGGTGATTCTAGACCCATCAAGAGGTGATCCTAGACTCATCAGCCATCAACCTACCCCCTTGTCACACCCCAGACATAATCTCATTATTCAATTAGCCACTTCATTGTTAATACCGAAAACCATTCATGTCTATAGTTAGGCTTCACCCCCCATTTTCCATTGAAAGTTAATAGCCTATAGTCTATAGACCGTACTCCTCCTCCTTTCTGATCTGCGATAGCTGTTAACAGCTTAGCAGATCAGGGTCCTTTGCGACAGACACAAAAAAAAAGTACCTTTTTTTTTTTAGTTGCATCAATATCCTTAATGTCTAACCTTGACGGGGAAAAAACATTTAGTGTCCACTATTAAATTACGCCATAAGTTTAAATAACTCAGACGGGGAAGCACCTTTTGATCTCCACTATTAGCTTACGTCAGGAATTAAACTTTTCAGTCTAAATTAGCAAAGGAGAGATGACATAATACCAGGAGTGTACCAAAACTTCTTACCCACAAACAAAAAGTATATTCTGTTGTTTGAAAACTAAATTCTTTGCTTTGCCCATGGCACACAACTGTTTGTTTCCTGAAAAACTTAAAACTGTTTAGATAAACCAGACAGAATTAAAATAATACACAACTAGAGGATGGTTGTGGGGGTCGAGACCCAACTGCACTTTAGCCATTAAATTTAAGTGTCCTGGGCTTGCATTGTTAACATAATATATACTACAGATTGACATAACCTCTTCTAGTTTCTTATATCAATGTGACCTTATAGACATAGAGATGGCAATGCTAAAGACAGGACAACCAATAAGTCTCATCAGTGGATTAAAACAAACAAACGATGGAATAACTGCAAACAAAATAAATGAATGAATCACTACATTGAGTATATGAGGCAAAATGAACAGTATAACTTAAAAGCATTGAAATGTATGTGTTTCTATGCTCTATGCTGAGACGTTTCAGACATCAAATTACTCACACCAACACCTTCTGTAGGTGACCAAATGGCAATCGATTAGCATAAAAACAGGTTTTGCATGACTCCTGAGTGGTTTCTGAAGTCTCTTCTTCAAAGGGATTAAAACAAGCTCATCTGTTGTGAAAGAACACAAAGAGGTTATGGAAAGGCAAACATTTTGCACAAGTATACTCAAGGATGATTCATCAAAAAACAGATTTAGCAGTGACACAAACGAAATCTGATGCAATCCGAACACAATTCGAAATCTGTAATCAAAATCAACTTCTTGTTCAAGTCAGGTTCTGCATAAAATCATATTCTCGCCTGATAGGCTTAGCTTCATAAACCTAAACAAAGGAATGGAAAAAACGTGAAAGTTAAATGTCATGTTACAAATCCATACAGCTTTCCAAATCTAATCTGGGAATCCTGTGAACAAATGAAAGTGGTAAATGTGGTCTTTGTGAAAGTGGAAGTTTTCTCCTCTAGGTTTTTCTGGATTTTCACACAAAGAGACAACATGTAGCCCCCTTTAACACTATGATAAGTATGCTACAAGTATGTTGTAAGTACAAACTTATAAAGGGTGCCCTGCGTTGTTCCTTTATATCCCGTCTGTTTTCTAATGCTTCTAACTGAACTGTGATACCCAGCACACACATATAACTTTATCCCAGTAAGGGTAAATCCCTACTTTCCTCAACATAAAAAGTAAACCTTCAACAGCATAAACATTTACAACAATACATGTCCAAATTCAATACCCATAACATATGTACAGTCCACAATTCACCGTTCAGCGCAAACTTGATTCAATGAATGTCTATGAGTTGCAGGCCTGTTCGGAGCTTGGGATCGGTGAGGCCACAAACTTAACAGCCGCTTCACTCTTATGAGCCAAACAAAGAAAAAAGGCACCTTTACCTCGTTGTTGCACAACCGCACGGTGTTGTAGATGTCCAGAAGCCCTCAACAGCGATGTAGCCTAGCTCCCCACAGCGTCGCAGGACTCGTTGATCTCTGCAGAATCTCCTAGGTTCAACTTGTTCAGTCGAACGACACTCTGCGTCGTGTCTCCGTAGTCCCGACACTGCAAAAAGCTGCACTTCTACCTCCTAGCACTGTCTTAGAGGTTAGTTTTTAGATTTTCTCTCGCCAATCTGTCTCTGAATCCTACAGTTCGTCTCCCTCTTCTTTCCGAAAACAGCGTTCTTCCTCCTGAAAATTGCGCACAGACTCACTCTTTTAATTACCGTCCAATCAGGATAAATCAGGAGTTACACATCCAATCAAAATTCACCATCAAATCTGTTTCCAGGCAAAATAGCCAGCTGTGGGTTTTCACAGGCCCAGTCTGTCATAAAGTGGATGGAACCCCAGAAACCCATCACCCAATTATCCATTATAACATAAAAAAAAACATCTTGCAACAGCACATACACAAACAGCCGTCACATACAACAAAATGCAAATAAAACATGAAATAAACAAAGTAAAATGTTTTAACCCTGTTACAAACACAAAAACATTTACCTTGGCTGGCCAACTCTCACACACTCATTCACTCGCTCCGGAAACAAAGGGGAAGACATGCTCATGGTTAGTCGTTAGATCTCGGTAGGGTTAATTGTTATGGCTCTCAACAGAGCACAAGACATGCAGTTTGAGGAAATGACACACAGACATAGATACGCGCGCACACACGCACAACCTAGGCTTGCACACACACAAGCTTTTAATGGTTCGCTCGCTTAACGCGCCGAAGACACACTAGCTCGTACGCTCACTACCATTCAATGCCCGTCGGCAGACTAGTGGGAGTCATCAGGGACACCCATATGATGATAATAATCAGTAATAACGATTATAAACACTGCATGCACCAGATCTGTTCGTTCTATGACAAATACACACACAAAGTTCCCAGAACCTTCTCGTTTCCAGCACGAGCTTCTTGCCCCGCAAGGTACAGACCCCTCAAGCCTTCTCGTTCCCCGAACGAGCTTCCTGCCCCTTGGCAAGGTGCCGGCAGCTATTCCCTAAATAGACTTAGAGCTTGCTACTCCCCGAGTAGACTTTTATCCCCACTCTAGTATAACCAAATAAATAATTTATCAGCGTCCAATAATTTTTGTAGTGGGCCGGTGTCCCCGACACCTTAATAATCCTCTGCCCGTCTAAGGGCAGGCAAACAATAGGCCTTTTTTTTAAATTATAGACACAGCTTAAATGTGTAAATTCAGTGTCCTTACCACACTCGGCTGGATGCTCCCCAACACAGCTCAGGTTTTCGTTATCTGATTCGCAGAGGCACTCGAACGACGTCGGGAAGGAGGGTGCCACGGCGCTGTTTTTTATAGCTCCTACGGCCTTCTCCCAAGTTTTTAAGGGAAAACTCTTCCCTGTTCGCGGCGTGGGAAGCCTCCTCTTCGTCGTCCGGCCCCAACTGCGTCTCAGAGATGGAAAACCCTGCTCGCAGCGCCAAATGTAGTCCAAAAAATTAGTTATCAACAAAGTAGGGACAAAGCCAAGCCAAGTAGTGGTAAATGACAAAACCCTCGAGGTTTATTGTAACGGATCCGGGAGCTAATACAGTGTGCACCTAAGGCTATCACCATACAAACTCAATTATACGGGGCACACCGCCCTCCTTATATACAGGTGTGACGCCTTTGTTTCATGTGGCGGGAGATCCGGGAGATCTGGTTGGGGGTTGGGATACGCGTTGCAATGGAAGCACGCCCCAACATACATACATCTTTGATTTTTCTACTACAATGTCAGGTCTCAATCTGGACTGGGTGATGTGTGGTGGAATCTTCAGCTGCCTCTCCCGGTCCACGGTCATCCCCCAGTCTCGGGCTGTGGAGAGCAAACCCGCGGAGCAGTTCTTTCAAAGCTTTTTCTGGTCTCTGTCCTTCGCTGACAAAGTGGATGGTTTTAGTTGTAGCTTTGGTGTATCGGCTGCCCTTGATCCCCTTGCTGAAGCGGAATCTCTCTGTGACTCTTCCCATAACTAAGGACCAGGGGCCTCATTTATCATCAGTTCGTAGAATTCCTCCTAAAATCTGTCGTATGAATGAAATTTAGAATGTTCGTAAGCACGGAAATTTCGCCATTTATCAACCGTTCGTACGCACACCGGTAGGTAACCTGCAATGATAAATACACACCTTCCAGATCACCTTGCGCGGGCACGATCAGACTAATTTACATCCCGCAACGCCCCCAATTACCCATATATGGCATCAACAATCCCTTTAAAAGCCACAGGAATTCCTAATTGAGCCTTGGTGGAACGGAGAGGCACTCGAAAAAACGCAATTTCTCCGACACAGAGATCAAAACCCTGGTCACAGAGGTCCAAAAAAATGAAAAAAATCATATTTTGCACGTTGGAGGTAGGGGTTACAAACAAAAGAAAAAATATGGCGTGGGAAAAAGTGACAAGCGGCGTAAATGCAGTAGGATCGGAACCACAGACTGTGACCGAGATAAAAAAAAGAAGTGGTTTGATGTTAAATTAAATGCAAAAAAACTCCGCATGCTCCGGTTTAAGTGGCACAGTTGGGGATACGGACCTCATGACACCAAATGACATTACATTACATTACATTGCATTTGGCAGACGCTTTTATCTAAAGCGACTTACAAAAAAGGGGGACATAAGCAAACAGGGGTGTAAAGGGACACAGAGTAAGCAGACAACCTTTAAACATACAGGGAGGTGCATGTGTCTGAATCAGTTTCCCAGAGTGGATAGGACTTGCACATCGACAGGTATGGCTTTCGTGCGCTTCGTTTCACGCTGGAGAAATGGCCCCAATTCAAAGCATAAATCAAGCAATATATGCCTTGGAAAGTGGAACCTGCTCACAAGCCACTCACTGCTTTCCGCCAACAAATCTCTCCGCTCCCTAAATACGCGCTCCCTGTGTAACGGGTGGTTTTCCAGATCCTCGAGCAATGCCAAATGGGCCATGTTGCGTTCTTAAAGGAATATCCTAGCTAAGCTACACTAATTATTTTCAAGTTAGGGCTATTGAACAATTATATTTTACACTTTTGGTGGAATGAAACAAAAGCTACTGGATGTTACTTGCGCTTTATTCAGCACGCTTAAGACCACAGTAGGCCTACTTCTGAATTAGATACAAGGACCCAAATACCGTCCAACACACTGTCATACAAAAATAAGCAACATTGTAGGTCCAATATATGCTCCTGTGCAGCGAACGAAGCTCTAGAATCAATACTATTTTCAGTTTCGTTATTCTACCACTAGGTTCCTGTGCGTATGACTGGTCAGAGTTGTGCGTATATTTAGGCACATTCCTACGTTCAAGTACGAGTTCATAAATCCCACACGTTGCGCAGGAATGATCGCACGCACCCTTTACGCACATTTCTGTTCGTAAGAACGCTTGATAAATGAGGCCCCTGGACTTTGCCGGTTTGAAGCTCATCCGTGCCCACTTCATGATGCGCTCCAACCCCTGGAGGATCCATCTGGCTCCTGGTACAGTTGTTGTTGTCACCGTGAGGTCATCCATGAAGGCTCTGATGGGAGGTTGCCTTACTCCTGCTTTGCTCAGGGGACCTCTACATTCTTGACCAGCATGTTCATTGCCAGCGCGAAGTGGGTCACTGAGATTGTGCACCCAGTGATTATTCCAACTTCCAGCTGGTGCCAGTCTGATGTTAACTCGCCAGAGGAGACTCTCAAACTGAACTTGCCTCTAGTAGTCCAGGATGAGGTGTTTCACCTTCTGGGGGACGTGATGTCTGTCCAGTGTAGCTTCCACCAGCTTGTGGGATATCAAGCCATAGGCATTGGTGAGATCCAGCCACAGCACCGCCAGATCCCCTTTGCCCTCTCTCGCTTCCCTGATGAGTTGCGTTACCATGCCTGTGTGTTCCAGACATCCAGGAACTCCCGGTATTCCTCCTTTCTGCACTGATGTGTCGATGTAATTGTTGCTCAACAGGAAGTTGGAGAGTCTCTTGGCTACGATGCTTGGCTCTTGGCTAAGATTTTGCTCTCAACACTGAGCAAGGAGATGACGCGAAACTGGTCGATGTTCTCAGACTTCTTGTCCTTCGGTATGTCGGCATACCTCCATGACTGAGCGATCTGTCCTCTCCTCCAGATCACCTTCAGAGCCCTCCAAAGCCGATGTCTAAGCTTTGGGCAGTTCTTATAGACCTTATACGGCACTCTGCTTGGGCCTGGTGCTGAGCTTGCCCATGCTCTCCGCACGACTTCCTCCACTTCGCTGAGGCAGGGCTCCTTGAGGTTGAACTCTGTCAGTGCTGTCAGTGCATGGACCCAGCGGGTGTTGTCTGATCGGGTCACTGTACATGGCCTTGAGGTGGGCGTTGATGGCATCCTTGGAGCAGGTGAGGCGGCCAGACCTCTTTTGGCTAAGAAGCTGCTTGGTCAACTTGAAGGGATTGGCCAGGAAAGCGGTTTTCTTCCTGGCCTTCTCTTTCCGCCTCTTCCTCTGAAACTCTGCCCTCCGCAGGGTCAGGAGTTGTTTCCTTAGCATTGCTCTCAGATCCGCCAGGCCAGCTCTCTCAACTTCCCCTGCTGTCTTGTACTGCCTCTTTAGCAGCTTGAGCTCTTCCCTGAGCTCTTACTCTGAATTTTCCTTGCTCTGTGGTTTGGAGCATAGGCCGATGACGTGGGCTTGGGTGCCTCAGTTCCAAAGCGCTCAGCCACGATGTTTACAATGAGGGTGGCCATTGTTTCGAGCCGACAGCCCACGTCCCCTTTGGCCGTCACTTCCAAGACCCCATCTACATCCTCATCAAACTGCTGCCACTTCGGTTCTCTTTGAGGATCGGGGCGACTGGATCCTCAGTCTGGCTGAAGGCGCCGGGCCAGTTGTTCTGCTTGTAGCTTGCTGGCTTTGGAGGCTCTGTGGGTTGTTGAGAGATGATGCTGTTTCTTGGGGGCTTAGGGTGGCATCCGAACTGTTGGTTGTAGACAACACTGGGAGGCTCTGGGCACTGTGGGTTGCCTCCGGGCCTAGCTCCTCCTGCGTCTGACCAGAAGTGACTTCTGTGCGTGGTGTCGTCTTTGCCACTGACAAACATTTCATCCTGCTCTGATGTATCTTTAAACCCCTCTGATTCTTGCAGGTTTTGCCGCAGATGCACTGTACTGTCATTGTCGTTATTCCGTTGTCCTGAGTCGTCGTTCTTAAATCTGTCCTGTCGGGGTGCTCATCCTCCCCCCCTCTCAGGCACATCTGGGGGTATTTTCCTATTGTTGTGTCTGTAGCTTGCTTGGGTTCTTCCTCTCGGAAGACGTGGCTTGGGCTGCCAACCCTCCCCACCCCGGGTTGCTGTCTCTCCGGCCGTCCTCTGTCTCTCCAGATGTCACTACCCTTTTCGTAGTCGTCACCCAGTCTGTTCCTGGGTGTCACTGGTACTCCCAGAGGTTTCGGTCAACAATACATCTACTGATGCACAGACTTGGACACATCATCAGTGTGTAAAACAGACTGGCAAAGTCGAGGCAACTGTAAAGTAGCCTAAAACATCATTTACATTAAATTAATTTGTACAATTTAACTGTGTAACTATGTTTAATTTGCAACCATCCAATGTGTGGCTCTCCGCTTACTTTGCCAAGCGGAGAGCCACACTGTGGCCCTCAGACTAAAATTGTTGCCCACCCCTGCTTTAATCTATACCTAGCCTACACAGCGCATATGTCTGCTACTGCACACATAAAAGCGGTGCATTCATTGACACAAACATGTCTCGAAAATGCCCATAGGGGGCCACATTTCATTTTACAAAATGACATTTTGGGTATTATCTGGAAAACTCTGTGGTTTAAAAACATTAAAGAAAACAAAATCAACTTGAAATAAGAAAAACAGCACAGACAGGATTCAAACCTGCTTGATGGGAAAATATCAGCATAGCATACCATAGCACTAACAGCTCACACCATGATTTCCAACTCAGGAGCACTTCAAACTCCACCAGTTAGATCGGCACAACATAACCATTTAAACCCGGGATTTGTGAACGTGAGGTGCTGTAGTGCCATTAGTGCTGTAAGGCATTAACCATT
Source organism: Setipinna tenuifilis (assembly GCA_030347295.1). Taxonomy (NCBI): domain Eukaryota; kingdom Metazoa; phylum Chordata; class Actinopteri; order Clupeiformes; family Engraulidae; genus Setipinna; species Setipinna tenuifilis. The sequence continues at coordinate 31,974,108 of CM059268.1, read as the reverse complement.
TTTAAATTTAAAAAGCTTATGTAGGATAGCCAAAAATCAATCCTATCTCCAGTACATCTAGTTGTTTCCAGCAGTATAAGCATGTTTTTGTCGAATGTTTTTCTTTAGGAAAGACGCTATGAGTGATAGTATGACTAATTGCAGGCTTATACCTATATTGGTTTGTAGATAAAGCTGAATAACTCATTTCTTCTGGTTTCTGGTCAGTGTTTGTATTTTTTGTACATGTCCAGCAATATTAGCCTATTTGTGGCATTGTTACAAACACAGCGTGCAACACAGTGAGTATAAACCAGGCTTAAGGCAATCATGGCTACCAAGAGAACAAAGGGTATGTGGTCACTGTACAATAGGTGAGATTGAGACAGAGGTACACTTTCTTCTTCAGTGTGAAAAATATTAAGATGTAAGAGAAACATACTTACATAAATACACACCTAATCCCAGGATTCCAAAATCTGTGCGAACAAGAATTTCTGTCTGTCTTCCTTGAACAGCAAGGACAGACAGAAGCTTCTGCTGCCAAATATAGTCGTGTTTCCATTAGGGGAAATTCAGGCTGTATTTCAGGGAGGGGGAATGTTACAGGAAACTAAATGGGCATGAGTATGGCTATGGCTTGAGTATGGTACGGTTATTCAAACAGTGAGTATGGCTTTTTGTGATGATATTTTTAGCATAATTTCAGAAAAACTTTTCTTACAAGGCAATGGCATGACAGGTTTCCGATCAAGGCAAATATGTTTTACTGTGGTTTCTTCGGTGCCCAACAATACAAAGATCAAGATTCTGGGTGCTTCTAATGTAAAGTTATTTGATTTCAAAATGACACTAAAATAAATAAAAGTCAATGGAATGCTAAAGGCTACTGGGCCCTGTCCGAGTTTTCTTGTGCGTCTTAACTTCCGCGTCTGTTCCTGCCCCCTTGATCGGTTCCCAGTGAAAATGACACTCTCCCTCAGTCCATTTGTCCAACTGTCTATGGTTACACCAGCTGAAAGTAAAACATAAACAGCCTATCAGCATCAAGTTTACCACAAGCTATGAGCTGAACTTTTTTTTAGGGCAGACAGCATTGGTGGAAACTCTGCGCTCTCAGAGTGCTTTTCTAGTTGATTCATTGTTTCAGCTCTAAATGCAATTAACTATTTGTCATGCCAATAAAGCTCACTTCAATTGAATTTAAAAAATTGAGAGAGAGAAATGAGGGAGAGAGTACTATGCAAAAGGTTTAGGCACTATTCAAAACAAATAGAGGCCTTACTTTTTCGCACACTTTTCCTTTAAAGCATCCCTATTATGGACAATTTGCAGAACTTTTGTATTGTAATGTACATGATCCACAAACACACACACACACACACACACACATTCACACATGCATGCACATTGACACCCATATTACTGTAAAAAAATGATGTGTAATAAACACATGTACACACACACTTCTGCGCAGGCATGCATACACACACATACACTCTGCCCATCTGTCCTGGATGTAGATTTAAAAAAAAAATATGGAGAGGGCAGCACAGGAGAAAGAGAGAGAGAGTGGGGGTAAGAGAAAGACACACACATGTCCTTACTGCATGAGAGTACCTGATACTTGTGTTGTATCAGATATCTTATATCTGTCCACAACTAATCTGTTAAATTTCTCTTTTTGTAACTTCATGTACACTCATATTGTAAAGATATCACAATTTTAACTCATCGTTTCTTGTCCATGGAATCTTATTAAAACAGACAAAAATGAAAACAGGGGTAGGGCAACTGACAAAAGTTTGTTCACAATGTTGCTAGCACTGTTAGGTCACTGGCAGTAAGAACATTCCAAGAGAAAAAATTTAACACTTGAACTGATTTTGTAGCTAAACAGCACAAATCCACACAAACACACACACAGTCCCATTCACTCTCATACACAAGCAAACATTGGTGTTTCTGTGTGTGCAGTGAAGAACCAGGCTCGCTGGGTTCAGCAGTTTATATCAGACATGGAGGAGCTGTATCGGGCCAGTGGAGACCAGAACTTTAACATCATCATCACGGACTATGAGAGCACAGATATGGACATCCTCAAGAGCCTCCAGAATGCCACATTGCCAAGGTACCACAGCCAGAACTTACTTGTTGCATAAAACTGCAAAGGTTCTAGAACCCACTTCCACCATAAGACATTAGCCTGCCAAGATTCCAGGACCCTCTTACCTCATACCTGCCACACAATGGTGCTGAGACTTTTCTGGCACACTTTTGATTTCGACAATTTCATTTACCCACACACCCTTAGCAATTTTGACTACCCCTGCCCAGTTAACACTTTATGACTCCATCTACTGCTGAGCTGACAGATAAACTATGGATTTCATTAAGTGGTGCCAACATGCGGTTCGCAGCACCCAGATAGCAAAATCATTATGGCCCAAATTTGGCCCAACACTGGTATGCCATTTTGGCAAAGCTTTGGAATGATGTACGGCCCATACTTGGTCCACTTTGGTGTGCCAAATGACAAACAAGCCAAAACCAACCAAAATGTAACCAGATGTATCTCAGAGTGCTAAAACCCCCCAAAACCTTGCCAAAAAGAAGCCATAACTGACCTAAAGAGATGCCATAACTGACCCAAAGATATTTATTGGGGGCCTAGCACCCATTCTGTTTCTAGCTTTTCCTTTTATTAGGGCCCGCAGGTGTGAAGCCCTATTGTTTATGTAAGGATTTTTTTCTTTGTCGTATTTTGCAGTGTTTAGCCTTTTTTGAGGTGGTATATGAAATTTGGTACACTTGTCAGAAATCACCCCCGCTACTCAGACAGAACGACCCAGCCCCTGATATAGCCCAGGGAAACTGAAGCGCCCCCTGTTGTTATGGAGGCTCATGGTTGGTGTACACTTTCAGCTACATGCACGAAATTTGGCAGGGGTGTGTATCTCACTAAAACAAACAAAAAAGTTGCTACAATGCCATAGCCACACCCAACAGGAAGTGAGATATTTGGACTTTTGTGTGATTTGACATACAGTGGAATTTAACATACTCATCCTAAACCCTACATCAGATATGTGTCAGTTTTGGTATACATGATCTCAAGATTTTTGATATGTTGTAAGATAACGAAATGGCAGTTTGACAAGAGTGAAACTTCACAGGTTTATTGTATATCCAGACTACAAACATATCTGTGTGAGTGAAAATGCAGTCTGGCATAGCGTCACCCTGTGGTAGCACAGTGAACTGCTTTGAAATGTATTGAAGTCTTAAATTGGATTTATGTGAGATTTGGCATACATGTGAAGGTGGTGCTGATTTTAAATTGTGAAGCACTTTTTGATACATTGTAAAATAAGGAAATGCCATTGCGATGATGGTAACCAGGAAATTTCTGATAAATTCACCATACATTGCTTGACATTAATTAAATGTCACATCTTATGGCTTATCATCAATATGAAACCACCCATAGGTATAAAATGACAGTCTGCTACAGTGCTGTCATGTGGTAGCAGTAAGAATTTTTTGTAGATGTGGTTGGCATATACTTTCATGTACACTTACCAAATTTGGTAGGTGTGTGTATGTCATAGAGATGAACAACTTTTCTATATACATTGTATTAGCCACGTCCGCCAGCAAATGAGGTTATAGGTATTATATGTGCTTAGACACATGATCAATTTTAACATATTACTCCTAGGCAGTTCATCAAATTCAATTAAAATTTTGCATACATAATACCGAGATGTTGCTGATGTGAAATTGTGAATGCATTGTGAATGAATGTTTGTCTAAAATTTGTCTAATGTCATTAGATATTATCATTATAACGACATCCAAACACCCAATATCAGCATCTGGCATAGGGCCATCATCTGGCCAAGCAGAAAGTGTGTCAGAAATTCACAATGGCTTGTGGAGTTGGGCTGAAAATTAAAAAAATATTGGATATCATGACAATGATATGTACATGCCTAATGCACATGCCTGGTGTAGCACCACCAACTGGCAGTAGAAGGATTTTTTTAATGGAAATTCATTCCATTGGAAATTAATTCAGTTTAGATGTATGTGAACTCAGCAATGTCTTGACTTCACACATCCACATACAGTACACACACACACACACACACACACACACACACACACACACACACACACACAAACACTTTCCCTTTAACACTGTCAATTAAGTTGCAATATACTTCCAATAGACAATATAATGTTGCTATAATTTAGCATTCGCATATCAGATCTGATTATGATGATGATTATGATTATTATTATTTATTTATTTTTCCGCCATGGAAGTCAATGACAGCCCATAGAACCAATTGGTAAAAAGTTTGGAAATTTGGCACACTGATTCCGGACAGCGTCAAGATAAATTTCATGTCAATAGAGCACGTACTCTAGCACCACCAACAGGTCAAAGTTGCACATGTGTTCATGTGTGTAACTTTTGGTCTGTACATCCAATTTTCAAAAACATGATGTCAGTGGAGTCGTTGGATCAAGCTGAGTTCAATAAACATGACGTAGTTTTTCCCGCATTTGTAAAAAATGTCAAAAGTCAGAACTTCTCAAAACTTGGCAAATACACTCCTGATAAAAATTTTAAGACCAGTTGAAAAATTGAACGTGGTCGGATGGTTATGGGACTGCAATTGGCACCAATGACAAGCTTAATTTGGGCTGAGGTTGTCCCATGTCTTGACAGACATCCAATTGGATCCTCCACGTCAGGGCCGGTAATAATTTTTTGGGTCTACCACTTCACTTTTTTTCCCCGTAACTATCAGGATCTTTTAAGAAGTTTAAAATGACTGTCTTACTGTGTCCAACATCTGTAGCAATTGTATGCTGCGAGAGACCTTGCTGATGCAGCTCAACAATCCAGCCACGTTCAAAGAGAGAAAGCTTTTTTGCCTTTGCCATCAGGAAGTTATATGACAGTGTGGGTACCTCACAGAAAATGAGACTAAATCCACATTTTTGCAAAGATTTTGGCTTTTAACAGCTGTGGTGTTAAGCTTTTGATGATCAGCTGATGAACAGACTATTTCAGTTTAATGGTTGTTTGCAAAAAATTGCTAACTCATAATCTTTAGTGTATAATCTTTAGACCAAGCTTCACAAAGGAACCTATATGTCGATTTGATCACTGAAAGCATTTGAGTTTCACAGCCAATTGAATTGGGTGGCAAAGTTGGCAAACAGGAAGTGAGGTCATATCTCAGCAACGCTTTGATGTATAATAACCAAACTTGGTGACATGACTCTTGACAATGTCACAATATGTTGCAGTTTGGCCACTAGGGGCCGCTGTAATAAGCAACAATGTGTTTTGGCTTATATCTTTGAATGTGTTTTCATATAAGACTTATTTTGATTTCTGGTCATAGTTTGGCATGACCTTTTTAAGCTTTTCATGTCAGCCAATCAAATGCAGTGGGAAGGCCACCAAACAGTATGTAAGCTTATATCTTAGCCATGCTTTAACACATCATTACCAATTTGGTTATATGATACAAGACGGCATTCTGAATAAACACAATGAATTTGGTGTAATTTGACCACCAGGAGACGCTGTTATACGCAGAATTGTGTTTTGGCTTATATCTGTTACTGCACTTTGGTTTGAAACTAAATAATCATGTGTTGTGAATCCTTAGATCAAGCCGATTTCAACAACCCCCTTTTCTGCCTCCAAATTTTCCTGCCATTTTAGATAATGTTGAAAGTGAAACAAAATTTATCAGTCATAAATTTTGCCGAATATTCCCGAAACTTAGCAAATGTAAATATATAATATTTCTTAATAGATATGTGTGTAGCTGTCCTAATACAAAAAAACCCAATAAGATGCAATACATTGCTTTATGATTTATTTATTTTAAACAAGTCTTTTCTAACAGGAAAGCAATGTAATAAAATTAACAATGTTGGTGGAAGGTGGAAAAGATTTTGGCAAGGAAAAAAAGTGGGTAGGAGAGACATGGGGGCCCCATCATGCCACAGCGCACTGTGCATTTGCGACATGCGCATGCTGTCATTATTTTTCTGTGCCAGCGCGTCGTTCATTTTTTCAGGCAAAAAATCACGTTGTCTAGATAGTAGATGACACTAAGCCAGTATGTATGACAGCTTCAGCAAATGTTCCCCAACACAATCATGTCCCTTACTCATTAAAAAGCAGTGACTGAATAAGTTTGTAATGATATGATCATGTGTTTCATTTATACTACCCACATTGATCTACAGTATGTCACAAAAGTGAGTACACCCCTCACATTTTTGTACATTTTTTATTATATCTTTCCATGTGAGAAGTTTGAAGATATAACACTTTGCAACAACGTAAAGTAGGCAGTGTACAGCTTATATAACAGTGCAAATTTGTTATAACTCAACACACAACCATTAATGTCTAAACCACTGGCAACAAAAGTGAGTACACCCCTAAGCAATGTTCGCTTTTCCCGCCGTCAAAATACCAAATTGTATCGGGAACGCCCCCAAAGCAACTTGCGCGGCAGACTTTGCACATATGATCCTGAAAACAGAGCCCATGGTCTTGGTAAAATGGTTAGGTTGACCCACCAAGTTTAACTCCGGTTCCTGCAAAAGATATGGTTGATATTTAAAACTTTTAAAAACCACAACACCATGCATGACCATCATTAATAACAGTGACCTCATGGAGGGATTTATGTGACTCTGCCAAGTAATGCTAGTCATAGTGCGTACCTCGACAACAAAATATCCAGGTACAGAACTAAACTAGCTAAGTCCTTAACACTGTGGGGTTACTGGGAAGTCGGTTTAATCAAATTTCAGTACCCCAAAACATGGGTAACATTTCAGAAAGAATAGGCCATGTTTGAACTCACTGACAACAACACACTTATTAAGTGTGACTTGCGTGAACGTTATTACACAAGTGTTTCCCAAAAGCATCAGGAATCTTTCGTTTACGTTTTGTGGGAAATTGGCCAGAATTCTAGGTTTTGAAGACAAGGTGCCATGCATGATACCACCCAGAAAAATATGCCCCACATGTTGCTGATTTGTATGGTGGTGAATATGTGTTGTTTGTTTATACAGACTTTAGAAGAAAATAGTTATCAGAAATTCATGCCAACCCTGAGGCTTTCTATGCCCCACACCATAGGGGGCTGTGACACATTTTACCAAATCAAACACATGGGTCCCAGGGATGGGAGACCCATTAAAAACAAACACACCTGTATCATCCCATGATGCAACACCTTGAGAGTCTCACATTTTTTTCTAATATATAGGGCCCTGTCATGCTGTGGCGCATTGTGCATTCGCCATATGCGCATGCTGTCATTACTATTCTGTGCCAGTGTATCGTTGATTTTTTCAGGCAAAAATTCATGTTGTCTGGATATCAGATGACACTGCGCCCTCACGGGTGTGTCGGCGAAAAGAAGAGGTGTGGTCTGGTGCAAAGCGCGCCAGATGCTATTATAAGGACAAAAACCGGGTCTATCGTCAGTTGCGCATTGCTGAAAAACTTTTTTCACAAGGCTTTGAAGATATTTTCTCCCATACTTCTTTAACCCCTGGAGTTTTGGGGGGATTCTTTCCATCCCCGAAGATTAACTGCTCACACGCTTTTACTTCAGGCACGAGCAGATCAGTCTCCTCCACCAAAAAACTCCTGCCGTCCAGGTAAATGTGCCATCGTAATAGCAACAGGCCATGGACATTGTGCCCCTGGCTTTAAAAGGGAGTGAGAGTATAAATTCTGATTGGTTAGTTGTTGCGCCCAAAACACACCCATGACTAATGAGGTAATTTAAGACCAACCCTTTTGAACAATGCACCTGCCGCAACGTTCACTTTTCCCGCTGTCAAAATTGTGTCGGGAACGCCCCCAAAGCCACTTGCGTGACAGACAATGCGCAGATGATTGTGAAAATAGAGCCCAAAGTCTGCATTCTTTCTACTTCTCAACAGTACATTTTTTTAAACTTCAGAGGCTACATGGTTACCCATCAGAGAAGGTGGGGGTTGTACAGGCCTGTCATGAGGTGGTGGTGAGGGTGTAGGCATACACAAGGTCAAGGTATTTATCTCAAGGTCCCCCTGTTTAACTAGGGCCATATACCTCTGCAGAAAAGATGTATAATGTATGACTTTGTCCATGTGGGGGATAAATCCGTTCTGTTCAAAACTGTTTTCATAGCTACATCCAACTCATTTTCAGCAAACTGTCGTAATAGTGTGGGGGTAGCTTCGTTTTTTAGTCTGTCCAATTGTCTTTCTGTTACCAGATACATTTTCTCCACATACTCTATCACCTGTAACTCTGTCTCTATGTTAATATACTGGTTATGAAAGGCAATACCACACTCACGAGGGGTAAAAGGAAACCATCTATCTGGTTAATAGTGTGTTTCTTCTTACGTATAGCAATTTCCTTGTCAGTCATTAACTTGATCAGTGTCTTCTTTTTCCATGGTTTTTTATATTGACTATCAGGCAATGGTATAATACCCCTAAGAATGTCCAGAGGCACCTCACAGAGACCTACAATTAACTCGTCCGATGCTGTATGCATAATGGCAGGCCTTTGCGCTGGCTTAGCTTTAAGTAAATGCTTCAAAAGAGGCAGATTTCTGCACAACCTTTCAGACAAATTTGCGTTTCAGGTTCTTTTCTGCACATTGACAGCCTGATGCTCTGAATGCAATTTTGATCTGAGGCAATACACATCAGGTGTATTGGGTACATTTGTCTTGCCAAAATAGCTATTTGGTTGTTATAATGAGAATTTGAAAATAATTAAATAGTTTGTGTTTAAACTAATTTTTCTACTTGGCTTTTTCCTTAAAAAAAAATGATTGTGAACCATGTATATGGCACTAAGATTACGATGATGCACATATTGTGTAAACACTTTTTCTATTTGGCTATTGCTACTAGCATCCTTTATTACATCAGTAACTAACAAATTATTTTTGACACAGGTAAAACTGGTCATCATCTAGTGCAAGAGAGGTATTTAGAGGTATACCTTAAACAAATTTGATTTGTCACATTTTTAACAACTCATCATAAAGAGGTTGCCAGCAATCATATACACAATATTGTCAATAGGCTTACTAATATGTTTGTCAATATGAGCTATCTGCTCTTTTACAAAATATGTCTTCCCAGAATTTAAGGGACCACTTATTACACAAGAAAACGGGTGCTACAGTCTAAAATCAAAACCCGGTGTCTCTCTTAATTTATCCATTATATACACAGTCCCCTCCAAAAGTAGCCTACTGGATCTTGGTTGACAACGGAAAAAGAAATTTTAAAAACCAAAACAAAATTCAAACAAAGCTAAGTACACAGGACACAGCCACACACAAAACACAGTGTAAAAAAAGCCAGCGAGGCTCCTTCACAAGGGATGGCCACCGACTGGAAGCAGGGGTGAAGTGGTGCAAAACAGATCTCCAAAAAGTCCACGAACGTTATAGAAAAATATACTGTTTTTATTTTGCAAACAAAAACCGTGCAGCTCTCGCACAAACACAAATAACGAAAATGAACATGACACTTAAACCGAAAATAAACATGTGCAGAAACAAAAGAAAACTCACGCTGACACAATGCAAAGTTTAACAGTCTTTCTCTGTTCTCGTTCCTTCATTCGTCTCCTTCTCTCCGTTCGTGGTTTCTCTTTCTAGTTCGACGACCTTAACTGAGAAATGAGGCTCTCTTAAGTAGTCAGTTCAATTTGAGCTCATTACCAGTTAATTGGACGCTACCGCCACCCGATGACGCCGTTCCCGCGCTGCAGGTTCAGGTGGTGGCAAGCGCAGCACAAAACACAAGACAGTAAAAGCCGTGAGAGGGAGAGATGGCCAAAGCTCACCCTCTCACACAGAGCTATAAAACAAAGACAGCAAAATACACACAAAGTAAACACAAAGTCAAAGCAAACACACAACAATCCCACATCAATAATGAAATTACCAGACTATCACGGTTTCTGAATACTGTCCAAAATAACCCTAAGTTTATCCAAGTTTAGCACTGAGGCTAATAAAATGTCGCGACAAACACTGGTAGTATGGCATTAATATCAATCAATCCCCCTACACAGCTCTGAAGAGGAGCAGTCCCCCTAATGTCTCCATACTAGCCCTGTACTTCCTTCTGACACGGTCTAGCATGTTTTCAGCATTGTCCAAAAACGCTTTTGTCTCTGTACAATCAGCGACTCTATGATGACGCATAGGCGCGCTAGTTTGTTGAACCCCCACGTCACTTACCAAAGATTATGGTCGGGGCGATCCACGCTGATCAAGGGGGTGAAAGTTCAACACTGTTTACAGGATCAGCCGGATCATTGGAGTCCCAGAGCATGACTTGTGAATTAGTCCACAAATCAACACGGTTTTTCAAAATCTTCAAAGCTGTTTGTCGTTGCTGGCTATATCAGATGTATCGTGCGAAGGGCGCTTCACAACCGGAGGTTCTGTAATTAATACACCTCAAACAACATACTTAATATACTGTTTGCATATCGCTCCCCAATTTCAGGCCCATTACCATTTTACCTAAATACAATTTTTTTTTTTTTAATTATACAGTACCTCACAAAAATGAGTGCATCCTTCACATTTCAACAAACAATGTGGTATATCTCTTCACAGGAGAATGCTACAGAAATGAAACGGTACATATCATTCAACCCTGAAAAGCCGCTTGTCTAATTCATCATTTTTGGGTTTGGGTCTGCTCAACTGGACCACACAAATATGTGTGTCATGTATTAGAGCTATTCATTTTATTCATTCATTTGGCTATAATTCTCTCCTACTAGCCATTGGATGTCCAAAATGGCTCCTCATGGCAATAAACTGTCTGAGGATTTCTTTTTTTTTTCATTTATTTAGTTTTTATTAGGGACCATGTACAATAAATGTTGTCATTTGATGTATTGTACCAGAGTTAGCCAAATGCTAATTTACATCTGCAGTCCCCTGGCAGGACATAATAAAAATAATTTACAGTAGCCTATATGTAAAAACATACAGACATACAAATATCAAACCCCCTACTTCACTTACACACATATTGCTCACCCCCCCCCCCCCCACACACACACACACACACACACACATAGAGAGCACACACACACAAAGCACATTTAGTCAGCACTATGGAGAAAAAAAAATCAATGATTGCAGATCTGAGTAGTTTTCAAGGGGCATTTAAGTTGTGTTTTTAAGATTCTGATGTTATTGCAGCTCCTTAGATCGCTTTTTATTGCATTCCACTGTGTGATGGCTTTAAAAGAAAAAGAGGATTGTCCAAATGTCGTGTAGTAAGAGGGTTTGTTGCAGTCATACATTGAGGCTATTCTGGTGGATCTTATTGAATTGGTGGGGCCGTAGCAGACATAATCCAATAAACATGCTGGGGCCAGGCCATGTAGGATCTTGTACACTAGACACAAATTGGAAAACAGTCTGAAATTATCAAAACTCAATAATTTGTGTTTCTCTAAGCCAGATTCACTGACCTGCCCCCAACAGGTAATACAGATATGTGTGAGAAAATTAAGACATGCATAAGAATTTTGGCTACATCCATAGGGAGTGACGATCTAATTTGTCATGTTTTTGTCATTTTTAATATGTTTCTTAAAGTTTAGATTTGAATCTATGATGACACCAAGGTATTTGAATTCAGTGACTATATCAATAGATTCCTTTTTAATTTTAATGTCTGCAGTTGGAATCTGTGCCCTAGTTTTACAGAAGAACATACCCTTTGTCTTAGTGATGTTTAAAGTAAGGCAGGATTGCTCAAGCCACTCAACCACACCTTGCATGGCATAGGTTAATTTCTCAGCTGCTATCTGAGCGTTTTTACTGTGTACATACAAGACAGTATCATCCGCATATAACTGTATGTCAGCTCCAGGACAGTGTTGTGGAAGATCATTAATATATAAACTAAAAAGAAAAGGGCCTAACACAGATCCTTGAGATACTCCCATAGTATTATTAATATAGCTGGAGAAAGCATCTTTAATCCTGACACACTGCGTCCTATTCAATAGATATGATGACAACCATGCTAGTGTATGGGGTGAAAAATTATAATGAGAGAGCTTGAAGAGGAGGACATCATGATTCACTATATCAAAGGCTTTACGCAAGTCCAAGAAGACAGTTGCAACAACTCCTCCCTTTTCAAGCTGTGCTCTAACTTTTTCTGTTAAGTACAAAACAGCAGTTTCTGTACAGTAGTTCTTTCTAAACCCAAACTGCATTGAATGTAAGCCAGGGTTGCAGTTATTTAGATGTGTTGTTAGCTGCTCTATGACAACTTTCTCAGCAATTTTTGAGAGTATCGGTAATATACTTATTGGTCTATAGTTATTTGCCTCACAGCGGTCCCCAGACTTAAAAATGGGTGAAATAACTGCACGCTTCCAGTTGTCAGGGAAGGAACTATGCATAATTGAGAGATTGATTAGTTGTGTAATTGGAGGAGTTAGTGTGTCAAGATGTTTCATTATGAACATACTGTCTATATGAAAAGCGTCTCTACTTTTAGAATTTTTTAAAGAACTAATAATCTTTTTAACATTTGCTTCATTAACTGTAGCCAGACTGAAGCCCTGGTCATCTCCCATATGTGCATATACTGCCTTAAGTGTAGCCAGATTAGGATCCTGGTCATCTCCCGTGTGGAATGTAGCATCCCCTTTCTTAAAGTGATTTCCTAATTCATGGACTGACTCAATAAAAAATTAATTAAAGATAGTTGCAATTGCAAAGTCATCATTGATTAATTGGCCCTGGGATCTGAGCTGTATGTCTTCTGTGTGATGTTGTTCTCGCCCTATGAGGTTATTTATGTTTTTCCAGATTTCTTTACTATTTCCTTTAGCCTCAGTTATTATCTGGAGATAAAAGCGTGATTTTGCCAATCTCAGTTCATTAACCACTTTATTTCTCAAACCTCTATAAATTAAAATATCTGTATCTCTTCTAGATTTGAGAGCTGTCTTTAAGGCTAAGTCTCTACGATTCATTATTTGTCACAAATTATCACTAAACCAAGGTAGATTTGGTCTCTTTCTATGTTTTCTCTTAGTCTCTACAATAAATTGATCTCTAACAGATTTGAGTTTCGCTGTAAATAATTCACAGCCATGTTGTAGCTTATCTGTGGACAGTAATTCATCCCAGTCTAAGCTATTAATCTCACTTTCAAATGCAGGTTGTTTATTTTTAGGTATGTGAGACATGGGTTTGTGTGGTGCGATGCGTTCTGAAATCTGTTTTTAGTTCATTTTCTTGCTACTAATGTTAGATTGTGATCGGACAGCCCAGTGATCAGATTGTAACTTTTTGTTATCCTCTCTGGTTTATTGGAGAAGACTAGATCTAACATTGTGCTTGAGTTCTTTGTAATCCTTGTTGGGCCTTTAATCATTTGCTGTAGGTTAAATTTATCTGTAATCGTTTCCTCTTCCCTTTATCTTCCCAGTTTAAATTAAAGTCACCCATAAATTAAAGTCACCCATAAGAACAAGCTCTTTGTTTTGGTAAGTTTTCAGCAAGTTCATTATAAAAAGAGTCACTTGCTGATGGAGGTCTGTAAAATACTATTAAAATGAAAGACTGGATTTAAGTGAACATTCCCAGACAGCAGCAATATTAACATACGTATTAACAGAACGCCATAAGTCCCCCGAGACAAAGTGGTAAGTCTCTGCCGTTTGGTGGTTTGTTCGTCATGGCCTGCCGCGGCCTGTCCTTGGCGCAGCACGGAGGAATAAACTGTGTAGAGGCCCAGCGGATTGTAGTGTGGGTTTACGGCGTCATTGCTCATTGTGTTGTTGGAAAGAGCACGATTTGCAGAAGCCCAGTTCATCCGACATTGCCATCGAATGCCGAGGTTTAAATATCCAAAATGTGTTGGTCCACACATGTAGATTCTCAGAGGTAGTGTGGTGATGATCAGCAGTAGCAGAGTAAAAAGTACACTGCGGATGTCTTTAGAGATCGTATGTATGAAGCGTTTAACACGACTGGACAAAGTTGATGTGGTAGCTGACGATTGTGCTTTACCATAAGATAAGCGGTCTTCTAGATGTAATAAGAAGTGCGGGTCAGCAGCGCCTGCCACACAGCATCTCAGCTTCACCACCATCACCGAATCTACCTTGTAACCCTGCAGTACACCTGTAACCCTGCTGTACATTTTCAGAAATGGAATTATTAATTAATTAAAAAATGCATGACTTCAGCCAGCATTGCTGCAGAGGTTGCAGAAGTGGGAGGTCAGCTTGTCAGAGCTCAAATAAGATGCTGCATAGTGCAACAACGCGGTGTGCATGATTATCCTCTAAGAGGAAAGCCTCTTGTAAAGCTTGATCACAAAAAAGCCTGAAACCTGTTTGCTGAAGATACACAGTCTAAAACCATGAATTCCTGAAACCATGTCCTGTGGTCTGACTAGAATAAGATAAACTTGTTTGGCTTAAATGGTGTCAGCCATGTGTGGCAGCAACCTGTGAAACAGTACCATTATAAGTGTGCCTTGCCTAGAATCAAGCCCAGTGGTGGTAGCATGGTGGTTTGGGGCTGGTGCAATGCTGCCAGAACTGAGGAACTGCAGTTCATCGAAAGAATCATGGATTCTGACATGTGCTGTGACATTCTGAAGCAGAACATGACACCCCCCCCTTTGGAAAGTGGGACATATGGCTGTTTTCTTTATTATAATTACAACCCCTAACACATCTCCAAGATGAACACTGCCTTTCTGAAGAAGTTGAACGTGAAGATAATGGAGTGGCCAAGTATGTCTCCAGACCTGAACCCTATTGATCAACCATGGGGCATCCTAAAGCAGGAGGTGGAAGAGTACCAGTGTCTAACATCTGCCAAATCCGTAATGCCATCATGGAGTAATGGAAAAGGATTACAAAAACAACCTGTGCAGCTCTAGTGAATTTCATATTAAGGCAGTGCTAGATAACAATGGTGCTCACATAAAATATTAACTTTATAATATTTTATAATATTAACTGTTCACATGTTCACTTTGGGGTGTACTCACTTTTGTGGCCTACTATGTTTACAAAATGATTGTGTGTTAAGATATTTTCAGAGGGCAGAAAATCTATACTGCTAATACTAACTACTCAAAAACATGTCCAAGTTTCATTTGCGTAGTATTGCCCATTGAAAAGATATAGCACATTTTTGCTGAAATGTGAAGGGTGTCCTCACTTTTGTGAGATACTGTAATAGCTATTTACCACGGGGTGTTGTCGCTACCATGGCCCATCGTTTAGAAACTCTTTCAGCATGGGTAGACTTCTGAAAAGAGTTAGTCTCTTTTCTTCCCCGTCTTAGGTCTTGTTTTGGCATCTGTGTTTGTAGAGAATCGGCGACAGTTTACAATGTTGGGGGCGATGTGGGCTGTGCGTCTGTGGTGACTTCGACGGGGCAGTGCACCTCAGCTGTCACTTTGTGACCACTTTTGCCCCCAAAATGCGGAGCCGTGTCAGGCACACATGATATTTCATGCAGATCTATAGCATCAAACAATGAAAAAAAAAAAAAAAAAACCAATTTAATGTACACCATTAAAACGAACAAGGGTTACAGACATTGTTATTCAGCCATGAATAAATACACTAACAATGATGGTTCGATATTAAAGATCCACTTGAATTAGCTAAATCACCGACACAAGCTAATATTTGGGAATCTGACAAAGCGTCATGGAGGGTCACTCCATTCACTTCATCGTCCACTGTGAATAAAGACACCAATCATTTATTGAAGACAAAACACCAATTAAATGAACAATACCCACAAACTGTTATATAATCTTGGGTTACTCACATAGCTGGTAAATATTAAATGTGTTGTATTTATCGGCCCCTTCAGCAATAGCCACGAGTTCAGAGTCGTGTGGGTAATCAATGTTAGGTCTAGTGGGACTCTGTTGACTCAGTGCTATCTCTGCAGTGTACATGCACTGTAAACAAAACAACACAATATTGAACACAGAAAAGAATCTTCAGACCTGTAAACACCCACATACACACGGGGCTCTATTTTCACGATCATATGTGCATTGTCTAAAGTCTGTCGCGCAAGTTGCTTTGGGGGCGTTTCCGACACAATTTGGTATTTTGACGGCGGGAAAAGTAAACATTGTGCCAGGTGCATTGTTCAAAAGGGCTGGTTTTAAATACTTCATTAGTCATGAGTGTGTTTTGGGCGCAACATACAATTAACCAATGAGAATTTATACTCTCATTCCCTTTAAAAGCCAGCAGCGCATTTTCCATGGTCTGTTGCTATTACAATGGCGGATTTACCCGGACGGCAGGAGTTTTTCGTGGAGGAGAACGATCTGCTCCTGCGTGAAGTAAAAGCGCGTGAGCACTTAATCTTCTGGGATGGAAAGAATCCCCCTAAACCTCTGCTGGTCAAAGAAGTATGGGAGGAAATATCTTCAATAATTGTGTCCTCCTCCTTTGGCAAGAAGAGAACTTTCAAACAGTGCCGAAAGCAGCTATTGCTATTGCTATTGCTGTTTATTTAAAACGACAAAATAAATCGTAAATAAACTGCAGAACATTGCTATAAAGTGCAGAACATTGCTATACTCTCTATATTTGTGCCTGTTTGCTTACTAAAACATTAAAATACATGGCTATACAGGCTATGCATGTTGCAGCTCTTCTGCCAGTTGAGCTGGCCTCTGAGTTCAAAGCGTTGTGCGCCCCTAAAATAGCTTTTCAGCAATGCGCAACTGACAGCTGATGACAGACTAGGTTTTTGTTGGTCAACGGTGCATTTCCTTTTTGCGTCCTTATAATAGCATCTGGCGCGCTTTGCACTAGACCACACCTTTTCTTTTCGCTGACACACCCGTGAGGTCGCAATGTCATCTGCTATCTAGACAATGTGATTTTTTGCCTGAAAAAATGGACGATGCGCTGGCACAGAATAGTAATGACAGCATGTGCATGTCGCGAATGCAAAGTGCGCCGCGGCATGATAGGGCCCACGGTGTTATAAGTTTCATATTCATCAATATTGGTTTAGGTTAAAAAAAAACATTATGCACAGCCTGTGCCTCGATTTTACCATACCCTGGAAAAAAACATAACCATTATTAAAACCAAATACACCGTTTTCAATCTTTAAAACATATACAAACACAAACACACGCACAATCTTACCGTACTCACAAAGTTGCCTTAGGCCGGAAACAACACACGGGTTACCGCTAGAATGGATTGCAGACCCAGCACCTAGATACCTGTGATACCTGTTTTTAAATAAATGTAATACATACTTTTTTATTGATACACCATGATCTATATGCATACCAATGATAACTAGAAAAGCACTCGGAGAGCGCAGACCTCCGCCAAGGCAGGTTAAGTCTCCACCTTATTATCATTCTTAAATCCGTTAACACTCTACTGAATCTACAATGCCTCAGCTAGAAGTTGGTGTCAGTTGCATGTCTCTAGCTTGATTAGTTACTTCTCAGTAGCCCATTTTCCACGAGGCCCCTCCAATTTTAACTTTCTGGATCACGAATCCGGAATACTACCAGAATCCAGATTATATTCTGGGGTTTGGCAGACTTTATGATGCTCTTGTACTGTATTTTTTTTACTAAACATTGTGGGCATTATTTCTGGTTATTAGCAAAAATGTCCAAATTGCCCCTATCTCGCAATGGTGAAGAATACTTTTTAAAATTCCTGGATCCAGATGGTTGTCTGGATCACCACCAAAAACAAACCAGTTCTAAGGCACTTTACACGAAAACGCTTGGGGGTGAAAAACGCAAAACATTTTATCGGATGTGCTATATCGTTTAGATGGTGGCGGCGTTTTTGGGGGTTGAAAACGCAAAAAAGTGAAAACACCCTCCAGAGTGGAAATCTTAAAAACGTTCCACCCTCGCGTAACCGTGTAAACGGTGAAAAACGGAAAAGTGCGTTTATCGTCGCATAGAAATACGTGACAAGCATGCGACAGGACCGGAAAAACAACTAAACAACATGGCGAGCTCCGCGATGGAGGTTCAACTGTCCCTAGCCGCTATACTTTATATCCAAGAGGCATCCCAGCAATTAATAAGACTCCTGATTGAGTGTAATAGACAACAGAGACGAAGAGTAAACAACGTGTTATTGCTGTAAACAACGTGGATATTGCTGTATAAATTCCGTCCATATATCACTATACTTGGATTGGCAGGACTCCCAGTCCACATTTTCCTGTGCTTTCGTAGCTTTGTAGTTTAATGTGACGTTGAGCACAAGCTCAACCTCCTCATCTGTCCAAACAAAATTGTCAGCCTTCTGCTTCTTCTTCGCCATGTTGTTTTGGTTAATGTTTTTCGCGCGCTAGGCGAGGAAAAGTCGAAGAAACGTAAATACTTCTAGGCAGGCACTCTTGGAAGTGTTGCCACCTAGCCATCTGGCGTGTATACTGCATCTATGTATATGCAATTTCACACACTTTTGCGTTTCCGTTTGAACAGAGATTTGACTCAGAAACGCTCGTCTAAATGCGGAGTTAAAAATGAGAACGAAACACCACTTTTGCGTTTTTGGTTCAGATCGTGTCCGTGTAAAGGTAGCCTAAGTTAGCCCACTTCTGACCTATCCTGAAAACAAACCAACGCTGGCGAAAACATAACCTCCTTGCCGGAGGTAATAATGGAATACAATGTAAAGTTATACTAGAAGGTCATGGTTCAAAGTCAAGAGTGTTGCAGCCATATTTATACACCACAATCGTTGACATGGATGTGATTTCCCAGTCACCCCTGACCGGATGTAGGTCTAGGCCACAATTGGCAAGATAGGCCGTAAACATAACCCAACTGCTGTATGCCGCATGAACCCAACCAACTGTTACACCTCTGAACATTAATGACGCATGCAGAGTTTTTAACTGAAACTTAGAAAAACCTTTAAAGAAAATTGGCACAAACAGGCTAAACTTAAACATTTCGGGGCGTGTTTCGGACTTTTTACAAATGAATCATCGCTCTGCAAATAAAATCTAGGCCTAATATAACAGATTTTCACGATCATACGCGCATTGTCTAAAGTCTGTCGCGCAAGTTGCTTTGGGGGCGTTCCCGACACAATTTGGTATTTTCATGGCGGAAAAAGCGACCATTGCGCCAGGCGCATCGTTCAAAAGGGTTGGGTTAAGTTACTTCATTAGTCATGGGTGTGTTTTGGGCGTAACATACAATTAACCAATGAGAATTTTATACTCTCATTCCCTTTAAGAGGCAGTGGACGCATTGTCCATGGCCTGTTGCTATTACGATGGCGGATTTACTCGGACGGGTGGAGTTTTTCGGTGGAGGAGACCGATCTGCTCGTGCATGAAGTAAAAGCACGTGAGCAGTTAATATTCGGGGATGGAAAGAATACCCCCAAACCTCCGCGAGTCAAAGAAGTATGGGAGGAAATATCTTCAGTAATTGGCACAGTGTCATTTGCTATCTAGACAACGTGATTTTTTGCCTGAACATATAAACGATGCCGCGGCAAAATAGGGCCCTTTGGGTTTTTGTTTTAAATTGAAACATAGATAGACTGTCCAAAGAAGATTTACTGATTCCTGTGTGTTTTTTTTCGTAAAACTATTGACCTTAATTACAAACTCACAGCTAACATTTATTGAAGATAACATCTTTCAGAGTTACTAATTTAAACTATACTTGACCTGAACTACTGAACTTTAATCAAAAATCCTATGTTTGACAGCGCTGACACACACATTTTAGATAGCGAAACTGTAACATGGTAGCCAGAGAGACTTATAGTCTATTAGGTGTGTTATTTTGCATGACTTGGTCAACAACTATTAGGCCACCATGAATCATATATATTCATACAGACTAACAGACCAAATACTGTTAAAGGTTTGACATAAGATAATATTAGAACCATTGACTCACACTATTGACCAAACAGACTTTTGATGCTGAATTAAACTTGTTTGGAAAAACGCTAGATTGAAAATGTTAAAAGTTCCTGTTTTGACACAGGGTTTTTTCAGCATTTTCATTTTTACGTTTATTTTATTCTTTCGTACATTTAAAAATGGGCGTCTTTTCTCATGATTGGCCTCAGCCAGAGAGTTTCAGGGCCTGTGTACACTGGACATTCCCAGGGGTAAATGGATTTTTTACAAACCCCATCAAAGCCACTGGGGTTTGCCTGTGACAATATTTGTGCGCTTGTGAGATCCTTTCAACACAGGAATGTAAGAAAGAAAAGAAAGAAAAAATGTAAGAAAGACCAAAGTCTGTGGGAAGATAACGCAACGCAACTTCGGATGTCCGATGCACGTGGCCAGCTGTCACAACACCAACAACAACAATAGGCTACCACTCCTGGGGTGCGTTTCCCAAAACCTTTGTTGCTAACTTCCTTAGCAACTTCGTAGGTTTGAACGATGGACTACAGACACTGCTGTTTCCCAACAGCATCGTTCGAACGACACAACTAACAATGTTTATAACAACGCTAGTCCAATGGATTGTTCGACGCCGCAGGTATTTCCCAACAGCAAAGTTGGACGATCCATCGGAAGTTCCATCGTTAAGTTGTGTCGTTCAAACGATTAGCTTGGACCTGTCGTTACACCATTGTTTATGTCAGTTACTGTACACGTGACGTCTTGCTCGTCACCTTTGGCCTTCTTGGGTCGGATTAGGCACCATTCAATGCTTTACCGCCACCCACTGCATGAATGATTTTACTTTAATTCACTTCATTTTCGTCCTGGCACTTGCCAGGTCATGTAAAAAGAAGATAGAAAATTCACCCCACAACACACCAAAAGTTGTTGCAAAATGTTGTTGGATTATTAAAGTTATTTGCTGATTTTACAGATTGTTAATACTGTGACGTAGAGTATGATCACGGTTCACGGATCCACAATCAAGGCCATTCCACGTGTTTCAAATTGGGTCCACTCTGCATAGTGGGCTGATGAGCTAACCACTTAACCATTGCACCACATGACCTGTCAGTGGCCTTTAGTTATATTTACATGTAGATCTATGTAGGGTAGTATAAATGAAACACACGATCATACAATCTTAGTCAGTCACTGCTTTTTAATGAGTATGGGACATGATTGTGTTGGGGAACATTTCCCTAATTGCTGAAGCTGTCATACATACCGGCTTAACTGAAATAAGGCTACGTTTTTGTTGCTTACTGTCGTGGCGTCATTTCTGTCGTTTATCCGCACCGAAAAAAAAGTCTACATCTTGTTGTCACTCTGGGTCCGGCCACAAAATTTCTGCAACATCGAATGCAATGTCTTCTAGTCAAAGGCTCTGACAAAACAAATTCTCCTGGAGTGCAGTATCAAGGCCTGACATAATGCCTGGTCAATGTGGTGGAGTGCCATCACTAGGGTTGTGTGTGTGCTCTGACTGTCATGCCAACAAGCCTGGCTCTTTGGCATTGCGGTCAAAGTGCACGTTTGGTACTCTGGAGACCTGGGTTCAAAGCCAGGTGGGGTGATGTTTCTCTCCTTCGCTACAGTATCCCTTTATGGGATGCTCCATTGCCTGTAGAAGGGCCATGCATTGATGGGGATGATGGTCATAGACCTTCCAGCACAAGGCAGAGAAGGTGAATGATGAACATCAGCTTTGTTTCAAATAGCTGCACACATAGTTATGTTACCACCATGTTGTCCTCTGACTATGGCACGGTGTCCAATAATGTTCCTGCCAAGTCTCCTAGGTTGACACCTGCCTCATCCACAAAAATCAACTCATGACCTATGGCATCTGCATCTAGCTCCATCGCTCTCTGGAAAAGACAAAACTAATGCAGCACAGCAGGCCCATGCACAGCACTATAGTATGTACGTCTAGATTCAGTACCAATGAATCTTATACATTACCTTATACATTATGATGCTTGTTACACTGTAATGGCTCAGATTAGGCTGAACCCATTGGCCAGCTTCCTGCAGGGTCATTCCATGGTCCACTATGTAATGTAGCTCTGATGTCATCAGTAATTTTATTTCTTACTCTTCTTACCATTCCTCCTTCCCCTTCCATATCCTTGTCCTTCTCTTCCTTCTTCACCTCCTCGTCCTCTTCCTCTACCTTCACCTCCTTGTCCTCATCCTCGTTGTCCTCTCTATCTTGTTTCTTCACCTACACATCCTCATCCTCATTCTCAAACTCTCCCTCCTCCGCCTTTACCTCCACATCCTCTCTCTCCCTCCTCTAATTCTTACTCTTCTCAGTGTTCCTTCTCCCTCCATTGTACTACACCCAGAAAGCTTAGCTGTGGCTTCCATAACTGCAAAGTGAACTAATTATCTACAATGGTTTTCTCGTGGACACTGTTGTCAGACAATTGGCAGAATAGTGTAAATAATAGCCATCAATGTGTATAATTTTGCTAGGAGTGTTGATCATACGGAAGTTGAGTGTAAAGCAGTGAGTTGTGTTTACAGTTTTGCAAAAAGAGCGCTGTGCAGTGTTTACTCTTTTGCAAAGTGTGTGTTACAAAATTACAAACTGAGTGCAAAGAAGAGTTTGTGCTATTAGTTTTGCGAAGTCAGTGAGAGGTTTTATTATAATTATTAATAGTTTTAGAAATTGGGCTACAAGAATCACTGTTAGTGTTTAAGCATTCAGAAAAAAAGTGTGAACTTTCCTCTGTGCACACCATTGTTTTAGCCATGTGATTCCATTTAGCCATGTGTTGTCATGCTGCTGCAGCTGCTCCTGCTCTTCACACATTTCTGTTGTTTCTCCCAAGGGTTACAAAGAATGTTTACAATCCAGATCACTTTTTTTTCATTCTGGGTTTATTCAACAGTAGGGATGTAATTACCTACACATGTATCAACATTTTAACAGCTTTGTCCTTTGAACATTGGGTCTCTTAGCATAAGACATCTGGCTTAGTTAAGTAGGCTGTTACAGAGTTCTAGGAACTCACCTTGGTCGGTTTCCTCGACTCCACCGACGTCCACCCTGCATTTTGTGCTTGCATAGGCTGCCCTCACGTTTTTCCACTTAATCTTTATCTGCTCGGGCGTTCGAGCAAACTCTGCCTACTCCATCTTCTCCGCAATCTTTTGATAGAGGTTGCCGTTCCTGGTCCTCCGCCCGTCCATAAATTTTAAAATGTTCCCTCACTTGTCGAAGCATGACCCCTGTTTCCTCCTCGGTTCAGAAGTGAGTTGTTGATTTCTTCGCTACCATGACTTCTTCTGACTTTTCCGGCAAAAGCAGCACTATTTATGACGGTGTCGGAGCCTGCTTCCCTCACTGGGTGAAAGCCCGGGAGAAAATTCCAGTGCATGCGCAGTACGCAAATCCGATCCGATCCCGTGCACAAGGCAGCACCAAGCGGCTTAACATTGGCTTCAGCCTGGGGTTGCAAGCGGATTTGCAAAACCAATCTCTATACGATCTTTATCCTGTGCACATGAAGTCGATACGATCCCAAACCATTTCCAATCGGATTTAACTCGTTCATGTGCACGCAGTGATTGTTGTTGCTTAGGTAAAATCCATCCCTGATACATGAACACACACACACACAAGTGTGCGCGTGCACACACACACACACACATAGGCTGATGGCAGATGTCTTCCATCCTTATTGCCCATCAGCAGCCCAGTAAACCCTGTTGCCGGCAATAAGCCTCTGTGGCAGCTGAGCAGATGGGATGTCTTCTCACAGCAGCTGATGGTGACAACACAAAGATAGAACAGAACTAAAATTTGAATAACTCTAAGTCAGTGAAGTCATGGAGTCACATAGGCCCATGCTTCTAAACTGGTAGCACATGAGGTCAAATTTATGCAGGGACCTTAACGAAACTTTTTTCAGTATTTAGGATAAATCACATAAATCTAATGTACAGTGTAGCTGCAGTATATTCACAGCAGTGCTGTGCCAGACTGCCATTCCACAAATATGTGTGTAGTCATAGTCATAGTATATCTTATATTTGGATACCTAAAATCATCAATCTGCCATTTTATTATCTTAGAACATATCAAAAATCTTTTCTCAATTTAACATTTACAAAATCTTTTTGTTTGTCGTTTCCACCAAGCAGTACAGTACAGTTCGGTTCAGTTCGGTTCGCAATTGTTTGTGTCTCCATGGTAAGAATTTTTGAAGCGTACCTAAATAGCCGTACCGAACCGTACCATTTTCTGGCACCCTTGTGTTGGAGTACCAGTTTGTGGTACGGTTTAGAGACACGCCCATTGCTGTGACGGCTCTACTCTACCTTTGGCAATGGAAACACAATCTGTACCGAACCACACAAAAACGTTCTGTACCAAACCGTTAGCTCCCGAACCGAACTGTACTGTACTGCTTGGTGGAAACAAAACTTAAGTGAGATACACACCCCTGCCAGAATTTGTGCATGTAGCTGAAACCAAGAGCCCCCATATCAACAGGGGGCGCTCTAGTGTCCCTGGTCTATTTCTGGGGCTGGGTCTTTGTCTCTTAGTAGCAGAGAGAATTGTTGACCAGTGTGCCAAATTTCATGAGTTTTCGTACATGGCAACCCCCCCCTTCCCCCCGAAATGGCCAAAGAGCATCAAAGGAAAACCAGAATAATAATAATAATTCTTACAGAAACAATAGGGTTTGGCACCTCTGGTGCTCAGGCTCTAAATATAGCCATAAGTGGCGATGACAGGCATGTACAGCTGTGGTGCAGGGACATAGCATGCTTCTCCTTTGTAATGCACCCAAAATGTGTCAAATGGATTTATTATAAAGATCTGGTACTCTGGTAAGATATGTGCATGATAAATAATATGAGATTTATATTGTCCATTAGAAGCACACTGCAACTGAATTGACATGGCTATTACTTGGCAGTGCTATCTCTGCAGTCTAGAGGAAATGTGCTTCAGGAGAAAATGTGAAGTGGAATGATCTATGTTTGTGTGTGTGAGAGAGAGATACAGAGAAAGACAAAGGGAAAGTGTGTGTGTGTGTGTGTGAAGCACAGGGTAGGCCAAAAAAAATGGATCACTTTTTAAATGACAATATCTCCTCTATCACTGAAGCTACCACAATTAAAAACCATGCAAATTAAAGCTTATTCAGTTTTCTTCCCAGTAATTGAAGTTTGCAGGAAAGGGTGTGTGTGTGTGTGTGTGTGTGTGTGTGTGTGTGTGCCTGAGTGAGGTGTGTGTGTGTGTCTGTGTGTTTGTGCCAGTATGGATGTGTAAAGTCAAGACACTGCTGAGTTTACATACAACTAAACTGAATTACTTTGAAGAAATTCCATTTAAAAAAAAATCTTCTACTGCCAGTTGATGGCGCCAGACCAGGCATGTGCATTGGCCATGTACATATCATCATAGTCTATTGAGTATGTTTGTTTTTAAGTTACAGTCCAACTCTGCAAGGCATTGAAAATTACCTGCATACTTCCTGCTTGGCCAGATGGTGGCACTATGCCACATACTAATATGGGGTGCTCCGATATTATTATAATCAGAATATCTAATAACATGAGAAGTTTCAGACAAATCTTTCAATACACTAGGACCTTATGCCACATTTACTGTTTATGTTGCGAGATAGTAAAATTCATCATCTTGCCATTTCATCATATTACAACATATCAAACATTTCTTTAGAAGTTAATATCCACAACTTCTTGGTATTATGTATGTCAAATTTCAGGTGAATATGATGAAGTGCCTAGGAGTAGTATGTTAAACTTTATCATGTGTTCAAACACATATAATCCCTATTACCACATTTCCTAGTGGGAGTGGCGAATCCAATGTATGTACGACTGTTGTTCATCTCTTTGACATACACACACCTACGAAATTTCATAAGTGTACCAGAAAGTATATGACAACCATGGCCACAAGCAATTCTTATTGCTACCACATGGTGGTGCTGTAACAGACTGCCATTTTACCCCTATGAGTGGGTTCATATTGACAATAAGCCTTAACGTGTGAAGTGTTATTCCTGTCAAACAATGCATGGCGAACTCATGAGACATTTTCTGTTTACCTGTGGAGTAGTGAAATTCGTTGCAATGCTTTTTTTTTATTTTACAACATATCAAAAAACCTTTTGCAGTTTAAGATCAACACCATCTTCACATCATGTATACCAAATCTTACCCAAATCGGTAACACTTTATCTGAAGATGCCTCCATAGGAGTGACATAATTCTGGTCATATACAGCATTCTAAATGTTACTGGACAAAAATCAGACAGAAATCAGTGTTTGTGAGCGTTGCCGCCATGTGCACCCATGCACGCAGTGAAATTATTCAACTCCAAAACAGGAAAAAAAATATATAACATTGGGAATATGGGAAGAATTTATAACATTGGGGCTAATATGTTTGCAAGCAAGCAAACCTTCAACAAGCTGTAGCATCACGCCAGTTTCCAACCTTTCTATGCTGGCTTCGCTTTTTTCTTTCACTAAGTGAAGCAATATTTCATAGTTTACTAGTAACATGTAGTAAATATATGACCACAGGACTTTTACAGTTTTTCTCAGTCGCTTTGGTGCTTTTCTCAGATCAGAAAGTAAATTCTCATAACTATTAGTTCAACCTCCACAACATTTAGTCATTTGTGCACCTCATAATAGCATTTTTTCCTTGTGTGTTTGTGCCAGTATGGATGTGTAAAGTCAAGACACTGCTGAGTTTACATACAACTAAACTGAATTACTTTGAAGAAATTCCATTTAAAAAAAATTCTTCTACTGCCAGTTGATGGCGCCAGACCAGGCATGTGCATTGGCCATGTACATATCATCATAGTCTTGATATTGAGTATGTTTGTTTTTACAGTTTTTCTCAGTCGCTTTGGTGCTTTTCTCACATCACTATTTACATTTGCATAGCAGTTAGTGCATTTCTCAAAACAGTTAGTGCAAACTGCAAAACCTAGTGGATAACCTGCAAAAGCACGTCACTTGATCAAAATGGATAGTCCATTCTTCAAAAGCAAGTATTCATGTCAATGAAACTGCCAGTGCCATCAAAATGAGAAGTCTTGACACCATGTTTATGAACAAGACAGTCAAATGGCTTTGGCATGTTTTCATTATGACAGTTACTTCTGTCAGTGTTTTCCAATGCAAAGAACTCATTGACACTACCTAAAAAAGCACTATACACTACCTGTACAGCCATTTTACACTACAGGTACTTACATATTTAGAACAAACATAAGAAACACCCTTTTGCTAGAGCTGTGCACAAATGTGAACAACATTACAGTATGTATTGTAACTGAAAATATGTAAATCATTCTGGCACATGCAGACATTCCTGTCTGTCTGGCCATATATTTTCATCTACATCACAATGGATATCATCCCTTGCAATGCAGCAAGAAAAGTGTCTCCTGTAGTGGTGAATCCACCATCTGCATGACTCTGCTGCATTCTGCATTCATGACACTGCAGACCTTTTACAGTGCTGAACATTAGAGTATACATAGAAGACATGTTTTACCTGTACATACTGGTGATGAATCTCCTTTAGTCTTTCACTGTTCCTTTCAAATGGAATTTTGTACATTTGTTTTATGCGCATTTGATTTCTCTTGAGCACTCTGTCAATTGTTGCAATTGACAGAGATTCAATATTGACAAATACATTGTTATCCTCCATGACAACGCTTTTAATTTTTTTCAAACGTATTGCATTGTTTGCAATCACCATTGCACAAATGGCTTTCTCTTGCTACGGGGTAAAAAGGGACCCTCTTCCACTTCTTCGAGGTTGTCTTTCAGTCCTATGTGGTGCAGAGTAAAATTACAGTAATGTATTGAATGATTGCATTCACAGTGGTTCTTCCAACATTTGGTTGCACCCTCCGACCAGCCTTAGCGATTATGAGGTGCACAAATGACTAAAAGTTGAACTAATAGTTATGAGAATTTACATTCTGATCTGAGAAAAACACCAAAGCACCTGAGAAAAACTGTAATACTTCACACACCTCCTTGTGAGTGAAAGCTTAAGTTCACCTGAGAGCAACTGTTCAATTTAGGAGACATTTCCAGCAAAAAAAAATTATAAAGAAAGGTATAAAATTTGCTTGACAGAATTTGATAACTAGTTCAACAATTTTGTATGTAATGACTCAAGCAATAAAACTAAGACTATTAGTTTTATTGGGAATGACTATTCAGCATCCACACGTATAGTTCATTTTGACTGACATGACATAAGCAAATGATAATGTTAAAAAACAACATTGTATTGTATAAAAGCAACTGACACATGTCCAAAAGCATTTGCAATTTGTTCAGAGGAAGGAGAAATTGCTATTATGAGGTGCACAAATGACTAAATGTTGTGGAGGTTGAACTAATAGTTATGAGAATTTACTTTCTGATCTGAGAAAAGCACCAAAGCGACTGAGAAAAACTGTAACAAGCTGTAGCATCACGCCAGTTTCCAACCTTTCTATGCTGGCTTCGCTTTTTTCTTTCACTAAGTGAAGCAATATTTCATAGTTTACTAGTAACATGTAGTAAATATATGACCACAGGACTTTTACAGTTTTTCTCAGTCGCTTTGGTGCTTTTCTCAGATCAGAAAGTAAATTCTCATAACTATTAGTTTAACCTCCACAACATTTAGTCATTTGTGCACCTCATAATAGCATTTTCTCCTTCCTCTGAACAAATTGCAAATGCTTTTGGACATGTGTCAGTTGCTTTTATACAATACAATGTTGTTTTTTAACATTATCATTTGCTTATGTCATGTCAGTCAAAATGAACTATACTTATGGATGCTGAATAGTAATTCCCAATAAAACTAATAGTCTTAATTTTATTGCTTGAGTCACTACATACAAAATTGTTGAACTAGTTACCAAATTCTGTCAAGCACATTTTATACCTTTCTTTATCATTTTTTTGCTTGAAATGTCTCCTAAATTGACCAGTTGCTCTCAGGTTAACTTCAGCTTTCACTCACAATGAGGTGTGTGAAGTATTACAGTTTTTCCCAGTCACTTTGGTGCTTTTCTCACATCACTATTTACATTTGCATAGCAGTTAGTGCATTTCTCAACAGTTAGTGCAAACTGCAAAACCTCCTACTGGTCAGAGGGTGCAACCAAATGTTGGAAGAACCACTGTGAATTCAATCATTCAAAAAAATTGTAGGGAGAACAGAGTACAGTATTGGACAGTAATCCAATATCTCATAATATCTTGTTTACTGTACATTACTGCACCACATAGGACTGAAAGATAACCTCGCAAAAGTGGAAGAGGGTCCCTTTTTACCCTTTTACCCTTTTTAGCAAGAGAAAGCCATTTGTGCAATGGTGATTGCAAACAATGCAATAAGTTTGAAAAAAATCAAACCGCTGTCATAGAGGATAACAATGTATTTGTCAATATTGAATCTGTGTCAATTGCAACAATTGAGTGCTCAAGGGAAATGAAATGCGCATGAAACAATTGTACAAAGTGCCATTTTGAAGGGAACAGTGAAAGACTAAAGGAGATCCGTCACCAGTATGTACAGGTAAAACATGTCTTCTATGTATACTCTAATGTTCAGCACTGTAAATTGTCGGCTCTGCTGCAGCAGAGTCCTGCAAAGGGTGGATTCGCCACTCCAGGAGATACTTTTCTCGCTGCATTGCAAGGGATGATATCCGTTGTGATGTAGATGAAAATATGTGGCCAGACAGACAGGAGCGTCTGGATGTGCCAGAATGATTTACCTATTTTCAATTACAATACATACTGTAATGTTGTTCACATTTGTGCACAGCTCTAACCAAAAGGGTGTTTCTTACATTTGTTCTAAATATGTAAGTGCCTGTAGTGTAAAATGGCTGTACAGGTAGTGTATAGTGTGTTTTCAGGTAGTGTCAATGAGTTCTAAACTTTTTTTGCATTGGAAAACACTGACAGAAGTTACTTTCATAATGAAAACATGCCAAAGCCATTTGACTGTCTTGTTCATAAACTTGGTTTCAAGACTTCTCATTTTGATGACACTGGCAGTTTCATTGATATGAATACTTGCTTTTGAGGAATGGACTATCCATTTTGATCAAGTGACGTGCTTTTGCAGGTTATCCACTAGGTTTTGCAGTTTGCACTAACTGTTTTGAGAAATGCACTAACTGCTATGCAAATGTAAATAGTGATGTGAGAAAAGCACCAAAGCGAATGAGAAAAACTGTAAATATCAAGTCTTAGGCCGGTCTCCCAGGTCTGGTGAATCCAAAATTCTGGCTGGGGGGGTCCTTACCGGGCACAATGGCACTTCTGCTGTCCGTGGATGTCCCTCAATTCAAATCGGTGCTACTAAACACACATGTCGATTGATGCCGATTTATTAAAAAATGGTACTGTAAATATCGGCTCGACAACCCTTCAAAATTTAACATCTACACTCAGTCACTTCTTAAACAAGCAAAGCTTGTGCTTAATATTATGTATATATTTTCTTCGGTTTTCCAAAAGTGTAAATGTGCTGACTAAATATATTACAGTTTTTCTCCATCGGTGTGGCTCATTTTTTGAAACTGAGATGACATTCTCAAAACAACATGGACAAATCCCTAAACCAACTTGCAGTTTGTCACAACAGAATGGCATTTCTCATTGCTTTCATCAATTTTTCAAATGCTTTGTACATGTCTCAAGTGTCTAGTGCATCTTTGCAAATGGTTATGTACACTTACCTACAGTTAACACAATCAGCCCACATTTAGCACATTTTCCAAATGAATCGATCTTGCCGATCTATTCCAATTAGTTGGTTCTCAGTCTAATGGTCATTCTCTTCAAAACATGTCAGCACAACGTCATTGTATAAGTCATCATATGCAGAATAGTCTGCTCAATTGTCAAAATTAGTTAAGGATATAATACAATATAGTATACACTTTTTGGAACATGTCAGAAATTCATGACAGTCAGGTGAATAGGTGACAGGTGAAATCAGGTCTTTACTAACGAAGGACGAGTTTCCCACATCGCAGATGTCCAATCTAACAGTTTGTCCATGATGCAGTCTTCCAAGACAATGCCATCTTCCAAAACGTCAACTCCATCAGCATATCGACAATAGACCAGGTACTGAAGAAGAACTAAATGACCATGAAACACTATCTACAGGGGGGCATTCAATAGGAACACGGACAAAGTGAAAGAACTGTGGTACCAGGTAATTTAATTATTTGTTGTTTATCATTGTAGCCTATAACTACACTATGCAGAGGTTCCAATTTTGGGGGATTTTCAGTATCCTCTTTACCTTCAGAATCTAGCTTTACAGTATCTGACCACAGAATTTTGCCTAAGAACTGTAACAGCACACTGTCATCAGTATTACTCCCTTCTCTCTGTGTCAAATACTACCTGCAGTACCTCTGCTTAGGTCTGTACTCCAGGTTTGGAACCACTGCAGAGGGTTATATTGACTTTGTGAAGGACATACTGATGCTGTGTATGACCCATCTATATGACTGAGTTGGTTTTATTTTTATTTTTTGTAGAGAATAATGGCATTGGATGGAAATGAAACACCTCACATCCTCTTATTTGTTGATGAGGCTGGTTTCAACCTTGCCAAGGGCCGCAGGCGCGGCCGAAACATCCTTGGCCCACGGGCCACAGTGGACATCCAGGGGTTAGTGAGAGGGAAATATTACAATGTGTGCGGCCACATCTGAAAAGGCCTCACCTACCACAGTTTGTCATTGTGTGAGGCAATGTGAACTTCCACCATGCCATGGTTCACTTAGGGGGCGCCAATGTGCCGATTGCAGTGACATGATACAATTTTTATTTTTATTTTTTTTACAGAATACTGTATGCATTTTCCTTTTAGGTTCTCCAATGCATGAAATTTACTTTATGTGTGAATAAAAATAGTTACAATTTCCTTGGTAGAATGAGTGCAGTGTGTGTGGTGTAGCTGTGGTGTAGCCATAATGACAAAATGTCTAAGCATTTTGAGTTGCAGTGCTTACACAATGCCAAAGGGACAATGCATTTTGGGGGCACTGACTATTTATTTGAGAAGGAAATTTAGTTTTGACACATGGGTAAACTGTTTTGGGAGAGATATGAGCATTTGCAGGTGATCCGTGTAGTTGTGCTGAACCATCCAGTTAGTTTTGACAAAAGCACTGAATGAGTGAAAATGAGCCAAAGCAATTGAGAAGGATCTGTGTAATTTTTATGGTGTTGACTATTTAAATGGGAAATGGATTTTATTTTGAAGAAGGAATGAACAGTATTTGGAGACATGACATTTTGCTGGTTATCTGAAGTGTTGTGCAGAACTGTAAGAATGTTTGGCCAAATGACCTTATAGTTATAGGAATGTCATTTCAGTTTCAAGAAATGAGCCAAACCCATGGAGAAAAACTGTAAATTCATCCTCTGTTATTTTAAACAAATAAGTTGTGTTTGTGATTCACCATCCTGCCAGGTAAATGTTTAATATGACAAAACCGGCTTACCAACACTTTGAATGCAGGCCCTGTCATGTTGGGCTGTGTGATGAGCCAAAATAAATAGTCTAGTCACATTGATGTGAAGGCTATTTCCCAGCACAGTACAGGGAAGGAAAGACACACCAGTGACTTAAAGCATGACTTCTAGCATGTGTTCAAACGCCTACAGATCTGTGTGTTTTGTCTGTGCAAACATCAGTTAAGGGAAGTTCTTGTAGGCCGAACCTGACGAGAAATTGTTACATTTTGAGCATGGGTTGCACGGTATACCGGTACTGATTTGGTACGACGGTACTGAGGCATTTGAAACGGTACTATACTGCATTTGGATAGGTACCGGTACCTTGCACGTGACGTCGTAACGTTATGAGGAGGAAGCTAGAGCTTGTAGAAAAAAAAAGACATTGAAGACGGAGAGATAGTGGAGCACGGAGGGGAGAATGGCTGCTGCCACCACGCTGCAACTTGTGGACAAACCATGGGTGCTAAGTGCCATATGGCAGTATTTCGGCTTAAAAACAAATGAGCAAGACGAGGCAATTGACGCTGATGCACCATTGTGTAAACGGTGTTTTAAAACATGCATGGCTAAAGGCGGAAACACCTCCAACTTAGCCACCAAGACCTGCACACTGAGTTCAGGGAACGACAGGTAATTTACTCATGACATGTTCCCTTTGGGGTTCCCCCATGTAATAGTTCAATAGTTTTAAGTGCAACACGATAGAGTTCTTATCAAACAGAAAAAACACGCAGCGACCACCACATTTCACGTTTTTCAATATATTGTACACCCCAAAAGTTTGTTTCAGTTCATAATAGCAGTCTTGCAATACTGTAACAGAGTGTTTTTTTTCCTTCTTTTTCTTTGCCACATCCCCTTAAGCATGCACAAACTCCCACGTAGAATTACCGCACCCACTTGTTTCAATCATTCCATTTCATTCACAAAATTGGTTGGCCAATCAGGAGTCACGAAAGTCACGGCTGCCAGGCCACAATCATAGTAAAAACCAGGAAGTGAGTAGGAGAGACACAGTGGCAGTGGCGGTGTTCGTGGCTAAGAGCTTTTTACAGCGTAGGCAAGTAGTAGAAGCGTACGGGCTTTAAAGTAGTAAACGCGATCGTTGTTCTGGATTGTGTGAGAGGATTTCGGAGAATCTGCATGAACATTGGGACAGTACAGGTACCATCAACGCAAACGCTTCTTGCCTGGCTTGCTATGGATTTCTGTCTGTTCGCATGAACTGCTGTTTCCCCGCCGAGTTCCATCTCTGCCCGGCTCCTGCTCCCTTGCTGCTGGCCTCCCGGGTCACCCACCTCGCCTGCTTTTCCCCAGCACACACACACACACACACACACAAGCTCACACACGCCATTGCTGCACCTGCCAGCCCCGCTTGCTTTCTTCTCTCTCTCTCTCCTTTTTTTATTTGATGGTTTAATGCCTTGAAAACCACTCTGCGCTTACCGTCAAACTGAACTGTTATCCTGCTGTTGTCCTGCTCTTGGAATTGTACATTTACGAACTGTTATCTTTCCTACTGCCCGTTTTGTGGATGGACTGAACCGAACTTTTTCAATACATGCAAACGTGAATGAAGGAACTCGTGTGGTGTGACGTGTTGTGTTGTGTTGCAGTTTAAACAAGATAAACTTTATGATAATTGGTGTTCTAAAAACCTGACGTGGTAGTTTTCTTGCTACCTGGCACCCAACCCTTCAACCCATTATTATTATTTAATATTTTCTTCCTATGCGTCAGGCTGACACCGTTACAGTGGCGCCCAACGTGGGGCTCTAGGGGCGCTGTTGAATCGTTTTGAAAATTCTCTTGTTTAATTGAAACTGTGGTGAAACAACGTTTGTTTGTGTGCAACTTTTGGGGTTTTGAATTTTTAAACTGTTTGTCTGTGCAAATATTTTGCTGACACTACTGATTTAAGGCATTCGAATTGATACTGTGAAGTGTATTTTGTGTGTGCATGTGAAATTTCTAAAGTGTTTTTGCTACTTCCTTTAGTCTTAACTTCCTAACATGGCTGAACACAATCACTCTGTCACTGACCCTACCCATATGCCTTCACTCCTGAGTAGCCCTCCAGACATATCCACCCCTCGTAATACATTCTTCCTTCGGGAGTGCCCTCTACAGGTCCACCCACCTAAGTTTGCCTCCCTAAGCACTTCAGTGGATATAGCTGTGCCTGTGATTAATCAACCACTTGACCCACCATCTCCTGAGCATGACTTGCGGATAGAAATATCAAAAGAATCCCCACCTGGAAATCACGATGCAGAGCTGTCTGATATGTCCCTGACATCAAACACCCAGTGTGACCTTCCCAGAGCTCTCCCAACCCCTGGCAGAGAACTAGGACGTCTGGCTTCTCAAGCCCAGGATCGCTTCGCAGAGACTGTGGAACGACAAAACCAGCAACACAAACATATTCTAACCCAAATTACAGGAAGCTGTTTTGTTTTGGAAACTAAAATTACCGCATTGGCTAATGAGACCGATCAGAAGCTGCATGAGCTAAAAAACCTTCTACTGGAGGATAAAGAAAAAACAGATGGGCAGATGGATAATATGTTGAAAGCCATGAACACTTTATTGACTGAACACCTGGAGAATGGAAATGCTAAACAACTGGCTGAGGTCCGCTTCATGGTGGAACAAGTGCAGGTTGAAGTCCAGCAGGATATTCGTGATAGCCACCAAGCGATGTTTTCATCACAGGAACACCTCTCGAAGAAAATGGACCGCTGTATGACTATCATGGAGACTCTTACATCTGCAGTGACTGGTGTTCAAGCACAGTTAACTTGCCACATGCAGAAAAATGCAGAAGAGTTTAAAAAGCTGTATGATAAAATTGAGTTTTTAAACAGGAAAACTGCTCTTACCTGTACCCATCCTGTTCCTGCAACCCATAGTCCGATAAGCTCATCAGGGTCGGTGAGGCCTCCTTTCCTGGTGCCTCCTCCTCAGCCTGTGGCTCCTCCCATTAAGACTGACCACCTCAGACTTTCCTTTCCCACTTTTGGCAAACCGCATGACGATACAGATCCTGTTCTCTATCTGTCTAAGTGCCATGATTTCTTAGCAGTACAGCCCTTATCTGATGTTGATATCTTGGCTACGTTCAGGACTGTTCTGCATGGTACTGCTCGTGACTGGTGGGAGATAGCCCGCACCACCGTCACTTCTTGGGAAGATTTCCAGACTGCCTTTCTCTCTGCCTTCTTGTCCGAGGACTATGAAGAGGAGCTAGCTGACCATGTGCGCATAAGGCGACAGGGGACTGCTGAGTCAATCAGAGATTTTGCCTTCTCCTATCATGCACTCTGTAAGAGATGGAGACCAGCAATGGTTGAGCATGAAATTGTTAAACTGATCTTAAAAAATGCTAAGCCTCACCTGACCAGCCAGCTTCGAGGACGTGTGGCTACTGTGAATGAACTTGCCAGACTGGGCCATCAACTGGAAAAGGACCTCAAACAGCAACTGGAGTATGAGAAGAGGCATGCTGATTCACCTCAAACCAGAACAGTGTCCAAGGGTTCCAGTAAAGCATCTGAGAAGGCTTCAGTCATGTGCTGGAGATGCAACGGTAATCTCGCACCTGGTTCCTGTCCGCAGTATCAGTCCAATACTAAGCAGAGCAAGCAGAGTTCTCAGCCGCAGGCACCTGGCAGCCATAGTAAAAAAAACACCTTCTCCACAGTAACAACTAGGAAGAAGGACAAGCATGTGAAGAACACTGGGACCCCTCCTCCCACCTTCCCTAAGCAGCTAGTAGTACCCATCACCATTCGTTCATGGTTCGGAAAGGCTATTGTCGACACTGGAGCCACATTTACCTTGATCCAGGAGGATGTTTGGAAGGACCTTAGAGCCTCTGGTGAAGAGTTGAAGGCCTGGTTGTGTGGGCCCCTCTATCTTGCCAATGGTGAGACTGAGATACCATTAGGCCTGGTGGAGTTGAAGTTGACACTCCAAGAGCATGTTTTCACCTTGCCAGTGGCTGTCCTGGCATCCAAAGCCTTGGCCTATCCAGTGGTGCTGGGCCTGGATTTCCTTTTCCTGAGTGGGCTTCAAGTAAATGTCACTGACCTGCAGTACAGTTTCCCCACTGAAACCACTGTTTATCCTTTCCAGCCAAGTGATGCAGGTATGCATGGTGACGGTGCTCTGCAGTCTACCTCCTTTGCTAGCCAGCTGCCAACAACCCCTTCGACGACGAGCCTTGCACTGCTGTCTTCAGTGCCTCCGCCTCTTGTGCCTTGTCCTGTGAAGTTGACGCCTGAGGATTACATCCACCTCGCTGTCCAGAACTGTCATCTGCAGGAGGAGGACAAACCCTTCTTGCGTCAAGTTTTGGATGATTATCCTGAACTTTGTACAGGAAAGCCTGGGAAAACAAATGTTTTACAACATTGCATCTACACCTCTTCAGAAATACCCATTAAGCAAAGGGCTTATAGACTGTCTGCGCTGAAGCAATCTATTGTGGAGCAGCAAATAGAGGAGATGTTGCAAGATGGAATTGTGGAACCTTCTTTCTCTGGCTGGGTCTCGCCTGTGGTCCTCGTGTCCAAGAAAACAGGAGGCCACCGTTTCTGTGTGGACTACCGGAGGTTGAATGCTGTCACTGAAACCGACGCATACCCTCTTCCAAACATCTCTGAACTCCTGGAATCACTGGCTGGGGCTGCCATCTTCTCCACACTAGATTTAAATAGTGGATACTGGCAAGTCGCCATGGATGAACACAGCAAAGCCAAGACCGCTTTTGTGACATCTGCTGGTCTATTCCAGTTTAGAGTGATGCCGTTTGGTCTGAAGAATTCCCCTGTGACTTTCCAACGGCTGATGGAACGTGTCCTGGGTGAACTTCGAGGCAACATCTGTATGGTGTACCTCGATGACATCATTATTTACTCGCAGTCTGACCAACAACATCTGTCTGACCTCTCAGCTCTCTTTGAGAAGCTCCGTACAGCAGGGTTGATTCTGAGCCTGAACAAGTGCAAGTTCTGCTTACGTCAGGTCAGATACTTGGGACACATCATCTCCTCTGAAGGCGTCACTGCGGACCCTGAGAAAACCAGCTCCATCCAGGATTACCCTGTCCCTACTAACCTGAAAGAGGTGCAGCGGTTTATGGGTCTTGCGGGATGGTACCATCGCTTCGTCCCAGGCTTCTCCCAGTTGGCGGAACCCATCAATGCCTTGAAAAGGAAAGGGCAGAAATTTCACTGGACTGAACAATGTCAACATTCGTTTGTACTGCTGAAAAAACATCTTAGCTCTGCACCTGTTCTCGGCCACCCTGACCTGTCGCTTCCTTTCATCGTGTACACTGATGCCAGTGAAGTGGGGCTAGGAGCTGTGCTGGCTCAAAAGAGGGCATCTGGGTGCGAAGAAGTTCTTGCCTATGCCAGTCGAGCCGTGAATCGGGCCGAGAAGAACTACACTACCACTGAGTGAGAATGCTTAGCAGTGCTCTGGGCATTAGAGAAGTGGCAACATTACCTGGAGCCGAAACTCTTTACAGTTGTCACAGATCATGCTGCCCTACAATGGGTCATCAGCTCCACTAAGACGACTTCTCGTCTGATCCGTTGGTCTCTTCGTTTGCAGAAGTTCAACTTCATTGTAGAGTACCGGAAGGGTAAACTAAATGAAGCTCCTGATGCGCTGTCCCGGATCCCTAGTGCTGCTGACTGTCTCCTTACCTATGGTGCAAAGGAATCGGAGGAATTTCCACTGTCCATTGACACCATCTGGCAAGAACAAAAGAAATACCCAGAGATTGAGGAGGTTTACAAAGCCCTGACATCTTCAGATCCTGGCATACAGGAAAAAATTGCTCTGCTGGAGGACAAGGTCTACCGGAAGACTCACCCTGCTGGCGGACAGGTCCATTACCGTCTGTACATTCCGCCCACCCTTACCCAACAACTCTTGCATGCTTATCATGATCATCCCATGGCTGGCCACCAGGGGGTGTTCAAAACCTATAAGCGTCTCCAGGAAGTGGCTTTCTGGCCAAGAATGTGGAGTGATGTCAAGGAGTTTGTTCGGAATTGTACCACCTGCCAGACGTGTAAAACCGACACCAAGAAGCCTGCTGGTTTGGGACAACAGACCTCCGTCCACAGTCCGAACCAAATGATCGGAGTCGATCTCATGGGACCCTTGCCCCGGAGTGTTGCCCGGAACGAACACCTTCTAGTCTTTGTTGACTACTTCACCCGCTGGGTAGAGTTGTTTCCTGTACGTCTTGCTACTGCTCCAGTCATTGCCAACATTTTCCACACAGAAATTATCACCCGTTGGGGAGTGCCAGATTACATCTTGTCTGACAGAGGTTCCCAGTTTGTCTCGTCTGTCTTTAAAGAACTCTGTGGCATATGGGCTGTCCAACCACGTAACACCACTGCTTTATCATCCACAGACAAACATGACAGAACGAGTGAACAGGAACCTTAAAACCATGATTTCCTCCTACGTTGCTGACAACCATCGTCATTGGGACAAGTTCCTCCCAGAATTCAGATTTGCCTTAAATTCTGCGGTACACGAAACAACTGGCCTCTGACCTGCCGAATTGCAGTTGGGGCGAAAGCTTAAGTGCCCACTGGATAAAGTTCTGCTGTGGAATGATCTCACCCCTGATTCTCCATCTTATGGCATGGTGCAAACGATTGAGAGCTTAAAAGCAAAAGCACGTGAGAGTAGCAAACTTGCTAAAAAACGTCAACTGCGGAACTACAATAAACATCGTAGAGATGTTGTTTTCAACTGTAAGGACCGTGTCTGGGTTCGGAATCACCCCCAGTCAAACGCCTCCAAACACTTTGCCGCCAAACTTGCTCCAAAATGGAAGGGCCCCTACCGTGTCGTTAAGCCCCTTGGTCCAGTAAATTATCTTGTGGTTCGGGAAGACAATGGTGAGGATCTGTGTAACATTAATGTTGTCCACCTCAAGCCCTGTTATCCCATTGCCGAAGAACTTGATGCCCGGGAACGTCAGAAACTCCTTAACCTCTTTGAGGAAGAGTCGAGTGATGAGGACTTCCTTGGATTTCAGTAACTTGCTGGTAACAACCATGGGTTGTTTTCTCCAAGGGGGGGAGAGTGTAACAGAGTTTGTTTTTTTTCTTTCTTTTTCTTTGCCACATCCCCTTAAGCATGCACAAACTCCCACGTAGAATTACCGCACCCACTTGTTTCAATCATTCCATTTCATTCACAAAATTGGTTGGCCAATCAGGAGTCACGAAAGTCATGGCTGCCAGGCCACAATCATAGTAAAAACCAGGAAGTGAGTAGGAGAGACAGTGGCAGTGGCGGTGTTCGTGGCTAAGAGCTTTTTACAGCGTAGGCAAGTAGTAGAAGCGTACGGGCTTTAAAGTAGTAAACGCGATCGTTGTTCTGGATTGTGTGAGAGGATTTCTGAGAATCTGCATGAACATTGGGACAGTACAGGTACCATCAACGCAAACGCTTCTTGCCTGGCTTGCTATGGATTTCTGTCTGTTCGCATGAACTGCTGTTTCCCCGCCGAGTTCCATCTCTGCCCGGCTCCTGCTCCCTTGCTGCTGGCCTCCCGGGTCACCCACCTCGCCTGCTTTTCCCCAGCACACAAACACACACACACACACACGCTCACACACGCCATTGCTGCACCTGCCAGCCCCGCTTGCTTTCTTCTCTCTCTCTCTCCTTTTTTTATTTGATGGTTTAATGCCTTGAAAACCACTCTGCGCTTATCGTCAAACTGAACTGTTATCCTGCTGTTGTCCTGCTCTTGGAATTGTACATTTCCGAACTGTTATCTTTCCTACTGCCCGTTTTGTGGATGGACTGAACCGAACTTTTTCAATACATGCAAACGTGAATGAAGGAACTCGTGTGGTGTGACGTGTTGTGTTGTGTTGCAGTTTAAACAAGATAAACTTTATGATAATTGGTGTTCTAAAAACCTGACGTGGTAGTTTTCTTGCTACCTGGCACCCAACCCTTCAACCCATTATTATTATTTAATATTTTCTTGCTATGCGTCAGGCTGACACTGTTACAATACACAACCAAAACCCAACACCCTAGCAGGCAAAGGTTCAAGGACGAGTTAGTAGTCATTTAAAAAATATTCAGCGTCAGTCAGGAAGCCTACAAGATCCATAATCTAGTCCGAGATTTGAGCAGCGAGCAGCAAACTTTCTCCAGCGTAATGCGTTTCAACAATTAGACAGCAGAGTTATCCGTATGAGTTTGTTGATCTATGGCACATAATGCATTCAGCACAAAATGACAATGGTAGTGTGAACTCGTGAGAGAAAACAACACGCGCACGATAAAGCTCTCCAGAGACATTGAACAGGATACTTGACTCGGCCATGTTACTAGCATGTAGCATCCACGTTCGGATATATACAAAAAAGGAGAGGCCAATTAATGAATTAGCGTCATACTGCCAAATGGCCAAACTAGGTATTACACCTAATAATCAGGTAATACAGAGAGGGCTTTGACTGGAAAGTGTTTAGACAGAAAGCACAAAAAACGAACTGACATATTCAAAGGGCAGAGGTTGTTACAATACATGCATGATCTTTATAAAGTAACAAACTTTTACATACACATTTAGCCATTTAATACATTAGAAATACTGGTAACATACCATTTAAAGACACTGGTCCTACTTAAGACAGGCTGTATGTGATGAAAATATTTTTTAGGTTATGTATCTCAATGTAAATAAGGCCTTAGCTTGTATGACTAATGTATCACCTTATTTATTTGAAAAAGTATCGAAAAGTACCGAAAAGTATCGAAAAGTATCAAAATACATTTTGGTACTGGTACCGGTCCCAAAATGTTGGTATCGTGACAACACTAAAAGGCTTTTAGTCTCTTTGAAATATAATATATGTGTTCTCTTCCCCCTTCCCTCATTCTCTATGCTGTCAGCTATCAGTATGTGCGGCTAAATGGAAATTTTGAACGAGCTGCTGGATTACAGGCTGGGATAGACCTCATCAAAGTTAGTAATACACACATACTCACATATCCACACACACAAAGAACACTAATGTAGTTTTCACATATGGTGTAAAAGACAACAGACAAATATTTTTTCAGGTTCCACTTTGACCATGTTTGTGTGTGAGTTTGACAATTAAGTTAATGTGCATTTACCTTGTGAGCAAAATATTAGAAAAAAAATAGCGACTTCATGCTAATTTTGCTTTGATGTCATTTGTGCGTATATATATATATATAATATGCTCCCTCTTCCTCTTTCTCACGGTGTGTTTTTGTGTGTGTCCGTGTGTGCCTGCCTGTCTCAGGATGAACATAGTATTGTGTTCCTGTGTGATCTGCATATCCATTTCCCAGTGGGATTTGTGGAGAGTGTGAGGAAGCACTGTGTGGAGGGGAAGATGGCCTTTGCTCCTGTTGTCATGAGGCTCAACTGTGGAGCTACGCCTTGGGAACCAGATGGTACACACATGCACATACACACATACACATAAACACATAAACACATAAACACATGCACATGCACATGCACTCACATCACGCACACAAACATATGCGTATATACGCAAATAAATATGTAATTAGTCAACTTATCTGTTTGCCACCTTTGAACTTAATTGAACAGTGAATTATAATTGTGCAATACTAATTACATTTTTAACTTTTGGTTTGTTGTTGTTGTGTGTGTGTGTGTGTGTGTGTGTGAAGGCTTTTGGGAGGTAAATGGCTTTGGGTTGTTAGGAATCTATAAATCAGATCTGGTGACTGCGGGGGGAATGAACACTCAGGAGTTCACCAACCAATGGGGAGGAGAGGACTGGGAGTTACTGGACAGGTGTGGAACACACACACACACACACACACACACACACACACACACACATGCACCACACGCATATGCTACAATTTCCCATTAACCAACTCACTGCAGTCACATACACAAACGCGCCAATCTACCACACACCACTCACTGTAGCCACACACCCTCACATACATGTACACCACGCAAAACACAAAAAATGTGACTGTTACTCTGGTCTTACTGATGTCATCAGTAATGTATTACTCTGGTCAATTTGACGTGATCTGTGCTTTATTACTCTGCCTGATATGACCTGTGCTCTATTACTCTGATTCGCCTGATGTGATCAATACTCTGTACCTCCGGTGTGCCTGATATGATCAGTGTTTTATGGTCTGCCTGATGTTATCAGTGCTCTATTAGTCTGGTCTGCTTGACGGATAAGTGCTCTATTACTCTGACCTTGCAGGGTCTTGCAGGCGGGGCTGGAGGTGGAGCGCCTCCATCTGCGGAACTTTCTGCATCACTACCACTCCAAACGAGGCATGTGGAACAGACAGACGCTCCGGACCACGTAACAATGACAACTAGCATGGCAACAGTCAGCAGGGCACTTTAAATACTTTACCTGTTGTATCTGACACGTCTGATTGGTCAAAGAGCAGTAGGAGGGGTGGTGTCTGGTCATTCCAGCATTGTGGGCGGCCTACCTGCTCTGTCAGGTATCTACAGTCTCAGGAGTTAAATAAGATGAAGGGCTAAATCTCTCTGAGCCTGTCTGGGATTGATTCACCATCCTGTTGAGACATTGCAATTTTACTTGGTCTTGTTCGAATTCCCACTGAAGAGTAAATTGTGAGAAATATTTGTTTAGACATTTAGTCCAGTCTTTAGTTTTGTGATGTATTAGCTTATTTATTTATTCTTTTTTTACATTGTTTTTTTAAGAGGTGTGTTTTAATGGATAGATTCTCCTCTGGATTCTATACATGCACCTATGCACACAGACACCCTTGCCTGGTTTTCTGAGGTACTTATCTGTGTTTGCTGCGTGTGTAGCAACCCTCTTTGTGACTACAGGACCAACCTCTTGCAATAAGCTCAGCATACAAGGCTCATCAATGTGACATAAGCAGCACGCGTTTCACTGTGTGAGGCCGAAGATGAAGCTCTGTTCCTGCCAAACACTGCAAACGCTGGGAGAAGTTTAATATTTTTTTCTGGACAGTAATGTGCCTCTTAGCAGTTTTTAAGATGCTGATGCACAAAAAAACAGCTTTATCCACCTAAAGCTAAGGAGATAATAGCTCACTGAACTTAGCTGAGGGAGTTAGTACTCTCTTCTTACTTTCCTTCTCTGGTCTTTGGTGTGTATACTATGGTCTGTGCTTTTTGATAGACACGATAAATCAGCTCAAGTCAACTAATTGACAAAAACGAAGCAATGTTGCAATCATTTAGGTGACAGTCCATATTATACTAACTGTAATGTTTATGGTTATTCAGGGTCTATGGAATGTTATTTTACAAAAATGTTGAGTGACCACTACAGCTAAAGATATGCCCCAGTTTTCAGACATGGAATCTAAATAAAAAAAACAGTATTTGTTGTGGACTTGTAGAGGAGCTGGGCACCCTCTGTGTGAAGTGAATACACACTGCTGAGAGAGCATGTTCTAGGCTTTACTGTCGGTAAAGGGATACAGAACCCCAAAGTGGCCTGATGTCTTATGCTTAACTGTAATGGGGGTTGGTAAGAGTGCCCTCTACTGGCCATCCAAGCAAATACTCCCTTACTGCAAACTGCTCTCTGTCTTTCTCTATTCTCTCTCATACTTGTTACTTCCTCTTTCTATGTCAGAGGTCTATCACCTCTCTCTTTACCTGTTTGTGTGTGTGTGTGTGTGTGTGTGTGTGTGTGTGTGTGTGTGTGTGTGTGTGTGTGTGTGTGTGTGTGTCTCTGTCTCTCACTTCCTCATTTAATCCTGCACAGTCCCTGCAGACTGTCAGGAAGGGTGTCCTCTTTGTTTGCTGAGGAGATGAGGGAGCATCATTTCCACCCAAAGCAAACTATCTAAAATGGGAATAGCCAACACAGACATCTGCCCACATTGCACCTTGGGGAGCACTGACACATATTTGCATAGCACATGGACCTGTCAACCAGTCAATCTCCTATGGATCTGAGTCACTAAGATTGTCTCTACT
Organism: Setipinna tenuifilis; assembly: GCA_030347295.1. Classification (NCBI taxonomy): domain Eukaryota; kingdom Metazoa; phylum Chordata; class Actinopteri; order Clupeiformes; family Engraulidae; genus Setipinna; species Setipinna tenuifilis. The sequence goes on along the minus strand of CM059268.1, from coordinate 31,929,449 downwards.
TTCTTGTACTGTAGAATCCCACTCTTCCCCTCACTTTGTCTTCTAGGAGAAATCACACCTGTCTTTATTCCACAGAAACTGAAATACCCAGTACTTGTCTCTAACTATCACAAAGAAAATAGTCTTTCAAAACTGGAAATCTAAAAACTTTTGTCGCATAAACTATTGAACTAATCTTATTTCAGAGAATCCTCACAGAAGCACAGAAAAAAAGAACATTATATTAGCCTTTTAAAGACACCTGGAATATTTTCCTAACCTATCTTCAAATTCAAGCATAACTGCTGTAAGCCACGTACACTCCCTAAAACACCTATCTTCTACATTTGCATTCCTGATAACACAACCCCTCTTCCTCTCTTTCTCTCCCCCTCTGTACTTGCACACATGCACTCACACACACACACATGTACACACAAACATCCAGCCCTCTTCGTAGACCTTTCCTGCCCCAGCAGTAACATGATAAAATTGTACATATTAATCTGCCTGTTTGTATCTTTGAATTTGTCTGTCTGCTGTCTGCTTGTCTGTTCACCTGTCTTTCCATCTGCGCCCCTCTATGGAGTTGCCTGTCTATTTGTCCACCCACCCATCCGTCTTAGTCTGTTTCGATAATTTCTAAAATTCTGCTCAATGTTGCCTAATTTGTCCAATGTCCATTGTCCAATTTTGTTCATGTCACATCACAGTGTTATTAGGGAACGCGAGTGAGAATGGAGTAGTCACTGTTTGTAAATAATCTGAATTAAAAATGAAGTTGCCCTCTGATGAGAAGGTGGCGGGCCAAAAAAAAGGATGTCCTAGCACTAGCACACTCTGGTCTCCCCACCAGCACACGGGAAAGACAGGTCCCATGAGGTTTTTTTGCCCTAAAGGAAGAATAACCAGAAGAGTTAACCATAAGAGTGTGAGGAAGAGTCTCTGTTTGTGTGTGGAGACTCAGTTATGTACATCATTACCTCCGCCAAGGAGGTTGTTTTCGCCGACGTTTGTCTGTCCTTTTGTCTGTCCGTTTGTCTGTTTGTGAACAACATAACTCGAAAAGTTATGGATGGATTTTGATGAATTTTTCAGGATAGGTCAGAAGTGGCCTAACTTAGAACTGATTTGATTTTGGTGGTGATCCGGATAACCATCTGGATCCAGGAATTTTTTATTCAGTCAAGTTACCAGTGTAGCATGGAATCTACGGAGACTTTTATTTTGAAAGGAGACAATATAGGTTGGTACGGAAATGAGGCTCCTGTTGCGGGTCAAGGAGTTGTTGAGTTAATGGTTCAGTGAAAGACAGAGGAGAGTTAGAGCGGTAGTGGTGAGCAGCCCAGTAGTTCATGTTGGCAGTGGAAATTAGATAAAGTACTTTCCTGCACCGAAGAGCCAACCAAGTTCGTGTGAGCATGAGTGAACGAACCGTCTTAAGGTGAGAATGACAGTAAGGTGGAGACGTAAGCTGCCTTGGCGGAGGTCTGCGCTCTCTGAGTGCTTTTCTAGTTGTATATGACACACCCTATTGTAAATCTGGTCACACTTTAGTTTAAGTTATTTAAAGGGGCTCAAACTATAAATTTGTTCAAACTGATAGATAAAATGTATGGGTAAGACAGTAGTTAAGGGCTGGGTTTGATGTTCCGTACACAAAAGACAGAATGAAGCTTAATTTCAGCCAACCATCCATAAAATCTCTGTAGGCAAACTATCCAAGTGAAATGTTACCATGTTACTTGCGATTGTAAGTGTGTAGGTGAATACCTCTCAGGTTTACTTGGCCAGTATGTGTCTGTGGTATGTTTGACACTGTGGTATTGCCTCTCTTCACCTATAAAGCTATGCATTCCTGTGTTTTGCACTATTGTGGCCTTGTTCACTCAGGGATGCCTTGAAAGTTAGACATCTTAGTTTGGATATAAATTTTAAAAAATGAGATTGGCCAGTAGCCTGCTACATTGTTGTGAAAAAGTGATGAAACTGATGTCCTTTTGGTTGATGTAACACAAGCAGATACAGATACAATTCCGTAAGCAGATCTATCATTGCTTAGTCCCAAAGACTGGAGACAATGTCAAACAAGAGAGAGTAAAAACTGCACTATGCTATTGCACTGGCAGATCCCTCTTCAATTTTCAGTTGTTTTGGAGTTCACAATTGTTTGTTTTCTAATGTGACGTTGTTTGCAAGATCCTGCTTTTTAAAGAAGTGGAGCCAACATCAACGGGGCTGTTTTTCACCTCAATGTTGAAATAAATGGTGTTTACATCTTCTGCTTTGTCATGTCATGTCATTCCTGTTCAACTATTACACAAAGTGTAGTCACTTTTACATGCACCATAAATAATACGTATAACAGAAAATAAAAGTGTTTGTGGTATCTAAAGAGGGAGTAAGAACCATTATCATATAAATATACTGGTATTATGATATATTGACATTTACACACACACGCACAGGGTAGGCCAAAAAAAAAAAACTGGATCACTTTTTAAATGACAATATCTCTTCTATCACTGAAGCTACCACAATTTAAAACCATGCAAATTAAAGCTTATTCAGTTTTCTTCCCAGTAATATAATTTATGAGCATGATGGCAAGGGCAGGCCCGTTTCAAGGTATTTGGGGGCCCAAGGCAAAGGCTCCTTTGGGGGCCCCCCTTCCCTACACCAAGGGTGTGTGTGTGTGTGTGTGTGTGTGTGTGTGTGTGTGTGTGTGTGTGTGTGTGTGTGTGTGTCAGAAGATGCAGAGCTGGGCTCCAACCGCTCACTTTGCTGACAGGCAGGATCCGGGGCAAACTGGTAGTGGTGGCACAGGCACAGCAATCAGGCAGCACAGGGAGCAGGCTGAAACCGCAGGCAGGCTGGAAAACACACGGGCGAAGTTCACAGTTTAAGGACAGAAGGCAGGGTCGATTACCAGGGTAGGAGAACAAACAGAATAATCTTCCTGGCACATGAGCCACATGCAAGCTAGCCTAGTAAACCAGCCCCTCGTACTACACTTCATTTCGTACAGACAGTCTGGCGGTGCTATATTAAGAAACGTTTTCTTCCTGGAGGTGTAGAGGAGGTGCTGAAGTTTAAAACTCAAAATCGCTCTGTTCCCTGATTGGTTAGGCAAGATTCTGCCTGAGACAACCATGTCAATAGAACCCCAGTCAGATCCTCTGTACAAAATGAAATGAAGTATGAGGGGCTGGTTTACTAGGCTACATGCAACCCACTTGTTGAAATTTGCCTTCCAAGATGCAGGAAAAGAATGCTGGTTCAGTTGGCCGGACATTCACTTTTTGTTTTGTCAATCTCTTCTCAACTTTGTGGGAAAAATAAATAACTTTAGCCGTTTTACTCATCTTCAGTAATGTGGTGAGTTGGAAAACTAGGAAAAAATATAGCTGCAAGCAGCGATGAGGGGGCCAAGCATCTGACTAACATGACCTGTACAGTTTTTCCTATAACAGTTCCCTATAGCAAGTATGTCTTTCAAGTTACGCTGGCATATGTGAAGTCTTTCCTGTAATAAGACCTCAATTCCTGTTTGGAACCGTTGCTGTTTTGGGAATACTGGACAAAATGTGTTACTTGTGAAAATGTAGTTTCAACACTTTCAACAGAAACTGATGTCATGGGGTTGTTGAACTTGGCTTGATCCAAGGATTCACAACACATGATCAATTAGTTTCAAACCAAAACACAGTAATAGATATAAGCCTAAACACAATTTTGCTGACTACTGCACCCCCTCATAGCCAAATGACACCAAATTACATGTGATTATTCAAAATGTGGTGTTGTATCATATAACCAAATTTGGTAGTGATGTGTTCAAATGTTGCCACAATATAAGCTTACTTCCTGTTTGGTGGCCTTCCTGCTAAATTTGATTTGCTGACATGAAATACATTAAAGGGCCATCACTGGGACATGCCAAACTATGACCTGGGGCCGGTTGCATAAACATAGACACTGATTTAAGACACTGGCTAACAGTAAGACAGTCTAGCTAAAGACACTGGGATAAGACTGTTGCATAAAATAAGCCAGTGGCGGTCTTAAGTTAGTCAGACTAATTCGCATTGCATTATGGGAAAACTAAGACATCGAGTGAATTAAAACAAGATGGCCGATAGCGGGCGATCCTGCCAATTTTCTCTGGCAGAGAATATTTGCCTCCTTGAGGAATATAACACCCTAAAATCGGTGCTGATGTCCAAATTTAGTGATTTTACTGGAAACCAAAAAAAACATCAAGCCTGGATGAAAATTACCGAAAGGGTAAACGCGATCAACCCGTCAGCCACAAGAACGGTACAAGACGTAAAAAAACGTTTCAAAAATATGGTGCAAGAGGGCAAAAAAGAAATCTTTAAAAGGAAAAACCCATCAACCGGTGGGGGACCACCACCAAAAATGAAGACAACGGAGCTCATTATTGAGATTTACGGAGATGAGTCTCCCTTGTTTTGGGGAATTGAAGGTGGACGAGAGAGTGCCGTCTCACAGCCTGTGGGTACCGTGGCAACGGAGACGCCAACCACTACTGCTACCTCGCCAACTGTTTGGGTTCAAGAAGATAATGCTCACGATGTGTCCGAAACTGAAGGTATATTAATCACACTATATTAAACTGATTAATAGATATCTCCTTGACTGGATGTTTTAACCGATTACAACTGTCAGTCAGGAAATGTGTTCCGTTTTGAGTTACTAGCCTAGCAGCTAGTTTTCCTGCCACCGTTACACTGTTGCACTGTCATCGCTTGCTAAACTGTGTCCTAGAACAAAGCAGCAGTCCAAGTTTTCTGATATATTGTGACAAACGCTATGTAAACACTGGTGTAAAATTCTTCCCGCTGTCCATGTTATAGCCTACTAGGCTAAATGTTGTTACAGCAATATTCATTTATATAATTTTCACTTTCCCCTTGTCTCTTTTTTGCATTGCCATCTCTTACAGATACTGTGATCATCTTGACTGAATGTGAGCCAGAGAAGACGACCTTAATGACAGATGAACCTACGATGAGGCAAATCATGATGCAACAGCATAAAGTTTTACTATTGCAGGAAACAAAACTTAAAATGGAAATAGAAAAAATACAATTAGAAAAGGAAAAACTGAAACTGGAGCTCCAGCAGCTCCATCAGCTCCGTCAGGAAGAATAGCCTTTTTTTATTATTATTATTTATCCCCCCACCCCGTTCCCACCATACTATAATAAATTACATTGCTGCACATCTTCTTGTTTATTTGCTTATTTCGTTTTAAGCAGAAAAAATGTTCTCCACAAGCATTTGCCTGACATAACGCCCTGAACCATCATCATCTCCTCCCTCTATGTCAGCAAGAACAGGTGCCATCCTCAGTTCCCCATGCAGGCAGTGGAACCTTCTTTTAAGTACTCCGAAACACCTTTCAATTACATTTCTGGTTTTTGCATGAGCTGTGTTGTATCGTATTTGAGGTACAGTACTGGGGTTTAAAAATGGTGTTAAAAGCCAGGATTTTAGTGCGTAACCAGAATCACCCAAAAGTACACCCTGGACATCACCTCTCTGAAAGGCATTGTGGATTTCTGAATGTATTAAAATTCTTGAATCATGGGTAGATCCTGGCCAGCGGGCCACACAGTTGGTAATCTTTAGTTTGGTATTGCATATTGCTTGTACGTTGATGCTGTGATAGCCCTTCCTGTTGACATACAGATGCTCATGTGTAGATGGAGCTTGAACCCTGATATGTGTGGCATCAATAGCACCAACAACATTTGGAAATCCAGCAATAGCAAAAAAATCCATTTTCATTTTTGTTGAGACTGGAGATGTCCACTGGAAACTCAGGGAGCCTGTGACTGAGCTCACGTGACACTCTGTGGATAATTCTGGATGCTGTTGATTTATGCAAAAAAGACTTGAAGAAATTTGTATGATGGTGTTTCTTGGCAATCTCAACCTCTCCATAATTTCGTCCTCAGAAAAAACCTCCAAAGGATTTGACCTGTCCTTGAACACCCTTTCTCTTCGCAATGCCCTTTCATAAATCCAAATATTATGTTCTGCCATTTTAAGTTTTGTGAAACTAGCCCAACTGACAGTTTAGTTGTTTCCATGGTAATTTAGAATGTTAGATGAAATTAGACAGGGGGTAGGGAGTCTTACTTTATTCAGTAAAATTAGACCGGTCTTAATTTTTATGCAACTGGCTAATAAAGCTAAGACTAGTCTTACAAAAAAATATTAGACTAAGACTAGTCTTAAACTGTTTTATGCAACCGGCCCCAGGACTCAAAATAAAGTCTAGTATCAAAACACATTAAAATATTTGAGCCAAAGCAAATTTTTGCTCAATACAGCGCCCCCTAGTTGCGAAACTGTAACACCTTTGTCGCGACCTCTTGTGATGTTGTCAGGAGTCATGTCACCAAGTTTGGTTACGAAACAGCAAAGCGTTGCCGAAATATGACCTCACTTCGTGCCACGCAATTCGATTGGCTGTGATATGCAAACGCTTTCAATGATCAAATTGCCACATAGGTTCCTGTATGAGGCTTGGTCTGAAGATTATGTGTCAAGTTTCGGGAAGTTTGTGCAAAATTTGTGACGTGAATATTTTGTTTTACTTTTGACGTTGTTGAAAATGGCAGGAAAATTTGGAGACAGGAATTGATGGGGGTTGTTGAACTCGGCTTGTTTCAAGGATTCACAACACATGATCACTTAGTTTCAAACCAAAACACATTAAGAGATATGAGCCAAAACATATTTTTGCTCATTATAGCCCCCCCCCCCCGTGGTCAAACTGCAATACCTTTGTCGTGACCTCTTGTGATGTTGTCAAGAGTTAAAGAAAACTGAATGAGCTTTAAAGCTTGTTTGACCGATATCTTTGGTATTTTTTTTCCCTAAACAACACGAAACTCAGCACTGCACACACCCGTAACACTAGGATGACGCTTTCCAAATTTGAGATCAGTGAGTGGTTTGAGAGAGCGGTTTATGTGCAAATACAGACATTCCTTGGATTAATAGATAATAGTAGATACTGTAGATAGAAGTAGTTCTAACACCACTTGTTGAAAGGACTACAGTGCCACCCACCTAGTGTAGCTGAGTCGGCCAAGTCTCTGACCATTATCTGATAACACAAACTCCATGTGCACTTAGATTTTGAGACAGACCACCCGCTGGGTAGCAACATCAGATTTGGAGAATTCCAATATGATACTACCATGTGCACATAGTGTCTGTCTCTGGATCAATCTTGTTTTTTTCTTTTTTCCCTCTCCCTCTTGAATATCATTTATCTCTCGTATCATCATTGTCATCAGCAGCAGCATTATTATCTTCTTCTACATTAGAATCCATTCTCTCGTTCATTCGTCTTGTGTGTATGGCGTTTGGTACACAGAAATCTTTTAGACCGTGCGATCCGCCCTCTTTGCCACTGGGTGTAGTCAGAGGGTCGTTTGACAAAAATAAAAACTCATTTAAACCCTGTGATATACCCTCTTGGCCTCAGAGGCCCTTAGTGTTTCACAACATCAAATCATCTACAAAGTGTGGTGTGGTGGTCTCATGACGGGCGGGTGGAGCAAGAACTGTGAGTCCACCATGCGTGGCGAATCTCCCATGGGACTTTGACTTTAGCTATAGTTTTCTGCATTTTTATTTTCTCTCAATTTAATGTATGGTGAGGGCACGTTGGTGAAGTCTACATTTCCACTTGAGTCTTTCCCCCCTTCCCCATTGCTCTTGTGACTGCTGAACCTTTTTGGCAGCGTCGTCATGTAAAAAACTCATCTCACTATTCTCACTATCCTCCTCCTCCCCTTTCCGCTGGTTATTCATTTTTGGTTTGTTGTTGTTATTATTATAATTCATGGTTGATGTGAATGATCAAACTTTTATTTTATTTTTTAACACACAGAAAACAGTAGGCACATTTTTAGCAATGTTTTCTTTTATGTATTTGTGTCCTATTGTAGACGGTCCCCAACATAGATGGTAGCCACTGAACGAACTTCCTGAATAGAGTTTTTGCCTATAAATTGATAGTTACTATTATTGCTCGATAATAAGATAGACATTACCAAGTTGCATTCTTCTTCACCTAGGTCAAGTTATTTAGGCAAAATGATTGTTTGCGGCTTAAGGGGGGAAGGTTAAAAACTGAATTTTAAGCCAACGTCAAACTTCTTTACGCTGCCCGGCAAGAGTCATCAAGTTAGCATTGCAAAGGAAACACAAACAGTTATTGCGAGGGAACGCAAAAAGTATTGTGAGGGACTGCAAAACTATTGCGTGGGAACGCGCAAAGTATTGCGAGGGGTGAGGTCTAAAAATATTTACCAACATGACCCTTCCCGGGCTCCGTAAAAGCCAAAAAACAAAATGACGGATAACAGGTAACATGATACACAACCTTGATACACAAACTATAATAAGCATGCTAGTCCTATATCATAAGAATAATATAACTACTCATAGGGTACATCGTAATAGTACTACTACTACGACTACTACTACTACTACTACTATAGTAGTATATGATATATGAAAACCAACAGAAATGCAATAACCAGTGGTGGTTCTATAGTGTTTTACGCCCCGGGCGAGACCACCTCTCAGCACCCCCCCCCCCCAGAAACAAAGACACCAAACATTAAAGTTAAAAAAATACATTATTTAAAATGGTTAATAAATAAATACCACAACCATTATTAAACAAAGATTTGTGCAATGACTGCAGACGGCTCTACATTCAGAATTAAAAGACAAAATATTCTACTGAAATACAGTTTTAAAATTAGTACAAAAAACTGCATATATAAATTAGGTTTATATAGGCCTACGTGTAAATCACTGGTACATTTAAAATCCACTCTATTTTACATTCATAAAGGTTTCATATGGGAGAACAAAAACATTGTGTACAGAGTTTGAAATAAATACGAAGAGGGAAAATCTACGTAACAGTAAGATTGTTTCTTTTCATATTAGTTTCACCAGCAGATGTTGCCCTTGGCCTATGAACCTGCAAACCGACGAGAACTATGTACTTGTGACTGAGGGCAGCCGCAGCATAGCTAGCTAGCAACCTAAGGAAGAAAGTGCTAGTCTTATCCGAACGTTAACTGAAAACAGTCGAGTGACCATGATGAATTGCTTTCAAATATCCATATCCATATTTATATCCACAACCTAAACTAGCTAGCCAGCATCAATCATTTACAACTTTAATCATTTGCAACACTTGTTAACACAGTCTGAACATTGCTAGTAGCCTGGGAGCTAATGTTACAAAGTTTGTTGACGGTAAGGAGCAAGGGCTACAAAATGAACTTTTTATTATTATGATTTATTTATTTAAAACACTGTCTTATCTGCAAGCGTGAGATTCATCTCGCGTTCTATTCTTTTTTCCGCTCCCGACTTTAGATATCTTTTCAAGGCCCTGTCCAAACATTTGTCTGCCAAACTTAAACTAAGACTGAGCAATAATCGACCAGACCACTGAAAGGTGGGGGAGGGGGGCACCAGGAGGAGAATGGAGAAGGAGAGGAGCAAATTGACCTATGTTGCTTTTGTATTGCTTAAAATAAATATTAACATGCTTTGCACATTTTTAAAATATCCTTACTAGCACGTACCTAGCCTATTGTGATGATTTTTTCACGAGCCAATTTTTTGGTGGTGCTCCCACAAGCACTTGGTGCCCTACGCACGCTGCGTTATGTGCGTGTGCGGAGCTACTGCCCCCGAGACAGAGAAGACACGCTGCTTCTGTGCATGCCACCTTCTCAGCAAGCAAGGGCGCCTGCAGTTCGCCATTGTGCCGATTGCAGCATTACAGGGGGCGCCAATGTGCCGATTGCAGCGATATGAGAAACGGAGCTTTTTATTTTATTTTTTTCCCCAAGCGCTCCTGGCGCCCCCCACGAAATGGCGCCCCGGGCGGCTGCCCGGTTCGCCCGTGCCTAAAACCGCTACTGGCAATAACCTTTAGTCTAAAACACACACTAAGACGGGTAATGTTGATTGGAATTGAACGCAGGAAGCCTTCATCACCTTGTACACGTACTTGTACATTCAGCATCAAATGCTGTTCCGTTTCAAATCTCCCTCACCTACTAATTCATATATGACTCTGTCCAGATATGATCTGATTGATGGACTTAAACACATCGTAGCAGTTTCTTTGCCTTGTAAAATTGCTTCCCAAATACTGTGATTTTTCTCATCACAAGCTCTCAAGCAATCACATTCTTTAACACATTCACCGTGTCACGGAACGAACGAGCATATGATAAGTCTCCAATTGAAGAGGGGTGGTGGTGTGGGGGGATAATAAACATTACAGAACCATGGGTCTTATTATTCTTCGCCTCGTCGTTTTGACCAAGCGCTTGCGGAATCATCCCCATGAGTGAGTGTTGGACAAGACCCTCGTCTTGTAACTATGATGTTGTCGCTGGATGCAGAGAAAGCCTTTTATAAGGTCAACTGGTCCTTCCTCCTCACCACCCTACACAGATTTGGCTTTGGAGAATCGTTCATCCATTGGATAAGGACACTATACACTGCACCTACAGCCACTGTTGTCACCAATGGCATCACGTCACAATGCTTCACACTGCACCAAGGAACCAGACAAGGATGCCCACTCTCTCCTTCCTTATTTGCCAAATTTATTGAACCATTAGCAGCAACACTACGACAGAACAGCAGAATTCAAGGCATCCTGAATGGCAATACAGAACACAAAGTCAGGCTCTATGCCGATGATCTGTTACTTTATCAACAATCCCCTCTTACCTCACTTCAGGAAACCTTTAAAGTCATCAATCACTTCTCTGAAGTATCCAATTATACAGTCAACTGGAAAAAATCAACTATACTACCTCTAACCAATCACAGCTGGGATTCTACAGTCCAAGTCCCCACTCTTCCTCTCAACACTGGAAATATCAAATACCTAGGCATTACGATTTCCCCCAGGCTGTCAGAGCTCTTCAACCTTAAGCACACTCCATTACTACGCAAGATTGAAGACGACTATAAACGCTGCAACAAACTCCCACTCACCCTAATTGGCAGAATAGCAGCAGTCAAAATGAAAACCCTCCCACAAATTAACTACCTCTTCTCAATGATCCCAACAACCCCCACTGACCATTGGTTCAAAACGTTAGACTCATTTACTACCCACTTTTACTGGAAAAACAAACCCCCAAGAATTGCTCTATCTACTCTACAAAACTCCAAACAACAAGGTGGACTAGAAGCCCCAAACTTCCATCATTACTTTCTTGCAAATCAGCTACAATATCTCTCAAAATGGACGCAGAAGCAGAATTTCCACCCATAGCTAACTATAGAACAAAATTTAACAAACCCCCTCTCAATTGCAGATTTACCATTTCTATCACAAACAGCTAAAAAATTAGACTTTTTCAAATACATCACAATCAGCACCACTCTGATAGCCTGGTGGAAAACCAGCAGAATAACCAAAACCACCCTGACACCTTGTAAACTCACCCCCGTCTGGCACAACCCTGACTTCATATTACATAAGACTCCGATCCACTTTCCCAAATGGGAAGCTAAAGGTATCACTCACCTCCACCACCTAATTCAAAAGTTTGTATCCTTTCCCACCACCGTCCAGGAATATGGAGTTGGAAAAGACCAGTTCCTTCATTACCATCAACTGAAAGCAGTAATTCAAAGCAAAATCAATACAAACAACACTCTTGAACCCTCACACATCACTGAACAGTTATTAATAATTGCAAACCATCCACGAAAAATCATCTCCAAACTTTACAAAATGACCATTCACAGGACTCACATCACCCAGAGCAAACTATTCAAAATGGGTACCATCAACACAGACATCTGCCCTCACTGCACTTCAGGGTGCACGGACACATATTTGCATGCCACTTGGAACTGCCACCCTGTTAACCTCCTGTCACAAAAACACTCTCTACCATCTTGGACTGTAGAATCCCACTTTCCCCCACTCTCTGTCTTCTAGGAGACATGACATCTACCGCCATTCCACAAAAAATGAAAAATCCAGTACTTGTCTCTCTGACTATCGCTAAGAAAATAGTCTTTCAAAACTGGAAATCTAGAAAGTCTTGCAACATAACTCACTGGTTCAACCTAATTTCAGAATACATCCTCACAGAAGAACTTTTAGCTCAAAAGATGAACAATACATCAGCTTTCACTGACATTTGGAATCCATTCATAACCTTCCTTCAAACCCAGCGATAACTGTACCACTTATTTCCAACTTTTGCATCCCCCCCCTTCCTGCTTAATATACTAATATCTGCACCCCCCCCTACACCTCTTTTCCCTTCCTCCCTGCCCCCCCATACACACACACACACACACACACACACACATACCCAGTCATACTTTCATACATACACAAACAGCTGGCTGTCACTTATCTCATCTCATTTATTTACTTAATTACTTTCCATCTGTTGATCCCATTATCTGCATATCAGCTCTTATCGGTCTGTCTCTGTCAGCGTCCTCCTGTCCCTGTCCTCTGTGTCTATCTGTTTATCTGTCAATTGTCCTGCTAGTTTGTCAATTGTCCTGCTTATCTGTCAATTGTCCTGTTTGTCTGTCAAGTGTCCTGCTTGTCTGTTTGCGTCCGTCTGTCCTCCTTGTAATTGCATGTCTGTTTATCGTCTGTTTGTCTGTCTGTCCACCCACCCATCCATCATTGTCTGGTTTCGTAATCTCTTAATTTTTGCCCATTGTTGTGCCATGTCCATTGTCCAGTCTTGAGTCTGCAATAACCATTGTATATTATTTGGATATATGTTTGTAAATAGTTCAAATTAAAAATAAAGTTGTCCTCCGAAGAGGGGGGGTGGAGGCGGGCCAAAAAAAAAAAAACTATGATGTTGATCTGGGTTACTTGAGTGACCACATACAAGTGTGTCTGACTGTAGCTTGGCCCTTTGATGGATGTTCTAAGAGTTTTAATGTAAAGACATCCTTTTCATCTCATATTTCCAGATATCACAGAGGGTGGTGTGCCATTCAAACAGCACCTGTTCATCTATGTGCTGCAGAACAGTATTTTGCGGAGAATATACCAGAAGGAATCGATGTAACTAATGCAGATCAAAGTACAGATGTTGATGTAGATCAAGGTAAAGCTGCTGAAAGTGACAAAGTGCAAGATGCCTTCATGGACCTATCCCTAGCTCTGTTTTGTTTGGGTTTGCAGTATTTAGTCTCAGCCTTCAGTATTACAGAGATAGTAAATGAGAAGACTCTCCAGGATATTCAACAAGAGTACAATGGACATGTTGGCTCAAAAACTTGAACAGTATGATGTCCCAACAGAAACATTAAAGGGGTCCTTTCATCGTTATTTTTATTCATATTTCTGTGTCACCACTATGGTTGAATGCATTGTGCGTCATTTCTGTGAAAAATTATGTCCTAGTTCTCTTGTTTGACGCTGTTTTCTGTAAGCTACAACGGGTCTAGTGGTTGAACGACTGGCTTTTCCGGTGTCCCTCGTGAATATCCATGACGTGTCAATCTGTTCTTCCTTTGGGATGTGGGCTTGCCATACATGGCTCTGGGCGGGGCTTACGACCTAGTGACGTAGATAGGTTTAGCCTGCTCTAATCCACTCGTTTTGGTTAGCTCGACCTTTCAATGACCAGTAAAACCATGAGGGTCGAATTTCACGTCTTGGAATGCTGCGTGCATATACTGCTTGTTGTGACCCACCACATTGTAAATAGAGCTACTCAAAGTGGTTTTTAGCAGAAGGACCCCTTTAAGATGTCTGGGACAGAGTGTATATGAGGGTAGCCCTATGCACGAGGCCTTACATGCAAATGGACCTTTAACTACACACCATCGAAGGATGGTGCAATAATACATGACACACTTTAACTATGTTCAGACTGTTAAAGTCACACTTGGCTACAATGACAGAGGGCAGAGGAGACACTATCATTCCATTCCATTACTGGACAGCCTCAGGGCAATGCTGAAAAAGAGAAGTGAAACTCGGCAAAGTTGTAACTTTCTTGTTATTGATCGTACCCTTTGTGATTTCACTGATGGGCACGTCATTAGATCAAATGCGATGTTTGCCACAGATCCAAATTCTTTAAAGGTGATGCTTTTTCAAGATGCTTTTGAAATGGCTAATTCTCTTTGATCTGCCAAGCAAAAGCACAAAGTTTTAGCACCATATTTCACTCAAATTTCCATCCACATCTCAGATCAACTTTTGATCAAATCCAGTTGGTATTGCTTTGTACAGAGAATGACTGTAAATATTTTGGCGTGAATACTTTTCGTTGAGCTTGTGTCAGATTTGTATAGATACTGTCTAGTCACAAGACGTGTTTCTGTCTAATCCTCTAACAGTTTTCATTCATTGAGATCCTACTGATTATAATATGGCTAATTTCGCATTCGATGAGGTCACGGCTTAAATGACTGCTAAGTAAGCCTAGACTCTATCTGACAACCAATTCATGAAAACATTTACTCGACACCTCTTGAGTCCTAAAATTACTATTCTTGCAATAATGAAATGGCGTAGTGACAATGGCGCAATGACCCGTTAATGCCGGCTCTTGCGCGACACAATAATGCAATGTCACAACAACACAATGCCCCATTGATGCAAGCATTTGTTGCATCTTGGTGGCGCAGGGAAGGTCGTTCAGGCGCTGTTGACAGTTCCTGCTTGTGTCCGTAGGGGCGACAGCGGTGAGGAAAAACTCCATGAATTGCATTTCCCAATTGACTTTTTAGGGAGGCCTGCAAATAAGGCATTACATTATTCTAGTCTACTTGAGATAAATGCATGAACCAGTTTTTCAGCGTCCTGCTGGGTTAGGAAGGGGCAAACTTTTCCGATATTTCTAAGATGAAAATAGGCCATTTTTGTTCATTTATTAATATGGGGTTCAAAGCTTAAGTCAGAGTCCAGGGTCACTCCTAGGCTTGTCAACTTTTCTCTGACATGTTGGTTAAGGTTTCCCAGGTTAGAATAGAGAGCCTCGTGTTTGTCTCTGGGGCCAAGAAGTAAAACCTCTGTTTTGTCCTCATTTAATTTCAGAAAATTGTTGTTCATCCAGTGTGTAATAGCTGTTAAGCAGGAGGTTAGAGCGTGTAAGGCAGTGGTTTGGTTTGGTTCGACTGATATGTAGAGCTGTGTGTCGTCGGCATAGCTGTGGAAATCTACATTATGTTCTTTGATGATGTTACCCAATGGTAGCATGTATAACGAAAAGAGAAGGGGGCCGAGACAGCTGCCTTGGGCGACCCCAAAAGGCATGTTGTGTTTGTTGGATACGTGATCTCCGATACTAACAAATTGCCTTCCTGTAATATATAATTCAAACCATTTTAGTGCATGACCTGACAGACCTTCCCAGGTTTCGAGACGGTTAAGTAGTATGTTGTGGTCTATAGTGTCAAAGGTGGCGCTCCTGTGAGAATGGAGGTATTAATGATCTCTAGTACAGATGATGAAACGCAGCTAAAGATGTTTTTCATAAGGGAGGTAGGGATGCGGTCAAGGCTAGAGGTTGATTGTTTACTTTGTTTCACTATCTTATGTAGTTCTTCTTCTGAGATGGGGCTAAAGTTATTAAAGGTTGGTGGATCCCTACGGCGAGGTTGGTGGTAATAATTGGGGTCGTGAACGATACCAGTTCTAATGGCAGCTATTTTATTGGTGAAGAACATTGCAAATTCATTGCACCTAGATGGGGTGGCTAGGCTACGCATGTCGCAGGCTGGTGCAGGTTTTAATAGCTTTTCAATTGTGAAAAACAGTACTCTCGAGTTGCTATAATTGTCCGTGATAATTCTTGAGAAATATGCTCTTCTTTCTAACCCTAACCCTATAGCATTATTGTAGGTGGAGATATGTTCTTTGAAGATTAGGTGGTTGACTAATTTGGTTTTCCTCCAGGTTTGCTCTG
This sequence comes from Setipinna tenuifilis, assembly GCA_030347295.1. Lineage (NCBI taxonomy): Eukaryota > Metazoa > Chordata > Actinopteri > Clupeiformes > Engraulidae > Setipinna > Setipinna tenuifilis. Next base: position 31,913,454 of record CM059268.1, on the reverse strand, counting down.
CTGCTGTATATTGTCTTTTGTCCAGTAGCCTTTAGCATTCCATAGACTTCTATTCATTTTCGCATCACTTTGACAAAAAACTAGATGTACCGCCGCAGTGTACTGAAGTGTGGGAATCATAGGTATGGTGAGTTTGTGGTAGGTCAGTGTTGTGAGTTGAGAGTTTGTGTGGAAATGATTTGCTGGAAGTGGGCATGGATGTGGGTTTTGAATGAATGTGTGTTTGTGTATATTTTGTGTAGTTCCCACCTCCTCGGTCCAAGATATTGGCAATGCAAAATCCCTATTTTTGTATGTACTAGGTGGCGCTATTTCTTCAAGTGAGTGTTTATGGGATGGGTTGATACGACTCTTTAACACTGGCTTACTAACACAAAATCATTGTCTTGGGCAAAATTTTTGATAAGTTATTTAACAAAAACTGTTTTTGTACACCTAGCTTTGACCGGAAACATTGCACCCTGTGATGAAATGTCACAAAATTTGGTGCACATGAAAAGAAAGCCGTTCAGAGTTGTCATGTCAACTTTGACCAAATATGAGCAATTAGAAGCCAAGATATGGACTTTTGGAGAATTTTAATCTATGTTTTGAATTTTGATTGACATGTAACTTTGAAACAGTCCATCTCAAGATAAATCCTTTGATAACTTTTTGTCAGCATCGTCTGTAGATGACATGTACCAAATTTGGTGAGATTCACATGAACGGCCTATGACGAGTTCATTTGGTTTCGCTTTCACAATGTTAAAATTTCACAGAAATTGTTTTTGTTGGAAGTGGGCGTCGACCAGTGTTTTCAATGCGGGAGGTTGAATAGATTTCACGACAAAACAGAACTGCTTGTAAACATTACTGTTCTTGTAGATAATAGGCAAAATGACATTTTGTACAATTACAGCGCCTCCTATGGGACAAATTGTATGGCATGTGCTGTGCTTTTAGAGGTCTTTGTGCTGATTGTGCATGACATATTTTGTGCAGTTCCCACATTCCCAGTCCAAGACATTGGCAATACAAAGTCCCAATTTGTGTATTTACTCCTATCACTAGGTGGCGCTATGCTTCAAGTGACAGTTTTTGGGCTGGGTCAATGCATCTTTGTAACCCCGACATACTACCACAAAATCACTGTCTTGGGAAAAAATGTTGATGAGTTTAAAGAAAAAAACCTGTTTTAAGCTATGTTTCAAATATTCATTGACATATAACTTTTAAACAGTTTATCTCAAGACAAATCCTTTGATAACTTTTTGTCATCATTGTCTGTAGATGACATGTACCAAATTTGATGAGATTCACATGAACGGCCTCTGACAAGAGTTCGTTTGGTTTCACTTTCACAATGTTAAAATTTCACGGAAATTCTTTTTGTTGGAAGTGGGCGTCGACCAGCGTTTTCAATGCGGGAGGGTCAACAGATGTCACAACAAACAAGAACTGCTTGTAAACATTACTCTTCTGTAGATAATAGACAAAACGACATTTTGTACCATTACAGCGCCCCCTATGGGCCAAATTTGATGGCATGTGCTGTGCTTTTAGAGGTCTTTGTGCTGATCGTGCATGACATATTTTGTGCAGTTTCCACCTTCTCGGTCCAAGATATTGCCAATATAAAATCTTATTTTTCGCATTTACCCATATCACTAGGTGGCGCTACACTTTAAGTGAGTGTCTATGGGCTGGGTCGATACGCCCCTGTAACACCGACATATCACAAAAAATTCATGTTGTTCGGTGAAACATTTACTGAGTTATTCAGCAAAAACTTTTCGCCATCTCCCCCTCTTTGATGGACACTGGCACAGCGGGGGGGTGGCCCTTGGGGGCCAAAAGCTCCTATTCGCTCAAAAACTTCTAGGAAATATGACTAAGGCCACCAACACCACATGTGGTGTAATTGTTGAGTGGTTAGCTCGTCAGCCCACGATGCAGACCTTCTCCCTTTTTCGGAGAGATACGGGTTCGAATCCTGCTAAACGGTAATCAATTTGAAACACGTGGAATGGCCTTGATTGTGGATCCGTGAACCGTGGTCATACTCTACATCACAGTATTAAAAACGATCTGTAAAATCAGCAAATAAGTTTAATAATCCAACAACATTTTGCAACAACTTTTGGTGTGTTGTGGGGTGAATTTTCTATCTTCTTTTTACATGACCTGGCAAGTGCCAGGACGAAAATGACGTGAATTAAAGTAAAATCATTCATGCAGTGGGTGGCGGTAAAGCATTGAATGGTGCCTAATCCGACCCAAGAAGGCCAAAGGTGACGAGCAAGACGTCACGTGTACAGAAACCGACATAAACAATGGTCTAACGACAGGTCCATGGAGTGTTTCTGTGTATATCCCACCTCTTGCCGACTGTACTGTTGCACTGACTGAGCTTATCGACAAATATGAAAGCCAGTATCCGGAAACGGCCTTTGTGGTTGCAGGGGATTTTAACAGAGCAAATATGAAGAAAATGCTGCCGAAATACCATCAGCACGTACAGTGCCCGACTCAAGGCGAGAACACGCTGGATCACGTCTACACGCCTTTTAAGGGTGCATACAGAGCCCGCCCACTTCCGGCTTTTGGCAAATCAAATCACACCTCAGTGTTTTTACTCCCTGCCTATAGGCAGAAGCTAAAATCTGAACCACCGGTTTTTCGCTCTGTACAGCGCTGGACGGACGAATCTGATGCCGTCCTGCGCCACTGTTTCAGCACAACAGACTGGGATATGTTCCGCTCGGCCTCTGCTGACATCAACGAATATACAGAGAGCGTCACTGACTACATCTCCAACTGCATAGATGAAGTTGTGCCAAGAGTGACTTTTAGAAGTTTTCCCAACCAAAAACCATGGATGAATGGGGAGGTTTGTGCAGCCTTAAGATCTCAGTCAGCAGCCTTTCAGTCTGGTAATGTCGTAGAATATAAAAGAACACGATATGAGCTCAGAAAAACCATCAAGTCGGCTAAGAGGCAATATAGAGAAAAAATAGAAAACTATTACAGGGACTCAGATAGCAGGAATATGTGGAAGGGATTAACGATCATCACTGACAAGAAAGATAGAAACACCTGTTCAGATCAAGGTTCTGCTTCTCTTGCTGAGGAGCTGAACTCCTTCTATGCCCGGTTTGAGTCCAACATCAAGTCTGAAGTTCTGCTAGAGAGTGATTGCTGCCCCATCCAGCTATCTGTGACAGACGTTTACACATTTTTCAGGAAAGTGAATGTTCACAAGGCTCCTGGACCTAATAACATCCCAGGTCGTGTGCTCAAAGTCTGTGCATCTGAATTAGCTGATGTCTTCACAGATATTTTTAACCTCTCCTTACAGCAGTCTGTTGTCCCTGCATGCTTCAAAGGGACTAACATCATCCCAGTCCCTATAAAAAATCTACAGTGAGTTGTCTAAATGATTACCGACCAGTAGCTCTTACACCTGTAGCCATGAAGTGCTTTGAGAGGCTAATCAAGGTGCATATCACATCTTCTCTACCTGCTGCACTTGACCCACTTCAGTTCGCCTACAGGTCAAACAGATCAACTGATGACGCCATTGCCCTTGCACTAAACACTGCTCTTACTCATCTTGACCACAGCCACACCTATGTGAGGATGCTCTTTATCGACTACAGCTCTGCCTTCAACACAATTATCCCATCCAGGCTAGTGTTAAAGTTGCAATCTCTAAACCTCAATCCTTCACTCTGCAGCTGGATTCTAAACTTCCTCACCGATAGGCCTCAAGCAGTACGACTGGGCAAGTTCACCTCCTCCACACTATGCCTCAGCACCGGCGCGCCCCAGGGATGTGTGCTCAGCCCTCTACTCTATTCCCTCTTCACACATGACTGCACAGCCAACCACAATTCCAATACCATCATTAAGTTTGCTGATGACACCACGGTTATTGGCTGCATCACAGGGCTGAGGTGGCCGCATTGTCAACCTGGTGTGTGGATAACAACCTACTCCTGAATGTCAACACAACTTCTACCGCTGTACGATAGAAAGCATCATAACTGGTAACTTTACAGCCTGGTATGGCAACACCACTGCCCAAGACAGAAGAGACCTCCGGCGAGTCATCAGATCTGCTCAACGGGTAATCAAATCTGAACTGCCCAACATCCAGGATCTTTACAATCAACGGTGTATAAGGAAGGCCAAACAAATAATTATGGATCCACACCACCCCAGCTACACACACTTCACCCCACTACCATCTGCCCGCAGATACAGGTCCATACGTGCCCACACCAGTCGGCTGAAGGACAGCTTCTTTCCTCAGTCCATCAGGCTGCTGAACTCCAAACCACCATAGGAAGGGACCCACTCTCTCACTCATCTTATCTTTTCTCCAACCTGCCTTTTAAAATTGCAGCTTTCAAAGTTTTTTACAGTTTTTCTCCATCGGTTTGGCTCATTTTTTGAAACTGAGATGACATTCTCAAAACAACATGGACAAATCCCCAAACCAACTTGCAGTTTGTCACAACAGAATGGCATTTCTCATTGCTTTCATCAATTTTTCAAATGCTTTGTACATTATCTTTGTACATATCTAGTGCATCTTTGCAAATGGTTATGTACACTTACCTACAGTTAACACAATCAGCCCACATTTAGCACATTTTCCAAATGAATCGATCTTGCCAATCTATTCCAATTAGTTGGTTTTCAGTCTAATGGTCATTCTCTTCAAAACATGTCAGCACAACGTCATTGTATAAGTCATCATATGCAGAATAGTCTGCTCAAAATTAGTTAAGGATATAATACAATATAGTATACATTTTTTGGAACATGTCATAAATTCATGACAGTCAGGTGAATAGGTGACAGGTGAAATCAGGTCTTTACTAACGAAGGACGAGTTTCCCACATCGCAGATGTCCAATCTAACAGTTAGTCCGTGATGCAATCTTCCAAGACAATGCCATCTTCCAAAACGTCAACTCCATCAGCATATCGACAATAGACCAGGTACTGAAGAAGAACCAAATGACCATGAAACACTATCATTCGATAGGAACACGGACAAAGTGAAAGAACTGTGGTACCAGGTAATTTAATTATTTGTTGTTTATCATTGTAGCCTATAACTACAACAATTTTCAAGGGTTTTCAGTATCCTCTTTACCTTCGGAATCCAGCTTTACAGTATCTGACCACAGAATTTTGCCTAAGAACTGTAACAGAACACTGTCATCAGTATTTCTCCTTTCTCTTTGTGTCAAATACTACCTGCAGTACCTCTGCTTAGGTCTGTACTCCAGGTTTGGAACCACTGCAGAGGGTTATATTGACTTTGTGAAGGACATACTGATGCTGTGTATGACCCATCTATGTGACTGAGTTGGTTTTATTTTTATTTTTTGTAGAGAATAATGGCATTGGATGGAAATGAAACACCTCACATCCTCCTATTTGTTGATGAGGCTGGTTTCAACCTGGCCAAGGGCCGCAGGCACGGCTGAAACATCCTTGGCCCACGGGCCACAGTGGACGTCCCGGGTCAGTGAGAGGGAAATATTACAATGTGTGCGGCCACATTTGAAAAGGCCCCACCTACTACAGTTTGTCATTGTGTGAGGCAATGTGAACTTTCACCATGCCATGGTTCACTTAGGGGGCGCCAATGTGCCGATTGCAGTGACATGATACAATTTTTATTTTGCTTTTTTACAGAATACTGTATACATTTTCCTTTTAGGTTCTCCAATGCATGAAATTTACTTTATGTGTGAATAAAAATAGTTACAATTTCCTTGGTAGAATGAGTGTAGTGTGCGTGGTGTAGCTGTGGTGTAGCCATAATGACAAAATGTCTAAGCATTTTGAGTTGCAGTGCTTACACAATGCCAAAGGGACAATGCATTTTGGGGGCACTGACTATTTATTTGAGAAGGAAATTTAGTTTTGACACATGAGTAAACTGTTTTGGGAGAGATATGAGCATTTGCAGGTGATCTGTGTAGTTGTGCTGAACCATCCAGTTAGTTTTGACAAAAGTACTGAATGAGTGAAAATGAGCCAAAGCAATTGAGAAGGATCTGTGTAATTTTTATGGTGTTGACTATTTAAATGGGACATGGATTTTATTTTGAAGAATGAATGAACAGTTTTTGGAGACATATGACATTTTGCTGGTTATCTGAAGTGTTGTGCAGAACTGTAAGAATGTTTGGCCAAATGACCTTATAGTTATAGGAATGTCATCTCAGTTTCAAGAAATGAGCCAAACCCATTTATTTATTCTTCAAAATAAAATCCATTTCCCATTTAAATAGTCAACACCATAAAAATTACACAGATCCTTCTCAATTGCTTTGGCTCATTTTCACTCAGTCAGTACTTTTGTCAAAACTAACTGGGTGGTTCAGCACAACTACACGGATCACCTGAAAATGCTCATATCTCTCCCAAAACAGTTTACCCATGTGTCAAACCTGAATTTCCTTCTCAAGTAAATAGTCAGTGCCCCCAAAATGCATTGTCCCTTTGGCATTGTGTAAGCACTGCACGTCAAAATGCTTAGACATTTTATCATTATGGCTATACCACAGCTACACCACACACACTACACGCATTGTGCCAAGGAAATTGTAACTATTTTTATTCACACATGAAGTAAATTTCATGCATTAGAGAACCTAAAAGGAAAATGTATACATTCTGTAAAAAAAATCAAAATAAAAATTGTATCATGTCACTGCAATCGGCACATTGGCGCCCCCTCGCTTGCTGAGAAGGTGCACAGAAATAGCGTGACTCTCTGCCCTGAGTGGGTGGGGGGGGGACTAAGAGGTGGTCTTGCCCGGGGAGTAAAACACTGTAGAACCGCCACTGAGCATGGTGTTCGTAAACTCTCCACCTGCAAGCAGAGAAAAATTGAGGAACTGAGAATATGGTGGTAGTTTCCTGGTCATTTGGTTCTTCTTCAGTACCTGGTCTATTGTCGATATGCTGATGGAGTTGACGTTTTGGAAGATGGCATTGTCTTGGAAGACTGCATCACGGACTAACTGTTAGATTGGACATCTGCGATGTGGGAAACTCGTCCTTCGTTAGTCAAGACCTGATTTCACCTGTCACCTATTCACCTGACTGTCATGAATTTATGACATGTTCCAAAAAATGTATACTATATTGTATTATATCCTTAACTAATTTTGACAATTGAGCAGACTATTCTGCATATGATGACTTATACAATGAAGTTGCGCTGACATGTTTTGAAGAGAACGACCATTACACTGAGAACCAACTAATTGGAATAGATCAACAAGATCAATTCATTTGGTTAATGTGCTAAATGTAGGCTAATTGTGTTAACTGTAGGTAAGTGTACATAACCATTTGCAAAGATGCACTAGACACTTGAGACATGTACAAAGCATTTAAAAATGTGATGAACGCAATGAGAAATGCCATTCTGTTGTGACAAACTGCAAGTTGGTTTGGGGATTTGTCCATGTTGTTTTGAGAATGTCATCTCAGTTTCAAAAATGAGCCAAACCGATGGAGAAAAACTGTAATATGCATGCAAATGCATAATGTAAAGATCAGGAAACAGTTCATTCACTATCTTTTGTTGCTATACTTTCAAGAACTTTTTTTAAAATCACGTTTTATATTTTTGGGGTGGTTTTGGATATGGTATGTCTCTATACTCTTTTTTTATTTAAGATATGAAAGTGAGATTCTCCTGAATAAAATGATACCAAACACTTGGGTCAGAAACATTTATGACTGTGATTTAAAAAAAGACTAAAACTGAGGATATGACAACATGTGCAAAACTGGCTGTGACTATAAAGGGTTACACTGTTGAAGCATTCTAGCTGTCCGTTGTGATCAACTAACATTTTCCCTGCCCACAACTGTTTCAGAATAAAAGTTTGCATTTTCATGCACTGGTAATTGCCTGGAATTACATTCTCTAGTTCTCACTTGCAGTCTTCTGTTTGCTTTTTTAACAATCATTGAAGAATCAGTGCGGTCCTGTATTCATTCTAAAGAAGCATGCACATGGTCTTGTGTTCTTTAATTCTTTAATTATTAAACAGTGTAGCGCCATGTTCATTAATGGTCATTAGTAATTAAAATTAATTATTATTAATCATGTAGTCCTGTGTTCATTGTCATTATTAACAACTATAGACCTGTAAAGTAAATTATTAATAATTTGGTGCAGTCATGCTTGCTGTTAATCTAATTCTCATTACAGACAATTGTGATCCTGCATCATAGGTTCTTGAAACTGAGATAACATTCTCAAAATAACATGGACAAATCCCCAAACCAACTTGCAATTTTTCACCACAGAATGGCATATCTCATTGCTTTAACCCTTAGAACTCAAGCGGCACGGATCCGTGCCACTTTGGTCATGTTGAACATTGAAGTAATTTAACAAAAAACAACACATTAAACGTCTTACCTAGGGGGCACTTTAAGCAACAGTTTCAGGCCATGTTGTTAGATTGTTGCGACAATGTTATGTAGACGTAGCCTACAGTTAACCCAATCAGGCCACATTTAGCACATTTTTCAAACAAATAAATCTTGCCGATCTATTCCAATTAGTTGGTTCTTAGTGTAATGGTTTTTCTCTTCAAAACATGAGTACACACAGTTTTTTATTATATCTTTCCATGGGAGAAGTCTAAAGATATAATACTTTTCTACAACGTAAAGTAGGCAGTGTACAGCTTATGTAGCAGTGCAAATTTGCTGTTCCCTCAAAATAACTCAACACACAACCATTAATGTGTAAACCACTCTCAACAAAAGTGAGTACACCCCTACGTGAAAATGTCCAAATTGTGCCCAATTAGCCATTTTTCTTCCCTAGTGTCATGTGATCCATTAGTGTTACAAGGTGTCAGGTGTAAATAGGTAGACATTGTCTTAAATTGTGTGTTATCACTCTCACACTCTCTCATACTGGTCATTGGAAGTTCAACATGGCACCTCATGGAAAAGAACTCTCTGAGGATTTAAAAAAGAAAATTGTTGCTTTACATGAAGATGGCCTAGGTTATAAGAAAATTGCCAACACCCTGAAACTGAGCTGCAGCACAGTGGCCAAGACCATAGAGCGTTTCAAGAGGACAGGCTCTACTAAGAACAAGCCTCGCCATGGTCGACCAAAGAAGTTGAGTGCATGTGTCAGCATTATACCCGGAGGCTGTGTCTTCAAAATAAGTGTAGGAGTGCTGCCAGCATTGCTGCAGTGGTTGAAGGGGTGGGGGGACCGCCTGTCAGTGCGCAGATCATACGCTGCACCAAACTGGTCTGCATGGCTGTCGTCCCAGAAGGAAGCCTCTTCTGAAGATGATGCACAAGGCAGCCCGCAAACAGTTTGCTGAAGACAAACAGACCAGGGGCATGGATTACTGGAACCATGTCCTGTGGTCTGATGAGACCAAAATAAACGTATTTAGTTCAGATGGTGTCAGGTGTGTGTGGCGGCAACCAGGTGAGGAATACAAAGACAACTGTGTCCTGCTAACAGTCAAGCATGGTGGAGGAAGTGTCATGGTTTGGGGCTGTATGAGTGCTGCCGGCACTGGGGACCTACACTTCATTAAGGAAACCATGAATGCCAATATGTACTGTGACATACTGAAGCAGAGCATGATGCCCCCCCTTTTAAACTGGGCCGCAGGGTGGTATTTTAACATGGTAACGACCCCAAGCACACCTCCAAGCTGACCATGTCTTGGGTGAGGGTGAAGGTGATGTACTGGCCTAGCATGTCCCCAGACCCATGCCATCTTCCAAAACGTCAACTCCATCAGCATATTGACAATAGACCGGGTACTGAAGAAGAACCAAATGACCATGAAACAAATCTTCAGGGTACAATTCGACAGGAACACGGACAGAGTGAAAGAGCTGTGGTACCGGTGTGTGCAGGTATGTCAATTATTTGTTGTTTGTCATTGTAGCCTATAACTACACTATGCAGAGGTTCCAATTCTGTTGGGTTTTCAGTATCCTCTTTACCTTCTGAATCCAACTGTACAGTATCTGACCACAGCATTTTGCCTAAGAACTGTAACAGAACACTGTCATCAGTATTTCTCCCTTCTCTTTGTGTCAAATACTACCTACAGTACCTCTGCCTCTGCCTCCAGGTTTGGAACCACTGCAGTGGATTATATTGACTTTGTGAAGAACATATTACCGCTGTTTATGACCCATCTATATGATTGAGTTGGTTTTATTTTCCTCTTTTGTAGAGAATAATGGCATTGGAGGGAAATGAAACACCTCATACCCTGGTATTTTTTGATGAGGCTGGTTTCAACCTGGCCAAGGGCCGCAGGCGCGGCCGAAACATCATTGGGCCACGGTCCACAGTGGACATCCCGGGTCAGTGAGGGGGAATATTACAATGTGTGCGGCCACATCTGTAAATGGTGTGGCCACACACATTGCAAGCTTGGGCCCATACAACACTCAGAAGCTCCTCCTTTTCCTGGACTGTCTTTATATAGATTTAGTCCCCAAAAATTAGAGGGGTCTCAAAAGGCCCCACCTACCACAGTTTGTCATTGTGTGAGGCAATGTGAACTTCCGCCGTGCCATGGTTCACCACTCATCCAAGGATGCATAATGTGTTACTACCACCATATTTTCCGTTCCTCAATCCCATTGAGGAGTTTTTCTCCACTTGCAGGGAAAAACAGAAGTGACTTCCAAACAGAGAGCAGCAGATGGATGGCCAGGAGGATGAGGATGGTGACCAGGACAAGGTGGGGGGCGACAGCAACAGCGACTAGTGAAAGTGTTGTTTCATTTGTGAAACTTTGCTGATGTTTTGGTGGATGTTTATATTTTGTATATACAGAATACTGTATACATTTTCCATATAGCTTCTCTAATGCGTGAAATTTACTTTATGTGTGAATAAAAATAGTTACAATTTCCTTGGCAGAATGAGTGCAGAGTGTGTGGTGTAGCTAGACCTCTGCCATAATGACAAAACGTCTAAGCATTTTGACTTGCAGTGCTTACACAATGCCAAAGGGACAATGCATTTTGGGGGCACTGACTACTTGTGTGAGAGGGGAATTTAGTTTTGACACATGGGTAAACTGTTTTGGGAGAGATATGAGCATTTGCAGGTGATCCATGTAGTTGTGCTGAACAATCCAGGTAATTTTGACAAAATACTGAATGAACAAAAATGAGCCAAAACAATTGAGAAGGATCTTTGTCATTTTTATGGTATAGACTATTTATATGCGAAAGGGATTTCATTTTGAAGCATAAATCAACAGTTTTGGGAGACATATGACATTTTGCTGGTTATCTGAAGTGTTGTGCAGAACTGTAAGAATGTTTGGCCAAATGACCTTATAGTTATAGGAATGTCATTTCAGTTTCAAGAAATAAGCCAAACCAATGTAGAAAAACTGTAATACATTTACTGTATGTATTATTAAATTACTACTACAATTTAATGTTGTTCTGACAAACTTTTCTTTAGCATGGTGACATAGCATGCATATATCAATGATACAAATCTGTGATATAGCAAGACCGTGAAGGGTAAACGGCCATATAGCGGGGATCGCTGTATAACAATCTTAAACCAAACCATTGCAGACAGACAGACAGACAGACAGACAGACAGACAGACAGACAGACAGACAGATAGATAGATAGATAGATAGATAGATAGATAGATAGATAGATAGATAGATAGATAGATAGATAGATAGATAGATAGATAGATATACTCACATACTCAACCCACCGGAGGTAGGACTTCAGCCTTACAAAATTATTTTAATGGCAGTAAAAAAACAATATATCTGCCTGACCTATCTCCCTACTGACAATTGCCTTACTGTAGGCTACTAAATCTTCAGGGTTGGGGTTGTTTATGCCAATTGTGTAAATGTAACATTTCATTTTTTTCTCTCTGTACTCAAAAAGATGCATCTGGTGTCCCTAAAATCTAAGATAATGTTACAGTGGATGGCACATTGCAGAGGTGTTCATTCAGTTCACCTGGTTCGCATATCATTGTCTGCGAAACCTTTTGTGGGTGAACACTCCACTTTGCCATCACCTTAAACAGTTTCACAGATCTATAACATTATGAAGCCCTCAGCCACAGTCAGATATGCTATACAAAATACCTTTCATTTCCTTAAAAAAAATAACAAATTACTGTTTTTGAATTCATAGAGCTGTGTTACTGTTTACCCAGGGAAACACAGTGCATGTAGATGAATGATGAGTACTTGACACAAAAAGTGACATGGAGGTGGAAGAACCTGAGATATGGCATGGTGACTATGAACAATGTTAGGGGACAACCTCACTCAGTGACCTCTGGAAAAAATAGACACCTACCCACCCACCCCCCACCACCATTTTAGTAGGTACCAGAATAGAAATGATCTACAGAGAGCACCCTCTCTGAAGACCTCACATTTTAATATCTAGTTAAGAAATGCATAGAAATTCAAAATACATTTAAACATCATCTGATTGTAACATTTTATCTGCTATAGACCATTCATTATCTCGTCTTGTTGTCTCCCTTCTATACTGCATGTTGTTTTGTAGTTTGTTGCTTATATGTGCTTATTTGTTTACTGATAAGTGTAAATGTATGTGTAACATGTATATGTATTCGTATCTGTATTTACATGTGTTTTCTTATGTTCAAATACAATAATTTGATCACCAACAAATCATGTAGAAATTAGGTAAGTGGTTTTATGGATGTTGTCTAGTTCTGTAACTAATAAAGGAAGCACAAGTTTCAGATGTGTGTGATTTTGAGATTTTGTTTTTAGTTTGATTTTGGTATCACTGAAGACAAAAACTGTACCTTTTATAGTGATTAAGTGTTTAATATTGTCAGAAAACTAGATGACAAATGGATAGTTTAAGTAACATACTGTTACAGTTTGCTAGGTCTGAAAGAGTGAATGGTGTCATTTGACATCACACACAAACACACACACACACACACACACACACACACACACACACACACACACGGCAGCTATCTGCGTATCCTTCTTATTCGTCTTTGTCCCTTGTCTCAGAGGTGTCACTGCACAGTTATATATGGCATCTCAAGGCCACTGAAGGGCAGGACAGCTGTCTGCTGACATGTCATCTCTATGTGTCAGTCATTCCACCACCATGACAACCACCACCATTGTCCATGGTACACTTTATCTCAAGGTCCTGCCACCTATTTTAGATCAGGCTTTGTGCACACACACACACAGACATACTAGCAAAACCACAAACATATGGGAACATTATTTACATATTTTATTATGTTATTTATATCCGCAAATTGAACACAATGTATATGTCGTATGTATTATCAATATCTGGTCAGCTAAAAAAGAATAGACATAAAACAGTTTTAAAGCTCCCTACAAAGAGAGGAGGGAAGAGGAGGGGAGGAGAGCAGCCCATTCATCAGCCACCTACAGACTGGCCTGGTGCCCTGCATTTGCCACAGGAGCTAGCTAGCTCTTGAAGGCCAGGCATGCAGAAGGTTCACTGACGTTTTCTAGTCTTTAAAATGTTTTCACTTCTAATTTAAAAAATCTTATGTCCATTTAAGCTTCATTTGGCTCAATCTCATTCACATGCAAATACCAGACCTAGGGGTAAAGACAGCAACTTAAGACAGCAACTCCTGACTCCTGGTAATAGCTTCTCCTTGTTCATGGGAAGCTCTAGGTCCCTACATTGTCCCTCTTTGATCTGCCGTCTCTTCCTTCTCCTACCCTCCTCCTCTTCCTCCAGCCCTCCATCTCTTTCTGTTCTCCCTGTCCATCCTCACTGGCTCCTCCCCTCGTGGTCAAGTAATCTCTCACTGACCACCACCAGTAGCGTCGAACATCTTCTTCCTGCCCTCCATGCCAGACATGGCCTCCACGTTCTTACGCCAGTCTCCAACCTCTGCTGGCACCTACAAAGATTAATGCATGTAAGCAAAAACACAGAACACAGACCTATACACGTGCACACACACACGCACACTAGCACCAGCACTACTGTATGCACACATACACACATACTACATGCCCACATGCACGCACATACATCAATGTAAAGGCATGCACACACATGCTGAACAGTTGTAACACAGTGTGTATCACTGTACACATTTGGTAAATATAGGTAAAAATATAAAATTTTGTATGGCTCCAAGGCCATGTAAACAAGGTGGGTGTTTACCTCCTTTTGTTTGATCTCCTCCTTCTTGACAGACTTAAGGTTGGCTCTAAGGTCCATGGTACCCTTGTGTTTGGAGCCCAGTAGGGCCTTCATCATCTCCTCTGCTGACACACGCACCTTCCTCAGGGCTGGCTTCTTGAACTTACCCCCGAGGTCCTGCACCTTTAGCTTCAGCTCGTGGATCTAGTACACACACACACACACACAGGTCACAACATGGAGCATAAGCCAGTTAGCATCAAAATCAATGGTTAACTAGATAACATTGCATCGCAATTAAGGTAATATTGTAATTTTACTATGTACAATGTAGCATATGTCATATCACAGCTTAACTGCAGTAAGTGTATTTACAATAATATTGATATGTGTACAAATTTACATCACCTATACTTTTGCACTCTACATATGTCTGGCTAACCACATGGAGCCCTGCTATCCTAGATGCCACTTATTGTGTGTGTTGAGCTAAAAGACATTAGCTCTGTATTTCAATTTTTGTTCAATTATCACAAATCATATTGGCATTGCAGAATTAAGCTACGCTATTTGCACATTTTCCTACTAATATCGTACATCCTTTCTGTGAATTTGAATTGGTGGCTGTTGAAAACTGCCATGGCAATGGGGGATGGGGCACATACATCTTTGCTGTTTTTTACGACTTTGGCCTCACAGTCGTATCGTTCCTCATCCACTACATCAATTTTGGCATGGAGCTGCTTACACAGTTTCTATTGAGAGAACAGACACACACACACACACACACACACACACACAGTTTTAGTGTCATGTCTTTTCCTTTGTGTTAGACACCTTACCATTAACACTCATGGCTGCATAGTGCCTCCTGATTAGATTAGCTCTAACCTGTAGTTCATCCAGTGTCATCCCAGATAACTGAAGGGGCGGGAGTTTATCTCCTATGTAACGAACTTTTTCCTCATCACGAGTAACCTTTTCCTGCTCTAGGTCCTCCATTGCCCGCTGAAGCAGGAGGATCTACACACACACACACACACACACACACACACACACACACACACACACACACACACCATTACCTATATATCAAACACATACAGGTTTCAGGCACAACCTAAAAAGTTATTTCTGATGTCTCTCAGACCATGCGT
Source organism: Setipinna tenuifilis (assembly GCA_030347295.1). Lineage (NCBI taxonomy): Eukaryota > Metazoa > Chordata > Actinopteri > Clupeiformes > Engraulidae > Setipinna > Setipinna tenuifilis. Next base: position 31,898,071 of record CM059268.1, on the reverse strand, counting down.
GGACACCTAACATTACTCTTCCTCTCTCTCTTTAGTCTCTCTCACAAACACACATGATATTTGTCTCTGTCTCTGTCTCTCTCTCGCTCTCTCTCTCTGACACACACACACACCCACACACACACACAAACTCTCTCTCTTCTCTCTCTCTCTCTCTCTACCTTCAGGGACAGCTTTCTAGAAGCTGAGATCTTGCACTTTGGCTGCAAAAAAACATAAAAGACACATGTTAATTTAGTACTTAAAAAATAAATAACACAGATGAACATTACAATTCCAGTATGAGCAATTTTTCTCTCTTCAACTGATGTTAACACACAGAGGTAATTGAGGACAGCAGCCACACTGTTGCTAGTGTGTGTACTGCTTCAACTATGTGTGTATGGTTTCAGCAGTGTGTGTGCACTGCTTCAACGGTGTGTGTGTTTCAGCAATGTGTGTGTTAACAGCTTCAGAATGTATTGCTGTAACAGTGAGCATATTGTTTTCAGGAAGTGTGATCCCTAAACAGAAGTGACATCCAGGCGAAGCATGCTTGAGAGCTGGCTGACCTTTATAGGCTTGACCAACAGCCCATAAATCAGCTTGTCACCAAGCTGTAGGGGAGCAACACACACTATAACGACACACACACACAGCTGACCCTCCCAGACAGACAGACACACACACACACACACACACACACACACACACACACACACGCCTGTGGGCCCCGCATCACAGATGCCCAGAGATTCCCATCATTTCAGTGCTGGCAGGCTTACCTTAACATACATGTTTAATATGAATTACTTACATTTACATTACTTCATTCGTAAATCATTTTGATTATGTGCAGTTTGTTGTTTCAAGATGTATGTAACTAGATTGTATCACCAAACTTAGGTGGCTTAATGTCATATGAGGGCAACTTAGTTTAGTGACTGCCAGTACTTCCTAAATACTGCCAGTACTTAGGAACAGCATGCGTGATCCTCAGTTACGCATAGGTAGGATGACCATCATCTAGGCTGTCCAACTCTCTGATCCTAATTTCAGTGTTTGCTTGTTCTCCTTTTGTGGTGTGACAACAAACAACACCTCCTGATAAGTAATTCACTCATACCCCGTCCCCTCCTGCACCAGACACCTCTCAATGTTACAGTGTCCTTTTCAACCCCACCTCTCCACCGTCCTCACTCCTTTACTGGTGGTCACCCATCTTCTGCCTGTGCAACACTGCATTGTGGTGGTGCTCACCTTGAGCTACAAGGGTATTATTTAACAAGCACATGACATCTGTTTTAATAAAGGGAGGGAATCTTAAATCCTTGCGCAGCTAAGGGTAGAGTCATCTTAGTGACACCAGTGGAATAATTCCATTACTAATCCAAACCAGTAGGGGGTGCCAAAAAGTTGCCGAACCTTACCTTAACATTGGGCTTGGGGGCCATGGGCTTGGGGGCATCCTGTCAGAGAGTGAGAGACAGTAGAAGAGGAAAGAGTGATGAAGTCAGTCGCCTGTACGCAGGTCACACACACACACAGTAGATGATGGATAAATGCAAGGAAATAATATAGGAAGTTATCAATGCCATGGGTCCCCAATATCAGATGTGCTTTAACAGTTACTACCCCAACCCCAATAAATACTGAATAAGTAAATAACCGAAGTCACAGAAATATTTAAAATATATATATATATACATATATATAAACACTGTAATCTACTTACATCATTTTCGCTTTAATATAAAAAAGAGAGGAGATAGAGAGAGAGAGAGAGAGAGAGTTAGCAACACTGAAATAAATTTATACCAGTGTCACATATCAGACAATGCACAGAGAGTATAAATATACTCTATTAATCCAACCACTCCTATTGCCCTCATCACCGATATACCTTTAGAAACTACACATAGTTTCACACATAGTGGCTTTCAAATTGTTTTTTGCTGTACTCACTCGTCTGCCATGTTGACACCTGAGGCCAAAAAACATTTTCTCAGACAAGGACGTTATACCATAAATTACACAGACATTATACAAACACTTTAGGATAAAGAGAGCACACTCATAAATTCATTTGTATACATGACATCTGTATGCATTACAAGGTTACAAGGTACATTTTACACAAACAAATAAAAATATTTGACATCCACTGTATAAAGGTCTGTTTGTGAGTGTGTGTCTGTGTGTGTGTTAGAGAGAGAGATGTGTAGAGTAGGCGAGAAGGGATGCTTTTACCTGTGCTGTTCCGCTGGATAGACAATGCACACTAATCTGATCTGTGAGACACAATGGGCTTTAAGGGTGAAGGACTTTGAGTGACACACACAACAGGTTTGGTGTGTGTGTGGTGTGTGTCTGTGTTTCAGTTGGACAATAAATTTAGCTTGGGAATGTGAAATGGACCTGCTACTTTGTAGGTGTGTGGGTGTCTTTGTTTGAAGTGATATGTCTGTAGCAACAGCCCGTAGGTTGTTAAAAGGGCCTTTGATTTTCTATATTCATGTGAACTTGTTTGTTTGTGTGTGTGTGTTTGTGTGTGAATAATGAATGACATTACATTCAAAGTTATATATTTTAAGGTCCAGCTTTGCATACACACACACACACACACTTTCATGGGTTCATATATACCTGTATATGAGTTCACGGTCAGGCACACACAATCTGCATCAGCAAAAGTAGGGATTCTTGAATGATACCAAGATTGTGTTTGTGAGAAAAGAGAGATAAAAATAAAAAGAGAGTAAAACCAAAGGAAGGAGATATGTGAAAGGTTGGAAAGATAGAGGGAGAGTTTTAACTTTACTGGCTGCCATTTACCACTTGAGATGACTGGCATATTTTTCTTAGGGCGTTGGAGCACTAGAATAGGCCCCTCACCTCTTGTCCGGTTAGTCTGTTAGCACATCTGCTTCTGTCATGGGGCTACTTTTAGCATGACACCTGCTGAAACAGAGCTGCTTTTCGCATGTTACCATCCAAACAAAAACCTGGTTTGCACATCATCGATATGGCATCTCAACAAGGTAACAGAACACCACAGGGCCAGTGTTTGACTCTGCCATTAATCCTTCGAAGACCATTGCTTCTAAGCCAGTACTTTACAATGTCCATTCCCCTTAAGAGATTAGAGTAAACACAAGATACTTGTGCACCTAAGAAGAGTACCTTTGGGAGAAGAGATTTAAGCCTTCTTAACTACAAACCTTATTATGACCGTTGCTAGCGAAGCTAGCGTCAGTGGTCATATTGGTTTTGTCAGATTTTTTTTCCACTTTTTTTTCCAAATGATTTTCTGTCAATGATTGGCTGGACACTAAAACACTGGGGGGCATGAAACTTTGTATGCATGTAGCTCTAGCAGGCTAGCAGGGAATACAAGCTTTTAGCCCCAGAGGACCACCCCCCACTGTGCCAGTGTCCGTGAAAAAGGGGGGGTGCCAAAAGTTTTTGCTAAATAACTCAATGACTGTTTGATCCAACCAAATCAAATGTTTGTGATATGTTGATGTCATAGAGGAGTATCGGCTCAACCCATACACACTGACTTGTAGCATAGCGCCACCTAGTGAAATGGGTAAATGCAAAAATTATGGTTTTGAATTGCTAATATCTTGGACCAAACAGGTGGGAACTGTACAAAATACGCCATGCCCGATCATCACAATAACCTCTATCAGCACAGCAATTACTGTAAAATTCAGCATATAAGGGGGGATGTAATTGCACAAAATTAAATATTTCCTATTATCTGTTGATTGCTACAATTTAAAACCATTCTTTTCTGTCTTGAACTCCATTTAAACTTACGCATTGAAAACACTGGGCAATGCCTATTTACAACAAAAACAATTTTGTCAAATTTTAAAATGACGAAAGTGAAAGTAAACAAACTTGTCATAGAATTTGTCAAATTTGTTAAATGTCATCTGCAGACAATGCTGACAAAAAGTTATCAAAGGATTTATCCTGAGATGAACAGTTTCAAAGTTACATGTCAATCAAAATTGAAGACATAGCTAAAAATTGTTCGACAGTCCATATCTTGGCTTCTAATTGCCCAAATTTGGTCAAACCTGACATGCAAACTCTCATACTTTTTTTACAGTTTTTCTCCATCGGTTTGGCTCATTTTTTGAAACTGAGATGACATTCTCAAAACAACATGGACAAATCCCCAAACTAACTTGAAGTTTGTCACAACAGAATGGCATTTCTCATTGCGTTCATCAAATTTTTAAATGCTTTGTACATGTCTCAAGTGTCTAGTGCATCTTTGCAAATGGTTATGTACACTTACCTACAGTTAACACAATTAGCCCACATTTAGCACATTTTCCAAATGAATTGATCTTGCCAATCTATTCCAATTAGTTGGTTCTCAGTGTAATGGTCGTTCTCTTCAAAACATGTCAGCGCAACTTCATTGTTTAAGTCATCATATGCAGAATAGTCTGCTCAATTGTCAAAATTAGTTAAGGATATAATACAATATAGTATACATTTTTTGGAACATGTCATAAATTTATGACAGTCAGGTGAATAGGTGACAGGTGAAATCAGGTCTTGGCTAATGAAAGACGAGTTTCCCACATCGTCCAATCTAACAGTTAGTCTGTGATGCAGTCTCCCAAGACAATGCCATCTTCCAAAACGTCAACTCCATCAGCATATCGACAATAGACCAGGTACTGAAGAAGAACCAAATGACCATGAAACACTATCTACAGGGTGCCATTTGATAGGAACACGGACAGAGTGAAAGAACTTTGGTACCAGGTAATTCAATTATTTGTTGTTTATTATTGTAGCCTATAACTACACTATGCAGAGGTTCCAATTTTGGGGGGTTTTCAGTATCCTCTTTACCTTCAGAATCTAGCTTTACAGTATCTGACCACAGCATTTTGCTAAGAACTGTAACAGAGCACTGTCATCAGTATTTCTCCCTTCTCCTTGTGTCAAATACTACCTGCAGTACCTCTGCATAGGTCTGTACTCCAGGTTTGGAACCACTGCAATGGGTTATATTGACTTTGTGAAGAACATATTACCGCTGTGTATGACCCATCTATATGACTGAGTTGGTTTTATTTTTTGTAGAAAATAATGGCATTAGTGTCACGGGGACGGATACAGGAACCAAGAAAACAGACAGAACAGGAGTGGACCCAATTGCGTTAACGTAGCCCCAGAGGCCATTTATTAAACAAAAACACAGACAGGGTAACAAGGACAGGGACTGGAGGCACATGGGGCAGAGTCAGGGAACAGAACACAGAGCTGGGCAAACAGGAACAGAGTCAGGGTACAGGGCGGACAGGACTGGAACAGAAGCGGCCGCCATCGGCCGCCGGGTCAGGAACGGAAGCGGCCACCGTCGGCCACCGGGTCAGGATCAGAGTAGACAAGGACACTAAACAGAGACAGGGGACAGGCGGGTAGGACTCGGTGGCACTGGGCCGAGCGGGGATCAAACCCGCAACTCCAGGGGTGGTAACCTGCGCCTCTACCACCTGAGCCGCTGGCAGACGAATCGTCGCCGGTGAGCCGGATCGGTAGGCGAGGGCTGGAGGCACAGAGCTGGGTACACAGGAACACAGACAGGGTAACAGGAGACAGAGCTGGGGACAGGAACACAGTCAGGGTGCAGGGCAGACAGGACTGGAACAGAAGCGGCCGGTGTCGGCCGCCAGGTCAGGATCAGGGCAGACAGGAACACGGAACAGAGACAGGAAACAAAACTGGGCAGGCAGGCGGGACTCGTGTCGCTGGGCTGAGCGGGGATAGAACCCGCAACTCCAGGGGTGGTAGTCTGCAGCTCTACCTCCTGAGCCACTGGCAGACGAGTCGTCACCGGTGAGCCGGATCGGTAGGCGAAGGCTGGAGATAGCAGCGTTGTCAGGGACAGTCCGAGTCGTAGCCATGAAAACAGTCCAAAAACAGGAGACGGAACACACTGGAGACCAGACTGACAAAAACAGGACAGGCACAAGACACAGGCAAGACAGAATCCATGGAACGAAACACGATACTGGGAAACACTGGGACTAGAATCAAAACTCAAAACAGGCAGGAAAAACAGGAAAACAAGACCGACCGGACAAGACAGAGTCAGGAGCAGAGTGCCGTGAAAACATACCGTGAGTGGCAAACGAACCGACAAGGATGACTGAAAAACCAGGGTTTAAATAGTGCAGAAAACCAAGGAGTTAACGAGGGTAAACGAGGGAGTGCAGGTGCTGGGAATAATCAGAGGACAAGGAGACGAGGCAGACAGGTGAACTAAATCAGAACCGATTAACAAGTAACAAGGAGACAAGACTGGCAGCTGGGACAGATTGACAAGACAAGGAGACAAGGCAGGTGGGCGGGGCAAATCAAGACCGAACAAGGAAACCCAGGTGAAGGAGATTATTGAGGCAGTGCAGGGTGTAGGGAGAGTAATTCAAACTAATAATGTGATTAGGGGAAAACAAAGGAAAAACGCAGCACTGCCAGAAAACCCCAATGGAACACCGTGACAATTAGAGGGAAATGAAACACCTCACATCCTCTTATTTGTTGATGAGGCTGGTTTCAACCTGGCCAAGGGTCGCAGGCGTGGCCGAAACATCCTTGGCCCACGGGCCACAGTGGATGTCCCGGGTCAGTGAGAGGGAAATATTACAATGTGTGTGGCCACAGTCATTGCAAAATGGTTACAATTTAGTTACAATTTCCTTGGCAGAATGAGTGTAGTGTGTGTGGTGTAGCTGTGGTGTAGCCATAATGACAAAATGTCTAAGCGTTTTGACTTGCAGTGCTTACACAATGCCAAAGGGACAATGCATTTTAGGGGCACTGACTATTTATTTGAGAAGGAAATTTAGTTTTGACACGGGTAAACTGTTTTGGGAGAGATGAGCATTTGCAGGTGATCCGTGTAGTTGTGCTGAACCATCCAGTTAGTTTTGACAAAAGTACTGAATGAGTGAAAATGAGCCAAAGCAATTGAGAAGGATCTGTGTAATTTTTATGGTGTTGACTATTTAAATGGGAAGTGGATTTTATTTTGAAGAATGAATGAATAGTTTTTGGAGACATATGACATTTTGCTGGTTATCTGAAGTGTTGTGCAGAACTGTAAAAAGGTTTGGCCAAATTACCTTATAGTTATAGGAATGTCATCTCAGTTTCAAGAAATGGGCCAAACCCATGGAGAAAAACTGTAAAGCAACACTATGTAGGATTTGCTCAAGGGGTCCCCCTACAGTTGAGAAACCATGCTGTCCGTAGCAAGTATAGTGAATTCTTTATGTTGTGCTAGCGGAATTCCATGTGGGCATGATTGATTCACGTTCAACTACAGGTGCTAGCATATAGAATATCATGAAAAAGTTTATTTATTTTAGTAATTCTATTCAAAAAGTGAAACTTGTATAATGTATACATTCATTTCACACAGACTGACATATTTCAAGTGTCTTTTAATATTGATTGATGATTATAACTGACACTAATGAAAACCCCAAATTGAGTGTCTCAGAAAATTAGAATATTGTAAAAAGGTTCAATATTGAAGACACCTGATGCCACACTCTAATCAGCTAATTAACTCAAAACACCTGCAGAGGCCTTTAAATGGTCTGTAGGATACACAATCATGGGGAAGACTGATGACCTGACAGTTGTCCAAAAAATGACCATTGACACCTTGTACAAGGAGGGCAACACACAAAAAGTCATTGCTAAAGAGGTTGGCTGTTCACAGAGCTCTGTGTCCAAGCACATTAATAGAGAGGCAAAGGGAAGGAAAGACGTGGTAGATAGCCGCACCCAGAAGAGGATTGTGAAACAAAACCCATTCAAAAATGTGGGGGAGATTCACAAAGAGTGGACTGCAGCTTGGGTCAGTGTTTCAAGAACCACCACACACAGACGTATGCAAGACATGGGTTTCAGCTGTCGCATTCCTTGTGTCAAGCCACTCTTGAACAAGAGACAGTGTCAGAAGTGTCTCGCTGGGGTTTAAGACAAAAAGGACAGGATTGCTGCTGAGTGGTCCAAAAGTTATGTTCTTTGATGAAAGTAAATTCTGCATGTCCTTTGGAAATCAAGGTCCCAGAGTCTAGAGGAAGAGAGGAAAGGCACAGAATCCACGTTGCTTGACGTAGAGTGTAAAGTTTCCACAGTCAGTGATGGTTTGGGGTGCCATGTCATCTGCTAGTGTTGATTCACTGACTGCGTTCACATGGTGGGATTGGTTTGGTTTGGGATTGGTTTGGGTGTTGCTTCCCAACGGGTGGTCTGTCCCCAAATCCTTGTTCACACGCAGTTCGTCTAAGCGGATTCGGTCAGAGACCTGGCCCTTTCCGCTACGCTAGGTGGGGGGCGCTGTAGTCAACTTCTATCTTTCTATTATCTTTTAATGCAAGGAACGTCTGTTCCACGCATAACTCTTGAACCACTCATCCGCTTGATCTCAAATTTGGAGGGCGTCATCATAATGTTACCAGTGTGTGCAGTGCCAAGTTGTTTCGTGTTGTTTGGGCAAAAAATGCCAAAGATATCGGCCAAACCGTGCCGACCCAGCCATGACGACCCAGGTTGATAAGATTTACGCTAGCTGCTACAATGTTGAACATAACACGACTAACAACACATAACTACAATAATGGACATAACAGGAGTAAAAATTTGCCCACAACAAAGCTGCTACGTAGGTAAGATACGCAACAGCAAACTACAGCACTGCACACATATGCCTACAGTGCATACAGACGACTAGAGTGTGGCTCGGGCCATTTTTTTTCTGTCCGGAACAGGGGTGTTCTGAGAATTTTTCCTATCCGTGAAAACATTCTACCGACCTACACTGCGCATGCGCAAAACACATTACGTCATGTCGAGGAACTTGGTACGAGTTTCATCCTACCGATCAGCTGTCAGAGGACTTTTTGATGTAATGACAAAATAACGATGCCTAGAACCTTTGTGTTAGTGTTGTTTAGATCTTTGCTCGATTCAAGTAGTTTGTGCTGACTACAGATTAGTCCGACTAGTGCCAATACCCAAAACCAATCCGATCCCCGTACACATGGTAGTCCAAGTGGTTTGGAATCAGCCCAGGCCTGGCGTTCCAAGTGGTTTCGGAAAACCAATATCAAACCAATCGTATCCCCGTTCACATGAAGCCGATACGATCCCAAACCAGTTCCAATCGGTTTCGACTTGTCCATGTGTCATTGTGTTTTTTTAAGGCCAAGGTCAACACAGCTGTCTACCAGGAAGTTTTAGAGCACTTCTTGTTTCTTGCTGCTGACCAACCTTATGGAGATGCAGATTTCATTTTCCAACAAGACCTGACACCTGCACACAGTGCCAAAGCTACCAGTACCTGGTTCAAAGACCATGGTATCCCTGCTCTTAATTAACCAGCAAACTCACCTGACCTTAACCACATAGCAAATCTATGGGGTATTTTGAAGATGAAGATGAGATCCAGACCCAACAATGCAGAAGAGCTGAAGGCCACTATCAGAGCAACCTGGGCTCTCATAACACCTGAGCAGTGCCAAAGACTGATGGACTCCATGCCACGCTGCATTGCTGCAGTAATTCAGACAAAAGGAACCCCAACCACGTATTATACATGTGAATGGTGTACATGCTCATACTTTTCATGTTCCTATTTTTCAGTTGGCCAACATTTCTAGAAACCTTTGCACAGTGTAGCTATAGGTTACAGTGACGGACAACAAATAATTGACTTACCTGCACATACTGGTACCGCAGCTCTTTCACTCTGTGTTCCTACCGAATGGTACCCTGTAGATTTGTTTCATGACCATCAGTACTCGGTCTATTGTTGATATGTTGATGTTTTGGAAGATGTCATTGTCTTAGAGGCTTGCATTACAGATCCATGTTGCATATCGCTTGTTCTTGACGATTGGTGAGTAGTCGTGTTCTACCACCCACACAAGGTTGTCGCCCAATCCTGCACATAGACACAGACAACATGACAATGTGTAATGTTTGCCTTTTCTGTTTGTTACAGATTATCAATATAAAAATTATTACTTATTTCATTACTGTACTTTTGTACTGTACTTACAATTGCACTGCAATACTACTCTAAACTGCAACTGTAAATTACTGTATTTTGTCCAATTTAATATTGTCTGTCATTTTATAGTCCTCTATCATACTGTAACTTCACATTGAGGTGAGATTTTGCAGTATGGGCCTACTCATACATGAGCACACACACACACACACAAATGCGAGCACGCACACACACACACACACACACACACACACACACACACACACACACACAATCAATGAATCATTTATACAGTAAACAGTACAGTAAAGCTTTTCTAGAAAATTTTGTAATTCCATCATTGCCTGACTGCATACTTGTTTTCCTTGCTAAATGTTTGTATGATGGAGGAGACTGTAGAGTGCTGCACATTAGGCTGCATTCGGCGCCCTGCCTCTACCATTGTGAGGCGATGGTTGATAATGTGGTCGATAGTGGTGGCTCAAATTTCATCTGGAACAGAATGATGTGTGCGTACTCCTCGGCCTCTTGTCCCTATTCCACCAACACACACCCTCACTCCTCCTCCTCTTCCTCTTCTTCCTCCTCCTTCTCTTCCTCTTCCCCTTCCCCTTCCTCCAGCTGGAATGTGCCCTTGTTGCTCTATATATACATGTATGGCAGCATTCAAAACCATACACAACACCTATCAGGTAACTCAACAAACTGTTGGATTGGTCATCTGTGATGTGGGAAACTCCTCCTTTGTTAGTCAAGACCTGATTTCACCTGTCACCTATTCACCTGTCACTGTCATGAATTTATGACATGTTGCAAAAAATGTATACGGTATTGTATTATATCCTTAACTAATTTTGTCAATTGAGCAGCCTATTCTGCATATGATGACTTATACAATGAAATTTTGCTGACATGTTTTGGAGAGAACAACCATTACACTGAGAATCAACTAAGTGGGATAGATCAGCAAGATCTATTTATTTGGAAAATGTGCTAAATGTGGGCTGATTGTGTTAACTGTAGGCTACTTCTACATAACCATTTGTAAAGATGCACTAGACACTTGAGATATGTACAAAGCATTTGAAATTTGCTTGAAATATGCCATTCTGTGGTGAAAAATTGCAAGTTGGCTTGGGGATTTGTCCATGTTACTTTGAGAATGTCATCTCAGTTTCAAGAAATGAGCCAAACCAATAGAGAAAAACTGTAAAAACACTTCCAATGCAAGCAAACTCACATACTCACATCAGAACTAATGGTCGTCTCTCAGGGACACCTTGGCTTGGCTGTGGGTGTGGCCTAGAGACTCCAGAGCACCCTCTTATGTCTTAGAGCCCTGTAGGCAAATACGACGCCATCCTTGAGCCATGTTTGGGCACTTCTGACACCATGTAAAGTGTTGGTGCAGGAAACCGTGTTGGAAAACAACTCCTGGTCTTTATTGTTAGTCCCAATATGTGTAACAGGTAGTGTATATATCAACCCTGGGGACACCATCTACTGGCGTCTACTAGCAAAGGCTTAAGTAGGTTAAGGTAATAGTATCATAACTCTACAGGTCGGGTCTGATTTTTCTTATCATTGAGTTTAGCTCATTATGACCTCCGTTAGCGAAGCTAGCGAAAGCGGTCATTATAGTGTTGCCGAGACTTTTTTCCCTTTTTTTTCACCAATTTTCCGTCAACGATTGCCAGGACACTGGAACTCTGGGGGACATGAATCTTTGTAGGCATGTAGCCCTATAAGTTTTTGAGCGAATAGAAGCTTTTGGCCCCCAAGGGCCAACCCCCCACTGTGCCACCCTTCGTAAAAGAGTGGGAGACGCCGAAAAGTTTTTCCTTAATAACTCAATGAACATTTCACCGAACAACATGAAATTGTTGGTGAAAATGTCGGTGTTACAGAGGCGTATCGACCCAGACCATAATCACTTACTTAAAGTATAGCGCCACCTAGTGATATGGGTAAATGCAAAAAATGGGATTTTATATTGGCAATATCTTGGACAGAGAAGGTGGGAACTGCACGATCAGCACAAAGACCTCTAAAAGCACAGCACATGCCATAAAATTTGGCCAATAGGGGGCGCTGTAATTGTACAAAATGTCATTTTACCTATTATCTAGAGAACAGAAATGTTTACAAGCACTTCTTTTTTGTCGTGAAATTTATTGACCCTCCCCCATTGAAAACACTGGTCGACGCCCACTTCCAACAAAAAGAATTTCTGTGAAATTTTAACATCGCGAAAGCAAAACCAAACGAACTCGTCATAGGCCGTTCATGTGAATCTCACCAAATTTGGTACATGTCATCTACAGACGATGGTGACAAAAAGTTATCAAAGGATTTATCTTGAGATAAACCGTTTAAAAGTTACATGTCAATAAAAACTTGAAGCATAGCTTAAAATTCTTCAAAAGTCCATATCTTGGCTTCTAATTGCTCCAATGTGGTGAAAATTGACATGGCTACTCTAAACAGTGTTCTTTTACATGCACATCAAATTTTGTGACATTTTGTCAAAGGGGACGATGTTTTTTGTCGCTAGGTGTCCAAAATCAGTTTTCAAAAAAAAACTTGTCAACAATTTTTCCCAAAACAACGATTTTATTTTAGTATGCTGATGTTACAGAGGCATATCAACCCAGCCCAAAAACATTAACTTGAAGCATAGCACCACCTAGTGATAGCAGTAAATGGAAAAATTGGTGAAGGTGGGAACTGCACAAAATATGCCATGCACGATCAGCACGAAGACCTCTAAAAGCCCACCACATGCCATAAAATTTGGCCTATAGGGGGTGGTGTAATTTTACAAAATCTCACTTTGCCTATTATCTAGAGAACGGTAAGGTTTACAACCAATTTTTTTTTTGTCGTGAAATCTATTGACCCTCATGCATTGAAAACACTGGTTGATGGCCACTTCTAACAAAAAAAAATATGTGAAATTTTAACATTGCGAAAGCGAAACCAAACAAACTCGTCATAGGCCGTTCATGTGAATCTCACCAAAACATGTAATCTACAGACAATGCTGACAAAAAGTTATCAAAGGATTAATCTTGAGATGGACTGTTTCAAAGTTACATGTCAATCAAAATTCAAAACATAGCTTAACATTTTTCAAAAGTCCATATCTCGGCTTCTAATTGCTCATATTTGGGTCAACATTGACATGACAACTCTGAACAGCTTTCTTTTCATGTGCACCAAATTTTGTGACATTTCGTCACAGGGTGCAATGTTTCCCGTCAGAGCTAGGTGTACAAAAAACAGTTTTTGTTAAATAACTCATCAAAACTTTTGCCCAAGACAATGATTTTGTGATAGTATGCCGGTGTTGAAGAGGGGTATCGACCCATCCCAAAAAAACACTCACTTGAAGCATAGCACCACCTGGTGATAGAGTTAAATGCAAAAATTATCCAATTATCCAATATCTTGGACTGGGTGGGAACTACACAAAATATACACAAACACACAGAATGTCATTCATTCAAACCCACATCCATGCCCACTTCCAGCAAATCATTTCCACACAAACTCTTACCTCACAACACTGACCTACCACAACCTCACCATACCTACGGTTCCAACACTTCAATACACTGCGGCGGTCATACCATGTACCGCTATGCGGTACATCTAGTTATAAGCCGTGTTTCCATTAGGGAAAGTTCCGTATTTCATGGAGGGTCGTGTCTCCACTTTAAAACAGAACGTTCAGAGGAGCAGTGAACATGACTGATTCCACACTTGCATCTGTGTTCATGAAAAAAAGTTTGTGGTGTTTCTATTTATTGTATGTTTCCAACAGTATTAGGCCTTTAGGCTATGTCTAATTTGTTTCATAAGATTAGATGTTAAGGTTGACGTTAGAACAGCAGTATTAGTAGGCTAAAGTTAGCCAAATGAACATGCTTTAAGAAGTTAATTCATTGTCTGAGGAAATAGTTGTGCGCCATATAGCAAGTAGTTAAAGTACATGCTTTATCATTGAAACGCACAAAAAACAAGCTCTACTACAATCCATTTGAAAAACTATGTTTTCTTTTAACAGGCATATCAGAATAGATCATAGGAGGCTTATTATGCTGGTAGCATGCTAAATTACTTTGCTAATCTGAAGATAGCATGGTTTTCTCTTCAGACTGATCTCTTAATTTAGAGAAAACATACTTGCATGGGCAACTGTATTTGTGATTTATGTTGTCTGTTTTGACAACAGAACTTTTCGAATTTTGTTGAAATTCATTCTAGCATTCTAGATAAATTCAGGTTAGGTGAACGTAATTTCACCAGTGTCCTGACTTCACATATCCACACAGGTAACAGATACACACACACTAAGTAATGTTATTACATGCTAATCTATTGTTTTTCTCTTTCAGGTTTTAACCTTTGAATTTCATCTTAATTAATGTAATTACACAGAGACATGCTAACCTGTACTGCTTTACTGAACCACTGATGAACTTCCTGTGTGTGACATAAAATACATTCCCCACTGTTATATATAAGCTTTCATATCATTTTATCATTGCATGACAAATGTGCAGAACAAATTGTGCTAAAGATGTTACAATGAAAATGGAGAAGGAATGTGTTTTGCAGATAACTTATCACAGACGAAGTGGAAAGGGAGGATACTGTTGTTTTCCGAGAGGTTCCCCAAAAGATTCAGGCAAGAAGTCAGAAGAGGTCTTGTTCAGCAGATCTTTAATGCTTTAACCAAGAGAATATGCCACGCTAGACAAGCATCATCCTGGCCAAATTCTAACATCACATCTGCACTGTCTAACTTATATACACCTGCCTGCCCTACATATTTAGAACTGTGCCAATTCCGGACGCAGGGAAGCCCTGCACGTTATCCTTATAGGGAATCCCAAACACAGGCCTAACTCTTACATCCTTTTGTAGAAACACAGACTCCTATTACATTCTGCTGACTCTTTCTCTTGCATCACTCATGCTATTTCAGACACACACACACACTATACAGGCAAAACTCTTTACAGAAATTACGACAATACCTTGATGTCACCTCGCTCAGCAGATGGGTAAGAGAAGGATCTGGGAAAATAGCTGTAAGGAATTATAGTTGCCCTACCTGAGACAAACGTTGAAACAGCCACTTTGAGATGGTGGCCGGCCTACTGATAATTCCATTATGGTAACAAGAATGGTCCACAATCACCCAACAGCAGAGTTGACAAAGTCAACTATGTGAAAGCACCAAACAATTGTAGTATGGCTTGTGGAAATAGGCCATTGAGAACCATCACAGGAAATGTGTCAAAGTAATTATCCTACAGGGAGACACACAGTCTCCCCAGACCTAGTTACCTGATCAACTTAGTTAATTTACATCAAGGACATAGGAGGAGTCTTAACTGTATAAGTAGATAGAGTTTTAGTTGCTTGTTGTTCAGACTTGCACCGCTGAATCCGAAGTATGGTTTCCATGCTTTGCCACTGCTTGTTACTGGAATAAAGTATGATTGCTGCATCAACAAAGAGAGACCACAAACCCTTTTTCTTACAATAGCAGTCCAACATTTGAAATGTGTTGAACTATAAAACTACTGGGTCAGGGAAAGACAGCCAGTCCGACTTTGTGCCCGGCTGAGACACTGTTATCTGTTAGGGAATGATAATTGGACCCATAGCTCTGTAATGTTTTGTCCACTTAGTGATTTTATGTATTAGAATGAACCATTTATTTGTGAAATGATAATTTAGCCTTGGTGACGTTCTTCAAGGGAAAAGCATAACTAATCTCTACTAACCAAACTAGGCACCTAGTGTTTGTATGAGTCTGTGTATGTCTGAAGGGTCCCGGGAACTTTACTTAAAGCATATGTATCTCTTTGTGGGTATGTTGGTAGTCTGATAAAAGTGTCTGCTAAGTGTAATGTAATGTAACAAATCAGTGGTAAAATATTACAGCAAATATAATGAAATAATAATACACACACACACACATATGTGATACGTTTAGGTTAGGGTATTATATATACATAACAGTGTGAAGGTTGAAATAATAAATAAAGACGACTGGAGGTTCGGCTGAACAAGTAAAATCCAGCTGTCTCATGAAGAAACTGGATCGATGAAAGTGGAAGTGCTTTTAAATAAATAGTGAACGTTTCTTAGTCGATTGAGGGCGTTGTGGGAATGAGCATAAAGGTGCACAAAATAATTCAAGTTTATTTGTATAGCGCATTTCATACACAAAGGCAGTTCAATGTGCTTAACAAAAATAAAAGCATAAAAGATCAAATATGTTGAAGATAAATAAGACATAGAGAAGAGCAAAAAGCGATATGTAAACATTACAGATAAAAGAGGTAAAAAAATAAAGGTAAATCACTAGCAGAAAGCATCTGAGAACAGTTTGATCTTAACTTGCAACAGTAGGAGCATTTTTGATGTCTTCTGGAAGCTGGATCCAAAGCTGAACTGCATAGCAACTGAAAGCTGCTTCACAACATTTTGTTGTGACGGCAGATTTTACCAACAGATGTTTCTGCTGTGACCTTAAAGACCTAGTTGGTACATATAGGAAGAACATACCCAATAAGTATTTTGGTCCCAACCCATTTAGTGTTTTAAACACAAGAAGCAATGCCTTAAAGTCAATTCTATAACTTACTGGGAGCCAGTAGCCTGGCTAACGCGACTTGCCGGTAGGTAGCATTGCGAAAACGTCCTTTCCTGCAATAAATGATTCAAGGGCTAACCTTTGCTCTATTTTCAGAGATAACTTCCCTTTGAATTCTTCCAAAACAGCAGCTACAGCTGCACTAAATCTTGCCGTTGCTCCACGTTCGCCATGTTGACAGTGACTGAGGTGGATTTCCGGTCGCTGAACTACCGTGTCATTACCTTTTTGAAAGGAAGTATGGGCGTGCCCAGGCTAGGGAGCCAGTGCAGGGATCTTAAAATTGTAGTTATGTGTTCAGTTCTTCTTGCTTTTGTAAAAACCATTGCTGCTGCATTTTGGACCAGTTGAAGCTGTTTGATGGTCTTTTTAGGAAGGCCTGTGAAAAGGCCATTGCACTAATCTACCCTGCTGGAAATAAAGGCATGTACAAGTTTGTCTAGATCTTGTTTTGACATAAGAACTTTAAGTTTGGTACTGTTTTTAGGTGATAAAATGCAGATTTAGTGATTGTTTTCATGTGACTGTTGAAAGTTAGTTCACTATCAATAAAGACTTCAAAGTTTTTAACAGTATATTTTGCTTTATGCCCTTTAGTCTCAAGAGCAATGGTGATCCTAAGTCTTTCTTCCTTTTTCCCAAATATAATTATTTCAGTTTTGTCTGTGTTCAGCTGAAGAAAATTGTTGGACATCCAGTTGTTTATTTGGTCAATACACCTGTAGAGAGACTCAAGCAGGGCATAGTCATCAGGTGATGGAGCTAAGTAGATTTGTCATCAGCATAGCTATGATAATTAAGTGAGTTGTTCTTGATAATTTGTCCAAGCGGGAGCATATAGAGATTGAATAGTAATGGACCAAGGATTGACCCCTGAGGGACACCACAAGTCAAGGACACAGGTGCTGATGTATAGTTTCCAATAGCAACAAAGAAACTCCTTTGTTGCAAGTATGATTTTAACCAATTGATAACTATACCAGTGAATCCTACCCAATGTTCAAGTCTATGTAGTAGTATGGAGTGATCAACAGTGTCAAAAGCAGTGCTAAGATCCAGTAACACCAAGACTGATGTTTTGCCAGCATCAGAGTTAAGATGTATATCATTTATAACTTTAATAAGAGCTGTTTCAGTGCTGTGATTGGCACAGAAACCTGACTGAAACTTATCAAAGCAATTATTTTATGTCAGAAAGGCAGTTAATTGATTAAAAACTATTTTTTCAATTATTTTCCCGATGGTAAATTGGATATGGGCCTGTAGTTGTTAAGCACTGAAACATCAAGGTTATTCTTTTTAGTAAAGGTTTTACAACTGCTTTTTTCAAAGAGGAAGGGAAAATGCCAGTCTGTAGTGATGTATTTATAATCTGAAGTACATTTGTTGATATTAGGTGAAGAACAGATTTGAAAAAGGTTGTCGGCAAAATGTCTAGTTCAGATGTGGATGCCAATGGTTCCAGATTTTCTTTCAGTCTTTCTACACTCTCTATTTATCAGTTTAACCATTGGATTCAGTTTCCAGGGTTTTTTTTGCTTGTCAGTGCAAGGAGCAATACTATTCATAATATGTGTCATTTTTGAAGTAAATTCGTCATTAATTCATGTGCACAGTCTGATGGTTGACTTTACGGGCTGTGGGAGTGCCTGATCAAAAAGAAGACGTGTCATTGTTTATGACTCTCCTTCTTACAGTCTTAGGGCTCTATTTTCACGATCATATGCGCATTGTCTAAAGTCTGTCGCGCAAGTTGCTTTGGGGGCATTCCCAACACAATTTGGTATTTTGACATCCGGAAAAGTGAACATTGCGCCAGGCGCATTGTTCCAAAAGGGTTGGTCTTAAATTACTTCATTAGTCATGGGTGTGTTTTGGGTGCAACATACAATTAACCAATGAGAATTTATACTCTCATTCCCTTTAAAAGCCAGCAGCGCAGGTCTGTTGCTATTACAATGGAAAGAATCCCCCCAAACCTCCGTGGATCAAAGAAGTATGGGAGGAAATATCTTCAGTAATTGTGTCCTCCTTTGGCAAGAAGAGAACTTTCGAACAGTGCCGAAAGCGGTACAACAATGTTAGAAGACGGGGAAACAAAAGCTTTAAACTCAAAGGAAACATCAAAAATAAACGGAAGGTGGAGGTCCATCAAGTTTTCTTTTTGATGATTTGTCCATTTCATTTCTTACAACTTGCCACACTGTTTATACAGTGCATACATGTTGCAACTTTTCTGCCAGCAGCAGGTGCATCAGGGTTCAAAGCGTCTAAAATAGCTTTTCAGCCCTGCGCGACTGACGGAAAAACCATGGTTTACGCTGGTTAAACGACGATATGGTTTTGCGTCCTCATAATAGCATCTGGTGCGCTTTGCGCCAGACCACACCTCTTCTTTTCGCTGATACGCCCGTCACGGCGCAATGTCATCTGCTATCTAGACAGCGTGATTTTTTGCCTGAAAAAATGAATGATGCGCTGGCACAGAATAGCAATGACAGCATGCACATGTTGCGAATGCACAATGCGCCGCAGCAAAATAGGGCCCATAGACTTGTTCTGAATGTGAGCGGACATACAAACATCAAAGAAAACACAGAAATTATCAGATAAGGCCAAGTCTATAACAGTTGTAGAGACATTAAGGCCCTTTAAGATGACAAGGTCAAGGGTATGGCCATAAGAGTGTGTTGGTCCCTGTACATGCTGTGTGAGGTTGAATGTATCAATCAGTGTGAGTAATTCATTGGCATAGGTGTTTTCTACATTATCTACATGCAAGTTAAAATCCCCTGATATAATAAGACTGTCAAATTCTAAACAAATACAGAGGGGGCTAACTGGGCCTCTTGCTTTGCAGTGAACAAAAAGGGCAGGATAGCACAAACAAAAGAATCACACAAAAAAATAAATGAAAACTAAATTTAAATCAGGGGAAAACAGTGGTCAACTTCTGTACTGGTGGCCAGGTGTACTCTTAGCGCTGTCTGTGCTAGGAGCGAAGAACCAGAGGACTCAGATTGGTAACAGGGGAGGCCGCGACGACTTGGAGGAGGTAGAGTAGCGTGTGAAGCAAACTATCGCCCGAAGAAAGAGCCGGACGCCCACAGCAGACGATGTCTCAATGCGAACTCAGACACGGAAACTACCATCAGCCAACAGAGTAGCCTACTGCCAGCGACGACAACTTACATGCCTCAAGTCTCCCCAAGCTCCCATTTATTACCGGTGCTGTGCTATGCCCATTAGCTCTGGAAGGCGTCACAGGTGAGTCCAATTAGGATACGCCTCCCGGGTACACATGAGCACACTAGAACACTTAACGAGTGCACTTAAGTACTCAAAGGATGTAAAGTTGCCAAATGTTGTCTGTTTGCACTAAAAAGATGATTTGAATATGCCTCCCCGTCTGTTAGCCCTTGTGACGCTCATGAAATCGAAATTTGGGGGTGCCAATTCGATAAGGGTAGTAAAGCTGTTTGCTTGTTCCAGCCAGGTTTCAGTAAGAAGTAAAAAAAAAACAAGTTTGTGTGTGCAAATAAAATCCTTAATTAAAAATGACTTACTAGAGAGTGATCTGATATTCAGAAGAGACAGCTTTACAGTGAGCTTAGGGGTCATATCCACTGAGGCGTTCTGAGGTTGTTTTGGAACAGGATGCACACGACTTCTTCTTTTGTCAGAAGTCAGATGCTTTCCCTGAACTGTATCAGATACAGTTGCGACCGCCAGAGGCATATTGTAGATCACGAGCCAAACCATCTCCCTGGATAAATGACTCAGTTAGAAAACTCAAAAGACAATGTAGAGCAACAGAGCGAACCTGGAGCAAAACCAAATTAGAGGTCAACCGCCTAATGTTAAAAGAATGTATCTCCACCTACAATAATGCTATACGCACAGAAAGAAGAGCATATTTCTCAAGAATTATCGCGGACAATCATAGCAACCATAGCATCCACAATCGAAAAGCTATTAAAACCTGCACCAGCCTGCGACATGCGTAGCTTAGCCACCCCATCTAGGTGCAATGAATTTGCAATGTTCTTCACCAACAAAATAGCTGCCATTAGAACTGGTATTGTTCACGACCCCAATTATTACCACCAACCTCCACGGAGGGATCCACCCTTAATAACTTTAGCCCCATCTCAGAAGAAGAACTGCATAAGATAGTCAAACAAAGTAAACAGTCAACCTCTAGCCTTGACCCCATCCCTAACTTCCTTATGAAAAACATCTTTAGCTGCGTTTCATCGTCCGTACAACGTATTAATACCTCCATCCTCACAGGAGTATTTCCCAACGCTTTTAAAACCGCAGTTGTAAAGCCACTCCTGCAAAAACCCGATCTGGACCAAAACACACTCAACAACTATAGGCCAATTTCCAATCTGGCATTTATAAGCAAAATACTAGAAAAAGTCGTCTTTAAGCAACTTAACCTGTTCCTTAGTAAACACAATATATTAGAAATGTTCCAATCAGGCTTCAGAGCAAATCACAGCACAGAGACCTGCCCTAACTAAAATAGTTAATGATCTTAGACTCAGTATGGCCACAAACAAAGTCTCTGCCCTAGTCCTCCTAGACCTAAGCGCCGCCTTTGACACTATAGATAGACCACAACATATTACTTAACTGTCTTGAGACCTGGGTAGGCCTGTCAGGTCATGTATTAAAATGGTTTGAATCATATATTAGAAGAAGGCAATTCTACGTTAGTATAGGAGATCACGTATCCAACAAACAGGACATGCCTTTTGGGGTTGCCCAAGGCAGCTGTCTTGGCCCCCTTCTCTTTTCATTATACATGCTACCATTGGACAACATCATCAAAGAACATAATGTAGATTTCCACAGCTATGCCGACGACACACAGCTCTACATATCAGTCGAGCCAAACCAAACCACTGCCCTACATGCTCTAACCTCCTGCCTAACAGCTATTACACATTGGATGAACAACAATTTTCTAAAATTAAATGACAAAACAGAAGTTTTACTTCTTGGCCCCAGAGACAAACGCGAGGCTCTCTATTCTAACCTGGGAAACCTTAACCAACATGTCAGAGAAAAGGTGACAAGCCTAGGAGTGACCCTGGACTGTGACTTAAGCTTTGAACCTCATATTAATAAATTAACAAAAAAACCCTACTTCCACCTTAGAAATAACCCAGCAGGACGCTGAAAAACTGGTACATGCATTTATCTACAGCTTATTCAAAACTCGACTGCTAGGTTACTAACAAAAACTAGAAGAAGGGATCACATCCAGGGCCGTATTAAGCCAATGTGGTGCCCCTGGGCACTATACTTCACAGGTGTCCCCCCCCCGTTCAATATTATCATTATTATTGTTGTTGTTATTATGAAATTAGTGTTCATGACGAGTATGTATGTATGGCCACTTAACAATTTCAAGTGAATAACATACAAATTTACGAAAAATATATTTAAAGTTTGTCATGTGGTGCCCCCCCCCCAAATGGTTGTGAATGGTTGGTGCCCCTGGGCACTGTGCCACTGGCCCTTATGGATAATCCGGCCTTGATCACATCACCCCCATATTAGCTGAACTTCACTGGCTGCCTGTCTCCTACAGAATTGAGTTTAAAATACTCCTATTAGTATTCAAGGCTATAAATGGTTTTGCCCCCTGCTATATCACTGACACACTCTCTGTTTATATTCCTGCATGAGCCCTCAGATCTGCCGAAGCTGGTCTCCTGAGGGTCCCAGAAGCTCCACCCAAAAGGATCGGGGAAGCAGCCTTCTCATACTACGCCCCAAGGAAATGGAACGCTCTACCACAACACATTAGAGAAGCCGAGTCCGTAGACGCCTTCAAGCGGCAACTCAAGACACACCTATTTAGCCTCCGAGGACCCGCCACGCCCCCCCATCCCCAGGCACCCAGACCAACAGCAGTCGCACAACGGACCCCGTACCCCCCTCCAAAGTCCACCTTTTCCCCCTCCACCCAAACAGACCTACAACAGCCATTAGTCCACCCCACGAACACTCTAACAGCAGTCACCTGCAATGATTCACCCAATCAACGACCCGACTACAATCCAGCCCCAGTCAACCACAGCCCCGGCAGATGGGCTTCTCTAGGGGCCACGGTTCTGCCTGAGGTTTCTTCCTTTTTTTCCCGGTTCGATTTAACCACATGCAATTCAGGGAGTTTTTCCTCACCCCTGTTGCTCCTACGGACACAAGCAGGAACTGTCAACAGCGCCTGAACAACCTTCCTGCACCACCAAGATGCAACAAATGCTTTTTACCTCTCTTCACCCAAGAGCCCGCATCAACGAGGCATTGCGTTGTTGTGACTTTGCATTGTTATGTCATGCAACAGCCCGCATCAACAGGGGCAATTGCGTTGTTGTGACATTGCATTGTTATGACACTACGCTATTCCATTATTGCATTCAATTACTCCGATGCCATTGGACTGCAAGAAATGCTGTCTTGTTTGTGACCTTGCCAAACTGTAAAACACTTTGAGCTGCATCTTGTATGTATGAACTGTGCTATACAAGTAAAGGTTATTATTATTATTATTATCATTATCCAAGGACTATTATCCAAGGAGATGTTTGGAGCTTTCTCTTTTTCCGCTTGTGAGGGCCATTGTTTTGGCTCACCAGAATGTTTGTTGATGTACATGACTGTTTCAGTTTGTACCCCAACACAGTCTTTATCTACCATGATTGGTTCTATCTGCACTGCTACAGGGCGCTTATCAGCAGGTTGAGCCAAGGTCAGTGAAGAAAAGATTGCATGGTAGAAAGAGAGGCGATAGTGGTCAGCCAGGACTTTGGCCTCAGTCCAGCTAAGTTCTGTGCTATTTGGTCTAAAGAATGCTCTGCGGTTCCAAAATATGTTGAAATTGTCTATAAAATTCATCCCAAGTGAAAAGCATGTCTTTCTTAGCCAAGTATTTAGACTGAATAGTCGAGACAATGCAAAGCTTCCCTGTGCTGGAAGTGGGCCACTGATAAACGTTTGTATTCCAAGCTCATTTAGGGCAGAGAAAAGTTCTTTGATGTCTTCTTTGACACTGAGCTGTTCTCTAAAAATGTCATTTGCTCCAACATGCACAATAATCCGTTCAATTGCTTTATGATTTGACTATGATTTGATCTTTCAAATACTGTTTTTAGTGCTAGAAATAGATGCATTAGGAAGGCAGCATACGGTCATCCATTCTCCTTTTAAATTTCTTACCGTGGAGTCACCTAAAACAAGGGTTGTAGGACAAGCAGGTCTTGATGGCTGTTTTTCCTTTTTTCCCCACTGCTCTTTTCTCATGATTCAGTCTCTGTCTATGGTGAGTTGTCTCTCTTGGAACTTCTGGTTCCACATGTCTGATGCACTCATCTGTTTTGAAGTGTTATGGGCTGTTGGATTTGCATAGGCCCAGAAATATTGTAGTTTTCAGCACTAGCTCTGTGTCTGGACTGATGTCCAGAGTGTATGGGTGTAGTGACAGCAGAATGCACTGGTGTTGAGGTTAATACTCTTTTCTTTTTGGGTCTAGCACCTTCTTTATGCCAGCGGTCTGTACTCACATTTTGCTTTGTGAAGTCGATGGTATCAGCCGGCTCTCGTGCATTCTGCATTCCCAAAAGTGGAATCAGTTGCTGGACTCCCTTCATTAAATGCCCTGTGTATTTCGTCCATCTTTGATGAACAGGCATCAGTTTTTGAATCTAGTATGGAAATCCTCTGTTCAAGCTCAAAGCATTTTCCACAGAAGTTCCTGGGTCTCCACATTTTGTTATAATCCCAGTCAAGGTGAGTCAATGCGAACTGCTGTGTCAGCTGTATTGTCTGACTTTTAAACTTAAACTTTGAACTTACACTAATAACTGAAACATTTTGCCCTTTGCTATACTGGCTAAATTTGTGAAAGTTGTGAAGGGAAATAAAAAAAATGTGAAAATAGTGAAAAAAGAAAAGGTCAAGCAAGAGCAAGCCAAAAAGTGTCCTACTCGCTTGAGTAGGAGGAGATCTGTGTGACCTAGTGTGTCTGTGCAAATGAGTGTGGTGAGAGAAGGGAAAGAAAAATAAGAAGAAGGGCAAGAAAAAACACATTACCTACATAAAACAGTAATGGAGGGAGAATTTGGACGAGAATGTGAAGGGTTTGGGGGTTGCGCCCCAAGCCTGTCCATTACTCTGCTGTTTACTACTGTTGGTTCACAGTGAAAGGGGATGAAAGAAGAAGTAATGTGTATGGTCACGCCAAAGGAGTGACAAATGAAGAATAATAAAGAATATATATTAATATTTATAAGAATATAAAATATAAATAAAGAATAATAAAAATAAAGGAGATATGTGAGCATATGTGAGCATAAACACAGTTTATTATCGGACACAGTCATAAAAAAACACTGAGAAGAAAAGCAAATACAATTTTGGGATAAAAAGCAGTTAGAGGAGCTTGAGGAAGATTGTCAAATTTTAAATGTTTTAGAGGCATCAACTATAGAGTTGGTAAGGGAGACAACACTCACAAGAGTTGCTGAAGAAAAAAAAAGGAAAGAAAAAAGCAAACACCAACTGTGTTCTTGCCGCCTCCCATTGCACCACTATATGCCCACATACAAATGCCTGTTTTTAACACCTGCAAACAAATGCTTTTGTTTGAGGTTAGGGGAGGACAGCTTGATTTAGAAGAAATTCCCACCAGACAGAGCAGCAGTACATGCAGCGTATGACGTCAGATTAGAGGAGTTACAGCAATCCACAGTCGAGGAAAGGACAAGAATAGAGAGATCAACGCATGTTTAGGAAAGGCACACACTGAGAAGATAGAAATGGCACTCAAAATGACTGAGCGGGACAGAATGACAGAGGATGTACAGCAGAACAGAAAAATGACTCTTTACCTTCCAAATTGACTGGTACAGTTACAATTGCCTAACATTCAGATACCTTTGGTAAAGAGGCAGTTGGGGACAGTGTGTGTGTATCAACCATTCAGCTTTGTAGACATGAACTGTATTCTTGATGGACCCTCATGATGGAGTTCCTTAGATGGCGAAATTACAGTATACGTTGGGACATAAGCTAGCCATCGGCGATTATTGGAAAACCAGATTAGTGCGTAGGAGTTAAAACAAGTGGAACTCAGTGCAGGGACACAGCAAGTGGAACGATGAATATGTTCTTTATGCCACAAACATTGGCACAGCCATGAGACAACGATTTCCTGTGTCTACAGGAGTCATGCATTCACTGTCTTTCTCTTTCAAGGAAGATCAAGACATAACAGAATTCTTAACCCAGGCTAAGGTGAAATGGACAGATATTTCAGGCAGCCACCCAGGGTCTGGGCAGTTGCAAACTACGCTGTTTAGGAAAGCAGTGCTAGCGGCCATGCCGCTGAGCATGAAAGAAGCCATGGAAGCTAATCTAGACCTGCCTGAGGGCCACACCGCGAAATGAAAAAAAGCCCAACAAATTTTGCAAAAAAAATGTGATCCAGGGGTAACACACTACTGGATATGTCCACCTCATATCTACGCAGAGTCAAAGTGCAATGACCAAACACACACTTTGGTATAATACCATGCAACTTTTGTATTGTAAATATATGAAAAACAATACACATTTAATTGTATGCGAATACACAAAACTAGGCCCTTTAAATGAAAAGACAAAATGTAAAGATGAAAAAGTTAAACCCAAAGAGATGATGTAACAAGAGCCACAGCAGCCACAGCAGCAGCAGTTATTCCCCAGTAATCCAGTAGTTCCTCCACAAGGAGGTCCAGCCCAAGTCCAACCCTTTCCACAGGGATAGCAGGGTCACATGAGGGGGACACAAAGGGGGAGGGGAAGGGGCCGCAGTCGAGGCCAGGACGCACTAGAAGAAGCATATTTGGGGTGTGGACAGATAGGACACCGGCGCAGAGAAACTTGGAAACTCCTGAAAAACTGCCGCTTACTAAACCATTACGGACTAAAGTGGCTGGCCAGGTGTTTGGCCACCAGTGCCCAGTGAATCTGATGAGAAGAGACTTGTTGGTAAAATGCAGAGTGGAAGTGCTCTGTAGCCCAGAAGGACTCATTGTCAAATGTCCTAATGGTCAAGCTATGAACTGTTCAATTCAACCTATGGCTACTCATTCTTATGCAGTATTAGCTACGGAGGCTATGGACTTGCAATGGGACGACATCTATGGGGGGCTGTTGGCGGACGGTGAGCAACCTCTGTTAAGACTGTTGTACCCCCGGAGGACCCCTAGCATGTCACTCTTTGTTATGATCGTGGCGGCCAAGAGGAATATCAGCAGGCCTTTTCAGAAATAGATGGTCACCACTGGACTGTTCAGTCCAGCTGTGTGTACATGGAGATGGAGGGGGTTGCAGCTGCCATGGATTTATCATATACACTAATATGACATATGTGGAACTTGCGCAATGGGCAAGAGCAGGATTTCTAACAGCCTCAAAAACACCTATAAAACATTAACACGATATGAGACTATTACAGGAAGCATTAATGAAACCAAAACAAGGAGCAATGTTTCCCAATACGTGGTAATGGCAGGGGACCGGTCAGTACAAGATATCTTACCCCCATGTAATAGAGACCATACAAAAAACAGGTAGCATCTCTCAAGAAAAAAAAATGTGCAAAGAAAGATGTGGAACTGATCATGAGGGAAAGTGGAGATCTTCGGATTGTAGGTCCATAATTCCTCCAGGACTGATGCAATGTCTTTTAGCAGAAGTACATGGTTTACCTCATAAAGGCAAAACTTCAATGCAAAGATACCCGACGCACTGGTAGCACCTATACTTGCCTGCTGTAATTGAAAATTATATTAGAGAATGCAAAACCTGTGTAAAATTAAATGTCAAACCGACGTTTAAACCACATGAAGGAGTGTTTCCTGTCCCAAAACTACCAGGTCAAGAAATCATTAGCGATTATACAGATATGTTGGAATGTGTAAAGGGATACCGGTATCTACTGGTAGCTGTGGATGCATACACAGGGTGGCCTGAAGCCCTACCAGACTCAAAAACCGTGGTAAAATTTTGAATCAACCAATACATCTCCACTCATGTTTTTTTCCCCAAAAGATCAGATAATGGGAGTCATTTCAAAAATAGGGATTTACAACTGGTAGAAACTGGTAGAAACTGGTAGAAACAGCGGTCGGCTTAAAACATTGGTATGGATCCATCTATCATCTCCAATCACAAGGAAAAGTGGAACTAATGAACCGAACCCTAAAAGACAAGATTAGTAAAATATGTGCGCAAAGTTGCAGCACACATTTCACACCATATGAATTAATGACTGGACACCAGTTTCCAGGACCAGGGGCTGGACTAAGCTTAACTCTAGATAACATATAGCTTATGAAATACAAATTGTATTATGACCAACTAACAGCTCTTGTCTCAGCTTTTGCCACACAGGTCGAAGTGTCTGGTCCAAGGGCGTAGTAATGGTTTTGATATTGGTGGGGACATAATTTGCTTCCCATGCCTCCCTACATCATGATTTAAGCTACTAAAAACTACAGCCTCAACAATCAGCATTGCAGTGTGCTGCTTAATTTCCACACAACATTTGTACAATGAATGTTCATTTAGCTATGTGAATAGGCCTACCGTATTTTACATGCATTTTGGTTTTGTTACTGCAGTTGAAGTGTTTTAGTACTGCAGTTGAAGTGCATTTTGAACATGTTAACTGATGGAGTTTTGGAAGTGCACACTGCATAGAGATAAGTGTGAGAAGTGTGAAAAACAAGTGGAATATACAATTGTTGCAGAGGAGATTTCTCTAAGACTGCAAGGGAAGCTCTGCTTCCCCCAAAATGTAAAAAAAAAAATGTAATGGTCAAATGTTTACGAAATGCCTTAAAACATGTTCATTTCAAACACCAGTTTGTTAATAATAGGGTAATTATCACAAATCAACTGAGTTGGTGTTGTTAACTTAGCATTCCACTTTGTTCTCATGGCCTATGGCCAACGCATTTCCTCATAGACGTCCAGCGTCAATGCACTTCAATGGGCCAGCACGGACCCCTAATGTTCTATGCATGGAAACTGGATGGTCATTGGAGAAATGCCATTTTTTCTCCCACTATGGAATGAATTCCCTGCCAAAACATCTGTACTCGTAGAAATATCTTGTGCTTGTAAAAAGAATTTGTGTACACGTGGAAATATTTTGTGCTTGTAAAAAAAATGTGTGTGTGCGTGAAAATCTGTTTTGTGCTTGTAAAAAAAATTTGTGCTTGTAAATATATTTTTTGTACATGTAAAAATACTTTGTATTTGAGAAAAAAAAAAAAATCTCCCACAGGCACATTTTTTTTACGAACACAGATTCTTTTTACGAACACCACAAAACCCAAGTGTGAAATCTCTGCCAAAACTTCTCAGCCAATCACCAAACGTCTTACTCACTGGTCATTATACAATAGTTAGATCCGGTCGATTTTTTTTATCCATTGATCTGGGAGTGAGGTTGTTGTGGAATACCCTCACGGGTGTGATTCGCCGCAGGCTCACGATCACGAGTGTTATATTGCTTTTATACGATAGTTCCTTTGGTAACAAAAATAATTACACAAAATGATTAAAATATATATTATTTTCTTTATTTGGGTTGATTGTTTATTCGATTGTTCCTCCGCTCCAGAAAATAGTCCCAGTTGGCGTCTTGGTTGCTGAGCAACGCACAGTGCACTGTGCACCACTGCGAAAGAGCAAAGATAGATAAGGAATCTAAGCTCTTTGCCACTGCTCTACTTGTAGACTTTGAATTGCACATTGCCGTTGATTGTGCAGCCGCTGAGAAAAGGGCCTGGATGTTCAGTCCGAATAACTAGATGGTCTTACGTGCTGATCTAACTATACCGTACCCTGGCAACTTAGCTAATTTTACGTGTTTTGCTAGCGGAGTTTGGCTAAGCTAGCTAGCCAGGTCATACTGAATGTAATGAGCCAAACCATATGTTGCCATGTGTAGTTAAATGTTAATCTAGCGATCTTTTTAAAACTCTTGTATATCCAAAATGTATACTGTGTTAGTTGTACTGAATTGTATAACATGGCCCTGTTTACTGTAACCCTGGGGAAGAGGACTGTGAAGGAGGACAACTCTAAGCCCCATTGCCCCGTGTGTATTGTCTGTGATGTTACAGAACGCTTGAGTAAAACGTGGATCAGATCACCTGAGTCGGCGTCAGTCCTTCTTCTCCTCCCCACTGTACATACATAATCAATCACAACAACGCAGAGTCATACGACCGGTTACATTGGGTGATATAGGGTATGGTCTATAATTTTCCCATTGCTTAAATGTTCCATGGGAGACGACGCGGGAGCAATGGTACGTGAATTCTATATGTAGCCATGTACAATAAAGTAGCCAGGTTAACGGCGAACTTGCTGCATATTCACGTCCCCTGAAATGAAAAGAGGTGTCGGAACACCACGGCCCACTTCAAGCACGCCTGTTCATAATGTAATTTAGAACTTGTCTTAAAACTGATTAAACTGAAAACCGATTAAAAACACCAGACAACTGCAGCAAGTTCGCCGTTAACTTGGCTACTTTATTGTACATGGCTACATATAGAATTCACGTACCATTGCTCCCGCATCGTCTCCCATGGAACACAGCAGATATGATCATCAGTGTCCGGAAAATATGCCTCCTCGCCGTTTCTAAATAAAGGCGGCAACTTGATTGGCCGGTGAGTAAGACGTTTGGTGATTGGCTGAGAAGTTTTGGCAGAGATTTCACACTTGGGTTTTGTGGTGTTCGTAAAAAGAATCTGTGTTCGTAAAAAAATGTGCCTGTGGGAGATTTTTTTTTTTCTCAAATACAAAGTATTTTTACATGTACAAAAAATATATTTACAAGCACAAATTTTTATTACAAGCACAAAACAGATTTTCACGCACACACACATTTTTTTTACAAGCACAAAATATTTCCACGTGTACACAAATTCTTTTTACAAGCACAAGATATTTCTAGGAGTACAGACGTTTTGGCAGGGAATTCATTCCATATCCCACCCCCAGACGCAGAGCGTCTCTGGAGGTGAATGTAATGGTGGGCGGAGTTTTGCTGGTGCGGACTTCAAGCAGTCCCCGTGTTGATTGGTGAACCTCTGAATCCAGTTTTGATTGGCTGGCGTTTTTGATACATAGACTGTCACTTGGCTGCTGGAGTTCAGTCCCATCGCGGGGTTGTAAGACAAGCAGTAACCAATTTGTTAGCATTTCCTCAGCGAAAATACTTGTTCATTTCTTACACTGTATATAAATCATACTCACACTTATTTCCGTTTTGGTTTATTACTATTTTCTTGTTCGTTTTTAATTTCGTTTCGTTAGAATCATACTGTTAGGTAGGTTGGCGCTAGTGCTACTTAACTAGCCCACTAGCTCTCCTGAACTAGCCCGCTAGCGCACCAGCACTAGCCCGCTAGCAGAGCACTATGGCAGACCATTTTCTAGAGAAGGAACGAAGGGTAGAATTAACGTTTAAGTAGATGGACAAATTTTATGATTAAGTTGCCAGTGAGCTTCCCCTCTTTGGAATACCAGCATCCGCCACTGAATTGTTGACAAATGTACACGGATGACTAATTCGCAATGCATTCAGATGCGTCAACATGCATTGTGGAGATGGCAGGCACATCACAACTGTCACAATTCACTCACTCACTCAACGCGTGCGTGAAGATATACCCATTTCTCGTTCTGTTTACTCGTCCGAATAGGGCTAAAGATGAGGGGGTTTTTGAAAATGATTTTAATATTTCCTGTTCTTATTTAACTCCACTCCAGTATGCGTATATAGCATGATGAACCGTTTGCTTCTCAAATGTCGTGCACTTTCCTATTCAAAATTGGTATGGACATTTTAAGCACTTCAAAATATTGGTATGGACACGTCCATACCGTCCATACCTAACTTTACGCCCATGGGTCAGGACCAGGACACCAATCCAACAGCACCCGATTGGGTGCTGTTGAAGGTCATTAAGCAGAAGTGGTCTGAGCCCAGGTTGACAGGCCCGTATCAGGTGGTGAAAAGGACATCACATGCAGTCCACTTATGAGAAAAGGGGATAATTATGGGTTTATTGTTGTTGGTGGCCCTTATTGTCCTCCTCCTTCTTTCTCAAAGTCTCAAGGTCTTTTATTCACTTCTCGTCCTCCTGTATTTCTATTTTCTGTTTTTCCCTCAGCACTTTTGTATCTTCTATTTATTTATTTATTTTATATAGAATTTATATAGAATTTTTATATTCTATTTTCTTCTTCCTTGATTTTCTTTTGCTATTCCTCAAACTTTGCCTTTGCTTCATTAGCCACCGGCAGGTCTCCTAGGTGATATTATCACCCTCCCATGGTTCATTTCAGAATCTCTTTACAGGAACAAGCAAGCAACAACTGATCTTTGTTTGAACAGATATGGTGAAGTTGAAGTGGAATTGGTTCCCATACAGGGTTAATGGTGAATTATCTTACAGATGGTGAATTATCTTACAGGAGGATGCTGAAGTTTGATGTGTCAGTCTCAGTAGGATGAGACCGAAAGGGGGACTTGAAATATGTATAATGTTATTACATGCTAATCTCTTGTTTTGCTTTCAGGTTTTAACCTTTGAATTTCATCTTAATGAATGTAATTACACAGAGACATGTTTTAACTGTACTGCTTTACTGAACCACTGATGAACTGATGAACTTCCTGTGTGTGACATAAAATGATATGAAAGCTTATATATAATGAAGAAGGAATGTATTTTATCATTGCATGACAAATGTGCAAATGATTGAACAATAACAAACTGTGCTTATTAACTGGATCAGGAACATGCTGCACTAAAAGTTGAATGACCTAGTGTTGCTCAACTAACGGCAGAACAAATTGTACTAAAGATGTTACAATGAAAATGGAGAAGGAATGTGTTTTGCAGATAACAACTTATCACAGACGAAGTGGAAAGGGAGGACACCTTGATGTCACCTTGCTCACCAGATGGCTGAGAGATGGACCTGGGAAAATAGCAGTCCAACATTTGAAATGTGTTGAACTATAAAACTACTGGGACAGGGAAAGACATCCAGTATGACTTTGTGCCCAGCTGAGACACTGTTATCAGTTAGGAAATGATAATTGGACCCAGAGCTCTGTAATGTTTTATCCACTTAGTGATTTTATGTATTAGAATAAACCATTTATTTGTGAAATG
This sequence comes from Setipinna tenuifilis, assembly GCA_030347295.1. Taxonomy (NCBI): domain Eukaryota; kingdom Metazoa; phylum Chordata; class Actinopteri; order Clupeiformes; family Engraulidae; genus Setipinna; species Setipinna tenuifilis. The sequence goes on along the minus strand of CM059268.1, from coordinate 31,865,079 downwards.
ATAATTTGGACTTGGTGACGTTCTTCAAGGTAAAAGATTCGGCTAAGAGTCACAATTTAGAAGACTCACAACAACATGCAAACACGTGTGCATGCACGCGCGCGCGCACACACACACACACACACACACACACACATAGAGGCCCTAACACAAAGAACTAATTCACCACTTAACTAATGACCATTCAAAAAAATGTTACACTTACACACACACACACACACAAGCATGCACATAAAGACAGTCACTCATACACACACACACACACACAAAGAGTCTGTCATGCCCACACTGGTCTAGCGCCACTAGCTGAGGTACACCTCTGCCATACAGAGCTGCACTACTAAGACACCTGAACCTAGTGACTTCTTAATATATACATTAGCAACCTTTTCTAGCTTATTTGCTTTTAATAATGACATTTCATACACTGCCATTACTCGGGGGAGAGACCAATTTGCATACACCACCAGCTTTGCTGGCAGCTTTGATTTATCTTTATTATTTATATTTTTATATTATTTATATTTATACATGCCCTGAAGAAGGCCCAAACGCCGCTACGCGTGGGCAATTTTAAAAGTCCTCAGTGGACATGTCAGTCAAATAAAGACATTTTAATTCATATTTTTGGAGTGCCTTGGTGAAGAAAAAGACTTTTCTTTTCAACTAACTATAGCTTTGATTTATCATTTTTTCCAGTCCCTCCACCAGGTCTTTTTCAGCTGATTAACCTGCTCATGATCACTCAGGTCTGCATTATACTATCTTGCTAAGCTCTTTACTGGCTCACCCTGATTGATGGAATTTCTTCTCCTTCCGTCATAAACTTCCATTCTACCACTTTTGCTCTCGATACTGAAATGCTCCTTGACTTACTTGGTTTTATCTTCATCCTTGCCCATCTAAGATTAATATTTATCCTTTCTAACAGCCTTTTTGCACACGGCACTATTGTTGTTATCAGGGTCATGTCATTCATAAAAGCTCTAATTGGTGGAAGGCCCATCTTGCCGCCTCTTTCCCCCTACCACCTACCTAATTATCATCTGCATTAATATCTTAAAAACAAGTGGACAGATGGTACACCCTGCCATAATGCCCACTTCTAGATTCAGCCAATTCGTTAGACACACCTCCTGTGGCTATACACAGTAATTGATCAGATTACCAATCTCCCCTGGAACTCTAAAGTACTCATAAGCACAAGCACCGAGCCAAAGGCTTTGGCTAAATCTAGGCCTGCATGGGGCTCTCTTCCTTCCTGCCTTCTGCACTATAGTGTCTATTAACTCATTTTTTCCCCCTAAATACTGTAGTCTCTTTGCCAGTAAACTAAAGCAGATTTTACCCTCCATGTTTAGAGGTGATATCATTCTGTATTGATCTATTCTAGAATACTTTTTCTCTTGGAATCAAGACTTCCCCTGCCCTACATCATGCTTTTGGAATGCTTTGCTTCCGTCAGACAACCCTAAACAACTTTCATAAAACATAACCATTCATTTAACTTCTGGCTTCTACTAGTTTAACTCTATTAACCTCTTCTACTGTGTCTGTCCCTGTCTGTATCTGTTCCTCTTTAAATATAGACTCACAGCTGCAGTTATATTGGAGTAACATCGCACAGCTATTTACCTTTGTAAGGACACGTATGCAACTGATATATTAATCACACACACACACGCACAGTGCAACCTATGAAGCCACACATTCAGTGTGTGTCAAAATAGTTGAAGGTGTCCCTGGATTTCCTTCCAAAGTCCCGCCCATCTTTATTTAAACCTGTGTGGGATTAGGCAGCTAAGTAAGTCATGTACACACCGTGACAGCCGCATACCTGTGTACCTTTCATTTCATCTAAAGTTTTATTTTATTCAGTTTTCCCCCAGATGTTCCATTGTTTGTTTTCTTGCAAATAGATTACACTCCCCTTGCAACAATAAAGGTTTCACAGATCTTTATCCTTCTAAACAACTAATTTAATGTATCAGGCCTACACTGTGTAGGCTATGCCTGTAGCACACTAGGCCTATCCTCATAATCGGCAGCCTGTGTGTTTTTCTGGACACAAACATTAAGCTTTTGTGAACTCATTGTAATCAATATAAAAACTCCATTTCCTTCATTAGTGACGGTTGAAAGAAATATCAAACTTTTTTAAAGAATATGCGAAGTTATTTCTACTCTCACCGATAAGGGACACAAAGACAGACTGCTTTTAAATGTCTCTACAAAAATATGAAGTCTACTGTGCCACCACACTCCAAGCAACACTGCACGTTGTTTATGGACCGTATGTTTAAACCAGTATTCTGTTATAAAACATCAGTTAGCTTGAATAGATTGTTTACATCAGGTTTACATCTGCTATTTTCCGGATTATCTTGCTCCGGAAGTACGTATTAAACGTTGCTCATTTGACGTTGGCGTGAACCACCGCAATGTATTTATGCTAGATGTTACTGCAGTCACCTGTACAACAGCGGTTTGGCTACCTTTCCTCGCATTATCTAGCCAGTTACCTAATTACCATTCGCATCAAATGGAAACTGACGTGATGTGTATATGTTGCAGAAAGTACTGAGAAAATCTGATGCCGATTTGAGATTAAAACCATGTCAAGGAGAGGATAACCGCTCTTCGGCACACGTTATGGGCATCCACGGGAGGTCAAATCGATGGATCACTAGATTAAACGCTGCGTCTTTTTGCAGCTCTGCTTTAAAACGTTGTGACTGGTGAGTTATTTACAAGCACCCATTCTAGAATTGTGTGCAGTACCTGAAATGTAATGTGCAATCCATCTGTCGTTTAACCCTTAGCTGTAATTAGCAATAGCCTGATGGAACGTCAAGCTATTCCATGACATGATTAGCTATTGCTAGTCTGCTAACCTTTACAGGTAGAGCGGCCTGAATGTATGAATACTCTGTAGCAGGCAGCCGCACATTTAACGAGTAGCAGATGATCGCGATTTGCCCTACTCAACGCCTATAGTAATTGTCAGGTGATTATTTCGTATTGGTGTAAAGTACATATGTGGGGGTAATAAAATTAAAGGTGTAACAAGTCAACATTAATCTTGGCTGAAACACTTGCCAGTTATAACTAGCTTGCTAGCTAGCTAGCATGTCAGTCGTTATCCTACCAATTTGTGACCAGCCAACTAGCAAGGCGACTGCTAATATAGTCAGACACGGTTAACTAGATACTTAGTGGCAATTTTGTTGTACAGGAAATTAGTGCAGCACACACTGCTTGCTCATTTACTGAGCACACTAGTTGCGCCCCCCATGTTTTCCCCTTCACCCCACTCTCGACCTGTCAGATCCACCTGTCTCACAGGTATGTCACTGCTGGACGACCTGAGTGGCAGAGCCTGCTCTTCCATGCGAAGATGTGTTATTGTAATTCTTGAAGTACTTAACAGTTTCTTCACGGGCCTTTTTTGCCAGGTAATCAAAGCAAAGCCATGCCAGGGAAACTCAAGGCCAAGATTGTGGCGGGGCGCCACTTGCCCGTTATGGACCGCGCGAGCGATCTTACGGATGCTTTTGTTGAGGTCAGTGGTTGCGCTTAGTATGGAATCCCCATGAACTAAAAGCACACATACAAATTGACGCATAAAAAAACATCCCGACAGGTATATTTGTTAAAGTTTTTGTGTAGGTTTTGTCTTCTGCTCTAGCTGTTCTATTGCACAGAGCATGTTTTCTGTATTAGGAAATACTGTTGGCTGCATCCTGCTCATTTACACTGACGATTCATACATAAATAGTGTGTGTGTATGTGTATATATATAGTACATAGTTACTTAGGGGTAAAGACTTAAAGACTGTACTGGCCAATCACCTGTACTGGCCATTTTACTCTTCCTTTTGTTCACAGGTCAAATTTGGAAATACAACTTTTAAAACTGATGTATATCCCAAGTCGCTCAACCCCCAGTGGAATTCTGAGTGGTTTAAATTTGAGGTGAGTGTATACGTGTATTTATATGTCTGTCAAGTTAAATACAAAACTTGCATGTTTGTGAAAACCTGTGTATATGGGTGGGTGTGGGGCTTTTTTTGAATTGACTTATTATCCACGATCAAATTTTGAACAGTGATAACTGCTGTCTACATGCCACAGGATGGTAATGTTAGCTTAGCCCTTGCCTATCTACGTGACTCGATGAAAAATGCAACGACATACCCAGAGAGGGTATATATCATCACAGGTGATTTCAACAAAGCTTGTTTGCAAAATAAAACCTCTCCGGTTAAATTGACTGATTGAAATTGGCTAATAATCCTGTCCCCCGAACATAATCTGAATTTGAGATTAAGCCAAAACTGTAGGCCTATACTAAAGGGAAAATACCCACTGGACACGGAGTGTCAGATGGATGTTATAAAATGCATCTAACTTTCCAATATTTCCATTCACAGTGCTGCCATCAAAACGTGGCAACCAACCAACCAACAGTGTTACTAACTTGAGCCGGAACGGTGGGAAATAGCAAATATGAATTTGATAGATGACCAAGTAATTTCTGTGGGTTTGACATGCAGGTCTTGGAACTGTTTCGAAACATGTTGGGGATGTCGACCCCTCCCGGATGATACGGAATAAGCTATTTTGGTGCCCCATTCCCCGCTGGCCCCCCAAAAAGGCAGAGAGACCGAAATCATTTGTGTATTTGTACCTTGGGCTCGACAAGGCTTATAAATTGTCATTTGCCGTGTAACACCACCTAGGGAATAGTGTACATGTCAAAATTGAGGTTTTAAATTGGCAGTATTATCACATCTTATTTGCCATGTAGAGTCACTACTCCAACTGCTTGAAGCACATTTTTTCGTAAACTTTGTTCCATAGGGGGTGCTATAATTCCTCAATATTACATTTTGGCTAATAAAAATTCTCTGAGATGGCCTGCATCAAACATATTAGGCCACGTTCCTTTCTGTTGGCTACATTTTACACAGTTTTTATAAAGAACTGAAAGCGAAAATACATTACCTATGTATCTCGCATGCATAATTATAGCAGTGTACAATTTGCAGTGAAATGTGGGACTGGTACACTCCCCAGACTGTGTAGCTAGAAGTAACTAATATGAAACTAGAAAAGCACTCAGAGAGTGCAGACCTCCGCCAAGGCAGCTTAAGTCTCCACCTTATTGTCATTCTCACCTTAAGACATTAAAAGACATTAATCATGTTAAAACATTTTATTACTGGCGTAATAGTTAACTAGTGGGTTCGCTCACACAAACTTTGTTGGCTCTTCGGTGCAGGTGGGTTTGTTCACTCATGCTCACACGAACGTGGTTGGCTCTTCGGTGCAGGAAAGTACTTTACCTAATTTCCACTGGCAACATGAACTACTGGGCTGCTCACCACTACCGCTCTGACTCTCCTCTGTCTTTCACTGAACCCTCTAACCAAAAACTCAACAACTCCTTCACCCACAACAGGAGCCTCATTTCCGTACCAACCTATATCCCCTCCTTTCAAAATAAAAGTCTCTGTAGATTCCATGCATGGTTATCCGGATCACCACCAAAATCAAATCAGTTCTAAGTTAGGCCAGTTCTGACCTATCCTGAAAATTTCATCAAAATCCATGCATAACTTGTCGATTTATGTTGTTCACAAACAGACAAACGGACAAACAGACAAACCAACGCCACCGAAAACATAACCTTCTTGGCGGAGGTAATAAAAATAAATATACTATTAGTTAAATATTTACATTAATAATTACACACAGGTTCTAGTAAAATTAAATGCAATACACTTTCATGTGTATTTCACATTTTTAAAATAGCTGGCATATGCATATTAAGGATCCATTTTATTATGGTCTGGTGAAAAAAGCTCCCTCTAAGACGTTCAGTCTTAGACATTAGACTACAAAATCTTCTGCCTGATTTCAGTAAGGTGAACAGGCAGTTACCTGGATGGGTGATGATCTTTGATCATTTTTATGGCTCTGTCCTGGAAACTCCTGGTGTAGATGCCTGCACACAGGGGAGGGCTGACCCAGAAATGTGCTCAGGCAAATGCACCACTATCTGCAGTGCTTTACAGTCCTGGACCGTGCAACTACCATACCATACTGATATGCACTGGGTAAGAACACTTTCTGTAAAAGGTTCTTAGACTTACAGGGGGGACCTTGAATTTTTCTTTAGTGGTCTCAGGTGATGCATTCGTTTTTTGTACTTGAGCTTGAATGTAATTAGCCCAGAACCGGTCCTCGGACATGTGTTCCTAGGTACTTAAAGCTGCTCATTCTTCTATTAGTAGAGGACTGTAAGTCTGCTTTTTTTCCCGAAGTCCACAAACGGTGTATGTCCTTAGTTTTGCTGATGTTAAGGTGGAGACCGTTAGTTTGCCACCAGTTTACCATCTTATAAATTTCATTCAGGTAAGCAGTCTCATCATTGTTGGTGGCGCAACCCTGTGGTGCTTTTGTATTCAGGGTGATGGACGTAGAGGTGTACTGGCCCATTTTGACTACCTGAGGTCTGCCAAGTAGAAAGTTCAACACCCAGTCACAAAGATGAACATTCAGACCAAGGTCCTTAAGTTTGGGGAGAAGCAGATGAGGGACTTGAGTATTAAAAACTAAACTAAAATCAATAAACAGCAATGTGTTCTAGAGTTGTGTGTAGAACATGAGATGGCATCCTCTGTAGATCTATTAGGACTGTATGCAAATTGAAGTGGATCAGTGGTGTTCGGGATGGAGGAGCAAGTAACATTTTTTTCTAAGTCTCCCAAAACCTTTCATTATTAGCAATGTCGGGTCTACTTATCTGTAGTCATTCAGACACGAGGGCAGGGGCGCAACTACTCAGTGTTTTTGGGATTTTATATAAACTGAACAGGTGCATTGGAAGTATGAAGAGATTTATCAGGTATTCACACAAGAAAGAAATTAATATTGTCCTGCATAAAAACAGCTCTTGACAGAAAAAACAGGCATTTCAGTAAAATAAAACTGTGTTCCCATACGCTTTTTAACATGGCATACGTAAGTGCAGAGGGCTACGATTAATCTTTTCAATTGTTGGTCTGTTTCGGAAAGTATAAACTTGTGACGACTAGAATATGATAAACTTGTGGGCTTGGATAAAATATCCACCCTTCCTCCTGCCGTGACTTTAAACGAAACATTGTCTACCTTCGTTGTCCATTTCTTTCGGAAAAAATGTATCCATACTTGTGGTCATAGTAGGCTCCGTTCAAATTGTTCCAAGTAATTTTTCATGAGTCATGAACAATACAGCAAATCACTAACCAGTGCATACATAATTACGTCACATTTTTAAATAGCTTTAGCTAATATAGCTACACAACACTGTAAGCACAGTTAATTACTTCACATTTTTAGCATAGTCAGCATAATTAGCATTGTTAACATAACTGCTAACAAATACTAGCTGAGTTAACTAAGTAACACTGTTTAACCCAGTTAATTACTTTGCATTTTAGCATAGTTAGCATTGCTAGCATTGTTACCATAACAGCTAAATAGCTTCAGCTAATATAACTACACAACACTGTTAGCATAGTTAATTACTTCACATTTTTAGCATAGTTACCATTATTACCATTATTAGCATAATTAGCATTGTTAGCATAACTGCTAACGAATACTAGCTGAGTTAACCAAGTAACACTGTTAACCCAGTTAATTACTTTGCATTTTAGCATAGTTAGCATTGCTAGCATTGTTAGCATAATGGCTAACAAACGTTTTCTAAGTTAACAGACTAGCACTGACTTCATAGAGAACTACTAGAGATAACAACTACTATAGGCTGCACTACACACACTCCCATGGCAGAACATTATGCAGGCCATGGCATGGGGATTATGACATCACTTGAGAGTTCTATTCCTGAACATTCCACATTTAAAAAATGGCAGTTGGTCCAGGTGCAACTGCCACAGTATTGTCTGCCTCTCTTTTACCATTTTTAAACTGTCCTGTTTCAAACAGTTTAAGTAGTTGCCGTATGAAAATTACACAGGTCACAGTCAGATCCCAGACCTCATGGAGGTTAGAGTGAGGGCAGAGGTCACTCTGGCTGCTAGAGTGGAGCAGTGTACTGTGACATCATCAGCCTAAACATTCCGCCATTCATTTTCAATGGCGACAAAAAGTTGCAGAAAAACGACAATAACGGACGAACGACAAGAGGTACGGTATGCCAAACTGTAGGCGTCATGTCCAAACCGGGCCGGTCGTTTTAGAGTTGGAACGGTGCCTCTATCTCGAAAGCCTGAGGACTAGTAAGGTATGCAAAATCTGGGTGAAATTTTTTTTGTTAAAAGATTGCAAGCACACTTAAATATAGATGTCAATGATGAAGGGCTAATGTACAAATGGTGGTGTCACTCTGGTGTTACACGGTGTCACACATTGTTAGCCTTCTAGCTATGATGCTTACTATACTTATTAAGAACTCCACAAACACAAGATCTAATTTCACCATAAGTTCAGTTACTTGAACAGTTATTTAGTTCAACCATAGTTTAGCATAGTTAACCAGTCATAACATTTGCGGCAGTGGCATTTTTTTTTGGGGGGTGGGTGGTTTGGCTTGGCTCAGAGGGGGTTTCAATTTTTGACAGCGTTAAAAATTGCCTTTTGACTTATAACTACAGTACATTAATTCCATAGGGGCACTATAATTCTCTTTGTGCTGAACTTCACAGTACACTGCCGCGGTCATACCATGTATTGCTCTGCAGTACATCTAGTTAAGTCTACTTAAGATTTATTCAGATTTATTTTTATGTGGGGAAGGGGGATTGGTTTGTTCGTGTTTTTCCTTGTTTATTTGAAAGTTAGGCTAATAAACATGTAGCAGTATTCTACATGGCCTGATTAGGTCATTCACATAGGCTTCAGTTTTCCTCAACTTCACTAATTAAGAAGTGATAATGGGATATTTGACCGGCAGACCCATTGGCCTAATACCCGTGGTTGCAAAATGCTTCAAGAAGCTGGTCCTAAAGCACATCTAGGACTCCTTCCCTGCCAGCTTCGACCCCCACCAGTTTGCCTACAAGGCAAATAGATCCACTGAGGATGCCATTGCCACCGCCCTCCACACTGCCCTACACCACCTGGATAATCCAAGGACCTCAGTAAGGATGCTCTTCATAGTCTTCAGCTTGGCCTTCATATTCTCATAGCCAAGCTGGTTTACTTGGACTCTACCCCCCCAACCACCACCATGTGTTTCTGGATCAAAAACGTACTCACTGATCTCCCACAGTCAGTCAGGATCGGTAACAGGAGATCATCCACCCCGACACTCAGCACTGGCTCTCCACAGGGCTGTGTGCTGAGCCCTCTCCTGTACACCATCTATACCTACGACTGCACTCCCACACATCCCTGCAACACCATCATAAAATTTGCAGATGACACCACTCTGGTGGGGCTCATCACAAAGGACAACGACACAGCCTACAGAGATAAGGTGCAGCTGCTCACAGATTGGTGTGACCGTAACAATCTGACCCTAAACTCAAGAAAAATGCTTTGCAGGTGTAACCCCCCCCCCCCCCCCATCAAAGGTGACTATGTGGAGAGCGTGTCCACCTTCAAGTTCCTCGGGACCCACATCTCCAAAGATCTGTCTTGGGCGGCTAACATATCCGCCTTAGTCAAAACAGCCCAGCAGGGCCTCCATTTCCTGAGGGTCCTAAGATGGAACAGGGCAATAAAAGACCACCTTCTGTCCTCTGGAAGAAGGTTCAAATCCATCAGGATCAAAACAAACAGACTAAAGAATGGACAGTCAGAACTTTAAAGGAATATGCCACCCCAAAATAAAAATGTGTCTATCCCTGCAATCCCTAGAGTTGGATAAGTGAGCAGAAGTGTTTTCTAGCAGACCCAGCCATTGTCTGAATCTGGCAGCACTGACCTTAGCTTAGCTTAGCATAGTTTCTGTAACCACACGTTGCCAACTAGCCAACGGTGGCAAAAGTGAATCAACTCACTCAATTTTTTTTGTTTTGTAATTGCTTCCCGTGACCTGTGCATTCAGATCGAGTACAAATGACATATGCAAATTAACACAAAGAAATTAACCAAGCGGCATTTAGAGGGGGGACTATATTCCGCAGAAGCACAGGTGAAGCACAGGCAAAGCACAGCTGAAAGGCGCAAAGACACCATGCAACACCTGGAAACCATCCCCCCACTTCAGTCAACACACAAGTGTAGAGTTGTTTCTTATTCCTTTAAATGCACTTAAACAGTGATACTATTATGCCCTTGTGTATACTCCCTTCTTCCTTTGTTTGTACTCTTCTTCCTTGCTTGACACTTGACACTTTAACGCTTTTACCTCAAACCTTTGGGTGGCCTTGCTCTCTAATTTCATTGCACAGGCAACTGTTCAATGACAAAAGTTTTAAAGGGGTCCTTCCGTCAAAAAACACTTTTAGTAGCTCTATTTACAATGTGGTGGGTCACAACAAGCAGTATATGCACGCAGCATTCCAAGACGGGAAATTCGACACTCATGGTTTTACTGGTCATTGAAGGGTCGAGCTAACCAAAACGAGCGGATCAGAGCATGCTAAACCTATCTACGTCACTAGGTCGTAAGCCCCGCCCAGAGCCATGTATGGCAAGCCCACATCCCAAAGGAAGAACAGTGGACAGAAGCTAGGTGAGCAAAAGACAGCGAATTTTCCCAATCAGAAGTGCCTTATTGACACGTCATGGATATTCACGAGGGACACCGGAAAAAACAGTCGTTCAACCACTAGACCTGTTATAGCTTACAGAAAACAGCGTCAAACAAGAGATCTAGGACATAATTTTTCACACAAATGACGCACAATGCATTCAACCATAGTGGCGACACAGAAATATGAATAAAAATAACGATGGAAGTTCCCCTTTAAGGTCTCTAAGAGTTGTGTTAGAATCAGTTGGGCTTTGATGACAGAAGATTTAAAAGCCTAGGTCTTGTGACAGTCCTGCATAGGAAATTCAAGATTCAGCAGAAAGTTATTTGGCAGTGTCTGTGATGCTAATATGTATTATCGATCAAAATGTGTTTGTATTTATCAGTATGTAATTCTGTGTATGTGTGTGTGTATGTGCAGGTGGATGATGAGGACTTGCAGGATGAACCATTGCAGATCACGGTGTTGGACCATGACACATACAGTGCCAACGATGCCATTGGCAAAGTCTACATTGACATTGACCCTCTACTCTGTAGCGAGGCTGCCACAGTTATCTCTGGCTGGTTCCCAATATATGACACTATACACGGTATTCACACAGTCTTTCTTTCTTTCTTTCTCTCTCCCTCTCTCACACGCACACACACAGACCAGGCACAAATACACAGCTGTCACTGGCTAGATTCCTATTTTGGACAGTATACACACTAATCAAACTCAAACACTTGAAAACTATAAATAGTCTTTATTATTTATTATGCCAAAACACAAGCAGTGTTATTTTCAGCAATTCCTCTCTTCTTTGTATCTCCTACACACGGCACTTTGTCTTTGCTTCCTTTACATACACATTCTACTCTTTTTAATCATAACCCAAGACTTTTGTTATGTTCATGCGCGCGCTGCCATGTAGGTATCCGTGGCGAGATTAACGTCCTTGTGAAGGTGGATCTCTTCAATGACCTCAACCGTTTCAGACAGTCCTCCTGTGGGGTCAAGTTTTTCTGCAGTGAGTATATGCATGCTTGTGTGTGTGGAGGAGTTTATGTTCAACTTATGACATGATTGTTCATGCCGTGGTAGTTTATGGCTTTTTTGATGATCATGTTTTGTGTGTGTGTGTGTGTGTGCGTGTGTGTGTGTGTGACTGCTTCTCAAACACTGTCACACAGCTATGTCTATCCCACGGTGTTACCGGGCCGTCATGGTGCACGGCTTTGTGGAGGAGCTAGTGGTGAATGAGGACCCTGAGTATCAGTGGATCGACCGCATACGCACTCCAAGAGCCTCCAACGAGGCCCGCCAAAGACTCATCTCCCTCATGTCAGGTACACACAAACACACACACAGTCCGCCAAAGACTCATCTCCCTCATGTCAAGTGCTTACAAGCACACATATACTTTCTTGGTTACCATCCTCTGTCTAGAGTTAACTAAATGCTGTATACACAAGTTTTGAATCAGGTGGCAGCAGCACAGACATGCATAAGTGTGTTTTTGTGTATTACATTGTGTCTTAGTATGTACCTGTGTGTGTTTGTGTTTGCATGGGGTTCACTGTTTGCTTGTGTGTGAATGTGTTTGTGTTTGCAAGGATGTTTATGTATACAGTATGTCACAAAAGTGAGTACACCCCTAACATTTTTGTACTTTTTTATTATATCTTTCCATGGGAGAAGTCTAAAGATATAATACTTTTCTACAACATAAAGTAGGCAGTGTACAGCTTATATAACAGTGCAAATTTGCTGTTCCCTCAAAATAACTCAACACACAACCATTAATGTCTAAACCACTTGCAACAAAAGTGAGTACACCCCTATGTAAAAATGTGCAAATTGTGCCCAATTAGCCATTTTTCCTCCCTGGTGTCATGTGATCCATTAGTGTTACAAGGTCTCAGGTGTAAATGGGTATAAGTTGTGTTAAATTTCGTGTTATCACTCTCACACTCTCTCATACTGGTGATTAGAAGTTCAACATGGCACCTCATGGAAAAGAACTCTCTGAGGATTTAAAAAAGAAAATTGTTGCTTCACGTGAAGATGGCCTAGGTCATAAGAGGATTGCCGACACCCTGAAACTGAGCTGCAGCACAGTGGCCAAGACCATACAGCGCTTCAAGAGGACAGGCTCTACTAAGAACAAGCCTCGCCATGGTCAACCAAAGAAGTTGAGTGCATGTGCTCAGCATTATATCCATAGGCTGTGTCTTCAAAATAAGCGTAGGAGTGCTGCCAGCATTGCTGCAGAGGTTGAAGAGGTAGGGGGACGCCTGTCAGTGCGCAGACCATATGCTGCACACTGCATCAAACTGGTCTGCATGGCTGTTGTCCCAGAAGGAAGCCTCTTCTGAAGATGATGCAAAAGACAGCCTGCAAACAGTTTGCTGAAGACAAACAGACTAAGGGCATGGATTACTGGAACCATGTCCTGTGGTCTGATGAGACCAAAATAAACTTATTTGGTTCAGATGGTGTCAGGTGTGTGTGGCAGCAATCGGGTGAGGATTACAAAGACAACTGTGTCCTGCTAACAGTCAAGCATGGTGGAGGAAGTGTCATGGTTTGGGGCTGTATGAGTGCTGCCGGCACTGGGGACCTACACTTCATTAAGGGAACCATGAATGCAAATATGTACTGTGACATACGGAAGCAGAGCATGATGCCCCCCCTTTGAAACTGGACTACAGGGTGGTATTTCAACATGGTAACGACCCCAAGCACACCTCCAAGATGACCACGCCTTGGGTGAGGGTGAAGGTGATGGACTGGTCTAGCATGTCCCCAGACCTGAACCCAATTCAGCATCTGTGGGGCATCTTCAAATGGAAGGTGGAGGAGCTCAAGGTCTCAAGCTCAAGGTCAGCTCAGTGATGTCATCATGTAGGAGTGGAATAGGATTCCAGTGACAACTTGTGACGCTCTAGTGAACTCCATGCCCAAGAGAGTTAAGGCAGTGCTGGAAAATAATGGTGGCCACACAAAATATTGACACTTTGGGCACAATTTGGACATTTACACCTAGGGGTGTACTCACTTTTGTTGCCAGTGGTTTAGACATTAATTGTTGTGTGTTGAGTTATTTTGAGGGAACAGCAAATTTGCACTGTTATATAAGCTGTACACTGCCTACTTTACGTTGTAGAAAAGTATTATATCTTTAGACTTCTCCCATGGAAAGATATAATAAAAAAAGTACAAAAATGTTAGGGGTGTACTCCCTTTTGTGGCATACTGTATTTGTGTGAATGTGTTTGTATGTTTGTTTATGTAATGTGTTTCTCTGGATTTGTGTGTGTGTGTGTGTGTGCACTGCAGGTGAACTCCAGCGTAAGATCGGGCTGAAGGTGTTGGAAATGGGGGGCAACGCGGTGGTGGGCTATCTGCAGTGCTTCGACCTGGAGGGGGAGAGCGGCCTGGTGGTGCGCGCCATTGGCACCGCCTGCACCTTGGAAAAGCTTAGCAACCCCCCCTCCAATGCCCAGCACACCGCCAACTCCTCACCGTCCAAAGACATCAAAGAGTAAGCACAGTACTCTCTCACACACACACACACACACACATGCAGACTGCATGCCAGGTCAGAGCATGGAGACAAAAAACATTTTTTGTAGGTGTAGTCTTTTCAAATGTAGGTGTGTGTGTGGGAGAGAGAGAGAGAGAGAAAGAGAGCAAGAGAAGAAGAGAGAGGAAGATGTTGGTGTGCATGCATGACTTTTTTTTTAGTGCTTACTGTTAAACTAAGGATGGGCTGTTGTACATATAGTTTTAATGACTATATTCTAGTTTATATTTGATGATGGAGTGTGTCTGTGTGTGTGTATATACCTGTCATACAGTAGAATGTTTCCATACACAAACACACCCCACTCAATCCTGCTCCCCATCCCTGCATGCGCCTGTCTCTCGCTCTCCTTTTTTTCTGCTATCTCTTACCCTTTCTCTTTCTTGCATGCTGCTCTCCCCCTGCCTTCATGCACGGCTTCCTTAGAGAACCTACAATTTGGATCACGGAAGATGACCGGTGTGTGTAGTGTGTGTTCGTGGCGTGTGTGGCGTGTGTGTGTGTACACCAGGGTGGACCAAAAAGAACTGGACCACTTTTTAAATGATTATACAAGGTGGGCCAAAACACAGGTCACATTTTAAATGTTAATATTTTGGATTATAAAAATGATACAAAGTACCAAATATATTTGTTGTAGGCCTGAATTTAAAAATAAAAAGTCCATTAAACATTGTGAATAGAAAGATTTCAAAGTTAAAAGTTGTAAAACATAAAACGCTGTCTGTTTAAATATTGTGAAGTGGGCTCTGTTGCGTGCAATTAAAGTAATAATATAAAATATAAAATCTACAATTAATATATAATATAATAATTGTTGTATGTGCGATTGCACAACATTGCAATGTTTTGTGATGAATTAATTTCTGACTGGAGAAATCAATTTACCAGGAGGAAGACTGAGATGGTCAGAAAGTGCGGGTTTACTTCAATAAAACAAAAAAGCACTTGGCACTATATTTACTCATACTTACTATATTTACTCATACCTGCTTCATTGCCTGAAAAGACAGACACTGTGTTACAGGTTACATCCAATAATAACTGTATATAATTTCTTTGCTTGTATCTTAGGTGTTAAATGTCCCATCTTTGCTATCCATTTCTGCAGACTGATCGAAAAATCCAGTGCAATCATCTAAAATATGCCTCTCTGCCTTTTTGTAAGTCTCGAAAAAGCCGTCGTTAAGCCATTTTCCCAAGATTTCGACCTTCGATAGATGATGTCTTTATAGGTTTGTTAAACATGCACACAATTCTAGGTTGACCAAATCTGGGTTGGTTGAGATTATTCATAACTGGTGTTCCGGAAGTGCCTCCGCAGGTTTAGCTTTCATGGGTTCAACCAACCTTGAGTTCAGATTTTAACTTGGGTGTTTGTTGATTTTAACTTGGGTGTCCTTTCTGGAATACCCCTGTGGTGTCAATTCAGTTCCTGCATGCTGTTACTAACTTCCAGACCGGAGGTGCCCTGGGGGAAAAAAAAACAAAAAAAAAAACAGGTTGATCTCGTACGTGTAGTAGTGACAGTTCAACACCTCTGCCGAATGAGCTGAATGAATTCTTTGGTCGCTTTGAGGCACACAACAGCACCTCTGCACAGAAGACTCCACCCTCTCCTGAATCAATACACACAAAGCCCTGGGTCCTTACAGGTTGAGTACTGAGAGACTGGTCCGGAACTCTCAGATGTCTTCACAGACATCTTCAAAGCATCACTGACGTCCTCAGGCGATGCGAGGCTGACGTCCCCACGTGCCTCAAAGCCTCTACCATCATTCCTATGCCGAAGAAGTCGTCTTCCTCCTGCCTCAACGAAGGAGATCGCCCAGAAGACTAACAGTGCTAAGGGCATAGAGAAGATAACACTATTTTTAAACCACCAAAAAACTCCAAACTTCATCGGTAGTGTAACAAAGGTCCTGGCATTTAAAACAAGGCACTGAGAACTTTTGTAAGTGTTCACATTGTTTATTAAATAGACTTTTTTTTACAGGCAGTACTTTGCAGTAGTTTCTAGTCATTACATTGCATTACACTTAGCAGACGCTTTTATCCAAAGCGACTTACAAAAGGAGGACGTAATAAGTTAACAGAGGTGTAGAGGAACACAGAGTAACAGACCACCCACATACACACCAGGAGATACATGTGCCTTAAGTAAGTTTCCCGGAGTAGGGACACTTAATAGTCGCCGCCATACGCTCACTCACTCACATACAAGTCCATTCAAGTTCATGAACCGGAAGTAAAAAGTGTTACGTAGTGGCCGCCTCCGGAATATAGAACGGGGTACTACAGAGAATTTGAGGAAGATAAAGACCTATTTATATTTGATGGGAATTCGCACTAACCGGAATATACAGATGCAGAGCTGATGAAAGGGCTGGCAGAGGGAAACAGTCAGAATTCAAACGACTTGTATTGAAACTGCTGGAAGGTACTGCCTGTAAGTACAAAGATCTCAGGGCCTCATTTGGAATGCCAGGGCTTTTGTTATACTACTGATAAAGTGTGGAGTCTCTTCAAGCTTTTTTTTAATGGTTTAAAAGAAAGGAAGTGGTTTAAAGAAAAAACAGTGACATTCTAAATGTAACAGACTAGAGCATTTGTATTTTCTCAGCAAACATACCAAGTTGGTGTGATGTTTTAACATGTCAATTTTCATTTTACACCAGAGTTTTGCTTTAAGGACAACACACCCAGCACATCCCCCTAACCATCAACAGAGCTGCTGTGGAGAGAGTAAGCAGCACCACATTCCTGGGTGTGCACATCTCTCAGGACCTCTCCTGGTCAAAGAAGAGCCAGCAAAGCCCAACAGTGACTCTACTTCCTTCACTGAGCCCCAGCCCCCATCATGAACAACTTCCACAGAGGTGTCATATAGAGCATCCTGACTAGCTGCATCACTGTGTGGTATAGCACTTGCACCGTGGGTGTCTCCCTTCTATCCCTCCAGAACATCTACCACACCCGCCTCACTCGTAAAGCCCTCTGCATTGCAGGTGATCCCACCCAACAGCTTGTTCAGTCTGTTGCCATGAGGAAGTGCCTCCGGGAAGAGCCTCCGGGCCAGGACCAGCAGACTGAGAGACAGCTTTGTCCGCCAAGCTATCTACCAGACTATCTCCCAGCCCTGCCCTCCCCTCCAACCCCCCTCTGACACAAACTCTGGACCTTCTACCACCTCCCTCTAAATCCCCTCCCCAAATATGTTACAATCACTGCGTTCGCATGGTGAGATTGGTTTGGTTTGGGATTGGTTTGAGTGTTGCTACCCAACGGGTGGTCTGTCCCGAAATCCTTGTTCACATGCAGCTCGTGTAAGCGGATAATGGTCAGAGACCCGGCCCTTTCCGCTACGCTAGGTGGGGGGCGCTGTAGTCAACTTCTATCTTTCTATTATTATCTTTTAATGCAAGGAACGTCTGTTCCACGCATAACTCTTGAACCACTCATCTGCTTGATCTCAAATTTGGAGGGCGTCATCCCAGTGTGTGCAGTGCCAAATTTCGTGTTGTTTGGGCAAAAAATGCCAAAGATATCGGTCAAACCGTGCCGACCCAGCCATGACGACCCAGGCTGATAAGATTTACGCTAGCTGCTACAATGTTGGACATAATGCGACTAACGACACATAACTACAATAATGGACATAACACGAGTAAACATTTGCCCACAACAAAGCTGCTACGTAGGTAAGATATGCAACAGCAAACTACAGCACTGCACACATGTGCCTACAGTGCATGCAGGCGACACGTAGAGGAGACTGAACTTCAATAAACAAACTTTCTGGCGGCATACAAAGATGGTGTTCCAGGAGTTTGACGCATTCGCGTACATGTTGTGCATTCTGCTGTGTTAGGAAGTCCGTATGAAGGAACAAACTGCGTTTTTTATTTTGTTGATGCATGCGCAATACCCGAAACCAATCCGAGCCAAGCCTGGCGTTCCAAGTGGTTTCGGAAAACCAATATCAAACCAATCGTTATCCCGTACACATGAAGCCAGTACGATCCCAAACCAGTTCCAATCGGTTTCGACTCGTCCATGTGAACGCACTGATTGTTATGTATATAAGATGTTTAGTGTAACTGTGGGCCAAGGGAGCACTGCAATTTCAAATCCTGTGTATGACCTGCACATGTGGTTTTAACAATAAAGCTGACTTTGACTAGTGCAAAAAACTGCCGACTTGTAAAGAACGCTATTCATGATGGATCATGTGCAATGTGTTTTAAAAATCTGCACCATTATCAGGAAATCTTGAAGGGGAGCCGGAAGGTGGAATTCCTAAGTGCAACAGCACACTGCGTTTACATTAAGCAGAAGACCTCACAAATGTAAAAAAGACAGTTTTTACTTTTAAATGTTTCTATTGACAATGTTTGATGACCTCTTCATAATATAGTTTGAAACATTTTTGTAAAAAACGTGGTTTTTTAAAACTAGCCTAAACAAGATAAAAGATGTCTCTATTTCGCTTCTAAAGTGGTGCCCAGAGAAATTAACCTATGTATCAAACACTCTTTAATGTCAGCTTTACCACAAATATATTTGGTGCTCTATCATTTTTATAATCAAAGATATAAGCATTTCAAATGTGTCCTGTATTTTTGCACCACCCTGTGTTTCCTCAATCCGTGAGCCTACCACAATTTTAAACCATGCAAATTGAAGCTCATTCACGTCTATTTCCAGTGATCATGCAAGCAATGATATGACCACCATGGTCATTGGTGGAAAAAAACTACCCATGAAAAAAGTTGCCATTTGCTTTGTGCTTTTGGCTTTGTAATTTGATTTTTCTAATTCTCCAAGTCACCATGTCACTGACAATGGGGGGGGAAAAGGCAAACGTGGTTAATTTTCTGCCACAAAGTTTAGAAAGGGATGACAAAAAGTGGATATCTGGCCAACTGAGGGCACCAGCATTCTTTACATCTTCGGAGGCAAACTTGACCTTTCAAGTTGATAATTGGGTTGCATGTGGCTCACCCATAAAATTAATTTTTCTTAAAGTGACATGTTCAGATCCTGTTTTAAATTAAGTGCAAATGTAAGAAGGTACATGGCAACTTTTCAGAGGTAGTTTTATTTAGATGGCCTTAGAGTGCTCCCCTTGCTTTCATGGTCATAAAACAAATGGAATAATTGGTTTTTAATTGTGGTAGCGTACGTTATTGAGGAGATGTAATTTAACATTTATAATTAACCAGTGTTCCATTTTTTTCTGGTCCACCCTGCGTGTGTGTGTGTGTGTGTGTGTGTATGTATGTATGTATATATATATATATATATGTGTGTGTTTCTGTGTGTGAATGTGTTTGTACTTGTTTTATCAGACATATACTGTGGCTTTGTCATTTGAGAACAAAAAGGATGCAGTATTTTAATGTTCCTGTGCAGTGCATAGTTGAGTGTATGCACTTTGTTTTGGTGTGGTTGTCATGCGTGTCTCTCTCTTGTATAGACTGTGTCCCGGTAAGTTGGTCAATGAAAAACTCTGGGTTGTAAGTAATTACAGAGTTTGGTCTGACCACATTATAACCTTGAACCCTGAACCTGTCATAACAAAGTTATGTACAAAGTTGACTTAGAATTATGCATTAATTACCTGGAGTTGATATTGGACATAAATGCTAAATCAGATTTTCAACCTTTCCACTTTCCACTGATCTTGCTAGAGATGTATCACACAAAGAGCCTACATTTCTTCAAATTATTAAATACTTGCAAGTATGTCTAATGAATGAGCCTGTTTAATCAATTTACCCTATCTTAGCCTTACTGTTTGACACATGTCAGTCTGAGATCTATGAATGTTTTGCTGGAGTGTTATATTTCTATGTGTTTGCCCGCCAGTAGAGCAGTGATCGTGTGGTGTTGTGTGGTTTGTTTGGAGTGTTGTTATTCTGTGTTATTAATGTTTGTGTCCTGTGCTGTGGATCCTCTGAGATCTGTTAAGTGCGTGCGTGTCTGCGTGTCCACCTGCTGCATTCCAGTCCGAGGGGGTGTTTAACTCGTCTGAGTGTGCTTGTGCACGAGTGTGTGTGTGTGTGTGTGTGTGTGTGTGTGTGTGTGTGTGTGTGTGTGTGTGTGTGTGTGTGTGTTCGTTCCAGATCTCCAGCGACGTGTGTGTCGGGCTGTCGCTCGAGCCACAGCAGCCCCGTGCACGGCGCGGCATCCCGTCTGGCACAGGGCTTCAGTGTGTCCTATCCCACGCTGCTCTTCTCCGGTACGCTGGGCCCCGGACGGCCTCGGGGTGTGCCCCGCCCCCGCTGTGCCAACACCCCCCTATCTCAGACCCCTGCAGCCAGACAGTGTAGGCAGGTACCCTCCTGCTCCAGAACCCACCCCACGTTGTTTTCCCAAAAAAAACCAACCCCACCCTCTTCCACAACCACCTCCTCTGCCATTGGATGGGGAAGGATATGACATCACCAGCTCCAGCCAATCAAGTCCCTTCAGCTGCCAAAGCACCCTGCACCTTCCTGCCACTCCCTGTGACAGTTACGCTCCGTCCTCCAAAATGGAGAGAAGCGATAAATGCATCATTGAGATATTAGCCAAGCAGTGCTCCTGTGATTCATTAAGAGTACACCTCCTTCAGAATACAGTCAACAGGAAAACACCAGCTCCTGTAATCCATCAAGAGCACACCTCATTCAGGAATTAGCCAATTGCAGCGCCTGTAAATCATTAAAGACAAACCACCTTCAGAAATCAGCCAATCAGAAAAGTTTGGTGGATCATTTCAACTCTTCATAGCTGAATCCTCACCACACATGACCATTGTCTATAGTTGTTTTACCTACGATGGGTGCGTAGTGTGTGCACAGGTGCTGGTGTTTCCATTAACTATCTCACATTCATGGGTAGAATTACATGACGTACAACTTAAAGTCCCATGTTGTTCTGCAAAGTGTCACTATGACAACAGCCTAGTCAGGCTTGTGGATCAGTCCATGTGTCAACCACCCAGCTCTCCGCCTGTGAGTGTTTGTGGAGGCCATGCAGTCAAACTGATGGATGTTCGCTGTGTTTACAGTAGTTTCCTTGGACATGAGAATTTGGGGTACACCTCTTGTTTGTTCACTTGAGTGTTCTGCTTTGGTTAGCTGAAACAAATGCTTTTTCATTTCTTTCATTTCTTTTTTTTCTACACTTGCCGTTCTTTTCTTTTGCATCTTATGTCTGTCCTCAGTTGCCTTTCATTTAAGAGGCACATTGTCATCTCTCCTGCTCCTTATGGTGTGTGTTTTCATCTTTCAGTCATGCAGATCCCTTCCTTACTGTACATCTCTTTTTCACTCACATACATTTACAAACATCCTCCCTTCGCCCTGGCTTCCCTGCTGTGCCAAAGTGTGTTTGTGTGTCTGAGCTTGATTGATGGAGTGAATGAGTGTGTCTGTGCATGCATGTGTGTACTCATGCATGTATGTGTGTGCATGAGTGGTGTGGTGTATTCAGGTGGTTTGTGTGTTCGTAACGTGAGTGGGTGTATGTGTACATGAGTGAGGTGTGTGTGTGGGCGCAACGGCATGTGTGTGTTTATGAGCATAGATATAAGTTTGTGAAGCCTGATGTGTGGTAGGTATGTGTGTGTACTCATAAGTGAAATTGAGTGACACCTTGTGTGTGCGTGTGTGCACGGGTGAGTGCATCCATCCATGCATATGTGAGTTTGAGTGATAGAGCCTTAGTGGTGTGTGCGTAAGTCTGTGAGTGTGAGTGACAGAAGGTGTGTTCCCTGGTTCTCTGGCAGGCCTGTGTTTGGGGAGGAGTGTCCCTCTAACCCCCTCTCCTCCGGACCCTCTACCCCCCTGAGGGCCCCGGCCTTCTCCTTCTCCCCCTCCAAGTCCTACAGCCGTCAGTCCTCCTCCTCCGACACCGACATCAGCCTCACACCCAAGACCGGTAAGGCCTGACCTCAACCTGACTTCTGAACTCTGTCACCCCACTCATCATCTGCTCTGCCCACCAATCTCGATCCAAATCCCCTTACGTATGCTCTTAACCCATCTACCGAACCCATCTGCCGAACCCATCTGCCATTATGTCAACATCCATCATCTTAGATCATTAACTTTTACCATTTCCAATCTACAATTAAGTCCTGAACATCTAATCACCAACCATCTATTTTTACTGGAACCTCTCAATATATACCACTGATAAGCAGCATCTACCCAAACTCTCAGCATCAGTCCCAAATAACCAATGTCTACCCTGACCTATGAACATTACCTCCCCCCTCAACTCCCCCAACACACACACACACACCTACCCTCACTCCATCCCATCATCATTACCTTCTTCCTTAGACAACCTGTTAATATCCTTTATACCCTTAACACTTACCACTCCAAAAAGAAACAAAATATGAAACAATTTTGGTCAGCTGAGCGGGCACAGAAAAAAACAAACAAAACAACAAACAATATTCCCCTTTAAGTCTGTTTTTTACTTCCAGTGCAAACTATACACAACATTCTTTGAATGTGCAGCAAATTTTATGACATTTCGTCACAGGGGCGATGTGTCCCATCGAAGCTAGACATCTGAAAACCAGTTTTTGCTGAATAACTTGTTGAAAATGTATCAACCCAGCCCATAAACAATCACTTGTAGCATAGTACCACCTAGTGATATGGGTGAATGCAAAATTTGGATTTTAAATTGCCAATATCATGTACCAAGATGGTGGGAACTTCACAAAATTTGTCATGCACGATCAGCACGATGACCTCTAAAAGCATGGCAAGTACCACAAAATTTGGCCAATAGCAAGGGCTGTATTTGTACAAAATGTCATCTGGAGAATGGTGCCATGAAGTCTATTTAACCTTACTCCTTGAAATCACTGGTTGACGCCCAGTTCCAACAAAACCATTTCTGTGAAATTTTAAAACCACAAAAGTACATGTAAGGAATTCGTTGTAGGGCATTCATGTGAATCTTACCAAATTAGGTTAGGTCATCTGCAGATAATGATGACAAAAAGTTATCAATGGATTTGAGATGAACCAATTCAAAGTTGCATGTGAATCAAAACCCAACCCATACACACTCCATTGTAGCATAATGCCTAGTAAAATGAGTAAATGCAAAAATTTGGGTTTTTAATTGTGAATATCTTGGACCAAGAAGGTGGTGTGCAAAAATTCGGGTTTTTAATTGCGAATATCTTGGACCAAGAAGGTGGTGTGCAATCAGCAAGACAACTTCTTGTAAAATTCACATTCTATGCATGAAATGTCACGATGCTTAGTATGCTTCCAGATCACATTTGACTTTATTATCTGTAGAATGATATGGTTTAAAGCCAAAATTATTTTTTTCTTACATTAAGTGGAATCTCTTGCATGAAAATCACCTGTCCATGCCCACTTCCAACAATGAAAATGTTGAAATACAAAAACAAAATGAACTTGCTATGTAGGGTATCAAAAAAATCAATGCCATGAGGGGGTCATACCCTGTACTGCTATGTGGTACATCTAGTTTATTGTTTATTGTATTGTAAAGATGTTATAAATGATGATAGGATCAGGCTAAAAATATTAGCCCAATAAACGAATTGCAGACCTGCATCTATTTTAATTAATGGATTCAATTAAATACATCTTAAAGGTTTTTGGTCAGTGTTTGTATTTATTGTGAGGTTTAAATAGCATTAGCCTAATTATGTAAAATGTTTATATCTGGAAAGACAGGTTAAGATGGTAGTATTACTAGGCTAAAGTTGGCTTAAAACACTGGAGTGTGCACAACTCACAACAAACCTATAACATCTGGTGCATGCCATAGGCATTGTTGTCATTTAGACGTCACAATGTTGTGCGCCATGACTGATGTGGCAGGTATAAACCCAGCTTTACCCACCCCTGTTGTAAACTCCCAACAGTTCTGTTAGCATAAGAATGGTCCCAAAATGTTCAGTTATGAATTCCTGGTTCTTTACCGTTGTATGACTTGATAATCTGCCACTTCCAATTCTACGGTAATCCAAACCTTTGACCTCACAACATGTCTAGCAATCCTTTACACCACTTTCCTAACTCACTCCGAAACCCTGCGGAGGTCACAACTCATTAAAGCTTTCACACACCAAAAAGACTTCAGATGACTGATCACAACAGTGCGTTGGGCCGCCGGTCCCAATGACCACATACATTATGCACTTGCACAAAAGGAATTTCTATGCATTCATTTCTGCTATTTGTAGCATGCTTACTCTCAAAACTCCTCCAATGTAGGCAACTTGCAAAATAAAATTCCTTAGCTATGTTGATCTGTTATGTCCAAAATATCAAGCAAGCTAACCAGCCACAATGTTGAGGTGTTGCAATTCGATTGTATCGGAGTTAGGCCACAATATCGAGGTGTTGCAGGCGTCTTTTGCGAGAGATGGAAACATCAGTACGCATGCTTAAAGGACAAGTAACAGTCAAACACACTAATATCCTCTTTACACAGTGTGCTAGCCCATCACACCCATCATTATCAGTGACATGAACTGCCAAAGCCCTCAACATGCACAACGACGCTGAAAGACTGCCCCGACACTGAGATGGCCAATGTTGGGGCGTTGTGTGCGGCACTTTACTGCCCCCCCCCCCCCCTGCATTTTTATCTTAACCCTCATAATCAGATTCCAGCACTTGATTAGCCATGCCTTCCCTGTGAAGTTGCAGTCCCCAACCCATTTACCCATTTGATTCCTGTCCTAAAAGTGTATGGTTTTGATTATCTCCCAATGCCCTTGACCATCTATATAACCATCTCCGTCCATGAGTGTCTCCAGCACACATCGATGCAGTAGTATGCAGTAAGAATATAATAATATACACACACATACGGCACGACGCAGGACACAGTTCTCACTCCCTGCCCCATCTGACTTTGCACACATCCACCCCTCAACACATCACACTTCACCATACACACACACACGCACCCCCACACACACTCAGCACTTTTCCTGAACCACTAACCCCTGCCTCATGACCCCTCACCACCTCTCATCACACACTTTTGCCCCACCTCCACCACAGCATGGCAGAGGGCCCCCCCAATGCGGACACACAGCCTTGGGCCCCCCCAATCCCCGCCCCCCTCCCCCCCCCGGCTATACACACATACAGCACGTAGGACACAGTTCTCACACACACACATGCCGCAGCCCCCTGACCACCAGATGTTTTTGAAGTCCCCCCCCCATGCACACACAGCACACCTGACCCTTGCACCCCCGCCCTCCCCACATAACCCCACCCCCCCCCCCCCCACACACACACACACAGCGCAGCCCAGCCCAGCCCCGTTTTTAGAGTTTTCCCAACACAATGATTTTGTGTTAGTATGCTGGTGTTGGAGAGTGTTACAAACACTCACTTGAAGCATCGCGCCACCTATGGATAAAGTTAAATGCAAAAATTGGGATTTTTGACCAGAAAAAAGGGGAACTGCACAAACACACAGAATGTCATTCATTCAAAACCCACATCCATGCCCTCTTCCAGCAAGTCATTTACACACAAACTTTCACCTCACAACACAAACCTACCACAAACTCATCATGCCTACGGTGCCCACATTACACTGTGGCGGTCATACCATGTAGGTTATGCAGTACATCTAGTTTCGCATTCAGTCTAGCCAATCTGCCTCTTCTCGGCTGTTCCTTTGCCTGAGAAATCAGGGACCAATGACAAGCGAAAGCTGCACATTTGTCATCGGAATCATGCTCTGATTTGTTGTAGTAGTACACAGAGGCATTTTGAAAGACGCCCATTGATCCCACTTCTGACAACTTCTTGTCTATGGGATCTTTGCCAGACCAAGCTCAGGGTAGCACAGGGGTTCAAAACCTTTTGCAAGCTAGGTCCCCCCCCAAAGCTGGTTCAGTGAAGTTGCCCCCCCTCAGCCATTATTATTATTATTATTATTATTATTATTATTATTATTGTTATTAGTAGTAGTAGTAGTAATAGTAGTAGTAGTAGTAGTTGTATGTAGGGCTATTATCATTACTAGGCTGTTGTTAATGCGAGCTTGCAGACAATAATAATATGATAATAATAATAAATGAGGTCACATGCTTTATATGGAAAAACAATGTGTGGAGCAGTTGTGGGGTAGTCACTTCATATTGTACAGGTTGTCTGGCGCAGGCTGTCTGTAGGCAGAATCCTGTCTAGCCAATCAGCAGACAGAGGGAGTGTTCATGAGTGATGACGTCGACTGTGCGCGCTACATTTCACTTGTAGTCTATCTGTGAATGTAGGTCGGCAATGGCAGTGAAGAACGAAGTAAGCAAGGCCATTAGGTCTGTTGTAGCAGTGTTTTGGAATATTGAGGAATTAAAGTTGGAGCAAGAAGAATGTTTCATATATGGAAGAGACAACGTGGCCCTACTCCCTACGGGAAAAGTTTAATCTTTCAGCTTGCTCTGTTAGTTGTTAGTCCGTTAGCATCATAACTTCCTTCACAATCCGGCGCATTGCATATGTCACAACAGAGTCCACACCTCCAGGAAGAAAAACATTTCTCAATACAGCACAGCCAGACCCCCTGTACAAAGCGAAGTGAAGTACTAGGGGCTGGTTTCCAGACTAGGTGTGGGGCGGCCTACCCCAGGATTTTTTTTTAGAGGTTAGATGTCATTTTGTGCAGTTTTAGTTTTAAGTCCTCTTGACCCCATCACTCCAGTGCTGATAGGAGAACTAGGACTACATGCTAGAGACTGAACAACAGCTCAGTCTTAGCAGTTCTGTTAGCTGGGCTAAGATCACATAAGCAGATATGCAGGTTGTGGATGGATGTTGTTGAATGGAGAAAAAGACAATCTGAACGACATCAAACATTTAAACAAGGACCATTGGCAACAATATCTACAGAAACACTTCAGCCAGTGTTAGTTAGCAAACTTAAACTCAATGTAAACTAGTTTAACGACTAACGACTGTATATGTAGAAGCAATGTTGGCCAACCAACACTACCCTCCTTAAACTGTCAGTCAAGCATTCTATCTGCAGTCTATCATCAAAGCGCACAACATTCTCCCACCACTTTACCCACCACTATTTTCCTCTTACTTTCTTAACACTGTGAGTGTGCCCCAGAACATGGATTCATGGTTGCTTTCTCCATCGTGACTATGCGAGACTACAGACTGTTTATAAAACGAAACACTTTGCTGCCAGCGCAGCTAAGCCCACCGTCTTAACATTCCAAAATAGAACCACTAACTGTTAACTGTAACGGTACAGGAAGCCGTGGATCGCTGTCTAAAGTAGCCTAAATTCATTTTAACATACACAGATTAATGGCATTAACATATTTAACCAATAAACACAAGGGTAATATAAACAAATAGGCATGTATCTCTTATTCGGCACCACCGTCCTGTTCTTTCGCAAACAAACAAAATTGTGTACCACAGTGTGTGGGAGCACTAAGGGCAATTGTTGTTTGCTTCCTCCCAATTTCTTCTGCTATTTTTTTTATTGTGCTTTTCATGTTCTGTCAACATGCATATTTGATTTCTCTTTTTTCAGTTCAGTTTAAATGATCCTGAGACACACATGTCGATGTTGTAATAATCCTGTGTTCTGTCCAAGAGCTCTGTGAAACTGGCGAAGGAGTTTTTTTTCCCCAAACAAATTAAATTTTTCTCTACACAGATCACAGTACCTGATCATACAGTATACTATCATTCAGTGCGCATAGATGGTAATAATAATAAATGTTATTTGTTAGCACCTTTCCCAATTCTCAGGGTCACTTTTAATGGAGATGGCCTTAGATTCTCAGTTCGATTTTCTCTTCAGCAGAGTAATGACGTGTTATTGACCTTAACTGCTCAAACATGCAAGGGAAGAAACATGTAGAAAGGTGCGGTATATGGTTGTATTACCTACCCAGCTCTGAGCTGCTCCATAGAGTTAAGGTTGTCTTCCAAATTAGAGTAGCTGATATTGACTGACTACTTAATCCCTTCCCTTCACACAGACCTGCAAGAGACTGTCATTCATCAGCATAGAATAGAACCAGAGTATGACCCAGTTTCCCTAAAGTAGTCAAGTTGTTTGATGACATCAAATTAAGACTTCTCAGGATTATCCAAGCCCTGTGAGCTCTGTATGTGGGTGAATTCTCCTGCCTGTGGATATTCTAAGAACTCTTCCTTGTCTTCATCGCTGCACTTCTCTTTTCCAGACTGTTCCATCCTCTTGTGTTTACTTCTGTTCTTTATTTTAGTGTTTTCTATACTTCATGCATTTATTCCTCCCCTCCTTCCCCCTTTTAATTTGCCTTTGTTTGTTTGTCCTGTTTTGTCTATTTCCGATGTGTTTTCTGTTTTGTCTATTTCCAATGTGTTTTCGGTTTACCCTTGTCTATTTTCTCTTCTGTTTTCTGTGTTGATGTCCTTGACCCCCACCTCCACCCACCCCCAGACATCCGTCCACCACGTGCCTCTTTCTTCCTCTCCCCCAGCTCCCACACCCTCTCCTCAGACTTGGCCCCTCCCGCTTCCCCACTCAGTCCCTGCCCCTTAGGAGCAGAGGGAGCCCCGAGGAGCACGACTCCTCCCCCCTCTCTTGAGGCCCTGTCTGAGGTGGCCATGCTGAGAAAAAGTGTATCTTTCAGTGAGGACTTGCTTCTGGCAGCCTCTGGTAGGACACGTCAACTGTGACATGCTCCTCCCCTCAGCCGCAACCAACCACACCTATACTCAACCCAGATATTCAGGCTGAAATGGTTTTGATAAGTGACTAAACTTGTCTTCACCTGGCAGCTAAAAAAGACAAGTGTTTGTGTGTGTGTGTGTGTGTGTGTGTGTGTGTGTGTGTGTGTGTGTGGCACCAAAAAATGCCCACCTTGTTTTGTTTAATTTAGTTTGCCATAGTTTTTTTTTTATTAATGTTTGTGAAAGCATTTGTTTTATGCGGCCAATATCTCCTTTTACCTCCATCTAAGGATGCAATTTTACTGACTACAGTTATCACAGGAGCTTACCATTTTTAACTTGCTGACCATAACTGAGGCATGCACAAGCTCTGCCTAGACACCCCTTCTTTCCATGGTCACTGGAAGAATAGACCAGAGAATGTTCTGATTTCTAGTACCCAAGTGCTGAATAAGGAGGGGATACTGCACAGCATAGTCGGAATTTTGCAATAAGTAGTCAGCCATGTCCCATACATAGTAATAAAGTAGAGGTACATATTTGGGGTGTACCCCAAGTTCATTACAGTGAGGCATGAAACATTGAACAGTTGACCCTTTACTTGGATGGTCTGCCTACAAAGACTTTAAAGATAAATCTTGTTTAAATGCAACTTCATTCTATCTGTTGCTCAGTAAGCATTACCTTAACCAAACCCAACTCGAACCATAATCATTCTTTGTAGTTAAGAGAGTTCAAACAACAGACTAAAAAGCAACCAGAGAATACCTCTGTGACATCACCCATACGTGGTTGGCACTTGGTTTTAATAGATAATTATCATTGAGTGTCTGGATGGTTTGTAGGTGACCACCCAAGGAAAGTTGTGACCCATGGACAGAACAGCTGGGGCTGATCTCAGTACTACCTAGTTCCTCAGTAATACCTATGATTTGGGTCCCTCTCTGTGACATTATCATTCTATTTTTCAATTTACTTGTTACTCTGCTTATTTAATGGCAAATTAATGGTAGGACACTAATGACACTAACATGATCCTTCCTGACTGATTGAAGCATTGTCATAGATCCAACAGCATCCAACCTTACAGCTCTTGCAGTGGTTTGCAGTGGTTTGCAGTGGTAGACCCAATTTTAGCAGCACTGTTACCTTATTGTCAAAATCAAATTTAAACATATTGTCAAAGTAAACATAGTATTTTTACATGTTCGATGCAGTAGGAACCACATAGTTTGTCACAGTCTTAATGTTCAATTAAGCAGGTATGTCAATACTACTTGTTACATACAAAAGCAGAGTAGAGAGGTTATGCAATAGTAAATGAAATGGCAGATTTTATTTGTAGTCAAGGTAGAAGTTCAGTGGATGTTAGCTCTGAGCATGTGCTCCAGTGAACAGAACAGAGAGGTTGTTTTCCACAAATATTGGAGTGAACTTGTGCTACATAACATAGAATGATGTGGGTTTTATCACTACTAAAATCAGAGTGGTTGTGCGCTGGAGAATAAAGTACTGCTGTTTTGGCGTTATTGTTGGGTTGTGCACCAGTGAAAGGAGTGAGGCAGTGCGCTTGGTATACAGACCAAAACAGTGAGGTTGTGCACAAGTAAAGGAACCGTTGAGGTTGTCACTAGTCTAATGAGGTTGTGTAGATGAGTGAAGTTGTAGACTAATGACTAGAGGACCAAGGTCGTACAAAGGTAAACCGAGAAGAGAGGTTGTACAATAGTAAACAGGAGTGAGGTGGTTCCCTCAAAAACTTTGAGGTTGAACACTAGTGAGTATAGGAGTAGGATTGTGTAGGAATGAATGGAGGAATGAGGCTGTGTTTTTCTCTCAGGAATGGGCAGTGGGGGAAGTGGAGGAAAGGAAGCAGGGCCTCTGAAGACCCTGTTAAGGCAACAGACCCAAACAGCTTTGGAACAGAGGGTAAGATGCGTGCTTGCACACACACACACACAAAGAAAATACACAGTTCAGCACAGATGTATTCAGGGTTCAGCTTTGGTCGTAAAGAGTTGTCACTATTGCTCATTGCATTTCTGCAGAGTAAATTCTATTTTGGTTTATCAATTATATTAATATTCATACATTATACAAACTAGAAAACATTGAGGACCTAAAATGGCTTTTATGTTCAAAGACAGATTCGTTTTCCACTTTAGTTCAAAAACTATGACTGTGAGTTCACAAATTAGAATGCTTGTAACTAACAATAGATTATTTGTTAATTGGTTCTTTTTTCTGTTGGCGTTTGTAGAGTTATTATTGGGCAGCATTTAATTGACGATGAACACAATTTTGGCTATATCTGTGAATTTCATTTACATTTACTCCATCAAAGTATAGTTGAGGTTAACATAGGTGAGGAGAAGTCGATAACATGTCTCTTCATCTCCTCATTCTGCTGACATAGGGCATCCCCACCTCTAGTGGGTTTGTGGGTACGAGGGTATGTGGACAAACTGCTTGGTGACCTACTCTTGTGTTTCCAAAAGCACCCGTCATATTTTGTTCTGTCTGTTATGCCTGTCCAATGCCTCCCCTGCTAGTTTGGGGGCATTTTCTGTGTTTTGTTACAAATCTCTACTATTTTCCTTTTCATTCACCATACTGCATCTCTATCATGTTTGTCATTTAGTCTGAGGATTTAGCATGTGTCTGTGTTGACGTAGCTCAGTCAAAAGACCTGTCCTCAGCAAGAGAACAAAGTCTGTCAGTTTATGACAAGACCACTGCTCTCAGTGTCTCCTAATTGTACTTCAGTACTGTGTTACTTATTGCAGTGAAATTAATCTTAATCACTAGCTTCAGCTAATTTTGGAATTTTAACAGGATTTTACTGCTGGGACCTTCTGACCAGAACTCACAAAAAACAGTGCCTTGTTGCTTGTATAACAGAATGGGTATCGGTAGCATCATTCTAAGTTAGTCGGTATAGTATGTAGTATAGGCCTTTGTGGGCTATTACAGCATCTGAATTAATAGCTAGCAGAGACCTTTGTAAGTTATTAAAAGCATCATTCCAACTGGTAGCTTAGTAGTGTTATGCTAATAAATACCTAGTATAAACATTTGTGGGCTATTTCTAGTAACATTCTAACCAGTAGCTAGCATAGAACTTTGTGGACTATTGCTGAGCTGTTTCTGGTCTGTCATCTTTTCATCCCCTGATGTGTGTTCCTGGCATGCTGAATGGAGTTTGGTTTCTCTTTTTCTGTCAGTGAAGATAAATCCTTCACTTTTTGAATGACAGTGATCTGATGCATACCAGGAGCGGTTTGAATGCTAAGCTGTGATGGCTAATGGAAATGCTAACAGCTACACATCATCTGTTGTGACTAACTGCAAAAGCAATAAAAAGGGATAATGAAGATTTTAAATCAGTTTCACCTACAAGGTTGTGGTTAACTTGGTAAATCTGAATAATTGTGTCTTTAAAGTGCCTGTAATCATGCTAACCTCAAAAGTGTTGATGGACTGTAAACATTACCATAGTGTTATCAGTTACAAAGTGTATTTGCAAAAGTGTTTTGTTAGGCATATAGCCTACATCCTGATATGTTATAGTTGAACCACACTCAGAGAGGGTTGTAGTATCACTGTAGTCGGTCCTGTTCATGACAACATGCGATGGAGATAATGGCATTCACATGATGTGTTCTGTAGGATGCTGGAAGCCCCTGTACAGATGTACTGTATAAATATTGTGTGATGCACTGCATGCAAGAGGGCTGCTCAGTCTTCTCTCTGGTACATTCTTTTGTTTAAACCTATACGCAAACAACAAAAACAACAACTGATATCTGTTGAAAAACAGTTATATTTAAATTCATGACCTTGGCCCTGGCATAACCTTGAATGTCTTTGCTTTCTGCAGGAGTTTCCCTTTTTCACACTCACGTCTTTCCCTCCTGGCTTCCTGCTGCACGTTGGTGGTGTGGTCAGTGCGCGTTCTGTCAAGCTTCTTGACCGGATACATAACCCAGGTGGGCTACACATGCACATGCATACACATGCTCAGTCACCGAACATGCATGCACAGACGGACGGACAGACACACAGCCATACTAATGCAGTCTTATAGACTCTTTATATCCACTCACATAGATACTGATTGTTGTGCACTCATGTACACACACACAAACTCATTTACAGGCATTCTAATGCAGTTACATGTGTATACACACCAACACATGCACACACATACTAATGTAGTCACATACACACATTTCCACAGGTACGACACATTTAACCCTTCAGAGGCTGCCAAACAGAGTCCTTAGCTTCTGGGTGGTTCTGGACATCTCTTTTGAGTACGACAGTGATGAGGTTCAGAGTTGTGATATTGATTGGGTAGCTGTGTTATTGATCAGTTGTTTTTTGTTCAGTCTGTTACAGAAGTATGAAGTTCCTTGATTTGTTGTAGGTTCAGTAATGCCTACAACATTACTGTCTTACATGTCTTACTACTAGTTTATAGAGGAGTGTACATTGTCATATTTATCTTATGTTCGTATAGTGGTTTGAAGTCTCGAGGGATTTCAATTCTGGAGCTGTTTGGATTCACAGGCAAGCATGTGTAGGCAACATTATTTTTGCTGACACCAAAGTTTGTTCTCAGCGCCAAAACCATGGTGTGAAATGGGTTTATGTCCAGTTTAATATATTTTAGTTCCTCTGCTTGTCTTTTTACTAGACCAGCCTTTGTTTTTATGTGTGGTTTAAATAATAAATTACATTACAGTGCATATAACAGGCGTGTTTATTTAAAGCCATATTGAAGTGAAGAACAACATCTAAGCCACCGCACTATAGGGGATTTAGGAGTAAGTCCTAAGCTTCTAAAGTAATGACAGGGTGGTATTTTGAGTGCACTAAGTGCAAGCGCTTAATATTGAGTCACGGTATTTTGTTAACAAATGTGTGAAGAGGTAATTATGGAAATGACAGGTCTGGAAGTAAAGCCATTAGGGCACTTGTTAGATCACCATACATGGAGTTAGCACACACCAGGCAGCAAGTGCAGGTGCCTGCTTGCCAGATTAAAGAACCGATAAACGTTTGTTAAGAATCATAGACCAGCAAATATTGTTTAATTACCCCATTGTTATCCTGTCAGTGACAGATCAGATTTATTAAATGCAGGTATGGGCTATGTCTATGGTTAGGGACTTGTGTGTGGGAACAGTTATGGTTGTGGGTTGGGTGCCACCTCCAGCAATGTCGAGAATCCATTACACGCCAATGTCCATGTCAGATGTCAGATTCTCTTTCTGCAAGATTGTTTTTAGTGCATACACTACCGGTCAAAAGTTTTAGAACACCCTAATTTTCCCAGTTATTTATTGCAATTCAAGTAGTGAAAGTTCAATGAATACCCTGAAAATGGTACAAAGGTAAGTATTGAACAGCCAGAGGTAAAAAAAATGGTTACCTAAAACCGAAAAATAGTGTACATTTCAGAATTATACAAAAAAGGCCTTTTTCAGGGAACACAAAGTTGGTTACCTGATCAGCAGCAATGAAGGTTAAATCAGCTTTTCTTGATTACTTACAACACCCAATGTACACACACTGTGGTACCAGACCCTCAGTAGCATCAGGTGAACAGTACTGCACTGCAGAAGGTAGTGTAAGTAGTGTAAGAAAGGGGCAATTAACATTGGGAGAGAGCCAGACCATCATAACACTTAAAAGTGTTAGTCTTTCCTACAGGACAATTGCAAAAGAAAGTCAAGGTGTCAGTGAGTACAGTTCTTCACCATCAAAAGGCACTCAAAAACTGGGGGAAACTGACAGGAAGTGGTCTGGCAGACCCAAAGCCACAACTGAATCACAACTGTCTCTAAGAGTTAACAAATTGTGTGATCGGCAGCTCACAGTACAACAACTTCAAGCAACCAACATGGCTACCACAGCATTCTGCAGCGCCATGCAATACCCTCTGGTATGCCCCTAGTTGGTCAGAGGTTCATCCTACAGCAAGAAAATGACCCAAAACACTAGTCCAAACTATGCCAAAACTACCTCAGGAAAAAAGAACAAGATGGTAAGCTTGAAAACATGGAGTGGCCAGCACAATCTCCAGACTTAAACCCCATTGAGCTGGTTTGGGAAGAACTGGACAGACGAGTGAAAGTGAAGCACACATTTATGGGAACTTCTGCAACAAACTTTGGAAGAACTTTCTGAAGAATATTTGGTTTTCTTTGCAGAAAGAATGCCACGAGTCAAAAGTTTAGAATACATTTTGGTTAATAAATTGATTTCATGATTTTTTTTCAACTTAAATTGCTTATTTGTCCCGTGCTTTCATTTTTAGAGTGCAATGACACAATAAACTAAATTTTCAGTGAAAAACTGGAAAAAGTGTGGTGTTCTAAAACTTTTGACTGGTAGTGTATGTCTATTAATTGATGGTATTCTTTCGACAAGTATTGGTGGTAAGTTTACATGTGTAATGACACATCAGGCATAATGAAAATATAAATGAAGTTTAGCTAGGTCACAATAAGTGCATCTTTGAGGTAGATTTCATTTTGGAGATTTGAGTTTATAGTTGTTGTTAAATTTTTCCCTGCAGTCGTGTTGAATTGCACTGACATTGACTGATGTTGGTTGTGTCTGGAACACTGGCCGTGAAGGCCTTTTGGATGTTGATGTAAATGCCTTCTGCAGTGTTGGCTTAAGGTGTAGGGTTGGGGTGGAGCTCTGCAGAATTGCGAGTTTGTATGTGTCTAAGTATGTGTGTTTGTGGTTTGTGTTCATCTGACACCATTTCAGTCTCTTGCTCGTTATTAACTAAACCACTAAAACATTTTGTAAGAACGTATTTTAATTTAAAGAGGACATTTATATTTTCAAGCTCTGGCTCTTGGTTGAAGTTGGCAAAGCGGCAGTGAAGTCTATGCATTCTTTTAGATAATCATAAATGTGCAGTAATTTAACGCCATGGTTGAAATGGGGGTTAGTGGAATACTAACAACAAATAAACTAAATTCATTTTTTTTTTTGCAGTAAAATCCTACAAAAAGAGTGCCTTGCATGTTGTTACAGACACCAACCATACAAAAGAAAAATTCCTACAAAACAAGGACTTCCTTGACAAATGCTTATTTACAAAGATAACACTCTGAACTTGTGCAAAGAATTCGAGTACCCTTCCATAATTGAGATCTTTTGGTTCTGGCATATTAATCATACAGGCAGCCAGTGTAATGAGATCCTGATGAGATTTGCCTTTACTAGGAAGAGAACCTTGCATTCCGTTTGGTTGTTTGAAACCAAGGGTTTCCCTCAATCTCTGAACTAATTCTAAAATGTGAAAAGGTTTTATGAAATGAATTTGTAATTGAATTTACTTCTGTCACAAATCTTAACCACTGTTGCTCTCATGATGCATACTCAAGACCTTGTCCTCTCCTTTTCCTCTCCTCATGTATGGACTGGGCTCCTAGTTCTGAGTGGTTACCAGGATCTCTATGGAAACAAGATGGGGGATAGGTGCCTGCATCCTGGAAGTTTCAATTGTGATGTGAACCTAAAATTAGTGTTGGCATTAGACTGAAAATATAATTGTTTACAATGTCTAAAGTAGTATTTAACAATAGATGCACCACCTACAACTGTTAACTGTAACTAATAAACTAAGAGCTCTTCATACCTCTTCCTTTATGTTCAGGAAGTTCACATTTGCTGAAAACCTTAAATAAACAGACAGAGAGAAGATGTGTCAGTACATCTGCTTGCACACAGAGCACAAATCTGTATGTGGCCCTTGACCATTGGGCATCGTTTCACTTCAGCTTCTTCAGCCAATGTGGCAAGCATGGATGTGAGGTTTTGCTGCAGTACTTCAGTGGCCTCGTGCTCCAACAGCCACCTTGTATCTTTTATTTGCTGCAAATGATAAACTAGTTTTGAGTAACTAACTTTAACTACACATTAATAATATAATAATACTAATAATACTACTACTACTAATAATAAAAAACTGTATTTGTATAGCACAATTCATACAAGATGTAGCTCAAAGTGCTTCAACAGTTTGGCAGGAAAAAACACAAGACAGCATTTGTTGCGGCTTGATGGCGGCAAGAAAGTTTGTTTGGGTACTGTTCCTGCTTGTGTCCACAGGGGCGACAGGGGTGAGGAAAAACTCCCTGAATTGCTTGTGGTTTATACAAGTAAAGGAAGAATCCTCAGGCAGAACCGCAGCCCCTAGAGGAGCCCATCTGTCAGGACTGTGATCGAGTGGGAGGTGTGACTATAGTTACATTACATTACATTACATTACATTGCATTTGGCAGACGCTTTTATCCAAAGCGACTTACAATCAAGGAGGACATAAGCAATAGAGGAGGACACAGAGTAAAGACACAACAGATATAAGTACTTCTGCATAGGGATAGAGAGAGAGAGGGTTTTAGATTAGTGTTTGTTAGTTATATTAGTTTTGTTAGGAAGGGAAGCAATCTCGGAAGAGAAGGGTTTTTACAAGCTTTTTAAAGATAGGGAGGGATGTTGCTGTTCTTGTTGCAACTGGTAGGTCGTTCCACCATTTGGGGACAACCACGGAGAAGAGCTTAGAGTGACCTCTCTTTGTGAGAAGTGAGGGTACCGATAGACGATTTGTGTGAGCGGAGCGCAGCGCCCTGGACGGGACGTGAGCCTGTAATAAGACGTTGAGGTAGGCGGGGGCGGAACCTGAAATTACTTTGTAGGCTAGTGTCAGAGCCTTGTGTTTAATTCTGGCAGCTACTGGCAGCCAGTGAAGATCTCTAAAGAGTGGGGTAACATGTGTTCTTTTGGGTTGGTTGAAGACCAGTCGCGCTGCTGCGTTCTGGACCATTTGCAATGGTTTGATCGCACAGGCAGGTAGACCGACTAGGAGAGAGTTACAGTAATCGAGCCGCGAGGTGATTGATGCCTGTATAAGCAATTGAGCAGCATATTGGGTCAGGTACGGTCGGATTTTTCTAATATTGTATAATGCATAGCGACATGATCTCGCTACGGAAGAAATGTGATCGGAGACAGATAGACGGTCATCTAATATGACACCTAGGTTTCTAGCCACGTTGTTCGGGGCGACAGTGACATCGCTAATATTCAGGGTGAAGTCGTGGCAGATTGACTCATGGGCAGGGATGACCAGGAGTTCGGTTTTAGACAGATTAAGCTGGAGATGATGATCTCTCATCCAGGAGGATAGGTCAGAGAGACAGGCGGAGATGTGTGTGGAGACCGTGGTATCGTCTGGTTCGAACGACAGGTACAGCTGTGTGTCGTCGGCATAGCAGTGATAGGAGAAGCCATGTGAGCGGATAACATGAGACAGCGAGGTGATGTAGATAGCAAACAGAAGGGGGCCCAGAACTGACCCCTGGGGAACCCCTGTGGAGAGGGTGTGAGTCGATGACAGATGTCCTTGCCAGGCCACATTAAAGGAGCGCCCGGTGAGGTAAGATTTGAGCCAGGAGAGGGCAGTGCCTGCAATGCCCATGTTGGCGAGTGTGGATAGCAGAATGTCGTGATTAACTGTATCAAAGGCAGCCGATAGGTCCAGGAGGATGAGCACTGATGACTGACCGCGTGATCTGGCTGTTTTGAGGGCTTCCGTGACTGATAATAGAGCCGTCTCAGTGGAGTGACCGCTCCTGAAGCCAGATTGTTTTGGGTCGAGTAGGTGGTTATGGGTGAGGAAGCTAGTGAGTTGTTTAGCTACCGCCCTCTCAATGGTTTTTGAGAGGAAGGGAAGCAGTGAGACCGGTCGGTAATTTTCGACCTGGGCAGGGTTGAGCGTGGACTTCTTCAGCAGTGGCGTAACTCTGGCCTGTTTGAAGGCAGCAGGAAATACGCCGGAGGATAATGAGGTATTAATCACCGATGTGATCGGTGGGACTACCGTCGGGGCAATAGCTTGCAGCAGTTTAGAGGGGACTGGGTCCAGTGGGCATGTAGTGGGGCGATTGTTCGTAATAAGTTTAGATACCTCATCTTCTGAGAGAGGGGAGAACGAGGAGAGTATCGCGCTGTTGTCCTGTGGGGGTAATGGGTTGTGAGTAGGGGGGTCACAGAATTGTTTGCTGATAGCCTTAACCTTGTCTGTGAAGAAGGAGGCGAAGCTGTCAGCAGTGAGGTTGGTGGCAGGTGGGGGTGGGGGAGGGTTGAGCAGCGACTTGAAGGTGGAGAAGAGTTTGCGTGAGTCAGTGGTGCTGCTGATTTTGTTATTATAATAGTCCTTTTTTGCTGTCGTGACCGAGGTGGAGAAAGACGCTAGGAGTGATTGGAAGGTCTCTAGGTCAGCGGGGTTGTTGGATTTGTGCCATTTGCGTTCTGCAGCTCTGAGTGCAGCGCGTGATGAGCGGATGACATCAGTTAGCCATGGGCGGGGCTGGGTGGAGCGTGCGGGTTTGGTGGAGAGAGGACATAGAGTATCTAAACAGGAGGCTAGTGTGGAGCTGAGAGATTCAGTAGCAGCATCGACATCTAGTGGAGAGAAACTGTCGGGAGGGGGAAGGGCAGAAGCGACGATTGAGGAAAAGTGAGTGGGAGACAAGTTGCGGAGATTGCGACGGAAGGTAACCATAGGTGGAGGGGTGGGAGGTAGCTCTGGTAGGGACACCATGAGGTGGATGAAAAAGTGGTCTGATGTATGTAGAGGAGTGACCATCACGTCATCAGGTTTGCAGCTTTTCGTTAGGATGAGATCTAGTTGTTTGCCGCTTTTGTGAGTTGGGGGGGTGTGGACCAATTGCAGGTCAAACGAGTTGACAAGTGATAGGAAGTCTGTGGCGCATGCTTTATCTAGGTGGATATTGAAGTCACCAAGAACCAGCAGCGGGCAGTCAAGTTCCGGGATGGAGGACAGTAGAGTGTCAAATTCATTGATAAAGTCACCCAGAGGTCCTGGTGGACGGTAGATGACAATGACTGAGCATGTGATAGGAGTTGTTACCTTGATTGCATGGTATTCAAATGAGTCGTGGTTACTGGTGAGGAGCAGAGGGGCATAATTCCATGTGTTGTTAACCAGAACCCCAGTTCCTCCTCCTCTCTTAGCGAGGCGAGGGGTGTGAGAGAATGAGTGTGCTGCGGAGAGGGCTGCCTGAGTGGCTGTGTTTTCAGGCTTAATCCAGGTTTCGGTGAGGGCCAGCAGGTCCAGGGATAGACTGTTGGCGTAGGCGGGGATAAAGTCTGCTTTGTTGACTGCGGATTGGCAGTTCCACAGACCAACACTGAAGGCATTGGTGGGTCTATGTTGCTCCAGAGGTCGGAGGTTCAGCAGGTGGGTTGTCGATTGGGTGGAGCAGTATATGTGACTGCTGTGAGACTGCTCGTGGAGTGGAGCAGTTAATGTGACTGTTGTAAGTCTGTTTGGGTGTAGGGGGGAAGGTGGTCTTTGGTGGGGCCGTAAGGTGAAGGTGGGGGTTGACTAGGTCTTCAGCTACTCCTTCTCCTCCTACTCAAGCGAGTAGGACGCTTTTTTCACTATTCTCACTGTTTTTATTTGATTTCTCTTCACAATTTTCACAAATTTAGCCAGTATAACAAAGGACAGAAAGTTTCAGTTGTTAGTGTAAGTTTACAGTTTAAGTTTAAGTTTAAAAGTTAGACAACACAGCTGGCACAGCAGTTCGCCTTGACTCGCCTTGACTGAGATTATAACAAAATGCGAAGCCCCAGGAACTTCAGGAACTTCTGTGGAAAATGCTTTGAGCTCGAACAGAGGATTTCCATCCTGGAATCAAAAATTGATGCCTGTTCATCAAAGGCGGACGAAATACGCAGGACATCTAATGAAAGGAGTCCGGCAACTGATTCCACATTTGGGAATGCAGAGAATGCACCACAGCCGGCTGATACCATCAACTTCACAAAGCAAAATGTGAGTACAGACCGCTGGCATACAGAAGGTGCTAGACCCAAAAAGAAAAGAGTATTTACCTCAACACCAGTGCGTTCTGCTGTCACTACACCTATACACTCTGGGCATCAGTCCAGACACAGAGCTAGTGCTGAAAACTACAACATTTCTGGGCCTATGCATCAGGCGAGCCCCTCCTTTTCCACCGTGCAGTACCTCACCTCCCGTGGAAACAGCTTCCTGCTCAGGAACACTACCGGCTTTTGCTCTCCAGGTGGCCCCTGGAGCAACACTGCCCCCAGCCCCGCCGCAGATGCATCCGTTTGCACCAGGAAGGGCTGAGAGAAGTCAGGACTGCAGAATGGGGTCTTTGGTCAAACATGTCCGTAAATCCTCAAAAGCCTGCGCACACTGGTCTGTCCAGACCACTCGATTGGGTGCAGACTTCCGTGTCAGCTCAGGATGGCACTGACCTTCCCCACCTGAGGCTTAATCACCCCTCCCCCGATGACGTAGCCCAGGTATTGCACTTCTCTCTGAGCCACCGCACACTTTCCCGGGTTGACAGTCAGACCTGCGTCCTTCAGCCGCCCCAGCACCTCCTTCACATGGACCAGGTGTTCCTTCCACGAGCGGCTGTGAATGACGACATCATCCAAATATGCCGCCGAGTACGTCTTCGCCCCCTTCAACACCCGGTCCATGAGGCGCTGAAACGTTGCTGGCGCCCCCTGGAGGCCAAAGGGCATATAACAAAACTGATAAAATCCAAACGGAGTCTTAAAAGCAGTCAAAGATTTGGACTCACTGGACATGGGTACTTGCCAATAACCCTTGCTGAGGTCAAGAGTTGTCAGGTACTTGGCACTGCCCAGCCTGTCAATCAAGTCATCTATTCTAGGCATGGGGTAAGGATCAACAGTGGAAAGTGAGTTTAACTTTCTATAGTTCATACAAAATCTCAAAGACCCATCTTTCTTGGGCACAAGCACTACAGGACTTGACCACTCACTTGTTGATGGTTCAATAATCCCCATGTTCAGCATGCCATCGATTTCCCCCTTGATCTTCGGGAGCAGCTGTGCTGGGATGCGGTAGCCCGGGAGACGCACTGGACCAGGGGACTTCAATGTGATGTGATGTTGCACCAGCCAGGCAGCCAGTCATCCTAGTCAGACCCAGAGTCGGAGCATGCTTTTTAAAGTCTTGTTGAATCGCTCAACAAGCCTGTCAGTCTGAGGGTGGTATGGCGTGGTTTTAATGCCCTTTATTCCCAAGTACTTGTACACATCTTTCAGAAGACTAGATGTAAAATTTGTCCCCTGATCAGTGAGTACCTCCCTAGGAACCCCCACCCATGTGACCAACTGCAGAAAAGCATTAGCTACCTGCCTTGCTTTGATGTTTCGCAGAGGGAAAGCTTCAGGATATCTAGTGGCATAGTCAATTACCAGAATGTATAGGTTACCCTTGCGA
The DNA here is from genome assembly GCA_030347295.1 of Setipinna tenuifilis. NCBI lineage: Eukaryota > Metazoa > Chordata > Actinopteri > Clupeiformes > Engraulidae > Setipinna > Setipinna tenuifilis. The sequence continues at coordinate 31,822,733 of CM059268.1, read as the reverse complement.
CTGCGCTCTAGTGGGCCAACTATATCTATTGCTACTCTGCTAAAAGGAACATCGATCACCGGCATAGGTACTAATGGTACTCTGTCCCCCTTCCTGCCTGGGGCTGTTAACTGACACTCAGCACAAGTTTTACAGAACTTCACCACTTCAGTGTACATTCAGTGTACCGCTCAACTATCCTGTCCCATGTTTTATTCTGACCTAAATGACCAGCCCATGCAGTAGCATGTCCAACTTCCATTACCATGTTTCTTAAAGCACTAGGCAACACCAGCTGTTCTCCATCCTCCCCATGTCTATACAGAATACCAGCCTTCAACTTAAACTTGGGGCCTAAAGCATCTCCATTTTCATCTGCCACCAAGTCTGCATAACAGGGTTGCAGGGACTTATCTGCTCGTTGAGACTGGATTATATCTGCTGGGATAGTTAAATTAACAGTGTCCAGCTCAAGTTGTGGAACAGTTTCCGTGAGCCTTAGTGCCTCTAAATTTCTCCGTTCTTTTCTGACTTCTTGTTTTACGTTTCGTATCAGCAAAAGGTAATAAATCCCATGTTGGGTCTCTGCCTATCTTTTGTACCTGTGCACAGGTAACTGCCATATTGCAACTCTGGCCCTCTACAAGAGCCATTAGGTCTGGGATATCCCTGCCCAATACTACTGGGTATGGCAGCTTCTCTGCCAATGCTACAGTAACCAAATATGACACCTTTTCCACTTCCAAATGGACCTCAGCTGTCGGGTATGACCGTTCATCACCATGGACACATCTAATCAGCACCCTCCCATCTGTAGGTGTACCATGCTGGGCTACTAAATCCGCCCTTACAATAGTTTGGCTACTCCCAGTATCCACCAGGGCCTGCACCTCCTTCCCATTCACCCGCACTATTGTAATGGCCTCCCCCTCGTCTAGTGTGGCTTCCCCCCCACTAGTATTTGGGACACATTGGACATCTTTGGCTTTCTATTGGGACATTTAGGTTTGATGTGTCCTGACTGACCACAGTAAAAACACCGGACATCTAGTTTTCAAACTATCACCACGCCAACCAGACTGTGCAGCTGTGCCGTCTCTTCCCCCACTCTGGTATGGTCTTGAGCCTCCCCGTGCCGCCACAAAGGACTGCCAACACCACCGCCTCTTTCGACGTCTTGCGGTTATGTTCTCTAATCTACAACCGTACGTCACTGCTCACCATCCTCAGGAACTGCTCCAAGATGAGCATGTCCTAACCCTAACTATCTTGATTGTTCACTCATCAAGAGTAGGCTTTAGAATAGGCTACTTTTACCTTTTAATATGTACACCTAGGCTAGTTTATCACCGCTGTCACTTGACACATCACTTGGATAGACCGCACACACGCAATGTCAAGCGGGGAACTACTTTCAGTTTCGCCGGTAAATAGGGCTTGAGAATGTGGCATACAGAGTGCTTCTGCGGTGGTTGATGGCAAGGAATCACCATTTTGTGAGGCCAGTCATGGGAAGAACTTGTGTTGTCTGTATCTATAAGTAGCCCACTTCTACACATAATGTTTTTGAACGTCACCAAACACAACATTAAACATTGTAACATTTTTATGTGGGAACTTGGCTGAGCCAGAGCAAAATATGAAACACGACCATAGAAAAATAATGTATTTTACAGGACCCACACACAAAACCGCTAGATTAACACCTGATAATGATGGCACAACAAATTGTTGGAATTGGTGGAAGTTGAGGCTCATGTATAGGGCGATTTGAGCCTCATGATGACAAAAAAACTCGCGCTTTGCCAAATTGAAAGAGGGTCGTGAGTGGCTTGCTGTCAGCGCAGACGGGTCAAGTGCAGGTGTCATAGGCGCTTGAAGCAGGGATGCACTTGCAACTTGCATCCCCAAAAATACCGTCTACGCCAAGACAACAAATTCACCATTTCACAAACACATTTGAAGCTGTTTCATGTTATTAATAAAATACAGGCTACCCTCAAAATGAGAGAATGAAAGAATGAAAGCCTACTTCTGAAGTGCAAACTTAACTTTGCACCGAGTCAATGGTGTCCAGGTGGTAAATGTGGTAATTATGTATGTATTGATTAGTGTTTTTGCGAGTGCATAGCCTATTTTATATACTCATGAAGAATTGCTTTAAACATGTTGAATGCAGCATAGCATTTCTTTTTACAACAGTTTTAAGACAGCCAGGTTTGACGTTGGCGGGTTATAGAAATCAGTCAGTGTGCGTTGTTTGAGTCAGTTAAATAAACTGTGGAACATGGTGTGAGCTGTGCAACTCTAAGTTGCACTGTTGATCCGGACAACACTGCTAAAAACCTGGGTGTCATGATGGATGACGTCTATCATTCTCTTAGCACATTTTCTCTGTAGTGCAGTCCTGCCGCTATGCACTGTACAATATTAGACAAATCAGACCGTACCTGACCCAATATACTGCTCAACTCCTGATACAGGCCACGGTCACCTCTCGCCTCGACTACTGCAACTCCCTCCTACCTGGCGTGCCTGCTTGTGCGATCCAACCATTGCAAATGGTCCAGAATGCAGCAGCGCGACTGGTTTTCAATCAACCCAAAAGGGCACATGTCACTCCACTCTACAGCAACCTACATTGGCTCCCGGTGGCTGCCAGAATTCAACACAAGGCTTTCAAGCTAGCCTACAAAGTCTCATCAGGATCACGTCCCATCCAGAGTGTTGAGATCCGCTAATACAAACCGTCTGGCCGTACCCTCGCCTACCCTAGCAGTTGCTACAAGAACAGCAACATCCCTCTCTACCTTTAAAAAGACCCTTCTCTTCCGAGACTGCTTCCCTTCCTAACTAAACTAACAAAACTACGTAACAACCACTAAACCAACTCTTTCCCTCTGTGCCTCATTCTTGTATAATTCTCCCTGTGTAGGAAGAATGTGTGTCTGTGGTGTCCCTGCTGTGGGAAAACTTACTTAGGCACATGCATCTCCTTGTATATATGAAGGTAGTCTGCTTACTCCTCTACACCCATGTTAGCTTATGTCTTCCTTTTTGTAAGTCGCTTTGGATAAAAGCGTCTGCTATGTGTAATGTAATGTACAAAATTACTTGACACGCACCTCAGTCCTCCACAAACAATAATCCTTAGCAGAATTGTTTTCCACCAGCACATGCAGAATGCGGGTAAGTTAATCCAGCGTTATGTAGCCAACCTCCTTGGCTTACTCTCTGTAAATTCAGGGTCATGGAGGAGGAAATGAAAAGAGATTAGCTTGCTGAACATGTATACATACTCGGTTGCCATGTCGCTGAGTAATGGCGACATGCTACAAGTTGCTCCCCTACTCTGTGTTGTTTTATTGTTTTTTAGTATACATTTACGCACATCTAATTTTCTCGTCTATGCTTGCGCTACTCTCCTAAGCATTACAAATAGCATCACAGACAGTGCACCTTTTATGGCTTACCTACAGATTGTTTGCAAATCCACTAGTGGTCAAACTCACAGGCAGAAAAGATGAAGACAAGGCGGCGTCCTGGCTAGATGGGAGACGGGAGTCCTGCCAGGCCTCCTGTCCTTACCATTTTGTTGGCCAACCGCTAATCCATAGAAAACGAACTGGCCGAGGGACGTGCACGAATACAGTGTGCTTTGTATCCTCGAGACTTGGCGTCACCCAAACACTCTGGTCCTTTAACCTGTTGACTTCTCTGGAGCCAACCTGTTGGAGTATCTGACGGTCAAATGCTGCCCGTTCTATTTACCAAGACAGTTTTCCTCTGTGCTGCTCACAGTTGTTTACATTCCACTTAATGCTGCTGCTGCATTTGCGCTAGATGGACTGTACGCTGCTGTCTGCAAATAGGAAGTGATTTCCATCATCTTGGGTGACTTCAACCACTGCTATTTGAAGACTGTCCTCCATAAATACTATCACCATTTTTCCTGTCCCACAAGAAGCAATTGGACCCTTGACCAAAGGGCTTGTGTAAGGTCAGTTTCCCATGAATCTGAACTGCAGGACTGTTTTGATACAACTGTATGGTCGGTCTTTGAAGATTAATCTCCGACCCTGGATGAGTGTGACGACATGGCGACAGACTATATTAGGTTCTGCATGGACTTGTGTGCCCTCTCAGACCATCTTTTCCTTCCCCAATCAAAAGCCCTGGAAAAATAACGATGTTCGCCTGTGTCTCAGGGAAAGAATGGGTATCGCTGCAAGAATAGAAATTAACCTGTGTATCAAAAACTGAATTTCAGCTTTATAACAAATATATGTGGATCATTTTTAAAATCCAAGATATACACAGTTAAAATGTGTCCCGTATTTTTGAACCACCCTGTATTTATGTAGCCTGGTCAAAACCAGCCCCTTGTACTACACTGCATTTCGTACAGAGGACCTGGCTGTGGTTCCAATGACATGGTAATACTAACTGTATATGTGTAGCACAATCCCTATAAGATGCAGCTCCAAATGCTCCTGCTAGTGTCCCCAGGGAGCGATGGGTGAGGGGGGGGGGGGAAACCTTTTTGCATTGGGTTGTTTAAATATAGAAAGAAACCTCAGGCAGAACCGTGGTCCCCAGGGGGAGCCCATCTGCCAGGTATAGTGGTTCGTCAGCAATGACGTCAACTTTGTGTGCTACATTTGAATTGTAGTGCATAGGCAGGCTTATAGCCAGGCAGATCCAAACATTTTAAACTTCAGCAGCCTCTACACCTCCAAAGAGAAAATGTTTCTCTACAGCAGAGGCAGAGTCTTTGTACAAAATGAAGTGTAATACGAGGGGCTGGTTTACCAGTATTCAGTATTTGTGAATCGTACAGTGATTTTTCCACTAGCGTGAATAAACGCATTTTTAAAAATCCGCCTTTTGTCAGTATTTCTTGCATTTAGAATGCCTCTCTTAACATGAATGACAGGAATCCCCAAAAGTTCTCTTTTTTTTACTGTTTTAACACTAACTTTTCTTCGAAAAAAAGAAATGCAAACTGATCTCGAGCTAACTCTGTCACCACACATTGCTGGTGAAGTCAGTGTAAATGTATTCCAAAATGACTCAACCGTCGCTAACTAAGTGCTAAGCCAATCTGATGACATTTGCTTTTCCTGGCAAAACACTCTTAATTTAGAGGACACACTGCAATTACTGTTGCTACGGCCAACACCCAGTCAGCTCTATACCTCTGGTTGTCAAGCTAGCCTTTCCAGTGTTCTGTTTAGGGGAGTCCAAATGCATCATCATGTTGGTTTCAGACCTACTACATAGGCCTTAAAGTGTTTTGAGATCTTTTCAATTTAAGAAATGTAGTAACTACTCTTTTGATCTTTGGAATGTACAAGGCTTCACTTTAGAAAAAAATAAATATGTGCAAATTTTTCATTTTTAAAGGTGACCCAGTAGCCTATCATACTGGCACTTAATGCAATTTTTGTTTAGCACTAAGCAGTAATGAGCAGAGCTGCCTGGTGCTACTTTGAATGAAGGCGGACATGTCAGTGACTGAATAGGTGGAAATTTTCACTCCACTCATGACCTCTGGCTGTGGCAAAACTCAACAGTAACTCACCCCAAGCTAACCTTGGTCCAAGTTACATCAGCCTTTGATAATACAGTGCTAGGATGCTTTGGAATTCCCAACATCTTTAACATCTTTGGGCCAGAGATCTTGGCGTCAGGGAACACAACCCATGTTGAGGGGAGGTGTGTGTGCGTGTGCGTGCGTGTGTGTATACTGGGTATGTGTGTGTGTGTACATGGCTGGTCGATCTTTTGCTGAGTATGTGTACTGATGTAGATAAAATGCTGGACACTGTAGAGCGCTGCTGCATGCTGTCTTTATTTCTATCTTAGCCTGTTTTTTTTCTATTTCTCACCATTTATGTCTCCCCCATTTTTTTTATCTCTCTCCCTCTCTCTCTCTCTCACTCAGTTCATATTCTGTCTTTCTGTCTGTGGGCATTTTTAGATGTTCAACTATTACTTTGCTCACCTGCCTCCCCTGTTCCTTGTCTAATTTTAATCTCTTCCTCTTGCTCTCTGTCTCGCTCTCTTACTTCCTCTCCCTCTCCGTTGCTCTTTCGCCCCCTATCTTTTTCACTCCTGCTCTCCTGTAGTGGCCTCTGTGATATTAACTTTCTTGTCTGTCTTTGCAGTTCCTGTGAAGTGGTGTGGTCCAGTGTTGTGATCTTGTTTGTCGTCTGTTGTTTTCTCTTTCTCTGTTCTTTTTTCTCTTTTCTTTTTGTTCTGTTTTCTTCTTTCTCTGTCTGTCTCTCTCTGTCTCTCTCTCTCTCTCTCTCTCTCTCTCTCTCTCTCTCTCTCTCTCTCTCTCTCTATCTATCTATCTATCTGTCTCTCTCTATCTGTCTGTCTTTCTCTCTCCTCTAACCGGTCTACTAATGTTGGGTTGTGAACGCAGCGTTGGGTAGCAGCAGATCTTACAAACTGCTAGACTGGAATAGTTGCCCCACAGGTACCTAACTAAGCCACACACATCTCCCTCTGACACTATGGCAGCTCAGTGACACACATATACACACTCCTCACAAACACACACTCTGTGTTGCATATTTCGATTGTAAATTAGTCACACACACTATACATTTAGCATGGCTCAGTCACACATACAAAGTGATTACAGCAAACTTTAGCATCACAGCTAATTTGAATTCAGTAACCCATTACTTGCATCTTAGGTTTTTCCCAAGCATTTTGTTCAGTGAGCTGCCATACCCTCTGCTGGTGTGTATGTCTTGTGGTGGCTGAGTGTGTGTAAGAGGAGTATGTGTGTGTGTGTGTGCAGCATGTGCTTTTTGGCTGCTTTTTTGCTGCTTTGGCTGTTCTTGCAACCTCACCCCAACCCCCTGCCTCCTTTCCCCAAACCCTGGTCACATGATTACATGTGTAACCAATTAGTGGGGTGGTCTCTAGCAGTCTCACCTCCATCTCCAGATAGACAGCCCTGACCACACCCCTTCATGGTTACTGTTGCTATGCCAGTAGAACAGCAAAGAGATAATTCTAAGAAAAATCAGAGGAAGGGAGAGCAAAAGCAGAAAGAAAGCAGTAGAGAGAAATTGGATGTCTTTCTCTGTTCAAAATGGCATTTCTTTTGGTGTGTTGTATGGAATGGGCTGTGTGTCCCTCTGAGAGGGCTTGCAGCTAGAGAGGGGGTGTCCCATGCTGTTGATGTTTTGGGGTAGTGCCAGTATAGCAATGTTTTTTGGTCTGGTACCAGAACTATGAACCTCACCTTACAAGCACAGAGAGAGAGACAGAGAGAGAGAGAGAGAGTGTGTGTATGTGTGTGTTTGTGTGTGTAAGAGAGAATGCGTGTGTGGGCGTAACAGTGACAGACAGTTGAAGACAGAAATTGAGGGGATTTCTAGCACATGATTGCCTGGGTCATGTATATTTGTTTCGTGGTTGGGGGGCTGAGTGGGCCTTTTAAACACTACGGTCCTTTTAAGTAAGGTATGTGTTTAGGTTTCTGGATTTTGGTCTTCATACAGCACTGGATATCTGTCTAAAGTCATCATACTGCACCAGATGTAATAAGCCTGTGTGTATTTTTCAGGTCTACAAAACAACAACGTAAAAACGTGTAGATAAGTGTGAGGTGAAAGATGGATTTCACATATTACAGATGAGATGGGTCTTGACACATTATAAAGTGTGCTGCCTTTAAAAGTTCAGAGGAAGCTATGAAACCTCAGTATGGTGATGGTGAAAGCTCAGTGTAAAGTTGGCAAGGCTAACTAGCACATTACTGCAGACACACTGATGCAGCCCTAGCTGCTAGTAGTGGTAACTACTAACAGTAGCAGTGATGGCTGATGAGGGTTTGTGTAGCCTTCACTGCATGAACCACCCGCAGGAACCACTAGCGATGGAGACAGTGATTAGGCAGCAGTGGGCACTGGCAGGAACCACTAGCAACATTAGAGGAGGCTAGAGATGGCACAGGTGTGTGCAGTGAGTGTGCAGCCCCTACTGCTAGCGCATGTGTTTTAAGCAGAATGGCTGCGTTTCGCTGAGTTTCTCTGTAGGGTCCTAATGTTGTTGTTCCCAGTAGTAGTATACTGTACTGTAGTAGGATGTAGCAGTGATATTTAGGTTATAAAGACAGCACAGTGTTTCAAGAAAAACATGTTTTAACACGAGTGATTGACAAATCAATAAGCCCTGTCTCACTGTCTACCTGTCTGTCTTTGTCTCTCTCTCCTTTTCCTCTGTCTTTGTATTAGTAGGTCTATTCTTTTCTCTCTCTCTCTCTCTTTCATTCTTTCTTTCTTTCGTTTTGTATGTACCCCCCCCCCCCCCCGCCCCCCGGCTCTCTGCTCTTCTGTTGGGGGCGGTCCCACTCAGCAGCCTGCATGATGGCTCACTCATGTATTATTAGAGGTGGGTGTGGCGGCCAAAGTTGATGGAATCACTAATGCTTCATCGTCATTGTCACCCTTCTCTACCTAAGTTAGCACGGACCCCTCTGTCTCATAGTGTGTGTGTGTGCTTGTTAAGACTGCGACTGTGCAGACTGCACAAATTACTGTTATACTATTCTGTGTATATCTGTCTTGTGTGTGCATGTGTGGGTGTGTGTCTGTGTGTGTGTGTGTATGTGTGGGTGAAAGAAATTCTTGGGGAATTGTTTGGCAAGCCATTGTATCTAATGTGAGTTTGTCCATATGTATGTGTGATGGTGCGTGCTTTTGTGTGTGTGTGTGTACGTGTGTGGTGTTGCGTGTGTGTGTTGCAGATGAACCAGAGACACGTGATGCGTGGTGGGAGGAGCTTCGCCAAGAGATCAAGTCTCACGCCAAAGCGCTCGGATGCCACGCCGTCGTTGGGTACAGCGAGTCCACCAGCATCTGGTATGCACGCACACACAAATGCAAACGCACAAATGCACACAAATACTGCTTATTGTTCATAGAAAAAAACTGACAAGATGCAAACAGTTACAGTTACACCCAAAAACACAACACACTAATCCATCTCTCCAAAAACTGTACACACCATCACTTTACGGCTTGTTTATGTGAATTCTGTCACTGACATAACTGATGTGTGTTTGTGCAGTAAGGATGTGTGTAACCCATATATCTGTTTGTGCATAATGGTCATGTGTAACCTATGTGTATGTTTATGTGTTTGTGCAGTGGGAAGTGGTTTAACGAGTGTCTGTGTTTGTGTTTGTGCAGAGAGGAGGTGTATGTGTGTGTGTCTACAGCAAGTGTAAGTCGTGTGTGCGTGCGTGTGTGTGTTTGTGCTGTGAAGTGTGTAACCTGTGTATGTGTGTGTGTACCTGCAGCGAGGAGGTGTGTATCCTGTCTGCGGCTGGAACGGCTGCCGTGCTGAGCTGCCGGTTGCTGCAGGATGGTTGCCTGGACGTGCTCACAGAACACAGGTTGTCACGACAACTGCCCCTCTTTCCCTCCGGGTCAGACAAGGTCGAGTTTGATTTGGGTAGTTCTGGCTCGCTAGGGTAGGTCTCACACACAGATACACACACACACACTCACGCTTGCGGACACACACACACACACACACACACACATAACGTTTTTTTTTTTTTTTTTACCCCCACAGAGCTTTCAACTAAAATCTACTAATCTGGCCAGTGGTTTGTGTGTTTGTGTGTGTGTGTGTAGGCGGGCACATGGGCGTATGTCCATTTCTGCCTAGGATAATTTTAAGGTACTAACCGTATGAAGTGGGAAAAAATGCCTAAATGCCTTTTAGTTAGAAATGTTTTATTTATATTCATAGTTACTATTAGTGCACACTGTTAGTGCAAAGACACACAAGAGATTAGCAATGCAATGGGTAAGATTAAACAAAATTTAAGCTAAATCATGACTAAAAACTCAAAAGAGTCTGTATTGCTAACATCTGGGAATTGTTGCTCTCTAGGATGGATTGTAGATTGTGAAGCTAAATTGTGCAGGGAGTATTCTACAAAGCAGGTTTAGTCCCTTACCAGCAGAGGTGTCAACAAAAACCCTGTCGTGGGATTTCACTAGTTAATCTACCTGTCTGATGATTTCTGTGGTCATTAGGAGCAGCTGCTTCAAAAAGTGAGTTATCATTTCACAGGGTTAATATGTTTTTGAAGCTGGGATTGACATCTCTGCTTACCTAGGTATATTAAGTAAAGAGTATGTGGTAAATCTCCTAAAGGGAGAGCCCTTTGGCTTTGTATTTCTAGGGAAAATTAAGACAAATGACTACCCCTTTGGGGTGGTTTAACACTCACTCTTAAATTATCTGGGTTAGTCTAGAACCCCCCCCCCCCCCCTCCCCAGCTCTATCTTATTCTAAAGCTGTTATGACCGTGATGCCATCCTCAGGTGCCAAGACACTAAAATGTGTTATGGTTTGAACATTACCTTCTTGTCACAGGTGCTGAAGTACTTGATGAGTGTTAACAGGAAGTTACTGCTCCAGTGGTGTAGTGTATTCAAGAGGATATTATTCTGTGTTGTGCAATTCTTAACATCTTTAGCACAATAGCACAGATGGTGTGAAAGTACTAGGTAATGATCATTAAGTTATCACATTAACTCGGATAGCATGAAAGCACTAGTAAGTGATTATGTTGATGTTTTTAGCATTTAACTCTGATACCTAAAGACAAAAGAGAGATATTATGATGATGGCCTTATGTTTCCAAGGTTCTATGTTCCTATGGCTCTATTCCCCCAATTTTATATGGTAACTAATGAGATTATAACAAAGGGTACTATGTTTCCGGGAGCCTGCGTTACCCAATTCAAGGGTCCTATGCCTCCAGGGTCCATTGTTCCCAGGTCTCTATGTTCCCCAGCGCTATAAAGCACATAATACGCCCTTGGAGAAGCCCAGGTATTATGCATGATGAAATAGTAGTAGTAGATAATTTTATTGTTTCTGTGGGGCAGTCGGAGTTGCAGCACAGTTACAATCATGACAGGACACCAAATATGTGAAACGGCTACAGACAACATACGAAACATTCTTTCTACCCACACTAGCACATTATCCATTGGGTTTGACCAGGCCAGCTGTATGACTGGCTTACTCTAAATCATTTAAAGCTTTAATTGCTTGTAGGCTATTGTTTTAGTCCTCTGCATTGACAGCAGAAGTAATCTGGCTGCTGCTGGTGTTTGGCAAAAAAATGGCACGTGACAACCCCTAATGTGTGACAACCCCTAATAACTTGAGGAGTTTGATATAGAAGCAATTTGGATTTTGAACTGGTGGTCAAACTATGAAGAAGGACATAGTGGTATGCGAACTGCGATTGTTACTTTTCATATCACAGCAGCACTACAGCTATAGGGGGCATATGCAGCATCATCCAGATGAATACAAAGTCCTAGACACAGTAGAGCCCCCTGCTCAACAGCCAAGACTGACAAACTTTTTCCCCTGTCTGCACCTCTACCTGCTGCATGTCCAGAGCGAAGCACAATGAACTGTTGTTGAATTCGCGACCTGAAAAATGCTTTGTGATTTCTGTGCTATTTTATTCGATTTGACTTCCGCTCATACACAAGGTTTTCAGTTAACCTTAGATAAGCATTCACACTTTTTACCTTAAATATGTCTTACCAAGAAATCACAAATATGGAAAGTGTCGCGCCCAGGTGCTAGTTAGTGCCAAAGGCAGGCTGTGGCGGTCATACCACGTACCGCTATGTGGTACATCTAGTATCTTGTGGAATAACTTCGGCCAGGCGTTGCAATCAAAAAGACCACATTTTTTAGACCTTGGGTTCCACAAGATATATTAACTCAGCCCACAAATTTTCATTTGGGGTGTAGGGCCAGCTATGGAAAATTGTACTTGTAAAAATTAAGGTTTTGAATCGGCAGTATCTTGGCCAGAGAAAGTCATTATTACATCAAGTTTGCCATGTAGGGCCACTAATCCAACGTCTTGAAGCACACCATTTTATAAGCCTTGTCCTATAGGGGGGCACTATAATCCCCCAAAATTCCTGTTTCCCCACACACCCTGAGATGAAAGTAAACTAACTTCTCCACGAGCATTCATCTGATTGTCAAAAAATGTGGTGTGTCGGTCGAAGTTACACACCAATCAATATTTAAAGCATTGTTTGTTATTACACTACACTTATCCTGTTTTAAAATTGTTCACATTTCATGAAATCTCCCTCACCACATTGTGTAAACCTCCTCTTACCTCTTACTAGATGTGAAGCTAAAATCAGTTTTTGCAAAGAGTGTTTGTACCTTAGGCTTGTCAAGCGCCACCTATGGAAAAATTTACCTGTGAAAATCTGGTTTTGGATCATCAGTATCTGTATATTATTGTATCAAATTTGCTATATAGGAGCACTACTCCAACCTCTTGAAGTACATTATGTTTTGTAAAATTGTGTTCAATTGGGGGCGCTATAAGTAAACACTCATTCCATAAGGCACTATAAATCCTTTGTGCTGCACACAGCACATTGCGGCGCAGTGCGGTGTCTCTAGTTGAAACATAGTTTGTAATTACACTGCACTCAATATCTTGCTTTGTAATTGTCCAAATTTCATTAAACCTCCCATACTCAATGGGCACAACATTCCTTAAGACCACACCACATTTTATAACATCTTGTGTGTAGGTGGTTCTGTTCTCCTACAAAATCAGTTTTTACAAAATAACTTACCAACTGTTGCAACCAAAAAGACCAAAATGTTTTTAGACCTTAAGCTCAACTAGGTATATGAACTCAAGCCATAAATTATATTTAGTATGTAGCGCCACTTTGCAAAAAATTGCGAAATTGTAAAAATTAAGGTTTTGAAGTCGTTTGCCATTTTCCATTTAGGACTACTACTCCAACCTCTTGAGCACATTGTTTTGTAAACTTTGTCCTATAGGGGGCGGTATAATTCTTAAAAGTCAGATTTTGGCTAGTAACTACAAAACGGTAAGGTATTGGTAAGGTAAGGTAAGGTAAACATTTTTTTTTTCGCGAAGGGCTAATGTGTATTAAGATGAGCCTGGCTGTCACACCAAGCACGTAGACGGAGCTTGGTCTATCAAACCTCCCATAAACAGGAAGTTCTCACAGGTAGGATCAATGGGCGTCTTTTAAATCCTGTGTACTACTGGACAGAGCTGCAACCAATCAGACCGCTGTTTCCGATGATGGATGCATAGTGTTTGTGTTTTATTTGTGCCCCATTTCTTGGGCAAAAGAAGAACCAAAAATAGGCAGGTTGGCCTGACTGACTTGAACGCAAAATTCTGTGTAGCGTCACAGGCAGTATGGGCAGACCTAGGCTATGTTAAGATAACACTGAACGTGACTTTTGACTTTGGGGAAAATAAGGCCATGGGAACATAGCTGTGCTGTCCATAAAGGTTCTAGTTAGTGATTGTTAGTGTTTTTTAAAGATTTGCCACATAACCTGAGAGAGTCTGACAGTACCAGTACTAATGTAAGTAATTTTGTTAGTATTTCAGCACATTAGGTATTTTGGTTAGTGACTCTTTGCAGATAAAATGCGTAGTTATGTCTGATTTTAGCACATTACCTTGTTACACATTACCTACAGTAGATTGTATTATAACTATATAGTGGTCTGATTAATCTTTAGGTGTTGAGATGTGAGATGTACCCTAGTCTTGCAGAGCCAAAATATTTCACTTGTAGAACTAAGTCCCAACTCACTGAAAGTTTGGCTTGAAGTATTTTCACATAATCAGTTTAATTAAATTTGACTCTGTAAAAAAGGTTTATCCGTTTGCCCCAGTAAAAGGCAACACTAGTAAACAAACCAGTACCAGGGGGAAATGACTTTCAATTCTGCATCTTGTATTGTTCAAATTCATGTAAATAACTTAAAACACAAGGGGCTCTATTTTCACGATCATACGCGCGAGAATTTATACTCTCATTCCCTTTAAGAGCCAGCGGGCGCATTGTCCATGGCCTGTTGCTATTACGAACGCGGATTTACCAGGACAGGAGGAGCTTTTCGGTGGAGGAGACCTGCTCGTGCGTGAAGTAAAAGCGCGTGAGCAGTTAATATTCCGGGGATGGAAAGAATCCCCCCAAACCTCCGCGGGTCAAAAAAGTATGGGAGGAAATATCTTCAGTAATTGTGTCCTCCTTTGGCAAGAAGAGAACTTTCGAACAGTGCCCAAAGCGGTACAACAACGTTAGAAGACGGGAAACAAAAGCTGTAAACTCAAAGGAAACATCAAAAATAAAAGGTGGCGGTCCATCAAACCATTAGTCCACTAGTTTTTTTTTTTGATGATTAGTCCATTTCATTTTTTTACAACTTGCCACGCTGTTTATTAAGTAAACTGCAGAACATTGCAATTGCTGTTGATTTAAAACGACAAAAGAAACTGCAGAACATTGCTATAAACTGCAAAACATTGCTATACTCTTATTATTTCTGCCTGTTTGCTTACTAAAACATAAAAATACATAGCTATACAGGCTATACATGTTGCAACTTTTCTGCCAGTTCAGCTCACCTCCCTGGCGCAGCAGCATGTGCATCGGGGTTCAAAGCGTTGTGCGCCCCTAAAATAGCGCGACTGATGAAAAAACATGGTTTATGCTCATCATCGGCGCAACTGGTTTATGCGTCCTCATAATAGCATCTGGTGCGCTTTGCGCCAGACCGCACCTCTTCTTTTTGCTGCCACACCCGTGAGGGCACAGTGTCATTCGCTATCTAGACAACGTGATTTTTTTGCCTGAAAAAATGAACGATGCGCCGGCACAAAATAGCAATGACAGCATGCGCATGTCGCGAATGCACAATGCGCCGCGGCAAAATAGGGCCCAAGGTGTTTTACTCTGAATCGTCCCTTCAAGGCTCTGTGAGACTCGGTGCATTCTGGTGAAACGGCTTTGCTGTCTGTGTGTGTTTGTATGTTTGGAGGTGAAGTATGAATGTTTGATGGAAATGTGTGCGTGTATGTGTGTGGAGGTGGGGTATGAGTGTTTCATGGAATGTAGGTGTGTGTGCTTATCCCACTATGGATTCCTTTGTGTGTCAGGTGTGAGGATTTGGCGCCACCTGGCTGCGGCTTCTGTCATATTCCCTACGACGAGCTCAACATGCCCTTTCCTGCCCAGCTGTCCTACTGCTACTGTTGCCGCAGAGCCAAAGTGCCAGACGTGCTCTTCACCACCATAGACCTGCCCACTGAGGCTAATATCACTGGCAAAGGCTGTCTCATACAGGCCAGGTATATACACGCGCACACACGCATACACTCACACACATACATGTGTGCATGCACTCACACACATACACCGAGTAGCTTACACATGCCCTCCATCACCACAGACATGTCCACAGAGGGTAGCAGAAAGTGAGGAAGAGCTGCTTTACACAGGCACCGACTTTCATTCATACAGACACATACACACACACAACCATGTAGACACACACACAGCCATGTAGACACACACAGAAGCCCACATAATAGCTGGTGTCACAGGCCAGGCCAAGGCCATTTCTGGGCTAGTTGGTGCGGCTCAGGGACACTATTCTGTACTGGTGGGTCTGGACCTGAGTTCGCAATTTGTTGTTAATTTAAATGCTGTATTTGGACTGGTGGGTCAGTCTTCATCATGCAAATGTGCAAGGAATGATACTCCACATTTCTTTGTTGTTTTAATGATAAATGCTGAGCAAACAAATTGTAAGTTTACTACCGGTTACCCCAGAAGCCCTAGCATCATTTTAATCCCATATTTCCTGGCAAATATCTTATAGAAACAAAACAACGATAATAATGGACCCAGTAAGACAAACGCTGTGCTGATTTTTACATCATTTTATGCATAATAAACGGCACATTTTGAGAAGTCATTGTGTTGTGTTTTTTAACCATGGGTAACTAGCACCTGGGCGCGCCATTCTGGACAGCTGCTTTTGGCCCGATAGTCTGGACACCGCTATTGGCATATACAGTTTATGGTCTTTACCACCTAGACCTGGATGCACTGAAGCCCAGTGCACACATGCGCACGCACGCACACACAAACACACACACACACACACACACACACACACACACACAGATGTTGACCGCTTGCTTTTGGTGTGTCAGGCTCTGTCGTCTGAAAAAGAAGGGGCAGGGTGAGGGCAACGCCACATGCATCAGCAGCCTGCTGCCCTTCATGGAGTACGAGCTACACACTCAACTCCTCAACAAGCTCAAGCTGCGTGCCATGAACGCCCTCTTTGGTCTCCGCATCCAGATCAGCGTTGGAGAGAACATGCTCGTGGGACTTGCAGTGAGTGTGTGTGTATGTGGGGTCGCAAACTAGCAAAAATGCACTATTTAGTCACGTTAGTCAAGTCTGCGTGGGACAGATGGAGTAAAAATTCTTAAAAACCCAATCAACACAGGCATGAGTAAAAAGAGGTACCATCTTTAATTACGATCAGACATAGAAATCATGACCAGGGATATGCTGTCAGCAGCACAGTTCTAGCAGCAAAATCCAAAGTTCTTTGCCATGACACCCCATGTTATAAAGGATTACATCATCACACAGATTTCACATGAACTAGTGTCTTCACAGTTGTGCATGCAATGTTCATTCTCCTGTCTTACACACAATACAGTGCTGTGCAAATCTTTTTGCCCCCTTGCTGATTTTTTAGTCTGTTGCTCGTTTGACACACTTAACCTTTACATATTATCAAACAAATTGAAACAGTATACAAAGATAACCTAAGTATTCAGAAAATGCAGTTGTCCTGGACTGTTTTTTTTTTTTTTTCGGTAAGAGAAAAATCCTATCCAAACCTACATGACCCTCTGTGAAAAAGTAATTGCCCCCTTGTTAAAAAGCTGAGTAATTGTGAATAATCTTAATATTGGGGAAAGCTGAGTTCAATTTCATGGCCACACCCAGACCTGACTGCTCCCAGACATTTCCATTTAGGAGATCACTAACATAAAACCTGTCTGACAAGGTGAGAGATTCCCTACTGAACACACATCACCATGCCGCGTTCCAGTGAGCTTCAAGAGCAAACAAGAAACAAGATTATAGAGATGTATCAGTCTGGAAAAGGATACAAAGCCATTGGTAAATCTTTGAGACTCCATCGGAGCACTGTCAGAGCCATCATCCATAAATGGAGAAGGTATGGAACAGTAGTGACCCTTCCCAGGAGTGGCCGACCTACCAAAATGACTCCAAGAGCATGGCGCAGACTAACTACTGAAGTCACAAAAGATCCAAAAATCACTTCTAAACAACTGCAAGCCTCACTTGCCTCAGTTAATGTTAATGTTCATGACTCCACCATTCGAAACACACTAGGCAAAAATGGGATTCACGGAAGAGTTCCATGGCGAAAGTCACTATTGACAAAAAAGAATATCAAGGCACGACTCACTTTTGTCAAGACTCATCTGGATCATCCCCAAAGCTTTTGGAACAATGTCCTTTGGACTAATGAAAATAAGGTTGAACTTTTTGGGCAGAAATGCATCCCGTTACATCTGAACACTGCATTTGAGAAAAAGAACATTGTGCCAACAGTGAAACATGGTGGAAGAAGCGTGATGATCTGGGCCTGTTTTGCTGCTTCAGGACCAGGACAACTTGCTATGATTGATGGAACTATGAATACTGCTCGCTACCAAGACATCTTGGCGAAGAATGTTCGGCCATCAGTTCGACACCTCAAACTAAAGCGCTCCTCGGTTCTGCAACAGGACAATGATCCAAAGCCCACCAGCAAATCCACCTCTGAATGGCTGAAAAAGAACAAAATGAGGGTTTTGGAGTGGCCCAGTCAAAGTCCTGACCTCAACCCCATTGAGATGCTATGGCATGACCTTAAAAAGGCTGTTCATGCCCGAAAACCATCCAATCTGGCTGAGCTCAAACAATTTTGCAGAGAGGAGTGGGCCAAAATCCCATCACAGTGATGTGAAAGACTCATCGCTTCGTATCGCAAGCGCTTGTTTGCAAGCTACTAGATTTAGGGGGGCAATTACATATTCACATGGGCCTTTCTTTGCAGGTTCCTTGCAGGTTTTCCCCTTAATAAATTAAATTGGCACAAATAAACTGCATTTTGTGTTTACTTGTGTTTTATCCTTGGATAATATTTAGGTTTGCTTGATCTGAAATGAATGACCGTGACAGAAGTGCAGATAAAGTCAAAAATTGGTCAGGGGGCAAATACTTAAGCACAGCACTGTATATGAGCTCTTGCTTCCATATCCCTTGTGAGTCTCACGCTGGTTGCATTACCCATTCCAAAACAACTATTAACTAGATGTGCCACATAGTGTTACATGGTATGACTGCCGGACTGTATTGACATGTGGGAACTGTTGGTATGATGAGTGTATGGTAGAGCATTGTTGTGAGGTGAGAATTTGTGTGGAAATCATTTCCCGAAGGTAAGCATGGATGTGGGTTTTGAATGAATGACATTCTATGCATTTATACAGCATGTAGGAGTGATTTGTGCAAGGGATAGATGTCATAGTATGTATGTAGGCTACATGTGTTATTATGACCGCCGCTAGCGAAGCTAGCGAAAGCGGTCATTATAGTGTTGCCGAGACTTTTTTCCCTTTTTTTTTTTTTTTTTCCCCCCCAACCGATTTTTCGTCAACGATTGCCAGGACACTGAAACTCTGGGTGACATGAATCTTTGTAGGCATATAGCCCTAGAAGTTTTTGAGCGAATAGAAGCTTTTGGCCCCCAAGGGCCACCCCCCCCCCCCCACTGTGCCAGTGTCCATTAAAGAGGGGGAGACGCCGAAAAGTTTTTGCTGAATAACTCAATGAACGTTTTACCGAATAACTGAAATTTTTGTGATATGTCGGTGTTACAGAGGCGTATCGACCCAGCCCATAAACACTCACTTAAAGTATAGCGCCACCTAGTGATATGGGTACGTGCAAAAATTGGGATTTTATATTGCCAATATCTTGGACAGAGAAGGTGGGAACTGCACGAAATATGTCATGCACGATCAGCACAAAGACCTCTAAAAGCACAGCACATGCCATCAAATTTGTCCCATAGGGGGCGCTGTAATTGTACAAAATGTCGTTTTGTCTATTATCTAGAGAAGAGTAATGTTTACAAGCAGTTCTTTTTTGTCGTGACATCTGTTGACCCTCCTGCATTGAAAACACTGGTCGATGCCCACTTCCAACAAAAAGAATTTCCGTGAAATTTTAACATTGTGAAAGTGAAACCAAACAAACTCTTGTCAGAGGCCGTTCATGTGAATCTCACCAAATTTGGTACATGTCATCTACAGACAATGATGACGAAACGTTATCAAAGGATTTGTCTTGAGATAAACCGTTTAAAAGTTATATGTCAATGAAAATTTGAAACATAGCTTAAAGTTCTTCAAAAGTCCATATCTTGGCTTCTAATTTCTCCAATGTTGTGAAAATTGCCATGCCACCTCTAAACAGCTTTCTGTTCATGTGCATCAAATTTTGTGATATTTTGTCAAAGGGTACAATGTTTTTTGTCGAAGTTAGGGGTCCAAAAACAGTTTTTTTTTAAAAAAACTCACCAACATTTTTTCCCAAGACAGTGATTTTGTGGTAGTATGTCGGGGTTACAAAGACGCATTGACCCCGCCCATAAACTGTCACTTGAAGCATGGCGCCACCTAGTGATGGGGGTAAATGCAAAAATTGGGATTTTCTATTGCCAATGTCTTGGACTGGGAAGGTGGGAACTGCACAAAATATGTCATGCACAATCAGCACAAGGACCTCTAAAAGCACAGCACATGCCATACAATTTGGCCCATAGGGGGCGCTGTAATTGTACTTATATTGACACGAACCATTGTAAAGTTACAAGTCGATGAAAACCTAGCTTAAAATCCTTCAAAAGTATATATCTTGGCTTCTAATTGCTCAAATTTAGTCAATGTTGACATGCCAAATCTACACAGCTTTCTTTTCATATGCATCAAATTTTGACGTTTTGTCACAGGGGGCGATGTTTCTTGTCAAAGCTAGTTGTCCAAAAACAGTTTTTGTTAAATACCTTGTCAACAATTTTGCCCAAGGCAATGATTTTGTGTTAGTATACTGGTGTTGCAGAGGCGTACCGACCCAGTCCATAAATACTCACTTGAAGCAAAGCGCCACTTAGTGATATGATTATATGTAAAAATTGGGATTTTGCATTGCCAAGAACTTGCACCAAGAAGGTGGGAACTGCACAAAATATGTCATGCACGATCAGCACAAAGACCTCTAAAAGGTCAGCACAGTGCCATAGAATTTGGCCCATAGGGGCCGCTGTAATTGTACAAAATGTAATTTTGCCTATTATCTACACAAGGCTAACATTTACAACCAATTTTTTTGCCGTAAAATCTATTGACCCTCACGCATTGACAACACAGGTCAACGCCCACTTCCAATGAAAACAATTTCCATGAAATTTTAAAATTGCAAAAGTGAAAGTAAACAAACTCGTCATAGGCCGATCATGTGAATTTCACCAAATTTGGTACATGTCATCTACAGATAATGCTGACAAAAAGTTATCAAAGGATTTATCTTGAGATGAAGCAGTTAATTTCTTAAAAAGTCCATATCATAGCTTAGGGGTTGGCATGTCAGGTTTGACCATATTCAAGCCATTAGAAGCTGTGTTTTAATGTGCCAAATTGTGACATTTCATCGCAGAGATATTTCTGTTCAAACCCAGATGTCACAAAACAGGTTTTGTTAAATAACTCGTCAAAAAGTTTGCCCAAGACTTCTTTCTTAGTATGTCAGTGTTGCAGAAGTGTGTCAACCCAGCCCATAAACACTTATAGCGCCACCTAGTGATATGGGTAAATGCAAACATCTGGCCAATAATATAATTAATATTATAATATTATGCCAATATCTTGCACCAAGGACGTGGGAACTAATAAAACATTTAGGCTACATACATACTATGACAACATCTATCCTTTTCACAAATCACTCCTGCACGCTACACAAACACACAGAATGTAATTTATTCAAAACCCAGATCCATGCTCACTTCCAGGAAATCATTTCCACACAAATTCTCACCTCACAACACTGCTCTACCGTACACTCATCATACCAACAGTTCGGCGGTCGGTCATACCATGTACCACCATGAGGTACATCTAGTTTCTTGTGGAATTACTTCTCGGCCAAGTGTTGCAACCAGAAAGACCACATTTTTTTAGACCTTGGGTCTATGAACTCAGCCCATAAATTTTCATTTGGGGTGTAGCGCTAGCTATGGAAAATTGTACTTTAAGGTTTTGAATCAGCAGTGCCTTTGCCGGAGAAAGTCATTATCACATTAGATTTGCCATGTAGGACCACTACTCCAACCTCTTGAAGCACATTGTTTTGTAAACTTTGTCCTGTAGGGAGCACTATAATTCCAAATGTTGTCCAATAACTACAAAATAATAAGATATAGAAACACAATTCCCATTTCCCCACATTTTCTGGGATGACCCCATACACACTAAAAGAACTGGACTGAGGGATGGCGTTGTTTTCAATGTGAGCCGATGAAGCCAGTTTTTCAATTTTTCGAATTGGTCACCAGGCTGCTGTGCAACCTCGGGAGCCAGCTTGGTGACATCGACCAATGAACTCGAATACGATAAACTGACTAGTAGAGGCTCAATCACAAATCAGACAGCATCCGATTATTTTCTTAATAAGTATATAGTACAATCACGCAAACTTAAGTGGAAGGCTAATATTGTACTTCGGGACTTGATTCTTCTTCTTCTAGCATTGGTTCCAGGCAATCTTACAAGCTAGCATGTTGAGGTAGCTAGCTAGTTAACATGTACATACCATGCTAACGTGTAACATAGCTTAGCCATTTTTCTTTGGGCTTTACTTGCATCAAATGGTAAAAAGCCATAAAAGTAACGATCCCTCTTACAAACTCCAATGCTACCTTTGTGGGAAGAGTTGCTGGAAATGTTTCCCCGGCATGAACACTAAATGGGCATGAGTATGGCTATGGCTTATTATCCAAACAGTAAAGTAAATGTCCTCCTGTGCGACAGAAAGTCACTAGTTTGAGACGTAACTTTTAGTATAATTTCAGATGTACTTTTTTAGAAGACAATGACATGGCAGATTTCAGATACAGCAAATATGTTTTGCTCTGTTTACTCCGGTGTACAACCAAAATTAAGGTTCTGAGCCCTTTACCCACATCAAACACAGGCCGTTCATCTGATTAAGAAATTTGGTGAAATCATGTGTAAAGAGCACCTTGAAAAATATTTCATTCTCTTTGTGCTGAATTTAACAGCACACTGTGGCGGTCATACCACGTACCGCTATGTGGTGCATCTAGTATCTTGTTTTGGAATGGTCCAAATTTCATGAAACCTCCAATACATCTTTATGGCCACACCATATTGCTTAAAATTGTGTGTAGGAGTCACCATTTTGTTTCGAAATGTGATGCTAAAATCAGTTTGCCAGCTGTTGCAACCAAGAAGACCAGAATTTTTTTATACCTTGGGCTTGACGAGGTGTATAAACTCGGTGCATAAATGTTCTTTTGGTGTGTATCGCCACCTAGGGAAAATTGCACATGTAAAAATCGAGGCTTTGAATTGACAGTATCTTGGCCAGAGAAAGCCATTATCACATCAAATTTGCCATGTAGGACCACTACTTTAACCCTCGTGAAGCACATTGTTTCATTAACTTTGTCCCATAGAGGGCACTATAATTGTCCATTTAAAAATATTGTATTGTCACTGTGAGTGTGTGATTGTTGTGTTGTTGCCTCACTGTGCTATCTGCCTTTTATATTACACACATAAAGGCACAAACACATGGTTCTTTATATACTTGTATGTAAACCAGTTCTGCTTTGGCAATACAAAAATTGTTATGCCACTAAAGTTAGCCAATTTAAATTGTATGTTTTGTTGTATGTGTTAATGCACTGTGTTCTAACTGTACTGTGCAGTACGAAAGCATTGTTATGCAGATGCTGTATGCATTAGTTGGTGTCATTTTGGTTTCCAACTATGGCATGTTGACGTCGGCTTCAAATGTGCAAGCTTGTGTAAAAGATTGACAAATTGCTAAAGAGCCATTCTTGTAGCCTGGCTGTAAACTGCAACAAGCTCGTAGATGGAGCTTGATCTGGCAACCTCCCACAGCCAAGAAGTTCTCAGAGACAGAGAAGTTCTCAGAGTTCGTTTTTCATTGGTTCCAGATTTTTCCGTTAGGCAGGTTGGCCAGACACGAAATTCAATGTGGCGTCATTGTGGAGGTTTACTAAAGCAAAAACTCAGTCATATTTCATGATTGTGTGTGTGTGTGTGTGTGTGTGTGTGTGTGTGTGTGTGTGTGTGTGTGTGTGTGTGTGTGTGCGCACACGTGTGCACGTGCCGCGTGCGTGTGCACACTTGGCAGTCTGCAACAGCGGTGTATTTGTCTGCACTGCCGTGCCCAGGGGGGATACAGATAGCGGGTAAGACTCCAGGAGACTTGAGCTATGAGCAGCACATGTCCAACATGCAGCGCAAGATCAATGACACCATCAACAAGAACCGGGAACTCTACCAGATCAACCCACCTGTAAGTCTCTCTCTCTCATATACACACAATGATTGACACTCTCACAGTGTTTCCCATACATTGACAAGAGTTTGGCGGCCTGTCGTGATCTCAACCTGCTTTTTTTGTGATTCTCCCCCTTGTCATCACACCCCTTTTAAATGCATTTCATTGGCTCTTGTTCTGTTCTGCTATGGTTCTGTCCTGTAGGAGGTTGTTGAAGAGCTGATTGGTTCTCCCATCCCTGAGCCACGTCAGAGATCCCGCCTCTTCCGCTCCCACTCAGAGAGCTCTGATGAGCTGTCAGAGCTCGATCTGTCCCATGGCAAGAAGGATGCCTTTGTCCTTGAGGTCCGTGTCTGTGTATGCATAGATCACTTTATTACGACTGCTTTTTTTTCTCACTGATTTTTTTTTTGTCAACGATTGCTGACACTGGAACTCTGGGGGACATGAATCTTTGTAGGCATGTAGCCCTAGAACTTTTTGAGCGACTAGAAACTTTTGCCCACCCCCCGCTGTGCCAGTGTCCATCAAAAAGGGGGAGGCACCCGAAAGTTTTTGCTGAATAACTCAATGAACATTTCACACAACATGACATTTTTGTGATATGTCTGTGTTACAGAGACATATCGACCCAGCCCATAAACACTCACTTTAAGCATAGCGCCACCTAGTGATAAATTAGTGGTAAATGCTAAAATTGGGATTTTGTATTGGCAATATCTTGGACCAATATGCCATGCACGATCAGCACAAAGACCTCTAAAAGCACAGCATATGCCATAAAATTTGACCCATAGGGAGCGCTGTAATTGTACAAAATGTTGTTTTGCCTAATATCTACAACCAATTACAACCTTTTTTTTATCTCGGACTTTATTGACCCTCCTGCATTGAAAACAGTGGTCGACGCCCACTTTCTAGGAAAACAATTGGCATGAAATTTTAACATTGCGAAAGCGAAACCAAACAAACTCGTTATAGGCCGTTCATGTAAATCACACCAAATTTGGTATATGTCATCTACAGACAATGCTGACAAGAAGTTAGCAAAGGATTTATCTTGAGATGAACCGTTTCAAAGTCACAATATATGAAACGTAGCTTAAAATTCTTTAAAAGTGATATAGTTAGTGATATGGTTAAACGCAAAAATTGGGAGAAAGTGGGAACTGCACAAAATATACACAAACACACAGAATGTCATTCATTCAAAACCCACATTCATGCCCACTTCCAGCAAATCATTTCTACACAAACTCTCACCTCACAACACTGACCTACCACAAACTCATCATACCTACAGTTCCCATATTTCAATACACTGCGGCAGTTATACCATGTACTGCTATGCAGTACATCTAGTTGTACCTTTCTTTTGTGTGTGTGTAAGAGTTTGTGTTTCTGGTATGTGTTTATGTAGATTGATGATACAGATGCTGTGGAAGACATTCACTCCCTCTTGACTGATGCCCCTACTCCTCCAGGTATGCACACTAAAGGTCAATTTATAATCCAGACATCCAGACATTTGTTGCTTGATAGAATATGACGTGAATGAGACAAGATTTCTGTCTGCCAGGGCCCGGGCCAGAACTTGTTGGGTACAAAACAATTTAAAAACTGTGCAGAAATTGTTGCCCATTGTTACGATAGGCCAAACCAAACACACTCACTTGTAGCGTAGCACCACCTAGTGAAACGGATAAATGCAAAATTTGGGGTTTTGAATGGCCATCTTGGACCGAGAAGGCAGGGACTGTACAAAATATGTCATGTACAATTAGCACAAAAGCACGGCAAGTACCATAATATGTGTGCTATAATTGCACAAAGTAACATTTTGCCTATTATCTGGAGAGCACTACAGTCCATTGAACCTCCCACATTAAAAACACTGGTCGACGCCCACTTCCAACAAAAACAATTTCTGTCTATTTTTAAAATGTCCAAAGTGACGTAAACAAACTCGTCATATGGCATTCATGTAAATTTCACCAAATTTGGTATATGTCATCTGCAGACTATGGTGACAAAAAGTTATCAAAGAATTTATCTTGAGCTGAACCGTTTCAGAATTACATGTCAATCACATTTGAAAACCTAGCTAGAAATGGTTCGCCCATCCATATCTAAGCTTTTTCTTGCCCAAATTTAACAGTCAATCTCTACATAGCTTTCTTTGAATGTGCCTCAAATTTTGACATTTCACAGGGAGCACTGTTTCCCATCGAAACTAGAAGTTCAAAAACAATTTTCACGAAATAACTTGCCTAAAGTTTTACACAACACAACATTTATTTTAGTATGTCATCGTAACAGAGGCGTATCAACCCAACCTGGACACACTAGCGTGTAGCATAACGCCACCTAATGAAATGGGTAAATCCAAAAATTGGGGTTGTGAATTGCCAATATCTTGGACCACGAAGGCAAGAACTGTACAAAATGTCATGTACAGTCGACACAAACTGTACCTCAAATAGCTGGATAAGTATTGCGAAAGGACTTGACTGTAGTGTACTTGTCTTGCATGAAAATCACCTGTCCATGCCCCCTTCCAATGATGACAATGTAGGAAAAAAAATCAACTTGCTATGTAGGGTAGCCCAAAATCAGTACCATGTGGCAGTCATACCCTGTACCGCTATGCGGTACATCTAGTTATAAGTCAGTTGGAGAGAGAAGTCTCGCTCTCTCTTGGGGCCACCAGTTTCAACCCGCTGTTGTCTGTACCGGAGGGGTTTCCTCACTGGTCCCGGCCTTCCCGAATCTGACGGGACCTGAAGGATCTTACCATCCGCCTTCCTGAACGTACAACCAAATCTCTTGCGCTGGTCGACATCGTGACATGCTTGCTTGCATGCTTACAATTAACAAGTTAAAGTGAGATTTGTGGTTGCCTGGCCTTAGCTGTACATTAAGCGTGAGGCGAAAAAAGGATGTTTGTGATTGGCTGAGCAGTACATGCAGGCCAAGCGGGGAAAACTCTATACTGTCAATATCATTGTCTTTTGCGGTATTAGTATGTTTATATCTCAAAATAGATACAATAGTTATATATCTTGCAGCCCTAACCGTGGCACTCCATTTCCAGCTCCCAGAAATTGTGCTTCTAATCTAGATAATCTTCTCTGATTTTTTAAAAATGACTATTATTGGTATTTTAAGGTAATAACAAAAGAGAAACTAAGTTCAAAATACATTTTCTCATCAAGTCTTGTCCAACTGCGTGTCAAGTGACCATTTCCAATCATATGAGCCAATTTAATAAACTTTGGCTACCGCTAGTTAAATAACGTGAAGGACGCGTACACACACACACCATACAGATGCTTGCTAAGTGTGTGTCTTCTCTCTCAGGCTTTTTCAGTTGTAACACAGAGGTCATGCCTGGGATCAACAACTGGACATCAGGACTGCAGGTGAGGTCCAAACACACTGCACAGCCCTCACTAAAATAACCCAAGCACACTGCAGACGCACACACTAAAATAAGTAATGTGGCCTTCACACTGTCACATATTTTTGGCTCCTCAGTGGATGTTGTACTTCATAACAAATCATCTCAGAAGCATAAGTTTCAAGTGGTCAGCTGAGGGAGTTAGATTTTGTCTTTTTTACAACATCCACATTGATATTATTGTCCTGTGATGGGAAATTAAAGGGGACATTTTATGAAAAAAACTGTTTTTGCGTGTTTTTATGTTGTCATGTGGGGCTCTACTGCTCCTATAAATACTCAAAGCGCGGGAAAAAAAATTGTTAGTTTGCTGTGAGCAGTGGCATGCTGTGAGGTGCGTGCCAGGGTAGGCAGTGTGCATAATGCAATATATTTTAGGTTACATGCCTTTTTAACATATATCTGAGTTTTAGGCTACTTGTAGCAGAAGTAAAGGGGGAGGCGGGGTGTTACCTCACGGCCCTGGGTATTACTAATATATGGTCAAGCTCTAATGTCAACTAAAAGGGAAACTTCAATGTAAAAGGAAAAATGGCATGTTAAAACATCATACCGAGTTGGTATTTTTGCTGAGGAGCAATTGCGCTAGCCTGTTGCATTTAGAACTTGCATGGAGATTACGCTATTTTTAAACCATTAAAACAGCTCAAAGAAACTTCACACTCCATTGGGAGTATAACAAAGGCCCTGGCATTCAAAACGAGGCACTTGAAGTGTACACATTAATTAATAAAACAGTTCTTACAGGCAGTACCTTGTAGTAGTTTCTTGTCACCGCTCTGAGAAGAAGTCAATTGACGGACACAAACCAGCGGAAAGAATAGGAGGAGAGGTAGTACAGATTAATTCTGTGCAATTGCAAGGATTTCATCTGTTGGTGACAATATCCAATAATTGTCTACAAGGGAGTAAAGAGGCCCATACAACACACTGTCATTTCACTCAGGAACATGAGTCTCTCCCGCAATGTTATTGACAGAAGTGGTGCTTTACACGTTAAAAGTTCCCATTCCCAGTAACAAAAGTTTTCCTCTTCGTTTGGCATTACCTCACAACAGCGGTACATACACCACCAACTTTCCACGGTCTTAGGCTGTGTTGTGGCTAGGTCAGTGGCTGTGGCAGCTTCCTCCACACGTTGTCTCTCTCTGGCAGCCCTTTCATCGTGATCTTGCAGCTCTGCATCAGTATATTCTGGCTCAAATAAGTGTGGTTGCCCATCAAATACAAATGGTTCTTCGTCTTCCTCAACTTTGTAGTAATACTGAAGAGGAACATGCACAGTCCAGGCAGAATGCACAGCCAAATGCAAACGCAACACCGTCAAACTTTTCAAATTAGTCATGCAGATGTTTTCTGGGGAGATTTTTGAGTGCTAAGGCTTTTGGAGTCAATATGAAACAATGGTTTATACTACGGAACATTTGAACAAGACCGACAAATTCAGCAATTTAAAATCTATGTGGCACTGCAGCGAGTGCAGTAGCAGGCCTTGCTTTGTCTGATGCTAATTATGGCACTGCCATTGATCTGCTCAAAACACGATTTGGCTATAAAGATTTAGTAATTTAAGCCCACATGAATAAGTTACTAAATATAACTCCTGTAAAACGAGCTACTGATGTAAGTGCTTTGCGCAGCCTCGACGCACTTGCCATGGCATGCGACATTTATGGCATTTTATTATGTCCAATCTTGCTGAAAATGTTCTCTGAAGAAATTGCTCTTGAATTTAGTAAGTCAGAAGCGGACAGTGTTCTTAAAGCAAAAGAATTGATGGACTTTGTGAAATTAGAAGTTGAGAGCAGAGAAAGAACAGTAAATCTTACTCATACCAACTTTGTATGATGTTTTAACATGTAAATTTTTATTTTACACCGAAGTTTCCCTTTAAGTATGAGGGTCACCTAAAATAAGCCAATTTTAAAAGATACATGGGCATCATGGGTATCAGCCCGTACAGCCGATGTGTATAACAAATTAGAACATGAAAAGCTTTTCACTAAACAACACCAAAATGGTCTCAATTTGTTGTAGAAACTGCTAGAAACAAGATGACAGATGACTTAATATGAGCAAATCTTTTTTTAATTGTGTTGGGAAATTGCCAAATTTTGCTACTAAGCAAAATTACAATGACTGGTTTCCAAATTATTACACAGCATTATTTTGTCATAATACCTTTAGTAGCCAAATCAGTGTACTGAATTTGATAATACATACATTTAAAAGTAGTTTAGTGCTGATTAAAGCCTTGATGAAAGTCAAGTTTGCTTTCGTTGTCTACTACATGCATAAGCAGTGCCTATGGTGCTCACTCACAGTGACATGGTGTGAGAACTGGTGAGATCTTCATGTGACAGATTTTGTGCAAAAGAACTTGATAAACATGTTTTTATAGCCCAAAGCGCACAAACAGACTCCTTTGCATGCAGTCTGTGTAACCTAATAGGAAATAAATGACTTCTGGTTACTTTGCTGTCGTACTGGAACACGAGCACGCTTTTTCCTAACTTAACTGACCTTAGCATTTCTGTCCAACATTTTGATCTGTGAATTCCATTCTCCTGTCTCTGATATTTTTATACCCAACTTTTTTTTGTGCTCAGAAAATGTTTCTTGATCCTGTCACGCACACCCCTCTTTTGCCCGCTCTCCTCCCCCCACCCCACCCCACCCCACTCCTGTGCTAGATGTTCACGTCTGTGAGGGTGTTCCGCCTGAGCAATGCCAA
This sequence comes from Setipinna tenuifilis, assembly GCA_030347295.1. Taxonomy (NCBI): domain Eukaryota; kingdom Metazoa; phylum Chordata; class Actinopteri; order Clupeiformes; family Engraulidae; genus Setipinna; species Setipinna tenuifilis. The sequence goes on along the minus strand of CM059268.1, from coordinate 31,792,957 downwards.
TCTGACCAATCAGGGACTGAATAAGATCTTCACTGAATTATGTGAGAATCTGCTGAAGGTGAGTCTCTTCTTGTCTTTGTCTTTTTTTCTCTCCTCTCTTTTACTACACTCCCTAGTTCAGGCTGTAATCCACAATTCCTTTATACAATAAAACATTATAGCAATACTACAGTGTGCTCCACAGTTCAGTGCATCACGCATGTCCTATGTATCATGTATCCGATGTGTTCGTCCTGCTCTGCACAGTCTCTGCTTCAAGCTGTGCTTCACAATTTAGTCATACTACACAACACGATAGCAGTACTAAAGTCTACTCCATGATTCAGTGTCCATACCCATGTGTCATGTAGTGGCTGTGTCAACTTGTGTCCCTCAGAGTCTCTACTTCAAACTGCGCTCCATGGTCCCCTGCTGCTTGTGCCATCTCAACTTTACCGTCGCCGTGCCAGAGGACGAACTCATTCAGGTGGGTATGCCTGTGTAGGCTTTGTAGGGGTCAGAATGTTTACCAAATTATGGTTATTATAGTGGCATGTTCATATATGTATAACATTTCTTAGAAAGGTATTAGTATTTTGTCTATGTGGATGGACAGCTGTGGCCTAGTGGTTAGTTGGTAGAGAGAGTTGATCTTGGGATCGGAGGGTCACAGGTTCGGATCCTGTTCCAGTAGGCACAATGGGGGTGGGGGAGTAAATAACTAGTGCTGTCTTGTACCCTCATCCATGGCTGAAGTGCCCTTGAGCAAGGCAGATAACTTCACATTGCTCCAGAGACTGTAACTGAAACCCTCTACCTAAATAACTGTAAGTCACTCTGGATAATAGCATCAGCTAAGTGTAATGTAAGTGTTGATAAGTTGTTGTTGCAGGTTGCTGTGACCGCTGTTGCCATGAGCTTTCACAAAGATCAGACTCAGGACAGTAACAAGTCTGGGGAAGATCGCGCTCCAATGAAGGGTATGGTGTGTGTGTGTGTGTGTGTGTGTGTGTGTGTGTGTGTGTGTGTGTGTGTGTGTGTGTGTGTGTGTGTGTGTGTGTGTGTGTGTGTGTGTGTGTGTGTGTGTGTGTGTGTCTGTGTGTGTGTGTCTGTGTGTCTGTGTGTAAATCTGAGAGGTAGTAAAAATAATTATCAGATTTTGAGATACTATTACCAGTATGTTAATTTTATTTACCCAGGAGGGCCCCATTGAGATACAGTATATTTTCCACTAGGGAGTTCTGTTGAAGATGGGCAGCATAAAAGTGTCCTACAAAAAGACAGACACCAACGTAAGACATAAGCGAAAACATTAATGACACACAGAAGGCTAATAAAATATGGTGAAGGAAGGAGATGAAAATATGCAGGCACTTGAGACACTTGATTAGAAACAAATACACTGTTCTTCTATGAGAACTGTTTTTTGGTGTCTGAGTGTGTAAGACCATATAGTGCTGTTTAAAAGGTATGTGTGTTCTGGTTCTGATCCTCCAGTCATCACAGAAAATGAAGAACAGCTTCAGTTCCCTCTGGAGCTTAGTGCAGAGACGACCCCCGCACAGCCCCTCAGCTCAGCGAAGAACTCGGGTACAATACACACACACACACACCTACACACAGTTATGCATCCCTACATGCATGCCACAGACAGACTAAGGTCTAAGGATGCTCTTTATGCATCCTTAGACCCCCCCCCCCTCCACACACACACACACACACACACACACTATGTCCTGCTGAAATCTATGTTTGTTACTTGGGGATAAAATGTGTTATTTTGTCTACAGCATCTTGTGGTTGTGCTATTGTGTGTGTGTGTGTGTGTGTGTGTGTGTGTTCTGCAGGACCTTCAGATGGCTCCACCAGTGGTCTGGGCAGAGGTGAGTGTGTCCGTTGTGGGCCGGTGTGTTTCTATAGAAACGCCGTTGTGTTTAATTGAAGCTAGTTTGGGCTTGAGAGTGGCAGCAGCCATTTTATCCTCCTGTGTTCTTTCTGTTCTTCTTCCTTTTTTCTGTCGTCTGTCCTGTCCTGTTCTGTTTGTCTCCCCCGTGTGTGTGTGTGTGTGGCTGTGTGTGGCTGCGTGTGGCTGTGTGCGTGTCTGTGGCTGTGTGTGTTTACAGCTCCCTCGGTTGATTACAGTTCCTTTGCAGACAGATGCAGCTCCTGGATAGAGCAGCTTAGACTGAAAGCTCACACCATAAGACGAGGATCAATAAAGACAAGTAGGAGCACTACCACTGTAGTTGAACACGAACACACACACATACACGCGCACACGCACACACACACACACACACACACACACACACACACACACACACACACACACACACACACAGACAAACACACACACACACAACTAGATCAAAAAAAACTAGTACAAACATTTATTGTTCAGACACACAGACGGCTTAAACCAGAAGACAATGAAGAATAAATGCAAATAGGCGCACTTACTGTAGTTAAATACAGACTCAAACACACACTTACGCATTCAAACTCGCTCACGTTTACCCTTTCTCACCAGTTTAACATTAGGCCTTCAGGTTATGTCTGCTTACTAGCTAGTACAGTCCAGTCTTGATGACCATACACCATACTGACCAGTCCTCTCACACGCTCTTTCCTGCTCTCGCATGCATTCATGCACGTGCACACATGCACGCACGCACGCACGCACGCACGTATACTTGCCCACACAGACATTCTCTTGCTCCCCTCTGCATTGGAGTCTTGTTGCTCTTTTTAGACATGTACATATTTGATTTTTTGATCGAGGCTGTAATAATAAGGATAAAAATAATCCACCGGTCTTGGGTGCTTCTTGGCTGGCACAGGGGTCTCTCCCCACACACACGAGAACAGGAGAATGGAAACGGATGAGGTGATCTTGTCTTCCAGTCATTCCAGTTATAGTCACCTGTGTGGCCACACCTGCAAATCATGTCCCATCCTAGGTCTAGATAGCACTAATGGCAGTGTTGATGCACTGATGGTAGTGTTGTTAAAGTGATGGAAATACTTATGCAGCGATGACTGTGCTGAAGCAGTAATGGTTATGTTAATGTAGTGATGACTGTTAATACAGTTATGACTGTGTTGATGCAGTGATGATTATTTTAATACGCACTGACGTATTGACGTATTGACGAGTGTGTTTTAAGCAGAACATTCGCACAGATAGAGTAATATTGCTGGAAACTCAATAAATACAAGCCGTTACTAGAAACTAAGATTTGTTTAGTTTTATACACAAACCAAAATGGGTACAAGCCTGCAATTTGTTTATAAGGCTTATTTTTCTGTATCCTATTGTCCTGCCACCACTCATAACGTGTTTTGTAATGGAAAATATTCCACATTAATAGGCTCATACTGCTGGAAACACAAATACACACACTTTTGTACAAACAAAGCTTTAGCGATGCACATTCCCAGTAATTCGCATAAACCAAATGTGCATATGTGACTTTTTCCATCTCCCCTGCTAATTTAAGGAAAACGCGTTTATACAAAATGGACACCATCTAGAAATCACACTTCAGCTGTGAGAGAAAAACTTTAGGTTGGTAAGGTCAGCATTTCATCATTTGTACCAAATGATAGTCCTACAGTTGCTCCAAGTGTGCGCTGCAGAAAGCCTGTTCCTACAGATGAGCACATTGCTATAGAGCTTCAAAAACTTGGGACATGGCGGAATACCATGTTCTTAGGAAAAATGTTTGGGAAAAGCAAGACTACTGTTTACAATTGTGTGTATCCAGTATACTTTGTCATCTGTGAACAAATCAAGCAACATATGAAGCTTCCTAACGTTGCTGAGGCGCAAGAGATTGCTGAACGCAACAACCACGTACACTATGTTCCCCAGATGTTTTGTGCACTGGGTGGAATTTATGTTCGTTCTTGCCCCAACAGCAGGCTATCAGGATTTTGTTAATCGCAAAGGGTGGCCTAGTATTATTCTTTGAAGTCTTGTAAATGATAACTTGATATTTAGAGATCTCTATGTGCAATGATGGCACTGTGTTTGCCTCCTTATGGCTTTTCAGGTCTGCTTTGAACCAGGTTTGTTTTTAAACCATGTGTTTAATTAGATATCCTGGGACAACAACAACAACTACTACTACTACTACTATTATTATTATTATTATTATTATTATCATTATTATTATTAATAATAATAGTAACAATAATAATAATAATAATAATGTAAATTGCACAGAGAGGTCTAGCTACTGTAAGTCCATTTATTTATTTAGCCCCAAGCAGCCCATTTTAGGTAGGCTACAACCCAAAGCTAAGTTACCATGAAGGCTGAGCAAAGTGCAGTGTGACTAGGTGTAAGTCAAAATGGCAGGTAGGATTTTCTAATGACCTAACAAAGGACTACCTTAGGGTCGACTGCACCACTACTGCCGACCTTTGTGGGAAGGTGAATGTGATTAATGAGAATTAATAACATGCAATATGTGGTCCATAGCATTTAAAATTTAAAATGGAACTATAAGAAACCATAGTCTCCCTGCCTGAAACATATGATAAAATGGCTAAGAATGTGGGCAAATTAATCAGCTCCAGACGGTAATCTTATGATCGCAAAGGGACGGTTCACACCTACTCAATGCCTTTGAGCGGTGTAAAATAAAAATTGGCATGTTAAAATATCACACCGAGTTGGTATGTTTGCCTGTTGGAATTCAAACATCATTATTTGTACCTTTTTAGCCCAGAAGACTAATAATGCTAGTACCAGGGGCATAGTAAACACTATTTTTAAACCATTAAAAAGACTGTTTTTACAGGCAGTACCTTGAAGTAGTTTCTAGTGGCTGACATGATGAAAGTCCATACAAGAATTTGAGGAAGATTAAGACCCATTTACATTTAATGGGCATCCATACTTATTCTAACCGGAATATACAGATGCAGAGCTGATGAAAGGGCTGCCAGAGAGAGATGGCCAGAACTCAGTTGACTTGAATTTATGTTGAGATGAACCGTTTTAAAGTTGCATGTTAATCAAAATAAAATCGAAGACGTAGCTTAAAACGGTTTTACAGTCCTTGGCTTCTAATTGCCCAAATGTGATCAAACTTGACATGGAAACTCTACACAGCTTTCTTTGAATTTGCACCAAATTTTGTAACATTTCGTCAGAGGGGCGCTGTTTCCCGTCAAAGCTAGATGTCTGAAAACAGTTTCCGCTAAATTATTTATTTGGTCTTGGGCAAAGTTTTTGGCAAATTATTTCTCACTTGTAGCATAGTGCCACCTAGTGATAAGGGTAAATGAAAAAAATGGGATTTTGAATTGCCAATATCTTGGACTCAAAATGCTACAACTGCAGAAAATGACCTCTAAAAGCATGGCAGGTATTATGAAATTCAGGGGTGCTGTATTTGTACAAGCATTTTGCCTATTATCTGGAGAATGCTACAGTTTAAAAAAAGTCTATTGAACATCACACATTGAAAACACTGGTCCATGCCCACTTCTAACAAAAACAATTTTTCTCAAATTTTAAAATGACGAAGGTGAAAGTAAATGAAGTCCTTATAGGATGTTCTGTAGGATGTAATCTGACTGAATTTGCATATGTCATGTGCAGACAATGCTGACAAAGTTATCAAAGGATTTATCTTCAGATAAACCCTTTCAAAGTTCCATGTCAATCAAAATTGAAGACAGTAGCTTGAAATTGTTTGACAGTACATATCTTGGCTTCTGATTGCCCAAATGTCTTTGAATGTGTTCCAATTTTTGTAACATTTTGTCAGGGGGCACTGTTTCCACCAAAACATTTTGTTTTTTAGTATTACAGACGATGGCAACAAAAAGTTATTAAAGGATATACTGTATCTTGAAGTCATTTAATCAATCAAAATTGTGCCTTGGCTTCTAATAGCTTGCATTTCAAAACTTGACAGATTAAATCTACACAGCAATTCTGTGAAATGTTGTCATGGGGCAGTGTTCCCCCTCAAAGCTGGAAGTCTGGAAAAAGGTTTTATTAAATAACTCATCAACCATTTTACTCCAGGCAATAAATTTATTTTTTGTCATGTCGGTGTCACAGAGGCGTATCAACCCAGCCCAATAATAAACTGACTAGTAGATGCTCCATCGCAAATCAGATGGCATACGATCATTTTCTTAACGAGTATATTTTTAGCATTATCATAAGTACAATCACGCCAAGTTAAGTGGAAAGCTAATATTGTACTTCGGGACTTGATTCTTCTTCTAACTTTGGTTCCAGACAGTGGCGGTTCTACAGTGTTTTACTCCCCGGAAGAGACCACCTCTCAGCACCCCCCAACCCCACCCCCGAGGCAGAGAGACACGCTGCTTCTGTGCACGCACCTTCTCAGCAAGCAAGGCCGCTTGCAGGCTGCAATTCAGCCAGGGGGCGCCAATATGCCGATTGCAGCGTTATGATACACGGAGCTTTTATTTTATTTTTTCCCCCAAGCGCTTGTGGCGCCCCCCACGAAATGGCGCACCGGGCGGCTGCCCTGTTTGCCTGTGCCTAAAACCGCTACTGGTTCCAGGCAATCTTACAAGATAGCATATAGAGAGAGCTAGCTAGTTAACATGTACATACCAGGCTAGCATGTAACTTAGCTTAGCCATTTTCCTTTGGGCTTTACTTGCATGGAATGGTAAAAATCCATAAAGATAACGATCCCTCTTACAAAAGGAATACAAACGTCTATGCTACCTTTGTGGAAAATGTTGCTGAAAATGTTTTCCCGACATGAACAGAAAACTAAACGGGCACGAGTATGGCTATTATCCAAACAGCACGGTAAATTTCCTCCTGTGCGACAGAAAGTCACTAGTCGTTGCTTAATTTGTGACGTCATTTTAGCATAATTTTCAATGAATGTTTCTTACAAGAAAATTACATGACAGTTTTTAAATTGTAGCAAATATTTTGAAAAAATGTGTTTCTCATGTAAAGGTATTAGGTTTGAAAGTGACACTAAAATGAATGAAAGTCAATAGAATGCTAAAGGCTACTGGCCCTTTCCAAGTTTTTTTTCTCCCCATGGGTGTTTCAACTTCTGCGTATGTTCCTGTCCCCTTGGATGGAAACCCACCTACAGTTTATGCAGTGATGGTTATGTAAGGGAGTGTAGACGGAATTATGACCGCTGCTAAAGCGGTCATAGTGTTGCCGAGACTTTTTTCCCTTTTTTATTTTATTTATTATGACCGCCGCTAGCGAAGCTAGCGAAAGCGATCATTATAGTGTTGCCGAGACTTTTTTCCCTTTTTTTTTTTTTTTTGAATCTTTGTAGGCATGTAGCCCTAGAAGTTTTTGAGCGAATAGGAGCTTTTGGCCCCCAAGGCCCACCCCCCCCCCCCCCCCCCGCTGTGCCAGTGTCCATCAAAGAGGGAGACGGAGAAGTTTTTGCTGAATAACTCAGTGAATGTTTCACATATCACAAAAAAATCATGTTCTGTGAGTGTTACAGGGGCGTATCGACCCAGCCCATAAACACTCACTTAAAGTGTAGCGCCACCTAGTGATATGGCTAAATGCGAAAAATGGGATTTTATATTGCCAATATCTTGGACCGAGAAGGTGGGAACCGCACAAAATATGTCATGCACGATCAGCACAAAGACCTCTAAAAGCACAGCACATGCCATCAAATTTGGCCCATAGGGGGCGCTGTAATTGTACAAAAATTGTACAAAATGTCGTTTTGTCTATTATCTACAGAAGAGTAATGTTTACAAGCAGTTCTTTTTTGTCGTGAAATCTATTGAACCTCCCGCATTAAAAACACTGGTCGACGCCCACTTCCAACAAAAAGAATTTCTGTGAAATTTTAACATTGTGAAAGTGAAACCAAACGAACTCTTGTCTGAGGCCGTTCATGTGAATCTCACCAAATTTGGTACATGTCATCTACAGACAATGATGACAAAACGTTATCAAAGGATCTGTCTTGAGATAAACCGTTTAAAAGTTATATGTCAATGAAAATTTGAAACATAGCTTAAAATTTTTCCAAAGTCCATATCTTGGCTTCTAATTTCTCCAATGTTGTGAAAATTGACATGCCACCTCTAAACAGCTTTCTGTTCATGTGCATCAAATTTGGTGATATTTTGTCAAAGGGGACAATGTTTTTTGTCGAAGCTAGGTGTCCAAAAACAGTTTTTTTTTTTTTTTTTTTTTTTTTAACTCATCAACATTTTTTCCCAAGACAGTGATTTTGTGGTAGTATGTTGGGGCTACAAAGACGCATTGACCCAGCCCATAAACTGTCACTTGAAGCATGGCGCCACCTAGTGATAGGGGTAAATGCAAAAATTGGGATTTTGTATTGCCAATGTCTTGGACTGGGAAGGTGGGAACTTCACAAAATATGTCATGCACAATCAGCACAAGGACCTCTAAAAGCACAGCACATGCCATACAATTTGGCCCATAGGGGGCGCTGTAATTGTACAAAATGTAATTTTGCCTATTATCTAGAGAACAGTAATGTTTACAAGCAGTTCTTTTTTGTCGTGAAATCTATTGAACCTCCCACATTGAAAACACTGGTCGTCGCCCACTTCCAACAAAAAGAATTTCTGTGAAATTTTAACATTGTGAAAGTGAAACCAAACGAACTCGTCATAGGCCGTTCATGTGAATCTCACTAAATTTGGTACATGTCATCTACAGACAATGATGACAAAAACGTATCAAAGGATTTGTCTTGAGATAAACCGTTTAAAAGTTACATGTCAATAAAAATTTTAAACATAGCTTAAAATTCTTCAAAAGTCCATACCTTGTAATTGCTCCAATGTCATGAAAATTGACATGCCACCTCTAAACAGCTTTCTGTTCATGTGCATCAAATTTTGTGATATTTTGTCAAAGGGTACAATGTTTTTTTGTCGAAGTTAGGGGTCCAAAAACAGTTTTTTTTTAAAAAAAAAACTCATCAACATTTTTTCCCAAGACAGTGATTTTGTGGTAGTATGTCGGGGTTACAAAGACGCATTGACCCAGCCCATAAACTGTCACTTGAAGCATAGCGCCACCTAGTGATAGGGGTAAATGCAAAAATTGGGATTTTTTATTGCCAGTGTCTTGGACTGGGAAGGTGGGAACTGTACAAAATATTTTTGTTTGGGGTTGTCTGATATGCCATTTGTGCATCATAAAGCAAGCAACCTGTGCATGTCTCCACCTTCTGATTGGGTGGAGGGGCTGGCCACATCCATGATGTGAGGAGGCCATGATGTCTGATGGAATGTGATATAACTGTGCAGTGTGTGTGTTTCAGGTTCCATCCTATATTTCATTAAGTCATTGATGAGTATGGGTTTTAGCTGGACACACACTGATATACCACAGTACGACCTAAAGGCCCTGGTGTAAACACACACAAACGCGAAGCCCTTGGCCCGGATTTTAAATTTGTTTTATTACTCCATGAAGCTCCAAGATCACCAAATACCTACGTTTTCTCTTTTAGTGTGTGGTAGAAATGATTAAATTGTGCATGCAGGAATCAACGCACGCACGCACGCACACACACACACACACACACACAAACCTTCTTGGCCAAGCACTATATAACCATGGCACAAGCTTGGTGGTGGCTAAAGCCCTGCTGTTTCTCAGTGTGCCATAAAAGTAATCCTTGTCTATATAAATGGTTCTAGTGATATGTTGTTAAAATGGTCTTGTGTCAGCCTGACAATGAAGAATTTCTTAGAACAAAGAAAGTGTCCAAAGTGTCCATATTGTTTCTGAAGGCAACTGTAAGTTCATAAACATGCATATTTACTGTATACAGAGTAGCAGCTTAATTATAAATGTAGATGTGTGTGTGTGTGTGCTCCAGCTTTATTTAGACCACTAAGAATCACTTCTGCCATGATTATATTGTTCGGCTAAGAATTTTGAGTGCATGTGTGAGTGTAAGTGTGCTTGTGTGTGTGGGAGAAATATTTCTTGCTAGGCACCATTTTTTTTTTTTTTCCAGAAGCGCTGTCATGGCCTGTCTGCCAGCCTTCACAAACGTCAATCTGTCCTCCTGTCTGTCCTGTGCATTCGTCTCTCTTTCTCTCTCGCTCTCTCTCTCATTCATTGTGTCTCTCTGCCAACTACAGTCACTAATTCAGCTTTGCTTTTGGTCACTCTCACAGACTGTCTCTTTCTGTCACTCGCCATTTCGCAGTCTTTTCTGTTGCTCTAATGTGTGTGTGTGTGTGTGTGTGTGTGTGTGTGTGTGTGTGTGTTTGTGTGTGTGTGTGTCTTGTGCATGCATTGCATGGTATGGCCGCCTGTGCTTCTAGCAGCCATTAGTGTTTGTCAGGACACACTTTATACAAATGGGAGCATGAATAAATGCATCTGTGTTTAATAAACACACACACTTACACTGGCACCCACTGTCACACTCATTCTTTCTCTCTCCCCTTATCCCACACACACATATATAGCTGCATCAAAACATTATTCCACCCGTTCCTGCACACCCATTAACACACTGTTGGGTATATGATAGCCTTTTATGCGTTTGTCACACACACACACACACACACACACACACACACACACACACCAGGGTTGTGCAAAATTCAGAATTTTGAAATTTTATTCAATTCAATGGATGAATTTGAAATTGAATTTGAATTGGCTCCCCTCCACAGGATGTTGAATTGAATTTGAATTGGAATTACAGAAGATGAATTGAATTCATTGCAATTTGGAGAAATTCATTCTACTCACATATTACCTCGGCCAAGGAGGTTATGTTTTTGCCGGTGTCTGCCTGTCTGTCTGTCATTAGCGTATCATTTTAAAATTTTGTCAGTATGTCGTATCGTCACTGCCTCGAGTTGATTCTTTTTTGGTGGAAATAGGTGTATTGGTTACCTCACCAGAAAAAACTGGGAAATTTAACATTTAACATGGGAAATCCCATTGACAAAATTTTAATAAAAAGGGGGGTGAACTAGTAGCCTGGCTAACGCGACTTATCAATGCTCTGCGAACATTGGTCTGGCCAAGCTGTGTTGTAAACCCATTTCTCAGAGGGCGGGCTTAACCCACGTGTGTGAAATGCCGGTGTTTGCTACTGGACGAAGCTTCGACCAATCACGTTAGTGTCCATGTATAAGACAGAGAATAGTAACGTGCATATGAGTAAACAAAAACGTAACTGCACAAAAGCTCGAAATTCCATATGCTATCGCTGACAATGTAACGTGCAGCTATTTTGTCAATGAAATAGCTCCACAACTTTGCAAGATATTACTGTGTTGTTCTGCTATTTACATACTGTAAACTGGGTTGACTTGGCAACACTTACCATTCATAAGTCAGATGAACCTCGTCGACAACAATGCCAAAGAAAATTTTCTTTGTAGACTTCGTTGGCTAACATGTTCATCCATCTTCCAAAACAGCAGCTACAGCTGCATTGAAATCTTGCCGTTGCTCCACGTTCGCCATGTTGACAGTGACTGAGGTAGATTTCCGGTCGCTAAACTATCGCGTCATTGCCTTTTTGAAATGCTAGATTTTCATTGGTCCCAGTTTCTCTGTTAATGTAGAAACGGTGTAGAATGGGAGCTTGGCCAGACTAACTTTGCAAGCGAAATTCAAATGCAGCGGCACAGGAAGTATGGGCGTGCCCAGGCTAGTGAATTAGTGCTTTTCTAGTTGCATTACAGTTAACATAAATTTTTCTTCCAATTAGGGATAATTATGACCGCCGCCAGCGAATCTTTGTAGGCATGTAGCCCTAGAAGTTTTTGAGCGAATAGAAGCTTCTGGTCCCCAAGGGCCACCCCCCCCACTGTGCCAGTGTCCATCAAAGAGGGGGAGACGCGAAAAGTTTTTGCTGAATAACTCAATGAACGTTTTACCAAACAACATGAAATTTTTGTGATATGTCGGTGTTACAGAGGCATATCGACCCAGCCCATAAACACTCACTTAAAGTATAGCGCCACCTAGTGATATGGGTAAGTGCAAAAAATGGAATTTTATATTGGCAATATCTTGGACCGAGAAGGAGGGAACTGCACAAAATATGTCATGCACGATCAGCATAAAGACCTCTAAAAGCACAGCACATGGCAGCAGATTTGGCCCATAGGGGGCGCTGTAATTGTACAAAATGTCATTTTGTCTATTATCTAGAGAAGAGTAATGTTTACAAGCAGTTCTTTTTTGTCATGAAATCTATTGAACCTCCCGCATTGAAAACACTGGTCGACGCCCACTTCCAACAAAAAGAATTTTCGTGAAATTTTAACATTGTGAAAGCGAAACCAAATGAACTCGTCATAGGCCGTTCATGTGAATCTCACTAAATTTGGTACATGTCATCTACAGACAATGATGACGAAAACTTATCAAAGGATTTGTCTTGAGATAAACCGTTTAAAAGTTACATGTCAATAAAAATTTTAAACATAGCTTAAAATTCTTCAAAAGTCCATATCTTGGCTTCTAATTGCTCCAATGTCATGAAAATTGGCATGCCACCTCTAAACAGCTTTCTGTTCATGTGCATGAAATTTTGTGATATTTTGTCAAAGGGGACAATGTTTTTTGTCGAAGCTAGGTGTCCAAAAACAGTTTTTTTTTTTTTCCCAAGACAGTGATTTTGTGGTAGTATGTCGGGGTTACAAAGACGCATTGACCCAGCCCATAAACTGTCACTTGAAGCATAGCGCCACCTAGTGATAGGGGTAAATGCAAAAATTGGGATTTTTTTATTGCCAGTGTCTTGGACTGGGAAGGTGGGAACTATACAAAATATGTCATGCACAATCAGCACAAAGACTTCTAAAAGCACAGCACATGCCATACAATTTGGCTCATAGGGGGCGCTGTAATTGCACAAAATGTCATTTTGCCTATTATCTAGAGAACAGTAATGTTTACAAGCAGTTCTTTTTTGTCGTGAAATCTATTGACCCTCCCACATTGAAAACAGTTGTCGACGCCCACTTCCAACAAAAAGAATTTCCGTGAAATTTTAACATTGTGAAAGCGTCATAGGCCGTTCATGTGAATCTCACCAAATGTGGTACATGTCATCTACAGACAATGCTGACAAAAAGTTATCAAAGGATTGATCTTGAGATGGACTGTTTCAAAGTTACATGTCAATCAAAATTCAAAACATAGCTTAAAATTCTCCAAAAGTCCATATCTCAGCTTCTAATTGCTCATATTTCGTCAAAGTTGACATGACAACTCTGAACCGCTTTCTTTGCATGTGCACCAAATTTTGTGACATTTCATCACAGGGTGCAATGTTTCCGGTCAAAGCTAGGTGTACAAAAACAGTTTTTGTGAAATAACTTATCAAAAATTTTGCCCAAGACAATGATTTTGTGTTAGTAAGCCAGTGTTAAAGAGCCGTATCAACCCATCCTATAAACACTCACTTGAAGAAATAGCGCCACCTGGTGATATAGTTAAATACAAAAATAGGGATTTTGCATTGCCAATATCTTGGACCAAGGAGGTGGGAACTACACAAAATATAGACAAACACACAGAATGTCATTCATTCAAAACCCACATCCATGCCCACTTCCAGCAAATCTTTTCCACACAAACTCAACTCACAACACTGACCTACCACAAACTCACCATACCTATGATTCCCACACTTCAATACACTACGGCGGTCATCATAAGTACAATCACGTTAACTTAAGTAGAGGGCTAATATTGTACTTTGGGACTTGATTCTTCCTCTATTAACTATGCGGTACATCTAGTTACATTCTCAATAACACAAATGCAGTACAGACACTAACATTAGGTGTACATTCCCACAATTTGAAAGTTATTACAATTGTAATGGCTAGCCTATTTACTAAAATACAGTATTGTGTACATAAACTCCATAAAATAATACTTTTATGAAATGCATATAATCATGTATAGTATACAGTCCCTGACAAAAGTCTTGTCGCTTATCCATTTTGTAGAAACAAAAAGCTTATAACCTGACTTTTAATTTAATCCATTGGTTTTAGAAATGTCTCATATGAAAGCTAAAACCCTCCTAAATTATGTTAATATACTGAAAATAAATTTGCTTTACTCAAGAAAGATTGATAATTTAATGAACACAGAAAGGTCAGATTTTGGCAAGACAAAAGTTTTGTTGCCTACAGAAAATTGAACAAATAATTTATTTCAAATACAGAAATATGTTGCATTACATCAGTGATGCAGTAATGATGCTGTGAGATTCACCTTTAACATCTTGTATGACTTCCATGAGCTTGAAGGACTGCATCCATGCGTTTCGAGAATCATTCATACAATTTATTGATGAAGTCGTCAGAAATAGCAAAGAAAGCAGTCTTACATGCTTCCCAGAGTCCATAAGGATTCTTTGGTTTTGCCTTCCATGCTTCGTCTTTCATTCTACCCCAGACATGCTCAATGATGTTCATGTCTGGTGACTGGGCTGGCCAGTCCTGGAGCACCTTGATGATCTTCGCCCTGAGGAACTTTGATGTAGAGATGGAAGTATGCGATGGAGCACCATCCTGCTGCAAAATTTGTGGTTGGGAATGTAAGAGGTTGCTAATACGTCTTGATATTTTAGGTTATTGATATTGTCTTCCACCCTGCAAATGTCTTCCACCCCCATACTGGATGTAACCCCAGACCATGATTTTTCCGCCACCAAACTTAACTGTTTTCTGCGTGAAACTTGGATCCATGCGGGCTCCAGTAGGTCTACTGCAATATTTGCGGCGGCTGTGATGTAATTCAACCGAAGATTTATCTGACAAATCTTCTGCCACTTTTCCACCGTCCTTTTAGCAGGCTGTGGGCCCTGCCAAATGTTTTTTAATTGCCTTTTGTTTAGTGCTGGTTTCTGTGCACCGATTCGACCATGGAGGGCATTTCGAGACAGAATTCTACAAACTGTTCTGGTTGACACAGGGACTTGAGGTGACCAGGCCTGGTGGAGCTCTGCTGCAGTGGAAAAGGGGCTGGCCTTGGAATTTTGAAACAACAAATGGTCATCCTGAGCAGTTGTCTAGCGGAGTCTGCCGGACCTGGGCTTGTCAAAAACATCTCCAGTCTATTCAAATCTTTTCCTTATTCTTTGTACTTGACACTGCGACACATTGAAGGTGTCAGCCACCTCAGCAGTGGATCTGGTCTTCACCCTCTTGATAATTAATGCTTTGGTCTCAGGGTACATCTTAGGCATGTTGTCAGAGGGCAAGTTGGAGTTGATGTGAAGGTCTGGTATACTGGGGTTCTTTTTTATACACACCCACTAACTGATTGATCAATAACTGATCACAGGTGAGGCTGTAATCTAGGATTGGGTGCATCATATGGCAAGGCGACAAGACTTTTGTCTTGCCAAAATCTGACTTTTCTGTGTTCATTAAATGATCAATCTTTCTTCAGTGAAGCAAATTTATTTTAGTATATTGAGCATAATTTGGGAGACATTTCTACAACCAATGTATTAATTAAAAGTCAGGTTATAAGCTTTTGTTCCTACAAAATGGATAAGCGACAAGACTTTTGTCAGGGACTGTATGCTGTAAAGCTTAAGTGTTGATGCTGCTTATGCTGCTTCCTGCTATTCGTATTGCAATTCTGTTTCCTGTTTGCAGCGTTGAAATATAGAGGTCATTTTCAATTAAATTCTAAATTTTGTACAGCCCTGACACATACATACCGATACACATACACACATACTTTGTCCCTCTGCGTTGTGTGTAGCGTCTCTGAAAACTGGCTGTCTTCCTCGTCCTCACTTTTTTTTTCTCTATCCCGCTCTTCCTCTATCCCCCCCCCCCCCCCACCCCCAATGTCCCAATCTCCTCTCTGTTCCCATCCTTCTCCCCGTGTTCCTACCATCTCTCACTCACTCCCTCTTTCCACCCATGCCTTTCCCTGCTCCTGCCCCTTCATCTTTCCCTTTGTGTGCCCTCTTCCCTCACACACACTGTTGTAGCGTCTTCGGCGGAGAGGGCAAGTCCACTGCCTGAAGGCCGCTCCCGTTCACTGCGCTCCACACGTTCCTTCCCTGGCTCCTCCTCGGTCACCGTGGTCAAGATGACGCCCCTCTCCTTCATCCCTGGAGCCAAGATCACTAAATACCTAGGCATCATCAACATGTTCTTTATTAGGGAAACCACCTCTCTCAGAGAGGTCAGTGCACGTGCTTACACACACACACACAAACACAAAAACTCTTCTATACTATCAAATACCTGGGCTCCATGTTACATTGGACCATTATTGATTAATCTATTTGTACATGTGTTTCTGTGTCTTTCTATGTGTGTGTGGGTGGGTGGGTCAATCGATGTTGTCGTGTGTGTGTGTGTGTGTGCACGCGCATTTAGGAGGGTGGGGTGAGTGGATTTCTGCACTCATTCATAGCGGAGGTGTTTGCCATGGTTCGTGCTCATGTGGCAGCGCTTGGGGGAAATGCTGTGGTTTCCTACAGCATGAAGGAGTGTGTGTTTATGGAGAACCCAAACAAGAACCAGGTCAGTACACACACACACAAACCCCTGTCTACACAGACATATTTGCATTTATGCTCTAGAAAAAATCGGAAATGTATACATTTTGAACTGTTCGTGTGTGTGTGTGTGTGTGTGTCCTTCAGGCTCAGTGTCTGATCAATGTTAGTGGCGATGCAGTCATCTTCACTCGGGAGACAGAACTGGAGGCATCCTCTACACAACCACAGACCGCAAACACACAGTCTAATGAGGACACGCCTGCTTAATCTGTCTCTTTCACTCACACACACACACACACACATACATCCAGTCACTTCACTCAGTCACACCCCTCTAAATTGCTTTGTATATGCATGCTGAGGCGAATATTACATTCCACTGGAAGAGGCAGCTATGGTACTGGAAGGTGTGTGTGTGAGAGACAGAGAGGTTCTTTCAGCCAAAGTATGTCTACTGTGTTAAGTCAATAATGTGTTATGTGAGTGTGTTGCTCTCAGACAATCAAGAAGAAGTTTAAGTGTTTTGATAAGGTCTCTCCATGGTCCAAACTATAGTTTGAAAAGAGTGTTGAACTCCAAGTACCCACCCACACACACACACACACACACACTCACACCAGCCTGCAGGGCAGATGGTCACGCCCCTACCCTTAATCCGCTGCAGTGTAAGGGGCCTCGCCTAACCACTAATGCATACAGGGGCGTAGGCAAACTACTAACCCATATACACTTTGTCCTCTCTCTGGTCCTTACTTAGCCATTTAGTATCTTGTCATCTGGACAGAGAGGGAGAAACTGACTTCACTGCAGAGTAGAAACCGCTACATTCAGGAAGGATAACCACCTCATGAGGGTATAGAAGCTTACAGGGTCCCAAGGCTAGATATGTTTAGCAAGTGGTCTAGAAGTCTCATTTAATGGTGTTATCAATGCCTTTAACTCCAACAGTTTTAACTGTGAGGGACGTCTGTACTGTAGTGTGTCTAAGTACAGTTTTTTGTTGCTCTTGATAAGGTGGTGGTTTGATGCATGTAAGAGTTGGGAGAGTCCATGAAACGGTACAGTTTAGCTCTGTGCCAACAGCCTAGATGGGGGCAGGAGGAGAAGATACCTGTGGTCCAGTATAATACCATGATCCACTCACCAGTAGCAAACCTGCCCATAGTGTGTGTGTGTGGGTGTGGGTGTGTGTGTGTGGGGGGGTGGGTGGCTGCTGACTGGCCAACACTAGCTCCAGCAGCTCACTTCAGTCATCTTACCCTGAATCACAGTCACACAAACACACATGCGTGTTTTAAAAAGCCATATTCTTGACGGTCCCATAAAAGACCACTGCCCAAACCATCACCCACATGAGCACAAACATCCAGTACTACTGACATCTTTCAAATCATAGGGAAATGCTGGATCTGTTTTAATTGTTTTTTTTTTCTTTTAGTCTATAGGTGCCACAGAATCATTTTGAAACCTTTTATTATAAGGGGGAGGATTTTTTTAGCTTAAGCATCTAGTGTCTTTTCTGTGCATGTGCATTACTGTACATAGACTGTATATTGGTTGTTGGTGTGTGTGTGTGTGTGTGTGTGTGTGTGTGCACGCACGTCGGTGTGCGTGTGTGTGTTTGGAGATGTCCTATCGAAGACTTGAATGCTTAGAGTGACTCTGGTCAGCTCTGTCTTTCAATCGTCCATTTCTCTGCCTGAAGATGAATCTTGCACAATAAATAACAATGAATCAACCTCAATGTGTAAAGGTTTTTTTTTACATTGGTGTCAGGAACTCAATTGGGAATGGAGTACAGAGAAACTGAAAAGCTACAAAAACAGTATGAAACCATTTATCTATTGATATGAGCACATTGCACGGTATTAATGCAAATATTAATGTATTTCACACATCAAACACAGAACAATATTCCAAATGTCTTAGATTCCAAAAGCTGTTGGAAAGTTTTTCTTTTACTGTGGAAGTAATCATTACAAAACACTAACAGTCGAATAACAAAACATCAGCTCAAGTTGGCACAACCGTAAGCTCATTTCAGCTCACACATTTTGCTAAATGCTACACACAATGATTTGCAACACACCAAGCTGCTTTGCCATTTACAAACACTGTTAAAAGGTTCAGACATGCCACCAAAATGGAAAGAGATGATCATTACAGTAGCTTGTCTCCAACAAGATTTTACTGTGTTTTACTGTGTACATTAGCCTGGTTAACACGACTTATCAATGCTCTGCGAACATTGGTCTGGCCAAGCTGTGTTGTAAACCCATTTCTCAGAGGGCGGGCTTAACCCATGTGTGTGAAATGCCTGTGTTTGCTACTGGACGAAGCTTTGCTCTGTTTGCTACTGGACCAATCACACCCCTCTGTCCTCTGACATATACGCAGCAACAACAGGGTTCTCGCAAAGCCCCATCGACTTGGCAACCAGCGGGGCTAACTGATAAATTAAACTTTTACCGAAGCCGGTCGTTAGCATTGTGAAAACGTCTTTTCCTGTAAGGAATGCTTCAAGGGCTGACCTTTGCTCTATTTTCAGAGAGAACTTCTCTTTGAATTCTTCCAACACAGCAGCTACAGCTACATTGAAATCTTGCCGTTGCTCCACGTTCGCCATGTTGACAGTGACTGAGGTAGATTTCCGGTCGCTAAACTACCACGTCATTGCCTTTTTGAAATGCTAGATTTTCATTGGTCCCAGTTTCTCTGTTAATGTAGAAACGGTGTAGACAGGCAGCTTGGCCAGACTGACTTGCATGCGAAATGCAAATGCAGCGGCACAGGAAGTATGGGCGTGCCCAGGCTAGTGTACCTGGTTCTTTGTAGAAATGGCTGTTTGAGTTTTCAATATGCAAACATGCAACAGGCAAACACTTAAGCATATGCAGTATGTTTAATCAACAGTATTAGTCATGTGTTGGTTTGGTGAATGTATTCATGTCACTATTCAATATTTCTAAAAAAATAAAATAAAAAAAAGATAATTACTATGACATTAGAAAAGTCAGATTGTTACAAAATGTTTATCACCACAGTGTGTAACTTATTCAAAAACAATCAGATTATATACATCGTCTATATGACTAACATTTTTATAAATAAGAGTATAGTTTTAAAAGAAGAATGACATTTTTTAATAGATCTGATAGTGTTTTGACAAAATATGCCCAGTTTTTTTAATTGAGCTTACAATTGTAAAAAACTAAGTGTGACTATGATTCTCTGCAAGTCCCCTTAGTAGTACACCTACTCTGAGGCTTCATGATTCTCACACTTAAGCTATAGTGCTCATGATTAAGATTTCAAATTACTTAAAGACATACAAGCATTTCCTGAATCAACAGTCTAACTTTGTGCAGCTAATCGGTCAAGGTGATAAGGATAGTTTACACTGCCACATAAATTTGTGGAAAAACTCCAACAAGGTGTAGCGGAGTTAAATATACAATTTGTCATTATGAGTTGTCGGAAAGGTATTTTGTGTTGTTGTTAGAATTCCTTTTATTCAATATATCGGAGCCATATATAGAGATTTTGGCTCTGCAATCTATGATGTGTGAACACCCTCCACTGAAACAGCAGGCTATAAGTCCAAATATCATACTCCATATTGTAAAATAATTGTAATAAAACATTTGCCACCATCCACATTCAATGTATATGTTATGTTTATTACATAAATTCTTATTTGACTTTGTGTAACAATGAAGAAACAATACTCTCCAATTGCAATAATGCCTTGTGACAACCTGTAGGACAGACAATTCAGAGATAATTTGGCCATTCCTGATATGCAGCATGTAGGTGCCACTTTGTGGCTATTTCACAAGTAATGTCTGTATTAGATGCGCCGTTGCAAATGTTTTCATTCTTTACACAATTGTTTACTGTTCTTCCTCGAACACTGTTTGACAGATTTGGCTCATTCATGGAATGTCGTTCATGTATGGTGATGGTCATATATGTATCTCCAAAGTAGTTTTTAGAAAACTGAAAGTCTCAAAGTTGAGATTAAAGTATCACAAATAAGGACACAATGCAAAATCAATTGGAATATCTCAAAACCAATTCGATTTTACATCTTACATTACATTACATTTTTATATATATGTTTAACACAACTTTTTGTGTATTTTAAAAGTTAAATGGTTGATGACCATTTACAGAACAAAGTTTGATTATATTTCCAGATTTTTGTTTACATACACTACCGGTCAAGTTTTAGAACACCCTAATTATTTTATTATTATTAGTTATTTATTGCAATTCAGGTTCAATGAATACCCTGAAATGGTACAAAGGTAAGTACTGAACAGCCAGAGGTAAAAAAAAAAAAAAAAAAAACGAAAAATAGTGAATAGAACTATACAAAAAAGGCCATTTTCGGGGAAAACAAAGTTGGTTACCTGATTAGCAGCAAGGTTAAATCAGCCTTGACAGCTAGCGTTACTAATTCCTATAGGTGTTCCAACTTTTCTTGATTACTTACAACACCCAATGTTGGTATAAAAGCAGTGTTGAAACACACACTGTGGTACTAGACCCTCAGGAGCATCAGGTGAACAGTGTTGCACTGTAGAAAGTAGTGTAATGCTACAAAAATGGCAAGAAAGGGGCAATTAACATTGGGAGAGAGACAGACCATCATAACACTTAAAAGTGTCAGTCTTTCCTACAGGACAATTGCAAAAGAAAGTAAAGGTGTCAGTGAGTACAGTTTTCTTCACCATTAAAAGGCACTCAAAAACTGGGGGAAACTGACAGGAAGTGGTCTGGCAGACCCAAAGCCACAACTGAATCAGAGAACATGTCTCTAAGAGTTAACAAATTCTGTGATAGGCAGCTCACGGGACAACAACTTCAAGCAACCAACATGGCTACCACAGCATTCTGCAGCGCCATGCAATACCCTCTGGTATGCGCCTAGTTGGTCAAAGGTACATCCTACAGCAAGAAAATGACCCAAAACACTAGTCCAAACTATGCCAAAACTACCTCAGGAAAAAAGAACAAGATGGTAAGCTTGAAAACATGGAGTGGCCAGCACAATCTCCAGACTTAAACCACATCGAGCTGGTTTGGAAAGAACTGGACAGAAGAGTGAAAGTCAAGCAACCTACAAGTGTCACACATTTATGGGAACTTCTGCAACAAACTTTGAAAGAACTTAATGAAGAATATTTGCTTTCCCTTGCAGAAAGAACGCCACGAGTATGCTCAGGTGGCTACTTTGATAAGTCAAAAGTTTAGAATACATTTTGGTTTCTAAATTGATTTCATGATTTTTTTCAACTTAAATTGCTTATTTGTTCTGTGCTTTCAGTTTTAGAGTGCAATGACACAATAAACTGAATTTTCAGTAAAAAACTGGGAAAAGTGTGGTGTTCTAAAACTTTTGACCGGTAGTGTATGTGTAATGGAAACCTATGAGTACCATAAGTTCTATAGTTGTAGTAACCGAGGAAAATTGTTGTGGCTGGCGTGATACTAGCTAGCTACAGTATCTCACAAAACTGAGTACACCCTTCACATTTCATCAAAAAATGTGCTCTATCTTTTTAAGGGGCAATACTACACAAATGAAACTTATGTTTTTAAGTAGTTAGTATAAAGCTTGTGTAGCAGTATAGATTTTCTGCCCTCTGAAACTTAACACACAATCATTTTTGTAAACATAGTAGGTCACAAAAGTGAGTACACCCAAAGTGAACATGTCCAAATTGTGTCAAAATCATTAACATTTTGTGTGAGCACCATTGTTATCTAGCACTGCCTTAATGTGAAATTCACCAGAGCTGCACAGGTTGTTTTCGGAATCCTTTTCCAATTCTCCATGATGGCATTACGGATTTGGCAGATGTTAGACACTGGTACTCTTCCACTTCCTGCTGAAAGGGGAACTTCCATCGTTATTTGTATTCATATTTCTATGTTGCCACTATGGTTGAATGCATTGTGTGTCATTTCTGTGAAAAATGATGTCCTAGATCTCTTGTTTGACGCTGTTTTCTGTAAGCTATAACAGGTCTAGTGGTTGAACGACTGGCTTTTCCGGTGTGCCTCGTGAATATCCATGACGTGTCAATAAGGCACTTCTGATTGGGCAAATTCGCTGTCTTTTGCTCGCCTAGCTTCTGTCCACCAATCCTTTGGGATGTGGGCTTGCCATACATGGCTCTGGGCGGGGCTTACGACCTAGTGACGTAGATAGGTTTAGCATGCTCTGATCCGCTCGTTTTGGTTAGCTCGACCCTTCAATGAACAGTAAAACCATGAGGGTCGAATTTCACGTCTTGGAATGCTGCGTGCATATACTGCTTGTTGTGACCCACCACATTGTAAATAGAGCTACTAAAAGTGGTTTTTGACGGAAGGACCCCTTTAAGGATGCCCCATGGGTGATCAATAGGGTTCAGGTCTGGAGACATACTTGACCATTCCATTATCTTCACTTTCAACTTCTTCAGGAAGGCAGATGTGTTGGGGGTTGTTATCATAATGCAAAAACAGTCGTATGTCCCACTTTCCAAACGGGGGGTGTCATGTTCTGAATGTCACAGCACATGTCGAAATCCATGATTCTTTCAATGAACTGCAGTTCCTCAGTTCTGGCAGCATTGAAACAGCCCCAAACCATGATGCTACCACCACTGGGCTCGATTCTAGGCAAGGCACAATATAATGGTACTGTTTAACAGGTAGCTGCCACACATGCCTGACACCATTTAAGCCAAACAAGTTTAGTCAGACCACAGGACATGGTTTCAGGAATTCATGCTTTTAGACTGTGTCTTCAGCAAACAGTTTTCAGCCTTTTTGTGATCAAGCTTAACAAGAGGCTATGCCCCTTGTCGCCTCTTCTATTTGCCTTAACCATTGAGCCACTGGCAATTTCTTTATGCAACAATACTGACATCAAAGGGCATATTGAGAGGGGGGACAGAGCACAAGGTTTCACATGCCAATGATATGCTTATATACACGTCTGACCCTGAGGAAAGCCTATCTAAGATGCTGGAGTTGCTACACTCATTTGGTAGGATTTCAGGTTACAAGGTTAACATGCAGAAAAGTGAACTTGTGCCTATTGACCCTTCTTGCCAATTCATTACAAATCAGTCATTCTCTATTAAAATATGCACACACAAATTTAAGTATTTAGATATTTGGATAACACGTAGGTTTAAAGATTTATACGAAGCCAATTTTCCCCCACTGTTAAAATGTCTAAAGATAGATTTAAATCGCTGGAACCTTCTTCCTCTATCCCTTGGAGGAAGAATCTATGTTGTCAAAATGAATGTCATGCCTCGTTTCCAATGCCTCCCTATTTTCTGAACTAAATCTTTCTTTATAAATATAAACAAACATGTATCTGGTTTTATCTGGAACGGGAAAAATCCATGTATACGAAAAGAAGTGCTGCAACGACACAAACTGCCAGGTGGGTTTTCTCTGCCCAATTTCCAATACTATTACTGGTCTGCTAATATTAAAAATATACTGTTTTGGATCCACTATACTAACAATGAAAACTGCCCCAGCTGGCTGCAGTTTGAAAGAGCATCCTGCAAACAAACCTCCCTACATGCAATAGCCTGTTCCAAGATACCTCTCACAGAGCCTTTATATAACTTTTGCAGTAACCCTATTGTTAAACACTCCTTCAAAATATGGGCACAGTTTAGGCGAGCCTTCTCCCTGTTTGAGATATCTAAGAATGCCCCTTTAGTTGGAAACAATATGTTTGCTCCCACTATAAATGATAATGCCTTTAGGGTCTGGTCTGAGAGGGGATTGAGGACAATTAAGGATCTCTATGTTGGTGGGATCTTTGGATCCTTTGAACATTTCCAGACACACTTTGGCATTCCTAATTCACATTTCTACAGGTACCTACAGGTCCGTAGCTTTGTTTCTACGCACTTTCCGTCTTTCCCATCACTACAGACAGATTCTCTCTTAGATAGGTTCATTAGAATCCTTCCTCAATTTAAGGAAACAATAGGATCAGTGTATTGCGTACTTAATACAAGTAACTTAGAACCACTTACAGTGCTAAAAAAGAAATGGGAGGAAGAGCTGGGTACTAATATATCTGACACACAATGGCAGTCTACTCTCAAAAATATTCATTCATCGTCAATTTGTCTCAGACATACTGTTATTCAGTTCAAAATCATCCACCGATTACATTGGTCTAAGACAAAGCTAGCTAGGATTATGCCTGATATTGACCCAACATGTGACAGGTGCAAAGTTGAACCTGCTACACTAGTACACATGTTTTGGAATTCAATCGTTGTCTTGTCTAAAGCTTTGGACGTGGATATTGAACCATCTCCACTTGTTAGCATCTTTGGAGTAGCATCTGAAGAACTTGGCATAGGCAGCTGTGGTAAAACAGTTATAGCATTTACAACACTAATTGCCAGGCGTATTATACTTATGAAGTGGAAAGACAAATGCCCTCCTACATTAAAACACTGGATTAATGAGGTAATGCACTACCTGACTCTTGAACAAATCCGCTTCCATATCCAGGGTAACAGTTAAATTTGCCTATATTTGGCAACCTGTCCTTACATTAGTGTTTTTTTTTATTATTATTTATTTATTTTCTTTTTGTAATTACCATTGTTGTTAATATCTGTATCTATGTTTAGGTTTATTTGTTATCTATGTTTGTAGCAACACCAAATGTCATTTCACACCAAACAATATGTATTGGGTTGACTACTGTGAATTTTAGCTATTATTGCTGTTTTACTTTTGAACTGTGGTGCGATGGGGTGGGGAGGGTTGAATGTTGCTATATGTTTGCTCTGTACCTAACACAAAAATAAAAAAGACTTGAGATTAAAAAAAAGCTTAACAAGAGGCTTTCCTCTCAGAGGATGACCATGCACACCAGGTTGGTGCACTGTGCAGCATCTTATTTGAGCTCTGACAAGCTGACCTGCCGCTTTTGCAACCAGCAATGCAGCAATGCTGGCTGCAGTCATGCCTTTATTTTTTACAGCCAACTTCTGCGTGTGTGCGTGTACCTTACTTCTTTAATTGATCCTGTTAATACCTGTTCGAAGACTTCCAAAGCCCAATGGTGAAGTAGATTATGATGCCTGGAAGAGTCAAGTTGAGCTGCTTCTGAGTGATGCCCATGTCACTGACTCACAAAAAGTGAGAAAGATTTTGGAAAGCTTGGTTGGCCCAGCCGCTGATATGCTCAAGTCACTTGGGACCACTTCAGCCCCTCACGCATATGTGAATCAGCTTGAATCGGCTTTCGTTGTGGTGGAAGATGGAGAAGAGTTGTTTGCCAAGTTCTTAAATTCAAGCCAAAATGCTGGAGAGAAGTCATCAGACTACCTGTTCAGACTTCAGACTCTTCTCACAAAGGTCATTTCTAGAGGGGGGGTCCTTCTTGAAGAGTCGGACAGACAATTACTCAGGCAGTTTTGCAGAGGGTGCTGGGACCACTCCTTGCTGATTGGACTCCAGCTGAACAGAAAAGGAGCAATCCACCATCTTTTCCTGAGCTGCTGCTTTCACTTAGGACTGAGGAAGATCGCCGTTCAGCAAAGATGGACAGAATGAAAAAACACATGGGAAGCTCAAAAGCTATGGCACACGCCCACACAGTATATGGCTTACCCACCTGTTACAACAGCATTGAAACACCTGTTGAAGAAAAGCATGACGATACACAGAAATTGCTTAATGAGATATCAGAGCTGCGCAAACAGGTCGCCACTCTGTCCACCAGAGATAATGTGAGGCCACAGCCAAGCATGAGCCCAGCTGAAGCCAGCTGCATGATCACAAATGCCTCCATGCCTCATCGTGATACTCCTCGCTTCCCAAAGCCTTGGTTTTGTTTTAAATGTGGTGAAGATGGCCACATTGCTGCTCGCTGCTCGAGTGCCCCCAACCCTGTTTTGGTCCACCAGAAGAATGAGGAGCTGAAAAAAAAACGTGAAGCTCAGAGAAGATTGTACACAGTTTCCTCCCTGCCTTTAAACGAGTCACAGCTCCTGTTTCGGGACGTTCAGGAGCTCAGTGCCAGAATATGAGTCCCAAACCTCTCAATGCCATTGTGAAGAGAACACACCGGAAGGAAAACCACCATCAACATCAATGTCAGAATGATCAGTTCCTCCCCCATGGACTTGTAGGGCCGCAATGCACTGCCTCTGTTTTTATTGAAGGAATAAAGTGTGACTCCATCCTCGACACTGGATCCCAAGTCACCACCATTTCGGAGACGTTCTACTTGAACAACTTGTCCTTCATCCCCACCCACCCCATCCAAGCCTTGTTCCAGATAGAAGGTGCAGGTGGTCAACATGTCCCCTATAGAGGCTACATCCAAGCCCTCATCTCCTTTCCGAGCAATATTACTGACGTCGCTGAGCAGGTCTCCTCTTTAGTCCTCATCGTTCCAGACTGTCACTTCAACACCCAGATTCCCCTGTTGGTTGGAACCAATGTCTTAGATAGATTGTACAAAGAAGGCATGGAAAAGCATGGGCCAGAGTTCTTGCAAGGATCTGACCTTAACAGTGACTGTGTCCTGCTGTTTCAGCATGTTGCCCTAAGTCATCAGGAAGAGAATTCAGCCTGTAACATCAGGCTGCATGGGCGCCATTCCATCTCCATCCCCGCAGGAGGAATAGTGTCCGTTTTTGGTAATGTCAGAATGACAAAGAACCCTTGTAGTAGAAAAATCAAAGATGCATGTACTGTATGTTGGGGCGTGCTTCCATTGCAACGCGTATCCCCACCCCCAACCAGATCTCCCAAATCTCCCGCCACACGAAACAAAGGCATCACACCTGTATATAAGGAGGGCGGTGTGCCCCATATGATTGAGTTTGTATGGTCACAGCCTTAGGTGTACGCTGTATTAAGCTCCCGGATCCGTCACAATAAACCTCGGAGGTTTTTGTCATTTACCACTACTCGGCTTGGCTTTGTCTCTACTTTGTTGATAACTAATTTTGGACGACATTTTGGCGCTGTGAGCAGGGTCTTTCATCTCTGAGACGCAGTTGGGCCGGGCGACAGAGAGGAGGCTTCCCACGCCGCGACCTGGGTAGAGTTTTGCCTTAAAAGCTTGGGACAAGGCCGAAGGAGCTATAACAGCTCCATGGCACCCTCCTTCTCGACGTCGTTCGAGTGCCTCTGCGGATCAGATAACAAAGACCCGAGCTGTGTTGGGGAGAATCCAGCCGAGTATGGTAAGGACACTGAATTTACACATTTAAAGCTGTGTCTATAATTCAGGAAAAAGGCCTATTGTTTGCCTGCCCTTAGACGGGCAGAGGATTTTTAAGGTGTCGGGGACACCGCCCCACTACAAAAAATATTGGGCGCTGATAAATTATTTATTTGGTTATACTAGAGTGGGGATGAAAAGTCTACTCGGGGAAGTAGCGGTACCAAAAGTCTGCTTGAGGAAGCAGCGAGCTCTAAGTCTATTCAACGGGATAGCTACTAGTATCCTTGCCGTGGGGCAAGAAGCTCGTTCGGAACGAGAAGGCTCGAGGAGTCTGTACCTTGCGGGGCAAGAAGCTCGTGCTGGAAACGAGAATGTTTTGGTAACTTTGTGTGTGTATTTGTCATAGAACGAACAGATCTGGTACATGCAGTGTTTATAATCTTAGTACTGATTATTATCATCATATGGGTGTCCTTGATAACTCCCACTAGTCTGCCGACGGGCATTGAATGTTAGTGAGCGAACGAACTAGTGCGTCTTCGGTGCGTTAAACGAGCGAACCATTAAAAGTTTGTGTGTGCGAGCCTAGGTTGTGTGTGTGTGCGCGCGTGTGTGTGGTTGCGTATGTGTATGTTTGTGCGTATCTATGTCTGTGTGTTATTCCCTCAAACTGCAAGTCTTCTGCTCTGTTGAGAGCATAACAATTAACCGAAATCTAACGACTAACCACGAGCACGTTTTCCCCTTTGTTTCCGGAGCGAGTGAATGAGTGTGTGAGAGTTGGCCAGGCCAGCCAAGGTAAATGTTTTTTGTGTTTGTAACAGGGTTAAAACATTTTACTTTGTTTATTTCATGCCGAGTCTGTGCGCAATTTTTTTTAGGAGAAAGAACGCTGTTTTCGGAAAACTAACCTCTGAGACAGTGCTAGGCGGTAGAAGTGCAGCTTTTTACAGTGTTGGGACTACGGAGACACGACGCAGAGTGTCGTTCGACTGAACAAGTTGAACCTAGGAGATTCTGCAGAGATCAACGAGTCCCGCGACGCTGTGGGGAGCTAGGTTACATCGCTGTTGAGGCAACAACGAGGTAAAGGTGGTTGTTTTTTTTTTTTCTTTTGTTTGGCTCATGAGAGTGAAGCGGCTGTTAAGTTTGTGGCCTCACCGATCCCAAGCTCAAAACAGGCCTGCAACTCATAGACATTTATTGAATCAAGTTTGCGCTGAACGATGAACTGTTTAAAAGGTGAACTGTGGACTGTAAATATGTTACGGGTATTGAATTTGGACGTGTATTGTTGTAAATATTTGTGCTGTTGAAGGTTTACTTTATATGTTGGGGAAAGTAGGGATTTACCCTTACTGGGATAAAGGTATATGTGTGTGCTGGGTATCACAGTTCAGTTAGAAGCATTAGACAACAGACGGGATATAAAGGAACAACGCGGGGCACCCTTTATAAGTTTGTACTTACAACATACTTGTAGCATACTTATCATAGTGTTAAAGGGGTGCTACATGTTGTCTCTTTGTGTGAAAAACCTAGAGGAGAAAACTTTCACAAAGGCCACATTTACCACTTTCATTTGTTCACAGGATTCCCAGTTTAGATTTGAAAGACTGTATGGATTTGTAACATGACATTTAACTTTCACGCTTTTATCCATTTCTTTGTTTAGGTTTATGAAGCTAAGCCTATCATGCGAGAATATGATTTTATGCAGAACCTGACTTTAGCAAGAATTTGATTTTGATCACAGATTGCATCAGATTTCGTTTGTGTCACTGTTAAATTTGTTTTCTGAGTTTCCCTCTGAAGCAGAGACTTGAAAGTCCTGCTAAAACCTGTTTTTATGCTAATCGATTGCCATTTGGTCACCTAGAGAAGGTGTGATGAATTTGATGTCTGAAACTCTCAGCATAGAACATAGAAACACATACATTTTAATGCCTTTAAGTTATACTGTTCATTTTGCCTCATATACTCAATGCAGAGATTCATTTATTCATTTTGTTTGCAGTTATTCCATTGTTTATTTGTTTTTAATCCACTGATGAGACTTATAGGTTGTCCTGTCTTTAGCATTGTCATCTCTATGTCCATAAGGTCACATTGATATAAGAAGAGTTTATGTCAATCTGTAGTACATATTATGCTTACAATGCAAGCCCAGGACACTTAAACTTTAATGGCTAAAGTGCAGTTGGGTCTCAACCTCCACACCATCCTCTAGTATTTTAATGCATTATTTTAATTTTGCCTGTGTTATCTAAACAGTTTTAAGTTTTTCAGAAAATAATTGTGTGCCACGGCCAAAGCAAAGCGAAACACTGAAGGAAGACACCATTAAGAGGTGTTGCTTGCTACACACACCGCGACCCCCATCAGATCTAAGCTGTTCTTGGTCCATTGTTAAGTATTGGTGAGTGGAAAAACTCACAGATCACTGTAGGCCCAACAGGTCCGGTTCTCTAAACTGAAATGTGTGTGAAGCCACTTTAAAGAAATGTGGCGGGACTGTTTGGGTTGGTTAAAAGTGATAAATGTTGGGACTTAGTAAGCTAAGATTTTGAGTAGAGGAGAAGGGGCAAGGTTGTAGAATCACATCACGTGTTAAGCTTTGGTACACTGTTGGTAGTATGTCATCTCTCCTTTGCTAATTTAGACTGAAAAGTTTAATTCCTGACGTAACTTAATAGTGGAGATCAAAAGGTGCTTCCCCGTCTGAGTTATTTAAACTTATGGCGTAATTTAATAGTGGACACTAAATGGTTTTTCCCAGTCAAGGTTAGACATTAAGGATATTGATGCAACTAAAGAAAAAAGGTACTTTTTTTTTTTGTTGTTGTTGTTGTTTGTGTCTGTCGCAAAGGACCCTGATCTGCTAAGCTGATAACAGCTTAGCAGATCAGAAAGGGGGAGGAGTACGGTTTGTAGACTATAGGCTATTAACTTTCAATGGAAAATGGGGGGTGGCTTGATGGCTGATGAGTCTAGGATCACCTCCTGATTAGTCTAGAATCACTTCCTGATGGTTTTTAGGATCACCACCTTTTTGCAGACATGTTAAGTCAACACCCATCGTCACCTAACAAAAGCCGGTCACTCTGAGCTACAATCTCTTTGGGTGTCAATATTGAATACACAAGTACTGTTGGATTAGAGTGTCTTTGTGTCCTTGTGACTTTGTGTCTCTGTTTTAGGTCAGATTCTAAGAAAACAACTGACTCCAATAGCCCAGCCAGACATGTATAGTCTAATCAGACTTATGAATCAAGTCAGTTTCAATGGAGGATGGGGGTGAGGAGGGGTTGTGATTCTGACTGTACTCATGCCTGCACTATCGATACTACAAGTTATAGGTTAACTACAAGTTATCAAGTCCTTAGATGGACACTGGAAAGCTAATTGAAATCTCTATAGGAGATGAAGAAAACCAACGGAGTCATTGATCACAAGTTTAACCATTTTCATAACTACACTTAAGATTTGTTTGAGATTTGCAGGAAACCGACGCCTTGCCTTTCACCATTGAAGAACAAGGATTTTACTGATTCTGCTACATTCACAAGGTGTCAAAAGGGGGACATTACAAAGACCCCTGTGCCAAGTCACATTTTATTGGAGGAAGACCTGAGAAAGTTGCTGGTGAAATTGGAGCAACCAACCAACACAGAAACTACACACACACACACACTTTTAGCATAGTGGACCTACTGTGGTGTAGGGACTGCCACGTCATGCCCGTAATGTCCCGTCATGCAACAGCAGCCGACATCAGGCCGCCTACAGTATACTGTAAGCGTGACGTCACTCACTGTATAAAGTTAGGGACGCAACCCTAAACACCCTCTCTCTCGTTTGGACTTTGCCCTGCTTAGATCCGACATTAAAGAGATACCCCACCGTCTTTCTCTAGTTCGGATTCTACTCTGCTTAGATTGGACCCTCCGGCAACAAAGAGAAACTCATCAACCAAGACGTCTTACCAGCAAGAAGTCAACGTGCTTTCGTATTACCATTGGCCACGGTAGCGAATACCTAAGTTGCGTCGGTCTTCTTTGTTTGAGTTAAACCGGTACCAGAAGTTCCAGTAACGTTACCACTGCTGCCCAGCAGTTAATAACAGCGTCAAAGCGACAGGATCGCCGTGACCCTTTTCGTTGTGTCGACACACATCGCCAGAGGAACCCGGACGAAGGACCTCTGCATAGCTCGGAAAATCAACGTTCCGAGAACCTCCGCGGATATACCCCGACGCTCTGAATCCTTCTCGAAAGGCCAAGCGAACGGACTGAAAGTAAGGCTAGCATTTGGGCAATCTAGTCGTAGGGAATAGGTTTTGTTTTTAAAGTAGTGCTGCTAAACGTAGGTTTATGCGTGCATACTGTTTATCTGATCATCTGTGTTCTTAGCCATTATCTGTGTTACACTGTTTCCGTGCATTACTTTGTTGACGGTGCTTTACACCGTTACCTGTGCCACTTTTATAGATAGGTTATTGTTGCATGCTCTGTCTTGATCTCTCCTAACCTTCGCCGTTTTCACACACACACACACACATACTTCAGTAAGATTGGTAATTGTAAACTAAGAAATTGAGGCTCAGTCGTCTTCGACTCCTTTGTCTAGGGAAAACCTTTGTCTCACGAGACCGCGAGGTGATTTCCCTTCCCCCAATACCTTAGATAAACATTCCAATCACTGATTTACATCGCGTGCATCCTCTCACGCGCGCATTCTATCTTCTCGCACGACTCCCGCTCTGCGAGCTCAAAGACAGACGCTCCTCCCGGGTTACATTGCGCAATCGCGCATACGACACGCCCCGAGAGCTCAGTCGCTCGTCGGAGAGCGGAGGAGTAGCTTCTTCCCCTCTCTCTCTCTCTCTCTCTCTCTCCCTCTCTCTCTCTCTCTCTCTCACACACGCACACCCATACGCACACGCTGCAACCACACACACACACATATACACACACCCTAGCCACATTATTTCACCAATGTGCCTTGACCACTATTTTGCTGTACATCAATATTGAATTATTACCCATTTAATAACATTGTTTTTAATAAATTCTACCATTGTTATAACTGTGATTTGCCTGTGTTGCTGCTGTGTTCATTGAAGTCAACCAGTCTAAAAGATACTCCTATTTGCCTTCAACCACCCCAAATGTATGTGAATGCTGTTGACCGTAGCGTAGTAAGATACAGTAAGTAATATACTACTACTATAGTTATAGTATAAACATAACATTTGGATAATATACCATCAATTAACTGTTTTAATAAGATATTATTAAACATAACAATTAATGGTGATATTAATGGAATTGATTTTATGAGACTGATCAATTTAAGACCAATTGTACCTACAGTGGGCAGAATAAACCCCATGAGCAGTACGGATCCAGAAGGCACAGGCAGTCTACCCTGGCCTTCAACATAGGCGGTTCAAGATTTAAGAAGATGAAGAGGGTTACTCTTGTTTGCGTGTGTCCACACACTGCACACCACACACCACGTGAAGAGGAGTCAAACATCATATGCGTCATCCCCACACTTCTTTCTATTACAGGAATTCTACAGCTACCAAGATGATGGTGTTCACCATACTTTTCATATGTCTGTTTAGAATGGTCTGTTGTTGTTTTTCATATGTCTGTTTAGCATGGTCTGTTGTTTTTTTTTGTTTTTCATATGTCTGTTTAGCATTGTCACGGCCACAATATTAGAGTATTAGAGTTCCAACATGTTACACAATTAGAGAATGAAGATGACACAATTGTATAGACCTTTTTATTGCGCATTTTTGTCCGCTCTCGGCTGTCCAAACCTGGGTGGTCATTTTCACATGACACCGGAAAGGAATTTTCCCAAACCTCTCATCGGTTTCCACATAATTGGCAATGATAGTGGTTTTACTTTGGGTAACATGGGTTTCGCCTTTCCCCGCGAGTGTGACTGATAAAGAAAAGAGAGACTGGCAGGTCTCATTCATGGAAACTATAAATGTATTTGTTTAGCTCTTCTTGGATGCATTAATGGTAATTGTAATAGTCCAGTCAGTTAGATCTACAGTCATAATATCATGTTGTTTACGGTATTTCATTTGCTCATGGAACCATCTTTTTATCTGTACAGACTCTCTACTGTCAATTTCCTTTTAAGCTGAAGTTCAGAATGTTTTTTACACATGTTAAGGCTGTTTTTAATTTATTTTAACCTGGGTTTCATTTCCCTCCATTGTAACGTAACATGTAACATGTTTTTTTTTTATGTGAAAGTTTGAAAACTTTCAAAGGGGGGTAATGTAGTAGAAAAATCAAAGATGCATGTATGTTGGGGCGTGCTTCCATTGCAACGCGTATCCCCACCCCCAACCAGATCTCCCAAATCTCCCGCCACACGAAACAAAGGCATCACACCTGTATATAAGGAGGGCGGTGTGCCCCATATGATTGAGTTTGTATGGTCACAGCCTTAGGTGTACGCTGTATTAAGCTCCCGGATTCGTCACAATAAACCTCGGAGGTTTTTGTCATTTACCACTACTCGGCTTGGCTTTGTCTCTACTTTGTTGATAACTAATTTTGGACGACACCTGTAGGTACAATTGGTCTTAAATTGATCAGTCTCATAAAATCAATTCCATTAATATTACCATTAATTGTTATGTTTAATAATATCTTATTAAAACAGTTAATTGAAGTAGATCAATCTGCCGGATGCGAGGGTCATGGGTCGCCTGTCTGTATGACCTTGACTCACCTGAACCGTCGCTATCGGAGCTACGCCGATAACGGTCCCTCCTCGTGCTGCGTTTGCGTTCTGATTCATCTGAGGATGAATCAGGAACATTGTAACGCACAGATTTGGGCGTGCTAAACGATGGGGCTCGAGAGGAGCGTGGCGTGGCTCCACTCTGACTAAACGACGAGGCAGTCGTATAGCGGATTGAGTTTCCGTGACAGGACGTCTGGTCTCGGACCAGATAGTCGACTGTGTCCTGCTCGGAAACTTCGTCCTGCCCTTCTCTCACCTCTGGTTGCGAGGGAGAGTGTGGGGGTGCCATTTGGGCTCTCTCGGGCCTCTGGCGATCTCCCCGGAGGGTCTGCCCCCTGGCAGCCCTCTCTTCAGCCTTTTCGGCTTCTTCCAGCTTTCTGGCGCAGTCGGCTAGAGACTCGTTCGCGCGTCCGAGACTCTTGCTCAAGTCGTGATTAGTCGCCACTAACTCACTTTGACTTGCGCTCAGGCTGTCAACCTCTCCGCGGAGGCGTGTGATCTCCAACTGAGTATCACGGAAGTGAAGTAGGAATAGGCGACCCAGTGCCTCTTGGACACTGATGGTCGTTCTTCTCGGATCTCTCATGTGTTTCACAGTGCCATCTATGTTATCCTGGCATTCCTGTTTACTTAGGCTCTGGATGCTTTCCCTGTCAGCGCCTGAGCAGTTGATCAGGTCAGCGACAACGTCAAAGAGGGTCACCTCAGTGGTACTTTTGTCTCCTGAGGGGCGTTGGAATGCCATTCTAGATTTATTAGTTATTGATTACCGAATTAATTAGTTAATTAATGAGTGCTTAATTAATTACTGTTAATTAATTTTGGGATTGCTCTTATTAGATCTCTTATTAGGTTATTAGTAGTTGTGATGTGGATATCACTACACTGCTAACCGTTTAAAAACCCCTGAGAGTATACCTTGGCAGTTGCTGAGCAAACTGATAAATTTATCTGATATTGCAACAGTATTCAAGGAGTCAATTTAAACCAGTCTCCTCACGCGCGGGCGCCAATAAATATGTAGGTACAATTGGTCTTAAATTGATCAGTCTCATAAAATCAATTCCATTAATATTACCATTAATTGTTATGTTTAATAATATCTTATTAAAACAGTTAATTGATGGTATATTATCCAAATGTTATGTTTATACTATAACTATAGTAGTAGTGTATTACTTACTGTATTATACTACGCTACGGTCAACAGCATTCACATACATTTGGGATGGTTGAAGGCAAATAGGAGTATCTTTTAGACTGGTTGACTTCAATGAACACAGCAGCAACACAGGCAAATCACAGTTGTAACAATAGTAGAATTTATTAAAACAATGTTATTAAATGGGTAATAATTCAATATTGATGTACAGCAAAATAGCGATCAAGGCACATTGGTGAAATAGTGTGGTTAGGGTGTGTATATATATGTGTGTGTGTGTATCTGCAGCGTGTGTGTATGCGTGTGCGTGTGTGAGAGAGAGAAAGGGAGAGAGGGAGAGAGAGAGAGAGAGAGAGAGGGCTACTCCTCCACTTTCCGACGAGCGACTGAGCTCTCGGGGCGTGTCGTATGCGCGATTGCGCAATGTAACCCGGGAGGAGCGTCTGTCTTTGAGCTCGCAGAGCGGGAGTCGTGCGAGAAGATAGAATGCGCGCGTGAGAGGATGCGCGCGATGTAAATCAGTGATTGGAATGTTTATCTAAGGTATTGGGGGAAGGGAAATCAGCTCGCGGTTTCGTGAGACAAAGGATTTTCCCTAGACAAAGGAGTCGAAGACGACTGAGCCTCAATTTCTTAGTTTACAATTACCAATCTTACTGAAGTATATGTGTGTGTGTGTGTGAAAACGGCGAAGGTTAGGAGAGATCAAGACAGAGCATGCAACAATAACCTATCTATAAAAGTGGCACAGGTAACGGTGTAAAGCACCGTCAACAAAGTAATGCACGGAAACAGTGTAACACAGATAATGGCTAAGAACACAGATGATCAAATAAACAGTATGCACGCATAATCCTACGTTTAGCAGCACTACTTTAAAACAAAACTATTCCCTATGACTAGATTGCCCAAATGCTAGCCTTACTTCCAGTCCGTTCGCTTGGCCTTTCGAGAAGGATGCAGAGCGTCGGGATATCCACGGAGGCTTTCGGAGCCTTGATTCTCTGAGCGATGCAGAGGTCCTTTGTCCGAGGTTCCTCTGGCGATGTGTGTCGACACAGCGAAAAGGGTCACGGCGATCCTGTCGCTTTAACGCTGTTATTAACTGCTGGGCAGCAGTGGTAACGTTACTGGTACCGGTTTAACAAACAAAGAAGACCGACGCAACTTAGGTATTCGCTACCGTGGCCAATGGTAATACGAAAGCACGTTGACTTCTTGCTGGTAAGACGTCTTTGTTGAGGGGTTTCTCTTTGTTGCCGGAGGGTCCAGTCGAAGCAGAGTAGAATCCGAACTAGAGAAAGACGGTGTGGTATCTCTTTAATGTCCAAACGAAGCAGAGCAGGGTCCGAACGAGAGAGAGCGAGTTTCGTGTTGCGTCCCTAACTTTATACAGTGAGTGACGTCACGCTTACAGTATATTGTAGGCGGCCTGATGTCGGCTGCTGTTGCATGACGGGACATTACGGGCATGACGTGGCAGTCCCTACACACCCTTCACACCCCCTATGTGTGATTGAGTCCCCAGAAGGGTTGTCATTACCAGGTGGTGTGTTTGTTGAGAGTGCCCTTCAAGAGATTCCACACAGATCTTCAAACAAGATTCCCATCATCCTGAGGAATGTGACTGACCGGGGTGTCACGCTGCGTCCAAGGCAAGTGATAGCTCAGTTGATGGCTGCACAGTATGTGATGCCTTCTGAACCACAACAGTTAACACCTGATGCCTCCCAATCTCGGAACAGATTGAAATTCGACCTTGAAGATTCCCCTATTCCAGAGGAGTGGAAAAGACGAGTCACAGAAAAGCTGAACAACATGCCAGAGGTCTTTGCTGTTGATGACCTGTCGCATGGCCATACCTCTGCCGTCAAGCATCACATCCGCCTTCAAGACGACACTCCCTTCAGAGAGAGACCCAGGCCCATTCACCCCTCCGACAGAGAAGCTGTAAAACAACACCTCCGAGAACTGCTAGATGCTGGGATCATCAGAGAGTCAGAGAGTCCATATGCATCACCCATTGTTGTTGTCAAAAAGAAAAATGGGAAGATACGACTTTGTGTAGATTACAGAAAATTGAACATGCGGACAGTGAAAGATGCTTATGCTCTTCCCAACATCGAAGACACCTTCTCTGCACTCAGCGGTGCAAAATGGTTTTCTGTGATGGACCTGAAGTCGGGCTATTACCAAGTTGAGGTTGCGGAGGAGGACAAGCATAAGACCGCATTTGTCTGCCCTCTAGGCTTCTGGGAGTTCAACCGGATGCCTCAAGGTGTGACAAACGCACCAAGTACCTTCCAGAGACTTATGGAGAAGTGTGTCGGGGACCTGCACCTGAACAAAGTTTTAGTCTTTTTGGACGATCTTATTGTCTTTTCAGAGACATTAGAAGAGCATGAGGCCAGATTGATGAAAGTGTTGAATCGCCTCAAAGAATATGGTCTGAAATTGTCCCCAGAGAAGTGCCACTTTTTCAAGACCTCTGTCAAATACCTTGGTCACATTGTTGATGCTGAAGGAGTCCATACAGATCCAAGTAAAGTTGCTGCACTAAAAGAATGGCCCCGTCCCACCAACAGAAAGGAGCTGAAATGTTTCTTAGGATTTGCTGGATATTACCGACGATTCGTGGAAGGATACTCTAAAATAGCAAAGCCATTGAATAGCCTAACAGCAGGATATGTGCCACCGAGGAAGAGAGGAAAGCTCTACAAAAGAGAAAAGACAAAATCCCTCATTAATCCCACCCTGCCTTTTGGAGATAAATGGACGCGAGAATGTGAAGTTGCTTTCAGAAGTCTGATAGACAAATTGACCTCAGCACCTATCCTGGCCTTTGCCAATCCCAACCTTCCCTATGTCCTCCACACTGATGCCAGCCGTGATGGTCTTGGGGCTGCCCTCTACCAAGAACAAGATGGAAAGCTCCGAGTCGTTGCCTATGCCAGCCGAGGGCTGTCCAGAAGTAAACAGAATTACCCTGCCCATAAGCAAGAGTATCTGGCTTTAAAGTGGGCCATCTGTGAGAAATTCCACGATTATCTTTATGGCACTGACTTTCAAGTTCTTACTGACAACAACCCATTAACTTATGTCTTGACATCAGCAAAGCTTGATGCAGCAGGTCATCGCTGGTTGGCTGCTTTGTCCACGTATCGCTTCACCATCAAGTATAGGGCGGGGATCAGCAACCAAGATGCTGATGGGTTGTCCAGGAGGCCGCAGAGTTTATCTGAAGAAGATGAAGTGTTCAGGGAAGAGAAAGCAAGGATTGAGGAGATGAAGCAACGGATCTTGAACGAGGAAAACAAGTTGATCTCTGGTGAAATGCTCTCTGCTGTATGCCAGCGCCACTCCATGATTGTCCCAGCTGACAGATGTTTGCTGCCAGAACTCCCCATCCTTGCTGAGTCCTTGGCCGTTGATGCTTCTGCCGTTCCAGATTGCTTTGAGTCTTCAGGACAAGGCACTATCCCTGGAATGACTCATAGTGACTGGTACCAGGCCCAAAGGGAAGACCCCTCCATCAGATGTGTGATCAGATTTGTCCAGAGCAAGCGGAAGCCCACCTTCAAAGGGACATTTTCGGAGTCATTGGAAACGAAGTTACTCCTCAGAGAATGGAAAAGGCTTGAGCTTCGAGATGGAGTGCTGTTCCGGAGATGTTTGGATAGAGGCACTGAGATCCATCAACTGGTTCTACCCAGTAAGCATCGGGCCAGAGCACTGCATGCTCTCCATGATGAACTTGGCCACCTTGGCACTGAGCGTCTTCTCCACCTTGCTCGTGCTAGGTTTTACTGGCCGAAGAGCCAGACGTGTGAGAGGTGTGTGAGGTGGAAAGCCCATGCTCAGAATGCTGCTCCCATGGAAAGCATCCACACTAGTTACCCCCTTGAGCTTGTATGCATGGATTTCCTTAGTATTGAACCTGACAACAGAGACATCAGAAACATCCTTGTCATCACAGATCACTTTACAAAGTATGCCATTGCAGTTCCAACCAAAGATCAGAAGGCCAACACAGTTGCCAAGGCTATATGGGACAACTTCATTGTAAATTATGGATTTCCAAGCCGTTTACTCAGTGACCAGGGAAGGGACTTTGAATCCCGCACCATAAAAGAACTGTGTTTACTCATTGGCACAGAGAAAGTGAGGACGACGCCATACCATCCACGCGGCAACCCCGTCAAAAGGTTCAACAGGACCCTCCTAAGCATGCTTGGTACTCTGGAAGAAAAGGACAAATATCACTGGAGGGACTAGTGTTGTCACGATACCAAAATTTTGGTACCGGTACCGATACCAACATGTGTTTCGATACTTTCCGGTACTTTTCGATACTTTTATATAATAAAAAAAGAACACAAAATGTCATTACTGATTTTATTGTAATAGAACATACACAAACAATAACGTATCAAAATTCTTATTTTCTTATTGCACTCAAAAAACAATTTTAGAACAGTCAACTTGAATAAATAAAAAGCATTTACTATTTTAATAGAACCTTTTAAAACAATAATATCAAAATTCTTATTTTCTTATTGCACTCAAAGAACAATTTTAGAACAGTCAATGTGAATAAATAAAAAGTATTTACTGACTATTTTAATAGAACCTCTTAAAACAATAATATATCAAAATTCTTATTTTCTTATTGCACTCAAAAAACAATTTTAGAGCAGTCAGTGTGAATAAATAAAAAATATTTACTGACTATTTTAATAGAACCTCTTAAAAAAATAATGTATCAAAATTCTTATTTTCTTATTGCACTCAAAACATTTTTTAGAACAGTCAGTGTGAAATAAGTAAAAAGTATTTACTGACTATTTTAAAAGAACAATACTTGGTCCATGCAGATATACTCAGCGACTGCTCTGTTCAGCCTTTTGGCATCTTTCGAGTCTTTTGCATATTTTGTATGCTCCTCAAAAACAGCCTGAAGGGTAGGTTGTGTCCGAGTGGGGGCACTGGGTCTTGTCTCCGGAACAGAAGCACCAGACGGTCCAGACCTCTGCAGTGAAAAAAATAAATAAAGGTGATACATTTGTCATACAAGCTAAGGCCTTTTTTACATAACCTAAAAATATTTATAACACACAGCCTGTATTAAGTATGTAAAACTTTGTACTTTATAAAGATCATGATCAGAGTTTGTTAGAGTTCGTTTTTTGTATTTTCTGTCTAAAAACGTTCCAATCAAAGCCCTCTGTCTTACCTGATTATTAGGTGTAATGCCTAGCGTGGCCACTTGACAGTATGGCGCTAATTCATTAATTGGCCTCTCCTTTTTTGTATATATCCGAACGTGGATGCTATTAACAACAAAGTTAACACTACCGTCGTCGTTTTGTGTTGAATGCGTTCCATGGATTTTGTGCAATAAATCAACAAACTCAATACGGATAACTTCGCTGTCTGATTGTTGAAGAAAGTTGCTGAAGTAAGTTTGCTGCTCACTGCACTGCATGACTGTGCTGCTGAAACGAACTTTTGGGGTGTACAATTGCAAAACGTGAAATGTGGTGGTCGCTGTGTTTTTTCTGTTTGATAAGAACTCTTCATAATGTGTTGCACTTACAACTATTAAACTATTGCATTTGAAAAAGGTACATGTCAAGAGTAAATTACCTGTCGTTCCTTGAACTCTGCGTGGAGGTCTGGGTGGTGGTCCTTTAAGTGTTTTGCTAGGTTGGAAGTGTTTCCACCCTTGGCCGAGCATGTTTTTAAACACCTTTTGCACAATGGTGCATCCGGCTCAGTTGCCTGGCCTTTCTCGTTTACTCTCAACCCAAAGTACTGCCATATAGCACTTCGAGCCCCTGTTTTGTTTACAAGCTTCGGCGTAGCAGCAGCAGCCATTCTCGACTTCGTGCTTCTCTCTCCGTCTTCAGCGTTGTTTTTTTTACAAGCTCCGGCTTTCTCTTCGTCATCACCTGTAACGTCACGACGTCACATGCAGGTACCGGTACTGTCCAAAACGCAGTATAGTACCGTCGTAAGTGCCTCAGTACCGCGGTACTATACCAATACCGGTATACCGTGCAACCCTAGGAGGGACTTTGTCAAGCCGTTAGTCCATGCATACAATTGCACCAGGAACGACACCACTGGATACTCACCATATGAGCTGATGTTTGGTAGGCAGCCGAGACTCCCCATTGATCTTCTCCTTGGTCTTCAGCCAAACCAAGATGGTTTCGCACTCAGACTATGTGAAGGGCCTTCGTCAACGCCTGCAAGACAGTTATGCCCTCGCTTCTGAGAGCTCAAGGAAGATGGGCGAAAAGAACAAGGCCAGATTTGACAGCAAAGTCAGAGCAGCAGAACTCGTTGCTGGAGACAGAGTCCTTGTGAGGAACATGAATCTTCGAGGAAAACATAAGCTTGCAGACAGGTGGGAGAGAGAAGTCCATGTTGTGGTGAAGAGAATAGGTGATGGTCCAGTCTATGTCATCAGACAGGAAAGGGGTGACACTCCGCACCACACCCTCCACAGAGATCTCCTCCTGCCCTGTGGTTTCCTGCCTGTTGACGAGACTGGACCTGAACCTGCAGTCAACCTGCCGACAAGGAGGTCAAGATCCAGGATAAAGACAGCTCAGCAGAACAGAGATGATGACTGTGTTGGTGGTGTAGCAGTGATGAACTCAGCAGTGATGAAGAAGAATGCTACCCATCACAGCTCCCTCAGATCTCCACAATGGCCTTCATCAGAATGGAAGGTGCCAGAGAAACAACACCGAACATCCCAGAACAGTATCCTTCAGAACCCTCCACTTCAGCTGGATTGAACCCGTGTCCAACCAAGGTCCGTCAGTCCACTCAGCGATGTAGTGCCCTTCACTGATCCTGTCATATACTCACCTGAGAGAGAGACAGTTGAGAATATGAGAATTCCAGTCAACGACACAGTACTTGCAAGTGAACCTGTTGATGGATGCTCACTTACAAGGGACCCTGTTAATGGACCATCTCCACACTCCAATGCAGTGCCACAGACTAGACCTCTTCAGAGAAACTCACCTGATGAAGAAGAGACAGAGGCTGTGCTACCAATGGATGAGATACCCCATGTTGAACCTGTTGACTCGCCTGAGAGAGAATCTGTTGAAGTTCGAAGATCCACCAGAGAAAGACGTCCACCTGAAACACTGTGTTACGGAGAACTGGGAAGACCCTTGGTGCTAGCTCTTGCCTCCTTCTTCGAAAGTCTAAGCAAAAATGTCTGAGTCCTCTAGAGAGCACACTAAGTAGTCTTAACACGCATGCAGAGACTCATGCGGTTTAGAGGGGGAGAATGTAACCAATGTCATTTTCAGACACTCCCTAAATCAGCTGTGCTGAGAAATCAGCTGTGCGGAGAATTCCTTGGTGACCCCTAGAGCGTGCGATGGAATGTTTTCAGTTGAATGTTTTGAATTAAATCAGATGCGGTAGATCAGCGACGCTTCAATTAGATACGAGAGATACTTGATCCCTGTCTTCCATAACTTCTTTTACTTGATTCCTTTCCTTTTGGCTACCGACACTTGAATTAGATACGAGAGATACTTGATCCCTGTCTTCCATAACTTCTTTTACTTGATTCCTTTCCTTTTAGCTACCGACACTCGAATTAGATACGAGAAATACTTGATCCCCGTCTTCGATAACTTTCTTTTACTTGATTCCTTTCCTTTTGGTGAGTCACTGCCCTAATAATATTCCCATATATAATATAACGAATTAGTCCAAATAGATTAAACTCCTTATTTTAATATAGATCCTTGTCTGACTGCAATCAAGTCCCGAGATCGTCGGTGAGCTTGATTTATACCCGACATCCTGGTGAGCAAATTATTAATGTTTGTAACTGCTACTAATACGCTAAGCTAAACTAGGTTATTGTAAATAGATCCCGATGAGCCTAATAAGCTTCCTACATGTTCATTTGATATGACAATAGTTTTAAAACCAGTCAGGATACCCTGAATGGACTTCAACCTTATGGTCTAGTAGGTTTCTTGTGTATTTTAGGGTTTTTTTTTTTGAGTGTCTTATATCCTTTATTAGTATGGGTCAGTGACAGTTACGTTGCTGGACAGTTAGCTCTCTGGCTAGCATGGTTCCTAAGCAACCATGTAGGTCTAGCAACGCAGCAGTCTCCGGTAACTGAATTTACGTAGTCTACTGTAAGAATAAGTTTTATTTGTTTTGTTTTGTATGTTGCTGTAATGGCAGCAATAACATGGATAAGGAAAGGTTACTGTAGTGATTAAATTAAATAGAATTGAATAGTACAGAGACCGCGAAAAATGTCGGACATGTCGGACAGTCCGCCATGAAATTTGCATTGTCCGCCTTAGGTCGCTGTTGTGGCGGACATGTTGTCCGGTATAGGCCTACAAGTCAATTTGGGAAGCGAGGCGAAATTTGCCATTCATTTCTATGGAGGCAGGCAAACACATGCGCGAAGGCGAGTGAAGCGAAGCGAGGTT
Organism: Setipinna tenuifilis; assembly: GCA_030347295.1. Lineage (NCBI taxonomy): Eukaryota > Metazoa > Chordata > Actinopteri > Clupeiformes > Engraulidae > Setipinna > Setipinna tenuifilis. The sequence goes on along the minus strand of CM059268.1, from coordinate 31,748,791 downwards.
CTAGGGGCGAATTTCGCCTGTGTGTGAGAGTGCCGCGTCCAATGAGATCAAAATGTAAAGATTCCAAACGATTCGATACGCCGCTGTGACCTAGCTGTCAGAATGGAACACTCGCTCAAATCGCCCCTACGAGTGTCAACTACGAGTTGTCAGTTGAGGGAAAAAAAACGCATATTGACACCCTGTTGGAACTGTAGGTTTTGTATTTTGTTCGGGCCTTTATGGAACGATTCCTTGCTTGGGCGAAGACGCACCCTGAACCCACTCAACTTTCGACTTCTCCAGTGAGTATGTGCATCGAATCACCAGAGGCAGCGCCAAAAGCTAAAGTCGTGAGGAAATTCCAAGAGGCATGGCGTGTGGGCCGACCGTGGCTGCAATACGATAGCAAGCTAATGTTTTGTAACGTGTGCAGAAGTGACCCGGCTACGTACAATGCCCAAAAATCTAGCCATCTAACGAGGGGCAAGGCTAACTTTGTGAGGGGTTGTGATAACTTCCGAAAATCCACAGTGACCGATCATGAAAATAGCTCTGTGCACGTGAAGTTGGATACAGCAAAACGAGCTAAATCAGACGCAAACACGGAACGTCAAAGTGTGCCGCAATCTCAGGCTGCAAGAAGCCTGATGGCTTTAAAAGCACACCAAAGAGGGCGGCTCTCTATATTGTTCAGAAACGCCCATGGTGTAGCAAAAAATAACCGTCCGATCAGTGATTATGTGTGGCTGTGTGACCTGGACGAAGCCAAGGGTGTGCTGGGGAACGAGTCTACATATCGTAATGAAAAGGCCTGCCGTGAATTCATCAGAAACATTGCTCAGGTCACTAGTGATGAAACTAAAGACTTGTTGTCTCAATCGTCCTACTTTTCTCTCTCGATGGATGGTTCCATGGACTGTGGGACTGTAGAGCAAGAGACTCTGTATGTGCGGAGCGTGAAGGATGGCAACATAACACACAGGTTCATGAGTGTAGGGAGTGCAAAATCGGCCTCATCCAGCGACTTGTATGAGTGGCTGCACTCAGCGATTATTCGGGCTGGGCTGGATACACGCAAACTTGTCTCATTCACGACTGATGGGGCTGCGAATATGACCGGCAAACAGAATGGTGTAGCCACACAACTGAAAACCCAATATCCCCATGTCATTCATGTCCACTGCCTCGCACATCGCCTGGAGTTGGCGTATAAGGATGCCATTAAGCAGTGTGTTAGCAAGCAGGAAAAGAAGCTGGCGACCCTACTTGTTGGGATCTTTTATTTCTATCGACGCAGCCCCAAGCAACGTAGTCAACTGTAACTCGCATTTGAAGTCCATGGAGCGGGAATCATGCCCACTCGTGTTGGTGGGACGCGATGGGTTGGGTACACCCTGACGGCAATTGAAGCATGTCAGAGAAGTTACAGTCCTTTGTGTGACCATCTTGCAACAGCTTCACACAGCAACCCGAAAGCCGAAGGCTTGTTTAAACTACTGACCGATGCAGACACGGTTGCCTACATGCTTCTGTTGAAGGTAAATCATTCATACCTAAATCCAATATATGCATTGAGTTACCAGTCCTGTGTTTTGCACACTGCTAAATACCTAATTTACTTTTGAGCTGACGATTTGAGAGATTGACTATTTGTTTAAAATTAGAACTGTTGCGAAAAATAAAGTCAAATTTTCTCTGTTGATCTAGGATGTACTACGACACTTGTCTAGGCTGTCTGGCTACAGAAGACTGAAGTGACAATAGCGGATGTTCTGCCTCTGACTGGTGCCACGATGGATCTCTTGGACGATCTTAAGATGGGGTAAATATTTACTACCTAATAAAAAAGCTCATTAAAAATATGCTGTTTTTAAATTAATATTTGTAACAATATGGCGAATCCTCCAAATAATGTTCATTACTTTATGCTCATTTTAGTTCATATGGAAGAAAACAAAAACTATATTTTGTCATGCAGCAACAGTGTGGAACTACAAAAGGTTCTTACTGACAAAGCACTAAATGGGCACTACGTGGTGCTACCCCCAAGATGGCATACAAGGAGCCATTTATCTCCAGCCTGTCAAACTGCATAAGGTCCCGCTTCGTTGACCTGGAGGAGCCACTGATGCTGGCCACGAAGATCGGGAGCCCGAGACTCTGGCCTAATGACTACAATGAAGGTTTTTTTTATATGATTATTAGGTTTTGTTATTATGATGGCTCTGCACTGTTGGTGAGAGAAGAGTTGACACATGTTGGGTTGTCTTCGCATTTGTTGGACTTGCTTACTCACTTACTTACTTAAGACTGTGTTCAGTGTTAAATGTTGCCATGTTGGATTTTATTTTGGTCATATTCAGTTGTTTTTTAAATTTGTTATGTTGATGTTACGTTTCCTTTTGAATTATTTTTTTAAAGCCATTTTCTTCTTTCTTTCCACTTGTACACAATCTTCTTCCTGCAGAATTTGGGAAGGATGAGGTCTCACTGCTCGCTGGGCATTTCCAGCCAGAGTCCAAGAATCTACTACAGGAGTGGCAGACCCTCAAACGACTTGTTTACCGGAGGTGAGTCTAGTCAAGGAATCCATCCACCAAAGCCCATATGATCAATCCTAAACATGCACTGAGCCTGTACAATGTTGATTCTATATTAAAATCATACTTTTTCAACACCCATATATATTTTCCCGCGACTATATTACTCTACCTCTGAACAATTTACTATTCTTTGACATTGTGCAACTGTCATAATTGTATATTGCAGTTTTGGTTCTGAAGTCCAGACCAAATCGCCAGCGGAGCTCCAAGTGGCAGTGAAGGACCTGGTCAGCCCAGACATCAGAAGGCTCCTGGACCTCACACTGGCAGTGTGCCCTACCTCAGTTCAGAACAAAAGAGGCTTCAGCCAAATGAAGCTCATCAAAGGGGACAGGTAGGTTCATATCCTTATGACTTTCTGATAAATGGATTTTAGGATTGTTTTCCTCCTTATAATTATGTTTTCTTCCTTATATATTTTAAGGAGGCACAATCTCACAGGCGAATCCCTATCTGATTTGATGACAATCCAGGCAGATGCGGCCAACATCCTTCACTTCAATCCCAACCCATCGATTGACCGGTGGATGGTAAGAATTTATTACTCTTTGACTAGTTAACCCTTAACGTACTGAATTTCCTAAAGGCCTTATCTTCTCACATTGCAGAGAATTATTTTAAGACAACTGCTAATTGGATGTTTACTTTTATGAATGGTGTTATAAAATGCTGGCTTAGAGGGGTACAAAAGACCAGGACTAAATCATGATGGTGTTGACTCTTTACTTCACTCTCGGGGAATACCACTGAGGCTGGGGTTACAAAAAGTAAGACTGGGTGGTAGGCATGTAGAGGCACTATTGTTACATATAAGTTAGGTAGATAGGCCAAATGATGGCCATAACATTACTGACAATGTAAAAAAATAATAACTAGAATATACTTTATGGAATAATTTTTCTTGACCAGGTTACACCTTCTGGACGAAAGCGTCGGGTTAAGTACTGCCGAAAGAAGTTGTCGGCAGGCCACAGAGTGGAGGCAGATGATCTGGAGAAAGAGAAGAGAGAGGAAGAGGAGGAGGAGCAGAGAGAAGAGGAGCACGAGGTGGAGGATGTGGTGGAAGATATGGCCAGTGACGACGAAGATGGCTATATGAGCTTCGATGAGCAGACAGAGGAGGAGAATAGCCAGCTCTTGGAGCACTATCGGCAGTTTTTGTAGTTTTTTTTGTTGCCCTTTTCGCACATTTTAACACAATACAAGGACATTAGTATAATGCATGGCCTATTTTATGAGCCATGTCCATGTTCTCTAAAATTGAGTCAGAATTATTTGTAATTTGTATGAACACTGTAATAAAATACTAGAACTTCTACAGTATATTAAGGCTTCCAGCTAGTAGTCTGTTCATTTACTTGCTCATACTGAAAGACATAAAACACACACTTTGACTTGCCGCGTTTCGCTGTTCATCCGCCGTTGGGTGTCTGACATAGGATCAAAATGTCTGACATAGGACCATTTTATGTCAGACATTTTGTCTGACATAGCCAAAAGTTTTTCGCGGTCTCTGATAGTAATTGAATAGCCTGTATGATTCTGTGCAGACTGGTTTTTTTTTTGTATACCTGGAAAACGCCCCCTGCGTCATCTTCATCTTCACTTGGAACCCCTGGAGCCCTGCGATCTCACATTCCCCCATTGAGTCATCATTTTCCATCATCACCGTCCACTGCCCCTGCTACTGTGGTAGGACTGAACTTTCTGGACTGAATTGGAATCCGGCATCATCATTCCTTTTAATTTAATTCCTTTTTTTTTTTGAGTGCACTCGTTTCATTTGGACTTATTTTATTTAGTTATTTATTTTGAGGTCTCATAGAGGGTTTTTCTTTAATATTTTGTTTATCATTTTTTATTTAGATAAATAGTGCCGACATACTGACACTGGTATTTTGGATGTGAACAGTATATTGATATTGGTATTTTGTTGATGGTATTCTCTGGCTACATACACGTGCACACACATACACATTAAACACTTGATTACATAATCCGTTAACTTAGTATTACATGATAACACATGATAATAAATAGGCCTAGATATTAAATAGAACCAAAATATATTAAATAGATTGAGTATCTTAAATATTTTTTAATATATATATGCGATATATATGTAATAGATTTCAGTGATTGGCATAATAATTAGTCTATTCTTCTTATTGACACTTTTACGAACCACGTATAACAGGAATAGATCTTAGGTACACCTTATTGCATCAAATGTACCTTATTGTATGAATCAAATGACTTTCCCCTTTGAACGAACTAACTTATTGTGTAAATAAATATTTATTGTTATCCTGATATCAGTGAGTGCTGTGTGTTGTTTGGGGTGAGTAATTGACTGTGGTCTAGAACCATAACCTAAACCAGTCTCCTTAGAATCTAGAATCTAGAATTTGAATTAGACTGTTCCCGCACAAGCACAGGCCTTTTCCCTCGTCGTGCGGGTTACACTTGCAAGCACACTTACTGTCCTTAAGTGGTGTTTATTATTTTCTTTATTCCGTTCACCCATTTTTTTCTGACATTACTAGTCCTAGGGCTTTTGAAATAGAGATGCTGTTCCAACTCTAAAACGTTCAGGTTGGTTGGCAGTGTTGGGAAGGTTACTTTAGAAATGTAATTCGTTACAGTTACAAGTTACCCTGTTTAAAATGTAATAGTAGTGTAACTTTTTGAATTACTTTATCTGAGTAACGTAACTTATTACTTTTTGATTACGTTTTGATTACTTTTCAAATGTTTTCATGATTTTGGCCCCATAAACATTTTAACAGAAAGCCCCACATCCAACTGTGGAGGGAAATGGCAACAGGGATGTTTTGTAGGCTACGGTAGCCTATAAGAAAAACACACGAAACAGTTTTTTTTTTTTTATATAGGCTGTTTTAGCAAGGTTTTGCTGACAATATTAAGATGTAATTCAAATTGTAATTTTGAAAAAATTCAAAAGTACCTGTAATTGAATTACACATTTTTCTCCAGTAACTGTAATGTATTACTGTTACATTTATTTTGTAATTAAATTACGTAACAGAATTACATGTATTGCGTTACTCCCCAACACTGTTGGTTGGGACATGGACATTTATGGATATGTGTACCCTGCCCCTTGTCGTTCGTTTGATATTGTCATTTTTCTGAAATATTTTGGCCCATTGAATTTAACAGGCGAAGTCCCCAAATCATGACATCGTGACGCACATAGCAAGAACATGAAACTACTTACCTAAGCGAGTTGGCTTAACTTAGACACTTGACTGATAGACCGTACATAACTCGGCCTATGAATAGTGAAAGTGGTGGAATATTTAGATACTACATTGCTTATTTTTCGTCGGATTTGTCAAAATCTAACTGAACAAGTGGCAAACAAGACATTTCTATACGAAGTAGCAGCCCCCGGCGTCGTTTTCAACGGGAACAGATTTTTTTATTTTTTCAAATTGGCCACCAGGCTACTGCGCAAACTCGAGACCCAGTCTGGTGACGTTGGCCAACGAACCCAAATACGATAAACTGACTAGTAGATGCTCAATCACAAATCAGATGGCCTACCATAATTTTGTTAATGAATGTAATTTTACCGTCATCATAAGTACAATCACGCTAACTTAAGTGGAGGGCCAGTGCTTGAAGTGGGCCGGAACGCACCGGAAGCCAGTTCCGGCACTTCTGTATTTTCATCATATGCGTTCCTGCACTTATAGGAAATAATCAATATGGAACGTTTCGTCATGAGACAAAAAAGCAGACGCTACGACTCAAAGCACAAGCCCTTAACTCGTGCCTGTTTGAGCAGCTTTGTGAAGAGATGGATGCGGAGCACAGACGTCTTCTCCTATACACCGAAATAAGATGGTTATCCCGAGGGAAATCGCTGGCCAGAGTGTTTGAATTACGAGAGCCGCTGCAAATATTTCTCTCAGAAAAGAAGTCACCGCTGGCAGCGCATTTCAGTGACGAGGATTGGGTCACAAAACTGGCGTACCTGTGTGCGTAAACAGAGGCATATTTGACATGTTTCAAATATTGGCAGGGATTTTGGGTGAAACTGAGCCTGAGCCTTCATTCACCCAACTGGTGCACGATCACCTGTCTTTGCTGTTGAAGGAGTTCGAGCGCTACTTCCCAACCTCAAAAGACCCACGAACTGGCAAGGAATGGATCCGTGACCCATTCGTCAACAAGCCAGCTGAACTCTGCATGTCTGTGCAAGAAGAAGACCAACTGTTGGAGATCGCAAATGACGGCGGCCTTAAAAGACTGTTTGAGACATCAACTCTGCCGGTGTTCTGGATTAAAGTCATGGCAGAATACCCTGAGATCGCCGCCACAGCAGTGAAAACCCTGTTGCCATTTCCGACATCCTATCTTTGTGAAGCGGGGTTTTCTGCAGTGACAGCAACAAAAACAAAACAACGGAGTAGACTAGGCATAAGCAACACACTTCGGGTGTCAATGTCTTCTATCACTCCCAGATGGGGCCGTCTCATTGCAGAGAAACAAGCGCAGCGGTCCCATTGATTTGACGTTATGTTTGAACGTCGGAATGTTGAAATATTGTTGAATGTTGAAGGAATGAAAATAATTTTTTATTTATAAATGTATCTGGCGCATCTGTATCTTATTTTGAAGGTATATTTAAAGTAAACGTTAAAATAGCGACCAGTCACGAGTCAGCGCGCTCTGAGAACGACCCCCCCCGGGCCGCAGTAAAATTGTCAAGCGCGTTCACCGGTCCGCGGTGATAAAAAGGTTGGGGACCACTGTTTTATACTATTATACATCACAATCTAAGGTACCAGCCAACATGCTGGAAGTGTTTCGTCCTTTACACCTCGTCGATCAATCATATGATGGCAAGTCTATATTCTTTGAAGGTTTATGGCTAACGTTATTTAAGTTGCTAATTGTCGTAGTTTTTTTTTAGCGAATTTGTTAACATTAGCCATACTACCCTTTCAAAATATAGACTTGCCGTCACATCTGTGATTACGTATAAAGCACGAAACACTTGTCAGACGTCGTTGGCTGGCGGTACGATTATGATTATGCATAGTTCTGTGTTGTTATTAAGAGTTTGAACAGGCTTTGCAAGCTATACAATGTTGTTTGACTCATGACTTCTAGCCAAACTATGACATGAATAAAGTGGTCTGATAAGCCTCACGCAGGCAGGCCTCGATGCATTGTGGTATTGATGATATTATTATTGTATGTATGGTATTATTATGGTATGTATTAACGGTCAGTATAGTTTGGTGTATGGCGATTATGAGAAGGATTGACCATGTTCCATGTTAGCGTGGCTTAACAAAACTAAAAGAAAGCGAGATGAGAGCCCAGACTCGGAAAAAGACAACTCTGAAGCCTGTTCAAGTGATTGGGGGGGGGGGGGGCGAGGATCATGATAAACTAGCAGGATCCACTGCTCGCTCTCACACATAACACATAACATCTTTATTAATTCTCTCTCAGTCGCAAGCATCCAGCTGGTGTGCTTTTTAAATCAGTGAGGTTCTCTGTGTTACATAAGTTACTGGTTATTGGATTACTAAATGGTAAAATTAGAAATTGCATTACATGCTATGTGATTATTGAACTTAGTTAAACATGCAGGCATTTATGTCTGTGATGAGTAAACTTAAAGGTGTTAAACATTTTGTTTTTCTTTTAGTACAATATGTGCATGAATTAATCAGTTTTTAATTTTTGAAACTTAGTAATAAGTAGGCCTAATGCTAAGTAAACTAAGTAATGCTGTGATGACTTGTTTGTAGTCTTTAAAACTTACAAGGACATAATGTTTTTTTCTAGTTCTTCAGGTTATTACCTTAATCAAGCCCTAATCAACCCCTTTATCACATTCAATAAAAAAAGAAAAACGGGGAAACACTGACTGCGTTCACGTGGTGGGATTGGTTTGGTTTGGGATTGGTTCACAACGGGTGGTCTGTCCCCCAAGTCCCTGTTCACATGCAGTTCGTCTAAGCGGATTCGGCGGGAGTTCCGGCCCTTTCCGCTACGCTATTGGGGGCGCTGTAGTCAACTTCTATATTTCTATTATTATCTTTTAATACAAGGAACGTCTCTTCCACGCATAACTCTTGAACCACTCATCCGCTTGATCTCAAATTTGGACAGCGTCATCATAATGTTACCAGTGTGTGCAGTACCAAGTTTCGTGTTGTTGCCAAATGCCAAAGATATCGTCAAACCGTGCCGACCCAGCCATGACGACCCAGGCTGATAAGATTTACAATGCTATATGCTACAATGTTGGACATAACGCGACTAACGACACATAACTAAAATAATGGACATAACACGAGTAAACATTTGCCCACAACAAAGCTGCTACGTAGGTAAGATGTATCTTATCGTATACGCAACAGCAGACTACAGCACTGCACACATATGCCTACACATACAGACGACACGTAGAGGAGACTGAACTTTTCACCTCTCATTCCGGTTATTCCACATCGCAAAACAGTGGCTAAAGAAAATCTTACAAGTCAGTCAGTGCAAATGTATTTACATAGCCTCCTCCTTTCACCTGATATTATTACCCACTTAAACAATAAGGTGGTTTAAACAAAAACGTAATACTCTGGCACATCTTCTATGGGCTCTGCACTGTTCCTACTAAATAAAGACAATAAACAAACTTTCTGGCGGCATACAAACATGGTGTTCCAGGAGTTTGACGCATTCGCGTACGTGTTGTGCATTCTGCTGTGTTAGAAAGTCTGTATGAAGGAACAAACTGCGTTTTTTATTTCGTTGATACATGCGCAATACATGAAAACCAATCCGATCCCGTTCACATGGCAGTCGAAGTGGTTTCGAAACAGCCCCGGCCTGGAGTCGCAGGGGGATAAGGAAAACCAATTCCAATCCAAACCAATCTCCGTTCACATGAAGCTGGTATGATCCCAAACCAGTTCCAAGTGGTTTCGACTTGTCCATGTGAACGCACTCATTGAGTCTTTGTGTGACCAAAGCTCTTTTGAGGTTGGGGCAAACTTTAACAACTTGACAATATGGTGGTTCTTACTCCAGCTGTCCACACACTAAAAGTTCATTCAAAAATAGGCCTAATATCAGAGTTATTGTGAAAACACATCTGTTCAAACAAGTACTGTAGCACAAAATGAAAAGAGTAGAGCATTGTCCTTAAGAGCCATGTTTGCTAAATGTGTGAATGACGTTTCAGTTTCCAATTAAAAAAAAAAAAAAAAAAAAAAAAAACTTGTTTCAAACTTTGGCCTATTTTAATGACCGGGGTGGTTGACAGAAAATCGGGGTTCCTGCACTTCTTTTTTCCCCACTTCAAGCACTGTGGAGGGCTAATACTGTACTTCGACAGTATTAGTTAACATGTACACACAAGGCTGGCGTTTAGCTAAAAATACGAACTCAATGCTACCTTTGTGGGAAATGTTACTGGAAATGTTTGCCCGACATGAACAGAAAACTAAACGGACATGGGTGTGGCTACGGCTTGTTATTCAAACAGTAGGCTACTGTAAATTTTCTCCTGTGCGACAGAAAGTTACCAGCTATTGCTTAGCTTGTGACATCATTTTTAGCATAATTTCAGAAAAACTTTTATTACAAGACAATGACATGACAGATTTTCGATCGAGGCAGATTTCGATTGGTGTCCCAACAATGCCAACAACAAGGTATGGCGTGCTTCCTATGTAAAAGTTATTTCATGTCAAAGTGACGCTAAAATGAATGGAAGTCTATGGAATGCTAAAAGCTACTGGGCGCTTTCCGGACACCCTATGGGTGTTTCCATTTCTGCGTCTGTTCCTGCCCCCTTGGGATTAACACACACTTACCCATAATGGAGCATCACAAAAGAGTTGTTAAACAGAATTCTAAATTAGAATCCTGTGCCAGCTGTTCAGACAAGCTGCAACAATGGAACTGTCTTTAAGCATACAATCTGGCTTTCTAGAACTACATATCCTGTTCACCTCTTTCCGCTGCCCACAACTGTTACAAAATGAAAGTACTTCCTGCAATAGTTCACTTTTCTATATTTTAACTACTCAACCATTTAGCCATTCAAACTGTCAGTTGTCATCAACTATCCAGCTAACGGTTTCTTCTGCCTACAACTGTTTCAAAATAAAAGTTCCCGCTACAAGAATTTACTATTAAATAATTAAACTATTTAATTATTCATCCATGTCAAACTGTCAACCATTATTGACGTCTCCAGTCTACTATATTAAACCATGTATCTATCTAGCAACCAACATATATTGAAATAAACCAAGAATGAGTCAGAATGAATGCAACAAACAACTACCCTAGCACCATAACTACACTAGCAACAGCCAAGCAACCAACTCAGGTACCCTTTCGACTTCCTAGCTTCCTAGTAACTTCTTCCACAATGACAGCCTCTTTATTTAGCCATTCGAATTATACCTCAAGCCAATTGTTTTCTCTGCATACAACTGTTTGAGAATAAAAGTATTCACTACAATTTACAATTAAATAATTTAACCTCTTATATTATTTAACTATTCAGCCTTTTATTATATTATTTTCAACTGTCATTTGTCATCAACTGTTTCCTCTGCCTCCAACTGTTTGAAAATAAAAGGCCGCACTGCAATAACTCACTATTAAAAAATTGACTATTAAAACTACTCAACTAATTCACTAATTAGGCATTCCAACTGTCAGTTGTGATCAACTATGTCTGCAGGCGCCTGTTTGCTCTACCCACAACTGTTTCAAAATAAAAGTTTGTATTGTCATGCACTGGTTATTTCCAGGAATTACATTCTGTAGTTACATATGTTCTATATTTATTACTAATATTTTTTTTTCATTATTTTTCCTTTTTGTGCACCAAACAAAGGCTATTTTAATTTTGTTGTGGTTGTACAATGACAAATTCTATGATCTTTAAAAGATCTATACATTTGCATTGTGTCCTTATTTGTGATCCTTTTATCTTGACCTTGAGAATTACCTTGGAAATACATATATGACCACAAATAAACACAATGCTATAAATGAGCCAAATATGTCAAACAGTTAACGAGAAACAGAAGTAAACAACTGTGCAAAGAATATAAACATTTGCATGGGCGCATATAATGCAGACATTATTTCATGAAATGGTCACAAAGTTGTCGCCTAAGCGCTGCAGATGACCGCTCATCTCTACATTATCCACAGGCTGACACAAAGTCCTGCAAAATTGAAATTGGGGGCCAAGCAGAGAAACACAAGTCAACATCGCATTTAAATCAGTCCTTGGGCTGTAAGGCAACTAATTGGCTGCTTGGATGTGGCGTTTAGGGGTTTCCCTACAAAATAACCATTTCAGACCAGGCAAGGTGGCATTTGAAGAATGTCAAAACCAGGTAATTTGATTGACGTAATACATTAGAAGCGCACTTACTGAACACCATATATTTGACAGTGGTACCATTAAATGGCTGTCATTTCTGAATTCTTGTCTTGCTGGTCCATCACCTCTGCTGGTATGGTGGTAACAGACATATTGCATGGTAGTATAACCCACTTTTTGTATTAGATGATCACAGTGAAGTCAAACAAAATATGGTGTCAATGTAACTGAACTTAATGTGCCATTCACAGATTTTCAACTTGAACTCTCTGGGCCCTACAAACTATATAACATGGCTGGTGGAAAACAAAGGGGGGGGGGGGCTGAAAAGACAGCAAAACAGAGGTCAGAGACAAGGACATCACCACAACACTGGACAAGCACTGAAACTGAACACACACAGACAACTCAGAAATTTGGGGAAATGGTTTAATATTGGAGACAAGGGCAGAGAACACCACACAAGAACAAACATCTACCAAAAGAAATGTATGCTGTCCAAACTACACACATTGTGACAAAACAGTAAAAAATCTAAAACTACAAATAATTTACTTAACACATTAATAGTAATGCCTATCAATGCCTAAAGCTTCAGCTGTACAGACTTCCAAGAAACAAATGACACTTACCGCTTTTGAGGTGAAGTGGCACAAGCAAAAAGGGACTCACAGTTATGTTCTAAATTAAAAGGACATAAATCAGAACTGAAAGGATGCACAAGCAGTAGCCTATGTAAAAATCAGGGTTGTTTGCGTAACTCAAAGTCAGAACCAAACTGTCCTTTACACCACATAGATGCCAAACCCGGGGACCAGTAAAGACGGGGCCACAGGAAGAGGCCAGACATTTTGTCCCAATATAGAATTTTTCCTTTAATTCCCAATATAAAAACGATCCACCGGTACAAAATGTGTTAGTACAACCAGCTGTAGAAAGAGGAAAGCCTTATATCCAAGGTAATTTGTTATGCAGGCAAAAACACCAAAATGCAATTCCTTTGGCTTTTCTCAAAACACATGTATCTATCAAAATCTTTGAAGGATAATAAAACCATCAGATTACATACAAGCGTAAATGTTACAAAGAAGAAAGAAAAGACAGGACATTTATTTCACAATATTCAAGAGATGCAAAGCAACTACAAGTTTGATTTGAAAGCACTTCAGAGCACCAGGAAAATACACAAAAAAAACCATACAAGTTGAATGTTGGGGATGAGAAATTATTCAACACTGCCACTTAATTTCATGACCCGTTTCAATATTGTGCTTTTATCTTGACATAGCTTAAACACACGTATGCGGTCCACGCCCATCAATCACTTTACTGATGGACCACGTTTAGGTTTTTGTGGCAAAAAGATTATTGTACGATAGCTAGTATGGTACAGGACACTAATGGTTTCTTTATGGCACAATGCTGATGGGAGTCTTTATTACCACCGTTTAGAGAGCAAAGCCAACAGACAACTAGGCCAATCCTATTGCTCCATTCAGTATTGTGTTATTCTCAGCTTACATTACATTGAAACGAGGCTGATTTAAGGCGGCCAGATTTGCATTTTCACCCCACTTTCATTATTTGATTAAATAAATATCCACAAAAAACACTGTTAAGTGATGGTTCACAGATCAACAAGAAAACAAAAAAAACTTCAGTGCCCCTTTCTCTGTGAGGGTTTAGCTCAATATCCTATTACTAGCAACACCTTCTAGGCAGTTACTCCAGAGATTATGGCACTTTGCATTTTACCTTTTGCACCATATATGAGAAGCAATAACTAAGTACTGAATGCACACACCATTTATTTCAAAAATACAAGAAAGAAAGTGATCATGCATTTGTGGTTGAGAACACATTACACTCCGTATGCACATCTTGAAGTGCACAAACCCTTTTATGTCCTTACGTTGGGATTAAAAAAAACCCTAATCTTTAATGATCATTATCAATTTCAAAGCACTGTGAAGAAAAAACAAAACTGACAGTGTGTACATTTTAAACAACCAAGTTATAATTTGAGGGCATTTATTCCCGTTTCGTCCTATTGTTTTTTTATTCTGTGGTCCCAGAGAATTCACAGAAGGTCCATGATAAATCTTGTCTAAACAGAAATTAGATTGACCCTGAGTGAATGTCATAGCGCCACAAATATCACCACAGACGTAGTCAGACAGAATGCAGACCTCTGTTGCACGGTAGGGAAAGGATGTACTATGTAAACGGTTTTTCTTTTTTGACTGAAATGGAATGCTTTGGTAAAATATTGATTTTGGAGGTTTTCACAAATTTCTCATAAGATGGGCTATTCTTCTGCCCTGCATCTTATAGCAAAGAGAAACTAAGAGCTAATTAAGGCCTACTGCTGTTTGCTAAGAAAATCTGAGAAGTGTGGTGCTCCTGTGCGTGCATGTAAACATTAATTTCTGGCAACCAATAAAGTATGTGCAACATCCTAAGACTTACCTATGACACCGAACTGAAATCTCATAAAATCTTGTGACACTCTTAACCAGAGCGGGGAACACCTAACGTGCTCCATTTTCTCTGTCTGTACACTTCTGTGAAGCTAGAGAACTGCGTACCTCTGTGCATGAATATCATCTCATGTGTTCTCATGGTCATACAGCCATAGAAGACAGATGAACCACCTTAGAGAAACTGTTTACATGTGAGCATGCTTCAGTGAAAATCTATATCGACTATGAGGGGAAAAAAAAGAGACTTCACATCTGTATGTAAATGGGATAACATTTAACAAGGGAGTTTTAAACATGTCCATCTCATTCTAAAGACATGCTTACTGCCATTTCCAAACTTCATCTCGCAAACAAACTGTTTCATTAACACAAAAAATTAACACTCAGACCATATAAAAAGAAATGCACTTGAATCATTGGCAAACCATTGTCTATATAAATCTTTTTTTAGAGATTTACACAGGAAGAAAAAAACTGAAACAAAGTTTAGATATAGATTAAAAAAAAGTTCACAACAGCAATAGCAGTAGTTAGAAAGCCTATTATTGTCTAAGGAAAAAGGGGGGAAAAAAACTCAGCTTTCTGTAAAACATACTGGAACATTACATACAAATTAAGTCTTTTTTTTAATCCACAGACACCTCTGTAACCGGGGCAGTTAGCATTTATCCTAATATTCTCCTTTATTTTACATCTCAACAGTAAAAATATAGGTATTCTAGTGTGCATTTAAACCACAGATTGTCTAGTTGTGAATTAGTTCTAGAAAAAAAGACTATTGTAGGTAGCACTTTCCCCAAATGGGTGAATCTAAAAAAATGTTTTGTGCTTCATGAAAAAAAAAAAAATCCATCCCATTAATCCTAAGCATTATTTTTTCCTTCTGAAGAGGCAATAGCAATAGCCTTGGTCAAAGAATGACAATGCAGACAGTAACTTTACCCACTCCCCACACTGCTCAATGTATTGAATAAATCAGCGAACAGTATTGCTAGTGGCATTAGATGGATGTGTGCAAATCCCTGTATCGAACGTTCAAGTTTACTAAAAACCTAGGATTAAAAGAAAAAAAAAATACCCCATAGATTTTTTTGTTGTCAAATCTGTTTACAAAAGTCCAGTCACGTACAAACACAGGTTATATTTCAGACCAGCTTGATGTGAAAATTTACATGCAAAACCAAAGGAAAGCAAAAACAAAGAAAGTTAAAAAAAATTCCACATAACATTTGAACATCAGTAGACGGAAGCCAGGCAATGACTGAACGCAAGAGAGCCGTCAGACAATGATGTGGAGGTGAGGCCAAGGCTTTGCTTTTGGTGGGATCTGAGAGTCATGGAGAAAACATGCTAGAACAAAGATGAGCAAACAGGGATGAAGGTTTCTTCTGAGGGAAGAAAACAGTCAAGAGGAAAGAAGGGGGTGAACACAGAAAAGAGGGGGAAATCAGACAGCAGACAGGTGGGAGAGAAAGAGAGAGAGAGTTAGACTAATTGTGACACGACCACAAACACAAATATAAGTACCTGTGCACATCCTATTAGACTACACATGTAACAATGAGATGTAAGATTAGCAAGAATGAAAGCCATAAAGCATACAAAGGATGCCTGCACTTTCCACTTTGACAGTGGAAAAAGGCCTGTGAAGACATACATGGATAAAGTCATCCATCCAGTATAAATTAAGTGGCACAGGAAATAATTTTGGGGGGAGGGGGTCTGAACTGAAGTTTCAGTTGATGGTTGACAGCTGACAGAGGTGGTGACAAGTGAACAAGGAAGGCAAAGCAGAGTAAAGATGAAAGGCCATGCTTGGGGCCTTGAAATCTGGGGTTTTAAATCATTGCAAACAGCATTTACAATACTGAGCTTAAAAAGCAGTCCACTCCTAGTGATGGAGCTACTGCAAAAGTCCAATTTCAGGCAGTGCATTTTTGTATATAAAAAAATATATACACATTCTATTTTTTAAGGACATGTTGAGCCATCAAAGTCACTATTCATCTCTAAACACATTTTTGCTCAGCTTCGATTGAAAGGAATAAAGAAGTCGGAGGAATGAACAAAACCCATTTCTGAGGCAACAACAAAAAATATTTGCTGTGCCATAAACAAGTCTTTGACCTGGTTAAGAAGAGTGCAAAGGAGTCTTGATCAACACTGTGCAGTCAGTACCCATTATTCAATAAACAATCACTGAAAGTTACACCAATCAAGCAGAAGCCAAATGTGTTAAAATAATTGGATGGGAAAAGTGTGTGTGTGGTTTTATATACACTCACAGGTGAGCCCATAAACAATAAAGAAAAGTAGACAAATCAATGTATGGTTCATTTTCATGTCCAAAAGCTGAGTCTCTACCAGTACTCTACAGCAGTGTCTACCTCTGGTAGATCTGGGAGGACTTACCCTTGCAGTACTAGTGTGATAGCAAGGGGGCGCCATCCCCTGCCAGCATCAGTAGGGCTTGCTGTCGTTCTTGGAACGCTTCAGCTGCACCTTCAGCCTCTTCATGCCGATCTGGAAGCCATTCATGGACTGGATGGCCGCTTGTGCTGATACTGGGTTGTCATAGCTGACAAACCCTGTGTTTTTTAGGTCAACAGAAAGAACAGCATTAGTGGGAAAGCCTTCATCTCAGAATTCAACTGAAAGAGGGCAAACAATGACTACTTGGAATGAGAGGTAACCACAGGCTAATGTGAAACTCTTACCAAAGCACTTGCTCAGATTGGTCTGTTTGTCGATGAAGACTTTGGCAGAAACCACATTTCCAAAAGGCATGAACATCTGCAGGATGTCCTGGTCTCCAAATTCCTGTGGCAGGTGGTAGATGAAGAGGTTGGCCCCTTCAGGCCCTGAATGGAAGGGAGAAAATACTATGCACATTCAGCATCAAAGACTTGCAACCCACTATGCCATAACCACAAATGACAACACTATAAAAATACAGTATAAACAACAACATTATGAAATACAGAATGAATTGCAGCAGTATAAAATACAGTATGAACTACAGCAGTATGAAACATAGGTGACAATGGGGGCCTTACCCTCCTTCTGGCTGCCCGCGGCGCCCTGCTGCAGCAGAGACTGGCTGTAGAGCGAGGGCAGGGCCGAGGCAGTGTACTGCTGCATCCCTGAGTAAGCCTGTGTGAGGGCATCCATGGTGCCTGCTGCAGACCCATTGTTCAGACTCGTGCTGCCCAGTCCTCCATTAAGTGCAGCCATACCTGGGTGACAGGTGGAGACGTATATGAACCTACTTAAAAACTCAACATATAGCACCTCAGCAAAAATATCACATAATAAATTATCTACACTGCTCTGCTCTCCAGAGCCTTTTAGTGCAATGCTGACATACAACAGCAGTTTGCAAAAAAATCATCATGTGCATGCAGAATAGCACTAAAAGGTACTACTCTCCGAGGCTTACACATGTACATGTAAACACTGTCCTGTCCAAAAAAAAACTTAAGTGGCCGGGCTTACTGTTGACACTTCCTTGTAGGGTGTTTAGGTTGTTTAGCCCCACAGATGCCCCAGTGAGGCCCTGGAGGGCGCCTAGAGAAGCCAAAGAGCTCATAGCTGCACTGGAGTTGCCAGTGGCACCTGGGAGTTTGGGGAAAGAAGACATGGAGATGAATTACACTTATTAACAAGATTAACACACAATTGTAAATCTCTTTGAGTACATTTTAAAGCCAATCAAAGCAAGGCAGAACAATATTCAAGGGCAGAGAAGGTAATTCCGTGTCAAATTGTTGAACTGAACATTTGATAAAGTATACTACCTGTGAAGTGCAAAACACACAAGGAAGTAGAAGTTGGTTTTTTTCATGGCCGATGCAATATTTTACAAGTCACAGTCAGCCAATGACCAATATAAGATGTCGATTTTTTGGTACAGATATAAGCTGCCGATTTTAGAAGATATGTATTTTCATTATTTCCCCAAATATTTTAATTGTAGTTGCAGTTATTCATCTAAATGATGCCATCAATTAGTGAGGAAAAGTCATAATAGACCTGCCATCCTTACAGGAATAACAATACATTAAAACACTTCTGTCTTGCTTTGTGCTTACAGATGTGCATCTCTGGAAATCAGCCTAATATTTCGCAAATGTGTTTAAAAAATACACAATATCTCATCTGATCTGATCTTATTAATCCAATTCTACAAGAAAGAGAATTTTATTTTAAGTACCTTGGCCAGCCAGACTCCCAAGAGTTCCCCCATTGGTGGAAGAAGACACTGGGTTGGTGCTGGAGGTGGAGGTCTGGGCAGCAGCGGCAGCTGCGGCTATCGTGGCCAGGTTCTGGAGCTGCAGAGCACTCATACCTAAGAGGGGCAAACAAAACAGTCATGTTTCACTGCAGCACAGCTCAAGTAGGCCAAGTTAGTTTAAAAGCGAGGCAGTGTTATTTTAAACAATTTACTGTTAATGCACACCTTCCTCCTCAAGTACCAGGGCCTCAGCTGACCTATGTTTATCCAAGCTTAGATCACTGACCGACTGACCGACATGTTTAGATTAGCCTAAGCAGCTACGCTAGGCACCTAGCTGGACACCTTGCTGCAACTGGTAACAGGAGCAGCATGGTCAAAGTGGTTCAACAACATCGAACTGTGACTGCTTTTCCTCTGTAAAGACAAATCTTATGGCTGCTCAAGCAAACATGAACCAAAATTCCAAGATTTTTTCAACATCTTGTGGAAGCCATGCAACAAAGAACTACAACCATTTTAAAAGTAAAGTAAGGCCCTATGTAGTATTAGTAGTGTCCCTTATTAAGTGCTCAATGAGTGTATACTGGCTTCAACTGGCAAGAAAACTGAGCAGTGTGTGGTCAGAGTTTATATCTACATGCCAAAACAAAACCACAAAAAAATCCTATCCTTACAAATGAGCTCTGCCAGAAAGCCAGTCACACAGGAAACAAGTCAATGCATCAGAACTTTAAGTATAATTTCACATTCTACTGTAACCCAGGTGACTCACCACCAAGCTGTTGGACGCCACTGAATGTGCCAAGATTACTGGAGGAGGCAGCTTGCTGGAGCAACTGCAGGATGAAAAGAGTGTTAGGGTTTGCCATTTACCAACTGCACTCAAATTAGTACTGAGAAAGTGATTCATCACATAACCACCGAAAATATCTGACCGAGTGGTCTAACCAGCCATAACAATTCCTATAGCAGTGAGGCATAATAATAAATATGACTATTCAATCATTAGTATAGCAAGGGCTTAGGTGGGCACTTACTCTATGAGCCATCATCATGAACAAACTCGGTTTAGAAGAACACACCACTAATCACTCAAAACAGATTTAACGGACTATGCCACGTTAAAAGTGCTACCATGAGACTGGGGCATCGCCTGCATGAAAACAAGTACTGTCAAATCTTTACGGGAGATGGCAAATGAGGCAATCACCCAAAGTAGTGGCATGTTCTTTTAAGATGTCCAAAATGATTTAGAGTCGTGGGCAAAATAAACTAAATGCAGAAGCTGTGTTCCCTTACTGCCAGGTACTGTGGAGCAAGCCCACCAAGGCCCGAGAGGCCTCCCCATGTGGAGGTGCTGTTCAACTGCTGCATCTGCTGCAACTGCTGCTGCAGACGGCGCTGCTCCTTGTCCTTCTGGGTGTCTGCAAATTTGACCACCATGGGAGATGAGCAGCCCTGTGTATGTTGAGAAGAGGTGGGGAGAGATACCTCAATTAGTACAGACAAAACACACTCCCCTCCAGTGTTGTCATTGTTACCAGTGATAACACACAAGCCTGTATAATAGGGGGAAAGACAAATGGTCACAACCACAAGCTCCGCACTAATGAATCAGCAAAAGAGGATCTGAGGTTAAATATGACTAAGCATGGAATAAAATCACCTAATCCTGTTGTGGCAAAATATTACACCATGACCACTTTGAAAACACACCAATACTGGGCCAAGCACATTAGAATGCAGACCTGAGCCCAAGCTGACAATACACACAAACACACAGAAGAGAAAACAAGGACATTACTGAGCGAAAAATGAGTGGGAAACACAAAAATGTACAAAACACAACTGACAGGTTCAGACAGGTACAAAAAGGAGAAATTGATCCGAAGTTATATTGTAGGACTACTTTTACTTAAGCCCACTTTTGTCATACACATATTTGGGGAAAAAATGGGCATGGCTTCCCTACTCACATCCATGCTCACTCAGGACACTAGAGAGATTAAAGCATGATCTTTAATCAAGGGCACAGACACTTAGTGACTACATCAATACCAGTGGGATAGAATCAACAAATAAAATATGTTCAACAGTGTGCTTGCACAAGAGTCAGCTGACAGTAGGTTTTGCATGGACCGCCTGACTGTGCAGACACAGTGAGCCAGATTCCCAGCCACTGAACTACTCTGAGTCAGAGAGGGACAGCTATCATGAGGGCCATGTGTTTAAGCCTAGGGGAGGGGGTGAAAAAGAAAAGGCTAAGGGGTACAGTACCTCCATAGTCTGTGAGTGATGCATGGTTTTGATTGCATTCTGTGCCATTGCCCTGGTAGAAAACGTAACAAATGCACAGCCTGTGGGGGGGGGGGCAAAAGGAGAAGGAGACAAGAGAGAAACAAAAACAAGACAAAAGGTTTTGACAAGCCATTATGAAAACATGACAAAAAACAGAGAACAAAGAATGGCACTGAGAGAGGTTAGCACACATAGTAGACACACAGTTTGCATTAAGATGTTAGAGCATGCTACAGCTGCCATGTCAAAATGGTACTGTCTGCAAATCTAACACTGACAAATTCAGCAAATTGCTCCTTGTGGACCTCCAGCTGTCCATTCACATTTTCCATTAAATGAAAAAGAACTCCAGAGTCTACTTCAGTCCCAACACACCCTTTTTCTCACACCCCCATTCTCCCATGCGCTTAAGTCAAAAAACCTGCGTAGCTGTGCGCTTTTATGTCTGCGCACATGCTACTGTTTATTCAAGTCTGGTCATTTACGTGCAATTCAGCCAGTTACACACTTCAGGTGGAGCAACATAAAAACTGGGGCGTTTCCAATGTAAAATTAATCTTTTCCTTTCGCACTTCAGAGAGCTGTTGTAAGGTCAAGACACAAGACCATCCGTACATTACGTTTGAATTCGACCGTCGTTTCAGTTCATACCTTGAACATTCTTAAACACGCAATATTGGTATGTAGAGCTTTGTTTTCAGATTACACAGAAGAGACTTCTCTGCAGAAGTGTAAGGTAGCACTTCTCACATTAGGCTTATTTGGCAATGACTGCAGGATCAGGAAAAAAACAAGTTATTTAATTATTCACAGAATCATTTGATTAAGAATTATTCAATAAAATAAAGTCAATGCCATTGCCTACTATGCGTCGGAAAAGTGCAAGTGCTGAAGGGAATGTTTCATGTTTTATCCAGCCACTGCTTCGTATCAAGCCGCGGTGTCTCGAATCAGCCAATTCATTAGGTGGTGGTGAAAAACTACGCCCAAATACCTGCTGCTTTTAGATGCCTGCAATTAGCCAATTAGCCAGCTTCTCTCACGTAACAAGAAATAATAGCATCTTGAATCCCAGAGGCTATATGCTCACCCATCTAAGACACAGAGTCCACAAACATGTCTCCCTGTGAAAACCTACACAGTTTTTAAACATGTTTTAAACGTTTATGTACCACAGAATTTTGAAAATATTTGCAGTTTACAGCAGACCCTTTACTGCAACCAACTACTAACTTACTGCATTTTAGTGACCATAGTGATATTGCCACTGTTAACACAGAGGTACACATTTCAATTTTAAAATTAACCAGATCAAATGAGGGTGTGATCGAGTTTTCCGAGTGTTTTAAATAAATATCACATCGAGAGTCCGCTTTAATTCCAAAGTTAAGCGTTGGGGATGTGTTGGTAGAGTCAGTAACCTTTTATATAGGTCAAACTGAATATTGAAGTGTTGAAAAAGTATTCATTGTCAGTGACGCTCACCTGTAGTCTTTTGGGCAGCGTAAAAAAAAAATTGAACACTACAGTGCCATGTCAGAAAAAACAGAAGTGTCTGCATGATTGAAAGAGTGAGATTCTGAAAACAAAACTAATCATGCTTCTAATAATCACATGACTTTGCTCGAGCATGTATGATGTTGGAGACCTGCTTATGGGGGACATTGAAAACGCTTTCAGCTTCTACACAGGTTTCCAGTGATCAGCGCAGTTGAACAGGTGTTTTTTCCACAAAGACCATAGAGGTTGGTGAATACACAGAGATAAACACCTGATGGTACAGGAGATTTTGACTAGAAAATGTTTAACTTCCCGCCAACAGCACGGAGACACGCCATTATTACCGCACAGCCAGGAATGAAATGGACTTTGACTTCATCACGAGGTAAAAGGCAATATACATGTTTTGTTTAATGGACAGTCCAGCAAGACTTAACACAAAAACATATTTTTATGATAAAACACCATGAAATGCTCACTGGACAAGGTCTATGTGTGAGATATGAGGTGACTGAGTGAGAACAAGTATGAATCACGTCTGAGTGGTTGGAATGGCTTGGGTTGACCCGATGCCAAAAATAACCTGGTGCTCAAGAAACTGGCCACAAATCATTTTAGGGAACATCTTAGACCAATGTGACAGTCAGTCAGCCAGTCAGCCTGTGCTGTGGCACAGAATGAATGGAGTGACAATGAAGTAGCGCACAGCTAGTAAGCACTTTTAAGAAACCATACTTAAGTCACTTTTTTTAGCATTTGTTTTCTGTCATCAAGCAGGAAATATTTTACCTTGTAAGACATTTGGCACACTTTCATGCATGTGATTTTAAGCTGCCCTATTGAATTCCACAGCCAACTTTTAGAGAATTCTGCTAGCAGCCACCTTTTCACTCTACAAGATATAGAGACTTAAGCACAGGACATAAAGGAAGCTCTTTGGAGCACTGTAATTTTCCTTCTTGGGGGGCCTCAGTGACAGCGAGTCATTCTCCAAGAGAAATAGCCCCAGTGAAGTTTAATTAATGCTCAAACTTTAAGCTGGCTTTGAAAATTTCCTGAGTGACGTGCTTGCTAAGGATGATTCTCTCTCCCCCCTCCCCCCCAGTCTCAAAGTGTTCTGTCTAAATCACAGTGCTGGTTGACAAATAATTTTGTAAACTCCATTAAACAGCCATGCATGTTTCAGTTGAATCTATAAGAACTGAATTCCATTTCAACATACATATGAATAATGTGTATGTGGCTGTGTATATGCACACATTTAAGTTAAGCGAAAAGAACTCTGCTGGTGCATTCTTAATGTGCTGTGAGGCCATTGTGCTCACTGCATGCAAGCTGCAATGGAACAGTGGTTGAGAGTCTAGATGATCGCAGGATGGGAGCTGGGGAGGATAACTGTTTGGCTATGTTCCACAACTTGCAGGAGAAACTAAAGTTTACCCACCTCGGCTTGTGCCATCCGGCCCACGCAAAATTCTGCACTCTTCTACTTGTCCAAATGGCGAGAACATCATTCGCACCTCATTCTCGCCATATTTCTTTGACACCATACCGATGAAGAGCTTACGGTCTTCCACAGCTGGAGAACAAGACAAATAACTCATAACTTAAAACCATACATTCATGGCCACAGCTAGGCATATGTGGATCATTTACTGCCATTACACATCAGGACAGTTCCTCCTGTGTGGCTTTCCAACACTTCCTATTCTCTTTTTTTAGAATTTTCTGTACCCCTCCCCACTGTGCCTCTGTAAGCCCAAGAAAGCTACACCTGTCATTTAATTTCAAAGACAAGCCCCATGGAGGCTGACAATGTCCAGAGGGTGTACAACCACAACTGAATCTTCCAGACAATACAAGTCCTTACCATTTGTTTTATCAGTGTCAGCAGGCTTCATCTGAATGGGATGATGCATCTTAAGGAAAAGAGGAAGGGGAAAAAAAGCCAATTTGTAATTTTTACTGATACCATTAAATCACCACCTATGCCCTGCAACTAGCACTGAGCACTATAATACACGCAATAGATCTCAAAAAAGCTGTTGTGCAACATAAATACAATTGTGGTGTTGCAAAAGTATTTGATGCCATTTAATGGTCTTTCATTTTTTAGAGCAGCATCTGAGACTTGCAGAGTTTGTGTTCAGTCTCCAGTGACAATCCCTCTTAGTGTATTGTGGAGGGGGCTCATATCCCACTCATTAACCAATCCCGAACAATTTTCAGACAGGGAGTGCAATAGTTCATACTTTTGGTTTTGTACAGCACCCACTCACAGTAGCCTGCACAGCCTACAGCTTGTGTACTGTATGCCAATTTAGAATAACAATGGAAGTGGACTCATTGGTTTTGGGGGGGGGGGGAATAGCAAGGGATCAGTCATCTGGTAGCATTTTACACTCTTAAAATCAGTACTAATAAAATAAAAGGGTAAACGAAAACAAGTGAGTGAGCAAAAATTTGTCAATATATTTTGCCCATTTGACAATATTTTGATATACATCATTTGTTAGTTAATCATCCATCCCTACTTGCTACACATTGTAAGTATTCCATATTTCACAAATATTTGCATGCATCAGGAGCCAGGCTATCTCCATACTCCCATCACAAATGTGCATTACTAAGCACAACTCATAGGCAGCTCTACTTTGCAGTTAGGTGAAACACACTAAAAATAGACTAACTGAAACACCAAATCTGGCAAAGCTTTTGGTGGAGAAAAAAAAAGAGCAGCATGGAAAACATATGGTCATCCCAGCATGTGTTACATCAGGAACACAATGCAGAATCAGTTTTGCCTCAACTAATACCACAATACTGTCTGTGCTGATGGAAAAATTACATTACCGACATGTCTAACATAAATCCAATGACTTGCAGTACAATAAAAAGTAGGCAGGGGAGGTATACCTTGGCATGATCATGTGGTAATGAAGTGTGGTGAAATGAAACTGAATCATTCAAAAAAAAAAAAAAAACACTTTGAAATACTGAAATATTTGAACAAAATGTATACCTCTCCCATATTCAACGCAGACACACTTACCCCAGCTAAGGTCTTTATGTTATGCAAAGCATTCTGGGCCTCCAGAGCTGCTTTTCTGGTATAAAATGTAACAAAACAGCAACCTGCAGGAACGAGTTTTTAGAAAACAGAGTATAAATACACGGCAGGAGTAAGCACAAATTAGCATCAGGATGCATTCACATGACTGAAGTGAAAATGGTAGGTACTGGAGAGTACTGCTAAAGAGCACTGGAAGTGAACTGGTAAAATGATCCTTTGTCCAACCTGATTTTAAACTAAAATCTCAACAAAGAGGTCTGCACACTTGATGCAGGCAGTGTTGTACATAAGGGTGCTTAAGCACACAGTAAAGGCGGGGGGGGGGGGGGGGGGGATGACACAAGGCAACCCAGAGAAGAGACTGAGCGCGCTCCACATCTTTGCGTCCCAGTTGAATGCCAGAGGCGACTCAGGCTGCCTGTTAGTTGTGCTGTAAAAGTGGAGCACTGCAGAGCCTCTGACCTACATAACGGAGCCCTCCGCTGCTGCTTTTCTCTAGCTCTTCTGACTGCAGGAAGTGCTGGTGAAGGCAGCACTGAATCTGTGGATCTTTTTGTGTGAAGGCTTCAATAGCTGCTATATTTAGCTAACTCGAAAGCAGGGTTAATATGTGACGATTTCTGCCTCTATTCGTGGGCTTATACCATAACAAGCCTACACATTCAGTACACATTAGTCATGGGTTTTAATGTAGGGTTATGCATATATGCAAAATATCTGGTTGTCATGGCAACGGCCTCCAGCAAAAGAATAGCAACATCTCCTCAATGGAAATTCACCAGCAGAATCAACCCAGATAAAGCATGTCATGTGCTGCTGCAGTAAATTGTACTTTAAATGATAAGTGCAAGCACAGTTAAATGATCCTAAACTGGTGAAAGTGTAAAGCAGTAGTGTACATCTTGTGTTTAAAGTCTTTAAAGTTTCTAATAGCAACATGGCTGCTGCTGCTTATTAGATATTGGCTCTCTCTGTTTTTTAAAGCTTGAGGATGATACTTTTCAGGGCTTTCCCATATTTTTATGAGTATGTGTAGCCTTCGCAAAAAAATAAATGTGCATGAGAACTTACAAAAACACAAAGTACATGCCAAAGGGTAGCAACTATTCCATATATGCCATTTTGTTCACTTAAAAATTGCCAACATTGCACAGGTGATTCTAACCAGTTCCCTCACGTTTTGTCAAGAACAAGAAACCCTGTACTTAACCCTAAAGTCAATGTCATGTGTGAGACCACACTGTTTGGCAGATTACATTACAGATTATTAACATTCAAGCAACACCATTACAGTTGTCTGGAATAAAGCATGTCTACTTTCAATACAATCAATTATTACTTTACTTCAAGCTAAAGGCAAAATATTATCCATACCAAATAACATACCAACTGATCAAACATCTGATGTACTCTTATCACCTTTGTTAAGATTAAGAGCACAAGTATTTGGTGTTGCATGATTGCAGACTGTTGCAGACACCTGACGGCCATGTGAAACTAATGCAAAACATAGTAAGGTCAGTAAGTTAGTAAGACCATATTTGGCATTCAAACATCTGTAACTAGGCTAATACAGAAACAGAAGGCGGCAAAATAAAACAAAAAAAGCACTTACCTTTACTCTGGGGTGGGTTCTGAGTGCGATCGCGAAGAATGTTAATTTGGTGAATGGCACCAAAAGGCTCAAACAGTTCCTTGAGCTCAGTTTCTGTCCAGGACCGTGGAACCTGCCCAACAAACATCTTGATGGCATCTGGATCAGGTTGGTCCAAATGCTCTAAAGACCCATTCATGTTGTTGCCAGTGCTGTTGCTGTGGGAGAGCAGAGTGGATCCAAGACTTACAATGACAACTTGGGATTTTTTTATGTCAAGGCTGTACCATAAATCTGGACCCATAGGGATTTCTAATATTTATGGATGTTGCAGGTAACCCATGTCAGTGACAACAGTAAAAGAGCATTCGTTACATTTTGTCACCATTTTAAAATTCTTGCATTTCCCCTATGGTTTTAGACTTATGGGCCACCCTGTAGTGCATATACCTCAGGGCGCCTTATAATCCGGCACTTTTAGTGCTAGCCTGGGTGGACTGATATGCAGGAAGCTTCATGGCAAAGACACATAAAATAAAGGAAGGCTAATGTGCCTTCCTACCCAAATGGCTACACAGGCACAGTTAACTTGGAACACCACAAAAGGGACAGATAAACCTGGCAGTCACTCATTGGCATGTCTGAAGCTGTATTTAGAATCCAAATATTTGCAGAGCAGACACTGGACCATATCTCCCTCAGTGACTTTGTGATGGCACAGGCACCAACTTACAGTTCCCTTAACAGAGAACAGTCAACAGAAGGATACTGTTCAAAAAGGCTGGCAAATACCATTCATGACTACCAGAGCAACACAATAGTCCATGTGAGAGCCGCGCATCAGTAACACATCGAAGACTGCTTCTGCCAATCCAGGCATCAGCCATCAAGGTATGAGACACCATTCATCAGGCTCCCTGTGGCAAATGTGCTGATGAGTGGGCCAACCAGTCAACAGTTACAGGCGATTTGCAGGAATAACCCAGAACACATTTCCCCTGGAAGGATTTCCAGGTGTGACCATCAACTTCAGTTGTAACAGGTTTGTATACCATTAATGCCATGTCCCCTGTGAAAACACCTGGGAAGTTGATAGGGGGGGTGTGTGTGTGCGCGCGCAATAGAGCAACTGTTGATTCTGCTGAGCTAATGAGATGTTAGAGCTACATAGGCAACATATGGCATGACTTCCAGCTGTACTGTTGTGGACCTGCCTGTCAAAATCTGGCCTGAAACATAATTTGAAGGTCACAAAACCTTGAATTTGACAAATCAGACAAAAACAAACTCATGTTACTTGAGAATATAGGCCACAGTCCAACACCAAATAAAGTAAAAATTATCCACCTTTGGCAAAAATAAAGTTTTAGCAGGAAAAAAATAGACTTATGCATGACAAAGATCAAATTTTACATTGAGAGTACAACCCTCAGGAAGAGACACTTAACTCTGTGTTAACGGTTGTATGAGGTGGAAGGTGTCTTAATGACAGACACACAAACCACCGACTTGCATTACCAAAAGTGACAATTCCTTTTATTTAAAAAATAAAACATTCAAATAGGATTGCAATCATAGAAACTGAGTGCTACACAGTGGTGTGTAACCAAATTAAGTCCCAACACACAATATTACTCCTTTGCCCTCAGATACTTGTTTAACTGTAAGCCAATAATGACACCTCTTGGCTGGATAAGGCAGGGTGCCAGAAAAGAAAAGGTTAGGTTACTACCACACCCCTACCCTACCTCAGCCCAGATGATGGCCTTTACAGATGACCGCTTCAAAGGACTGCTGAAACGATAAGGCATGGGAACAATTAGCCTCACCACTGACTAGACCTGTACCACTGAGTATGCTCCTGCATCATCTTCATGTATTTTACACACTCTGCCTACTTTGATTACCCAATCTTGGCAGGCTCAAACAGCCAAGTCATAACTTGAAAGTAGTATTCTTTGTTTATTTTTTTTCATAATCCTTTTCCATCAAACAACATCCCATCAAATTTGGCTCCAGTTTCAATTCTATGACATTTGTCAGGGTTGTTGCTATGGTTTGGATCAGTTTGTCTAATACAGCACAGTACAGCAAGCATTGATTCTAACTACATTTCAAACCAATTCCTCACTTCAAAGGAGAAATTAGTTGCATGAAGATATCACTTTTTTAAACTATTAAAAAAAAGCTTAAAGTAGCTTCACCTTTCCTCGGTAGTATAACAAGGCCCCTGACATTTAACACGAGGCATTAAGAACTATGTAAGTGTACAAACTGTTTATTTGAAAGACTGCTTTAACAGGTAGTACATGCGCCGCCATGTTGAAAGTAGGTCATGTCGCCGCAGTTCGATGAAAAACACAAACCAATTGCAAGAATACGAAGAGAGGCAGTACAAATTGTAAATGTATGGATTTCATTTATTGGTGACCACCTGTACACCTGTTAAAAAACCACTCTTCTGAATAAACTGTCTTACAAAGATAACTTGCAAAGCTGTCAATGCCTTGTTTTGAATGTCAGGGGCCTGGTAACACCAACAAGAAATAATGGAGCTACTTTGAGCTTTTTTAATTGGTTAAAAATAGCAATATCCTCAAACTACCTCAGTGCCCAGATCACTAGCATGGTTAAATTATTCCTTATGGCCAATTTTCACCAAAAACAGGTGAGGCCTTGGTGCATGCTCTTCAATCTTATAAATCATTTAAATATTGATATTCTCATAACCTTTATCAGCCTTAATGGTGCATTCACGATGATTGATATTGCATTTATGCTTGTGTTTACATTACTTGGCAGATTTTGCCTGGTACACATAATTTTACCATAATTTTTCAACCGAGGACTAAATAAGACGGGCAAAATAGCTCTACCAAAATATGCACTAGGAATGCGATGGCTTTCTGGATTTTATTAAACCGTTCAATACACCCTGCAAAGTTCAATACACCTAGGTGAACCACAATATTTCAGTACACATGACATCAAACTTGAATTTGTAATACAAGGTCATTGTGTATGCATTCTGTATAGTGGGTGATATTCAGGACTGCTTAGGATCCAGAGCGGTTACAGAAGTGTGTATTAAATTACTTCACAATTACAAGCTCACAACGCAAAAATGAAATGGTTAATTTCCTCTACGATCTTGTAAATTACACAGTTAAAAACATTACATGCAACGCATAGAGAAAAAAATGTTGTGTAGCCTAGACACATAAAAGATCATTTCCACAGAATTAGATTGATGAAAGGCAATGGCACATTTTACAGATAAGCCAGGGTGTGGAGTAATTTGAAACGTATTCACCAATGGAAAATCTGGTCACTAATACTTAACGGGTGCCAATTTTGACCACTGTGTTCCCATTGGTTGCCCGTTGTAATTGATGTCATCCTGGAGGATGCTTTTTCCAAAAGTTAAACAAGTCCATACAGCAAGCTTAACCATCCTAACTTCAGACCACTCCAAGGTTTGACTGAAGTACTCATACAATACATCAGCGCCATGCTGCCACGGTAGACTACGTCAACCTTGCTTGGCAGACTATAGCCTACATTTGACATGTTTGGTGACTGTAGCTCCTTTGAAACATTCCCAACTTTTAGAAAGCCAAGGCCTAGCCCTTTCATTCCTCTACAAATGCTCACTTTATTGCACCATCACTCAATTGTTAGGTTAATACTGTTGTACATAGTTGATTTCAAATGGAAAGAGCAAAGAACCTGGCCCAAAACCCGTGATGTAAACCAAACCGTGGGCACATTGTACCGTTGCATGCCTAGTCTACGCAATTGTTGAAAGCTAACAAATCATGGGGTGATATTAGTTTGATGTTGTAAAAAAAAAGTGTTCTGACCTACATAATTACAAAACCCCTAAAATCTCTGTTGGTACCTTATGTATGCTGCAGTAACATCTTTCTTTCTACCTCCATTAATATTATACCATTGGCATTTCGGTGACTCTGCACAGGTCAATAAAATGCAAACTACTCTGGTTAGGCCTAATTTTAGTAGTCTCTGGTGCTCTTAAGTTCACACTAATTCATCTATTTTATAGCAATGCCTGACAGCTACATGTGTGCTGCTATGATGTAAACAAAGGCCAGGCTACTCTGTACAGTTCATTCTCCTTTTTGGTTAACATTTGGAATGGATAGAACGGTCCCTAAGAACAATATAGTTGGCCTGCTATACGACAATCATTCACTTGCACGTTCAGCTCAAAGCTATTGATCCCTACTGCAAAGATTACCAAAAAGTGTGAACATTCAGACCGAGGCCACAAACATAACATTTCAATCTAAATGTGAAGGCCCATGAGATGGACACAACAACCTGACAGTAAAAAGCTATTTTGCTCAAATACACACACAGAGCATAGAGATAAAAGTTCTCCACTGTAAGTGCAGCTGTTAGCTGAAGATGGAGGCTGATGGGCCGAGCTCAGGGCAAATCAGTTGGTTTTTCACTGAATGGTCAATAAAAAGAGACTGTATCCACTATTCCAACACAGATGACAAACATGATGAGACCACAAGGTCTTTAAAGTTGCAAAAATTTACCAAAACTGGAACCTTGGACAGAGAAGCAAAGCAATAGTCTATTGGAGGAAATCTGAATCAACTCAGTACAGCTTAAACTTCCATTTACCTTAAACATCATGCGCGTAAAATACAACTTAGGAGTGAGAAGGCAATTGAGAACCAAAATGGGAGACAGCCAGAGATAGTAGCCCCCTACTACATGCACAGTCCCGACTGGATCATTTGTTTTCGTACCGTTTTTAGTTTTACCATTTTTACCCTCTGCTGATCCATCAGCCCTTGAATCGCTAGCAGTCCAATGTACTCTTTGTGCGTGTGGTTTTAGTGGCCTTCGTGATAAGCTTATTGAACGAGTGAAAATGATAAAAGGTCAGTCATCTCACATACTGTTCAACTGTTCACGTAGGCAACAACTTCCATGGCAATTGTATACTCGTACCATATTGTGTGAGGAAGCACGTGTTAACATCAACAGCTGTGGGTTAAATCCAAGCTGAAACCTGAATCCAACGACGGCAAAGAACTCGTAACTTTTAAGCGCTGTAGCTACGCGCCTGCCGATTCCGACCTGCATCTAAGAGAATTAAGCGCGTAGTCGTATCTCAAACGATGCAACACTCACCCGAAAACTGAATCATTAAGACGATGCACTATTGACGTACAAAATATCGTCTTGCAAAAATTAAAAACTCAGAACTGCATTTGCAATTAAGCCTACAGCACGTGCGCATGTGTCTCTCAACCTCCATTATGTGAAGCAGATTTCGAAACCGAACCTTGCCAGCCGATCCGAGTGGTCTGCAAATCATCCTGTTGGAGTGTTAGAAATTGTGTAAACACAACCAAAGTTCGCCATCTCAGTTTGAAACAGTTGCCCGGTACATTTTACCAAAAGCCTTCGTCTGCCGAACACATTATGTAGCAACAATATCAGCAAGTTAGCGATAGCTCTTAGCTGATTTAGAAAATAAGGGGAGGTGGCCGCACGGGCTTGACATGCATGTACTTAAATCACAAACGGAAAGGCCAAGCGATATGTTCATATGAATTAAAGAAGTTACATTTGTTCAAGCCCGGTTGGTGTTCTCTTCGTTTATTTGTACGTTTCGAACGAACACAACAGCCTATCTATATACCTCGCCCTTCACACCACTGTTAGCCATCGAGTGTGTAAACCTAGCCTTAAGTAGAAGTAGACAGAATGTTAACGTCATGGCTCATATCTACAGAAAATCAAAATTGAATTTATCGGGTTTCTTAAACGCGTTCTTAGTGGCGGCTGGGTCTTTAAAATGGCCAACGAACACCGACTACAAAACAAGGGACAAAAAAACCATATAACGACATTGCTAACAAATGCTAACGTTAGCTAACCTGCTTTACACGCGTTGAATATGGTTGGTTAGCTAGATAAACAGGGTTGCTAGCTCACCTGTCTCTTTCAGGTTGGGGAAATTTCAAAAACATGATTATATGTAGCCATGGGAACACTAGTTTTTATTATTGAAATTGAAGATTCACCAAAACCATACAAATTCAGCTAACTTCAGAGAGCGTTGCAACATTAGCTCATAAGCTAGCTAACTACTAAAGCGGCTAAAGCCGTTCGTGTTAGTCTTCATGGATAACATAATTTAAACATTATGTGTCTTGATAGTTAGCGTAAAAACTTAATATTACTTACATCTTATCACAGGAGCCCAGCAATCGACTATCAGCTTTCATATCCGGAAGATATTCAAGACTGTATGCAGAAGTCATGGTTGCATGTAGCTAACTAGCTACCAGTGTGGTCTACAAGACACGCGTGACTGTCTCCCCCCGCTTGTGTGATTCAGCTACTGCGCTAGATATGTCATAGACAGACAGGTGCAAGGCCTCCCCTCCGCTGCCAAAGATACGATACTAGTTTCCACTCGCCGATATCTCATTGTTCTCTAAATCCTAACCGAAAATGTTTTCTCATGGCGATAAACGATGCGAGCTGTAGTAAATGGGTCAGAAGACGGCCTTTTAACGGAGGCGTGGCTCTGTCGCTGCTAACCATAGGCTACCGAATCACCCATTCTGAAGCCACAATGAGATTTGAATTATTTAAATAATTATGTTTACAAATAACATTACGAGGTTATGCAAATTAGTAGATTTACACAAAAGGCGGGTTAATCGTATTGATCGGGCGTCCTACATCATTAATCATTATGGATAGCCTAATCTACAACCGAGGTCGTAAGTGGGTGTTGGAATAATACTTTTTATAGAACATTAATTCAGTCTCGTGTGCATCAGCTGGTCTTTGTAGTGGCTTATAGCACAAACGTTTCCAGGCTTCTTTGGTGCAGCGGATTGGGAGTAAAAACCATTGGAGCACCTCACAATTCACTATGTTATCCCATTATGTTAACTTCAAATAATACAACGAAAATTGTAGCCTGAATAAGCTGAACACTGAACGTATGTTTTGTTTACGAGTATCACAGAAGTGCGACATGTAGTCAGTTACACTCAATACAGACATTTTATCCTCACCTAATCCCATTTCAGCATATTAAACCTCTAAATCCCCTTACATTTACTCTTCTCACAGCATGCCGTCAATGTTTTGTTACTCCAGCACTACATCTCTAGCCTATTGTAAGAACATCTAACAGCCAACATTTCCACATGACCAGTTATGGCACAGATGACACAATTGGTTGTGTGTGAAGTGAACCACATCACGTTGGTTTATTTGTGAATAGCTTAACACTCCTATCATAAACTAGGCATCCTACAACGTCTGTTAGGTTATTTATGGGTAACCTCGGCCTAATGGGAAACACATAGATGTGTTAAGATAAAAGGTGTGTATGAATTTAAAAACGAGAAAAAATGTTTTTAAAATGAAATGTCTCTCATTCATAGCATAGAGAAACACAAATACATCAGGGTCAATCATTCCTGTGTTAGGTCTAATTCAGTTCAAGTGCTGGTGGTATATACAGAACCTAACATAACCCCATGCACATCAGCCTAAAAAAACAATAAGGACTAACTAACTAACTAACTAATTTAGGTGCTGTAGTATTTTTTTCAATCATCCTCACGACACAAATAATAATTAATAATAAAAATAATAATACAAAAAATTGAGATCTTAAAACAAGGAGTTATTCTAACATATGTTGTCCATTTTATTACAGTGGGCCTTACATTTATGTTCTCATTTTTCCAGCTAACAGAGCATTTCGCATTTTCAATTATGATGCACCATTATATCATGGGGCATGGCAATAAAAAAGCATAGAACAAAACCTTAAAAAAGCTTAAAAACAAACTAATACACACAATGATCACACAGTGGTAACATGAGAGAAGAGACCAGTTTCTGCAATGAGGGGGGGGGGGGATCTCATACACGTACCTTAACAGTAAGTCCTCACTTCTCACAGAAGTACAAGATGGGGGGCAGCGCATGCTGTCAACATACAAGCTCACCGACAGTCAGACGGCAGAGCAGTCCAAAAGCACTGCTTGTGATCGCCTTGAGAAATGGCTCCAGTCTCTGCTGCCTCCCGCTCCTTTGGTCTACTATAATGAAGAAACTCGTCTCCGGTGTGCTGGAGTGGATCCCACCCCCTCTTCTGCATGGCCCATCTGAAGCAATCCTTTCTGACAGCTCATCCTGCACTAATGCGTTGTGCTGCCTCAAGCTAGCTACATGCACACACCGTGAAGTCATTTTAATCTTTTTTTTCCATTTGAAAAATCTTTCATTTCACTTGTTTATTTTTTTAAGAGTTTCTCATCATTTCTAAATTATTTATTATTTTCAATGAGGTCTTTTCCCATCGTAGCAACAATCAAAGAAGCATTTTACAGTCACTCTGTAATAACCATACCGTAACGTTTTGTTGAGGAAAAGATACATTTTGAAGATATTTGTCTATTTCTGAAGAAGGGCCAATACTCTTAACTCCATATCACATTACACTGTGAAATGGCAGCACCAGGTGGTATTTTCTGTTACTACAGCAGCACAGTGTAAGCGTCATAGACTGTGTAAGAGAACGATCTGATCACGTTAACAATGTGTGGTGCAACCAACTGTGCAAAACAGTGTCTGAGTTTCACTTCTGTTGTAGGCTAAAAATTGTGAATGAATATATGCAGTACTGTGAAAATGTAGTATATATAGCATATTTCCTGCTAGAAGTGATTCCTCATTCTTGTGTTGTGCAAAGCTAAACATCTCATTTGCGACCACAAGTGAAGTCATACAGTACCCATGTTGCTAATGGTGTTTTTCGTGATGTGATCACAATAATTACCCTTGGTATGTGATGTGTGCTTCTAACCATTCATTAGAAATTACCCACGTTTAGCCACTCGCGAAGCAGGTGGGCTATGGTTTCACATGATGCTTTCAATTGATTGAAATACGATCAATTTTTACGATAGTTTCTTAAAGCCAAAACTTTGTAAAAAGTAAATGATTATGTCTAATTTTCAACCCAGCCACCCACCTTCCTTGCAGGCAATTAGCCAGCTCCTGCACGCATAGTCAGAATTGGTATCAGTGTTCTGAATATTGTCCTAGCCTAATAGTAGACAAGCATATAGCATATGTCTGCTCCTGTTTGAGACATTTTACCCTCAAAGTACTTAAATCTTTGATCGCCTTCTCATGTAGCAGGATTTGCAGATTTGGAATCTGTAAAAAGCTGTCACAGACCTATGTTCATGATGTTTAATAACATTTTCTTGTCTGTCTGCCTGTCTGTTAGCCTCGCTTCATCCCTGCTGTCTGTAAATCACCATGAAACGTGCAATCAATCCCGATATGAGAAGGGCAAACGCATGACTCTTGAAATGGACTGCGAGCGTTGGCTGGAAGACGCCAGCGTAAGTTGTGCAGTTTATTGGTGAATTGTAAGTTTGCAGACCCTGACGTGTTTTTGAGAAGTTCTTGTTGCCTAAAAGTAGCACCTAAGCCTGGGAGAGCTAAGAAGTAGCCCTGAGGACTCCTAACACTTCAACTATTCATAAAACATCCAAAGGCAGCAGTTTGTATGCAGCACGTCCGTGATCTTTCTAAATGCACGTCTAAATTTGTGTATTTGAAGTTTCTATTATCAGGGAATAAATATGCAACTCGGAAGGAATGCAGTGACACAACCAAAAGCCTTGTTAAAGTATAGCCTACACAGCAAAATGAGCAGTGTTATTTCAACTCCCATAGAGTTACATTCAACACTTCTGCAGAGTTTATAATTCTCCCTGGTTCAGAGTTAAATTTACACTTTGGATAGTCTTAATAGTTTAACTATATTCCAGTGCTAATTCTTTGACACAGTGTTACCGTTGACTCTATTTTAGTGTTGTTTTCCTCACCAATTAGTGTTAACTCTTTTCACTGAAAGTGTAACATCATAACACCTATAGTGTCCTATTTTAACACCTTTGAGTGTTTAATTCCACACTGGATTGATCTACCTTTATTCACTGGAGGTGTAAACACTAATAAGTGTTATTTTGTACACTAAATTCTGACTTAATGTGCATCTGCACTGTCTGTGCAGCCTTATATTAAAATACATGGAATATACCCAAATATAGCTGCAAGCAGCAATGAGGGGGCCAATCAGCGAGGCAGACCGAAGTTGCCATGGCAACAGGATGTAGTTAAGTCAGCAAGATGTTCATAAGCACCCACAAGAAGTTTGGCAAGTTCGCCATCAAATTCGATTGGCTGTGATGGCTGAACGCTTTGATCTACAGAGAATTTATCATTTTTAATAGTCCAAGCACCATGAAACAAACAGTTACAAATAAAATAATGGCACAATGTAAAGATCATCATCATCAATACTATAAGCACTCTGGAGGTCAAAGGGCCTATATGTTTCGAGACAGTGAACTTTAATAACAATTTTTCATTGGATTCAAATACTTTGTATGCATGAACATGTTCACAGAAATGTTCAATAACCAGCTTATTAAGTGTGCTTGCAGAGCACACTTATTGTTATCCCACCGTTTATTATTAAGTGTGCTTGCAGAGCAGACTTACTGTTCTCTCCCCGTTTATTAAGTGTGCTTGCAGAGCACACTTATTGTTATCCCACCGTTTATTAAGTGTGCTTGCAGAGCACACTTATTGTTATCCTACCGTTTATTAAGTGTGCTTGCAAAAAGCACACTTATTGTTATCCCACCGTTTATTAAGTGTGCTTGCAAAAAGCACACTTATTGTTATCCCACCGTTTCTTCTTCTTCTTCTTCTCCTGAACCAGATCTTGAAGACGTTACTATTCCTCAGGCTTTGGAGATAGAGACACCGTTCCAACTCTAAAACGACCGGCCCGGTTTGGACAAGACCGCCTACATTTCTGTATACCGTACCTCTTGTCGTTCATCCGTTATTGTCGTTTTTCTGCAACTTTTTGGCCCATTGAAAATGAATGGCGGAATGTTCAGGCTGATGATGTCATAGTACACTGGTCCACTGTAGCAGCCAGAGTGAGCTCTGCCCTCACTCTAACCTCCACTTCGTTTTTTAATGATTAAAACTTAACCACTTAACCTATAAACTTGATTTAAAGTTTGTAAGAGAGGTCTGGGATCTGACTGTGACCTGTGTAAAATTCATGTGGCAACTACTTAAACTGTTTGAGATAGGACAGTTTAAAAATGGTGTCAGACAGTCTATGGCAGTGGTCCCCAACCTTTTTATCACCGCGGACCGGTGAACGCGCTTGACAATTTTACTGCGGCCCGGGGGGGGGGGTCGTTCTCAGAGCGCGCTGACTCGTGACTGGTCGCTATTTTAACGTTTACTTTAAATATACCTTTAAAATAAGATACAGATGCGCCAGATACATTTATAAATAAAATTTTATTTTCATTCCTTCAACATTCAACAATATTTCAACATTCCGACGTTCAAACATAACGTCAAATCAATGGGACCCCTGCGCTTGTTTCTCTGCAATGAGACGGCCCCATCTGGGAGTGATAGAAGACATTGACACCCGAAGTGTGTTGCTTATGCCTAGTCTACTCCGTTGTTTTGTTTTTGTTGCTGTCACTGCAGAAAACCCCACTTCACAAAGATAGGATGTCGGAAATGGCAACAGGGTTTTCACTGCTGTGGCGGCGATCTCAGGGTATTCTGCCATGACTTTAATCCAGAACACCGGCAGAGTTGATGTCTCAAACAGTCTTTTAAGGCCGCCGTCATTTGCGATCTCCAACAGTTGGTCTTCTTCTTGCACAGACATGCAGAGTTCAGCTGGCTTGTTGACGAATGGGTCACGGATCCATTCCTTGCCAGTTCGTGGGTCTTTTGCGGTTGGGAAGTAGCGCTCGAACTCCTTCAACAGCAAAGACAGGTGATCGTGCACCAGTTGGGTGAATGAAGGCTCATGTCAAATATGCTTCTGTTTACGCGCCGTCCCCACAAATCCAATTTTGCTTTAAATGCAGCTACTTTATCTGCCAACTTGAAGACAGTTGTCATTTTTCCTTGAAGTGACAAATTGAGTTCGTTGAGCAGGTTGAATATGTCGCACAGGTACGCCAGTTTTGTGACCCAATCCTCGTCACTGAAATGTGCTGCCAGCGGTGACTTCTTTTCTGAGAGAAATCTTTGCAGCGGCTCTCGTAATTCAAACACTCTGGCCAGCGATTTCCCTCGGGATAACCATCTTATTTCGGTGTATAGGAGAAGACGTCTGTGCTCCGCATCCATCTCCTCACAAAGCTGCTCACACAGGCGCGAGTTAAGGGCTTGTGCTTTGACGTTGTTAATAACTTTAACGTCTGCTTTTTTGTCTCATGACGAAACGTTCCATATTGATTATTTCTTCCGCGGCCCCGTAGCAATTGCTCCGCGGCCCGGTACCGGTCCGCGGCCCGGTGGTTGGGGACCACTGCAGGGGTGATAGCAGTCCGGCGCCGCGCCGGAAATCCGGCGTAGCGTGGCTCTGTTAAAAAAAAAAAAAAGCTTTCCCCATCCCATCAAAGAACGCAGATCCACGTTACGAAAAATCCCTTTCAACGCTCCATTTGCTGTGTGCTGCAGACCATGTAAAGCGCATCGCAACCCTTCAATCCAATCAGAAATAGGACGGGGCGGGCCTTGGTTGTCTTGGCCAATAAGAGACGTTGGTTGCTCGAGTAGTACTCCTGGCATGTAGTAGTTGGGGGGGAAAAAGCTGTTTGGGTCAGAGACAGTTCTGTTGCAGCTTAAAATTGCCTCACGGCTTTCTAATTGTAATACATTATTAAACATTGTTTATGAGTACCTTAACACATGTCAGCAAGCAGACAAGTTATATGAAGAATGTCGTAAGTG
Organism: Setipinna tenuifilis; assembly: GCA_030347295.1. Taxonomy (NCBI): domain Eukaryota; kingdom Metazoa; phylum Chordata; class Actinopteri; order Clupeiformes; family Engraulidae; genus Setipinna; species Setipinna tenuifilis. Next base: position 31,708,727 of record CM059268.1, on the reverse strand, counting down.
TTAACCGATGTTTAGAAAAACAAAATGAAACTCAGCACGCAATATCACCGCGCGTGATGCACCTTGCTATTGCTTTGGTAGTTTGCAATTGCTAGTTAGCGTGTCAAACCATCGCAAAGTTTTCCAGTATGACGGGGTTTATGAAGCCCGGAGAAGATGTTAAAGGCCTGGATAAAACCATAAAGAACAAATGGCGTTGGGCATGGATTGAGGATGTGGGGAGTGATGGAAAGCCCTTCTCGAGCTGGTGCCAAAAGCTTCGACAAGCAGGTGCGTGTTATTGTACGTTGTGCTCGAAGAAGCTGATGTATGGTACAAGCGGCAAGAAAATTCTCACTCGGCACGAGAAAGACCCCGCTCATAAAGCATTGCATTGCCTTTTCAGTTTTGTTTTTGAAAGAATTTCGTTCATTCTTTGTCTTTTACAGTATATTTATTTAGGATGGTGTGCTCAATGTAAATAGTTTCTGAATTAAACTTATTAAAGAAAAAAAGATTGTTATTTTTCTTGTCCTACTGTTGAAACCATATTGTGTAATATTTGTTACACAATAGTTATCTATAAACAAAGGTATGCCATTTCATGTAAAAGCATTGTTTGGTAATCACCTATATTTTAGACATGGTACTTTGGACTACTGTACTTTGGAGTAGTATTGCCCCCTACTGACCTGTCTTGGTATGGCTGCTGCATATGTAGCTTTGAATTCATTCAAGTTGGTAAAGCATTCACCATGTTTTCAGGAATACATTCTAGTGTTGAATTGTTGAATTGGGGTTAAATTCCCACCTCAATTATAACTATACTGCAACAGCACAAGCCTAGAATGTATTTCTACATAGAACCCAACGTGTCCAGTTTGTTCCAGTCGATCTAAAGTGCTATACGAAGATGGAAATGATGTGTTTTCTTGAATAACACTATAGCCATTAAGCAAAAATGAAAACATATCTATAATGGTCATACAAAAACTATTAAATGTTTGAATAATTTGTCAAAATTAGACCTATGTTACGTCATCGCCAGACCCCAAACGACTCCGCCCCCGCCCCTTGCCCCCGAAAAAAGTTCAGGCTCAGGATTTTTTTTCACTATCACCCCTGCCACTGGTCTATGGGATTTTGCCATACATTTCATCATCTTACTGTAAACAGGTCAGGGTGCATGTCTGAAGTTTTAAATGATCAAAACTCAACCGTTTAACCTAGAAACTTGATTTAAACTTTGTAAGAGAGGTCTGGGATGTGACTGTGAAGTGTGAAATTTTGATGCGGCAACTACTTAAACTGTTTGAAACAGGACAGTTTAAAAATGGTGAAAGAGAGGCAGACAATACTGTGGCAGTTGCACCTGGACCAACTGCCATTTTTTAAATGTGGAATGTTCAGGAATAGAACTCTTGAGTGATGTCATAATCCCCATGCCATGGCCTGCATAATGTTCTGCCATGGGAGTGTATTGCAGCCTATAGTAGTTATCTCTAGTAGTTATCTGTGTAGGCAGTGCTACTCTGTTAACCTAGCAAACGTTTGTTAGCCGTTATGCTAACAATGCTAGCTATGCTAACTATGCTAAAATGCAAAATAATTAACTGGGTTAAAAGTGTTACTTGGTTGACTCAGCTAGTATTCGTTAGCAGTAAAGCTGACAATGCTAATAATGCTAACAATGCTAATAATGCTAACTATGCTAAAATGTGAAGTAACTAACTGTGCTAACAGTGTTGTGTAGCTATATTAGTTGAGGCTATTTAGCCATTATGATAACAATGCTAGCAATGCTAACTATGTTAAAATGCAAAGTAATTAACTGTGCTTACAGTGTTATGTAGCTATATTAGCTGAAGCTATTTAACAGTTATGTTAACATTGCTAGCAATGCTAACTGTGCTAAAATGCAAGCACACTTTTTGCATTTTCTGCGGGAATGCAGTCTAGTTAAGTGTGCTTGCAGAGCACACTTATTGTTATCTCCCCGTTTATTATTATTCTCCTAGACCAGATCTTGAAGACGCTACTAGTCCTCAGGCTTTGGAGATAGAGACACCGTTCCAACTCTAAAACGACCGGCCCGGTTTGGACATGACCGCCTACATTTTGGTGTACCGTACCTCTTGCCGTTCGTCCGTTATTGTCGTTTTTCTGCAACTTTTTGGCCCATTGAAAATGAATGGCGGAATGTTGGCACGCATATTTGCAAGCACACTTTTTGCATTTTCTGCGGGAATGCAGTCTAGTTAAGTGTGCTTGCAGAGCACACTTATTGTTATCTCCCCGTTTATTATTCTTCTTCTCCTGAACCAGATCTTGAAGACGCTACTAGTCCTCAGGCTTTGGAGATAGAGACACCGTTCCAACTCTAAAACGACCGGCCCGGTTTGGACATGACCGCCTACATTTCGGTATACCGTACCTCTTGTCGTTCGTCCGTTATTGTCGTTTTTCTGCAACTTCTTGGCCCATTGAAAATGAATGGCGGAATGTTGGCACGCATATTTGCAAGCACACTTTTTGCATTTTCTGCGGGAATGCAGTCTAGTTATTATTATTCTTCTCCTGAACCAGATCTTTCAGACATTACTACTCCTCAGGCTTTCGAGATAGAGACACCGTTCCAACTCTAAAACGACCGGCCCAATTTGGACCAGACCGCCCACAATTCTGTATACCGTACCTCTTGTCGTTCGTCCGTTATTGTCGTTTTTCTGCAACTTTTCCGCCATTGAAAATGAATGGCGGAATGTTCAGGCTGATGATGTCACAGTACACTGCTCTACTCTAGCAGCTACAGTGAGCTCTGCCCTCACTCTAACCTCCACTTCGTTTTTTAATGATTAAAACTTAACCACTTAACCTATAAACTTGATTTCAAGTTTGTAAGAGAGGTCTGGGATCTGACTGTGACCTGTGTAAAATTCATGTGGCAACTACTTAAACTGTTTGAGGCAGGACAGTTTAAAAATGGTGTCAGACAGTCTATGGGATTTTGCCATACATTTCATCATCTTACTGTAAACAGGTCAGGGTGCATGTCTGAAGTTTTAAATGATCAAAACTCAACCGTTTAACCTATAAACTTGATTTAAACTTTGTAAGAGAGGTCTGGGATCTGACTGTGAGCTGTGAAATTTTGATGTGGCAACTACTTAAACTTTTTGAAACAGGACAGTTTAAAAATGGTGAAAGAGAGGCAGACAATACTGTGGCAGTTGCACCTGGACCAACTGCCATTTTTTAAATGTGGAATGTTCAGGAATAGAACTCTTGAGTGATGTCATAATCCCCATGCCATGGCCTGCATAATGTTCTGCAGCCTATAGTAGTTATCTCTAGTAGTTATCTATGTAGTCAGTGCTGCTCTGTTAACCTAGCAAACGTTTGTTAGCCGTTATGTTAACAATGCTAGCTATGCTAACTATGCTAAAATGCAAAATAATTAACTGGGTTAAAAGTGTTACTCGGTTGACTCAGCTTGTACTTGTTAGCAGTTATGCTAATAATGCTAACAATGCTAATTATGCTAAAATGTGAAGTAAGTAACTGTGATAACATTGTTGTGTAGCTATATTAGCTGAGGCTATTTAGCCATTATGCTAACAATGCTAACAATGTTAACTATGCTAAAATGCAAAGTAATTAACTGGGTTAACAGTGTTACTTGGTTAACTCAGCTAGTATTCGTTAACAGTTGTGCTAATAACGCTAATTATGCTAACTATGCTAAAATGTGAAGTAATTAACTGTGCTTACAGTGTTGTGTAGCTATATTAGTTGAAGCTATTTAGCAGTTATGCTAACATTATTGGCAATGCTAACTTTGCTAAAATGCAAGCACACTTTTTGCATTTTCTGCGGGAATGCAGTCTAGTTATTAAGTGTGCTTGCAGAGCACACTTATTGTTATCTCCCCGTTTATTATTCTTCTTCTCCTGAACCAGATCTTGAAGACGCTACTAGTCCTCAGGCTTTGGAGATAGAGACACCGTTCCAACTCTAAAACGACCGGCCCGGTTTGGACATGACCGCCTACATTTCGGTATACCGTACCTCGTGTCGTTCGTCCGTTATTGTCGTTTTTCTGCAACTTTTTGGCCCATTGAAAATGAATGGCGGAATGTTGGCACGCATATTTGCAAGCACACTTTTTGCATTTTCTGCGGGAATGCAGTCTAGTTATTATTCTTCTTCTTCTCCTGAACCAGATCTTGAAGACGTTACTATTCCTCAGGCTTTCGAGATAGAGACACCGTTCCAACTCTAAAACGACCGGCCCGGTTTGGACCAGACCGCCTACAATTCTGTATACCGTACCTCTTGTCGTTCGTCCGTTATTGTCGTTTTTCTGCAACTTTTTCGCCATTGAAAATGAATGGCGGAATGTTCAGGCTGATGATGTCACAGTACACTGGCTCTACTCTAGCAGCCAGAGTGAGGTCTGCCCTCACTCTAACCTCCACTCGTTTTTTAATGATTAAAACTCAACCGCTTAACCTATAAACTTGATTTAAAGTTTGTAAGAGAGGTCTGGGATCTGACTGTGACCTGTGTAAAATTCATGTGGCAACTACTTAAACTGTTTGAGGCAGGACAGTTTAAAAATGGTGTCAGACAGTCTATGGGATTTTGCCATACATTTCATCATCTTACTGTAAACAGGTCAGGGTGCATGTCTGAAGTTTCAAATGATCAAAACTCAACCGTTTAACCTATAAACTTGATTTAAACTTTGTAAGAGAGGTCTGGGATCTGACTGTGAGCTGTGAAATTTTGATGTGGCAACTACTTAAACTGTTTGAAACAGGACAGTTTAAAAATGGTGAAAGAGAGGCAGACAATACTGTGGCAGTTGCACCTGGACCAACTGCCATTTTTTAAATGTGGAATGTTCAGGAATAGAACTCTCGTGATGTCATAATACCCATGCCATGGCCTGCATAATGTTCTGCCATGGGAGTGTATTGCAGCCTATAGACCACTTCGGAGTCGACGTCACAGTTACGTAGTCAGAGTGCCTGGTGGCAGAAAAATACCGGAAGTAAACAGCAAACTAACCTGAAACCATAGGCCTGGAACTGAGGTCAGAGAGATAGGAAAGAGTAGCGAAAACAGTGAGAACAAAATAGAGGAAAATGTCGTGTTGTGCTGTTGGCTGTCAGAATCGGAACACAAAGAATGGGAGCCTTTATTTTCAATATAGTTGGTCGCTTTGTTGATGATCGCCCACGTCTTGTAGCCTACAGCACCATTTTGTACCCTTGTCGCTGACTAGGTAGTACATCCGTCCGTAATACACAAAAATTACCGGACAGTTCTTTGTACTTAATATCCTGGACGTGACCACAAAGGACGAAGTTATAGGCATCAAGGGACTTGTATGCCTTTAGCTTCTCTTTTGTGTAAACAATGGGTTTCTCCACTTGGTAGACATATGTCCGGCCACTGAAGCTTCGGCCATTTAGTCGGATCATTGATCCACGGACCCGACAGTGAATATGGGTCAGGAAAACTCACCCCGTTGCTGATAGATATTTTTTTTCTGTATGCCAATTTATTTTCTTGTGATAACGTGTTAAAATATTCAGAGAAGGCCTCTGTCCGCTCCATACTATTATATATATATATATATATATATCAGAGGAGATTTCTCTAAGACTGCAAGGGAAGCTCTGCTTCCCCTAAAATGTAAAAAAACCTTTGTTCTCATGGCCTATGGCCAACGCATTTCCTCATAGACATTTTTTACACTGTATATAAATCACACTCGCACTAATTTCCGTTTTGGTTTATTACAATTTTCTTGTTCGTTTTTAATTTCGTTTCGTTAGAATCATACTGTTAGGTAGGTTGGCGCTAGTGTTACTTAACTAGCCAACTAGCTCTCCTGAACTAGCCCGCTAGCGCACCTGCACTAGCCCGCTAGCAGAGCACTATGGCAGACAATATCAGTATTGTCGATTTGAGGGTAGAATTAACGATAAGTAAATGGACAAATTTTATGACTAAGTTGGCAGTGAGCTTCCCCTATTTGGAATACCAGCATCCGCCACTGACATATAAATATATATTTAGGTTGATCTCGCCACCGATAGAGTTGACACTACACAGTCAATGGACACAACTGTCACTTTCTGCCACCAGTTAAGCCCCGCCCACAAAATACGTCACAAGTGTTTACAAACATAGAAATGGTCTATAGTGCCAATTGGTAAAAACTAAATAATTCCCACATATATTTGCTCTGATGATCACAAACCTTGGCACATGCAAGCACACTTTTGCATTTTCTGCGGGAATGCAGTCTAGTTAAGTGTGCTTGCAGAGCACACTTATTGTTATCTCCCCGTTTATTATTCTTCTTCTCCTGAACCAGATCTTGAAGACGCTACTAGTCCTCAGGCTTTGGAGATAGAGACACCGTTCCAACTCTAAAACGACCGGCCCGGTTTGGACATGACCGCCTACATTTCGGTATACCGTACCTCTTGTCGTTCGTCCGTTATTGTCGTTTTTCTTCAACTTTTTGGCCCATTGAAAATGAATGGCTGAATGTTGGCACGCATATTTGCAAGCACACTTTTTGCATTTTCTGCGGGAATGCAGTCTAGTTATTATTCTTCTTCTCCTGAACCAGATCTTGAAGACGTTACTATTCCTCAGGCTTTCGAGATAGAGACACCGTTCCAACTCTAAAACGACCGGCCCGGTTTGGACCAGACCGCCTACAATTCTGTATACCGTACCTCTTGTCGTTCGTCCGTTATTGTCGTTTTTCTGCAACTTTTCTGCCATTGAAAATGAATGGCGGAATGTTCAGGCTGATGATGTCACAGTACACTGCTCTACTCTAGCAGCTAGAGTGAGGTCTGCCCTCACTCTAACCTCCACTCGGTTTTTTAATGATTAAAACTCAACCGCTTAACCTATAAACTTGATTTAAAGTTTGTAAGAGAGGTCTGGGATCTGACTGTGACCTGTGTAAAATTCATGTGGCAACTACTTAAACTGTTTGAGGCAGGACAGTTTAAAAATGGTGTCAGACAGTCTATGGGATTTTGCCATACATTTCATCATCTTACTGTAAACAGGTCAAGGTCCATGTCTGAAGTTTTAAATGATCAAAACTCAACCGTTTAACCTATAAACTTGATTTAAACTTTGTAAGAGAGGTCTGGGATCTGACTGTGAGCTGTGAAATTTTGATGTGGCAACTACTTAAACTTTTTGAAACGGGACAGTTTAAAAATGGTGAAAGAGAGGCAGACAATACTGTGGCAGTTGCACCTGGACCAACTGCCATTTTTTAAATGTGGAATGTTCAGGAATAGAACTCTTGAGTGATGTCATAATCCCCATGCCATGGCCTGCATAATGTTCTGCCATGGAAGTGTATTGCAGCCTATAGTAGTTATCTCTAGTAGTTATCTATGTAGTCAGTGCTGCTCTGTTAACCTAGCAAACGTTTGTTAGCCTTATGATAACAATGCTAGCTATGCTAAGTATGCAAAAATGCAAAATAATTAACTGGGTTAAAAGTGTTACTCGGTTGACTCAGCGTGTATTCGTTAGCAGTAATGCTAACAATGGTAATAATGCTAATTATGCTAACTATGCTACAATATGAAGTAATTAACTGTGCTAACAGTGTTGTGTATCTATTTTACCTGAGGCTATTTAGCCATTATGCTAACAATGCTAGCAATGCTAACTATGCTAAAATGCAAAATAATTAACTTGGTTAAAAGTGTTACTTGGTTGACTAAGCTGGTATTTGTCAATAGTATTGCTAACAATGCTAACAATGCTAACTATGCTAAAATATGAAGTAATTAACTGTGCTAACAGTGTTGTGTACCTATATTAGCTGGGGCTATTTAGCCATTATGTTAACAATGCTAGCAATGCTAACTATGCTAAAATGCAAGCACACTTTTTGCATTTTCTGCGGGAATGCAGTCTAGTTATTATTATTCTCCTGTCCTGGATTTTTCAGACGTTACTACTCCTCAGGCTTTCGAGATAGAGACACCGCTCCAACTCTAAAACGACCGGCCCGGTTTGGACCAGACCGCCTACAATTCTGTATACCGTACCTCTTGTCGTTCGTCCGTTATTGTCGTTTTTCTGCAACTTTTCCGCCATTGAAAATGAATGGCGGAATGTTCAGGCTGATGATGTCATAGTACACTGGTCCACTGTAGCAGCCAGAGTGAGGTCTGCCCTCACTCTAACCTCCACTCGGTTTTTTAATGATTAAAACTCAACCGCTTAACCTATAAACTTGATTTAAAGTTTGTAAGAGAGGTCTGGGATCTGACTGTGACCTGTGTAAAATTCATGTGGCAACTACTTAAACTGTTTGAGGCAGGACAGTTTAAAAATGGTGTCAGACAGTCTATGGGATTTTGCCATACATTTCATCATCTTACTGTAAACAGGTCAGGGTGCATGTCTGAAGTTTTAAATGATCAAAACTCAACCGTTTAACCTATAAACTTGATTTAAACTTTGTAAGAGAGGTCTGGGATCTGACTGTGAGCTGTGAAATTTTGATGTGGCAACTACTTAAACTTTTTGAAACAGGACAGTTTAAAAATGGTGAAAGAGAGGCAGACAATACTGTGGCAGTTGCACCTGGACCAACTGCCATTTTTTAAATGTGGAATGTTCAGGAATAGAACTCTCGTGATGTCATAATACCCATGCCATGGCCTGCATAATGTTCTGCCATGGGAGTGTATTGCAGCCTATAGACCACTTCGGAGTCGACGTCACAGTTACGTAGTCAGAGTGCCTGGTGGCAGAAAAATACCGGAAGTAAACAGCAAACTAACCTGAAACCATAGGCCTGGAACTGAGGTCAGAGAGATAGGAAAGAGTAGCGAAAACAGTGAGAACAAAATAGAGGAAAATGTCGTGTTGTGCTGTTGGCTGTCAGAATCGGAACACAAAGAATGGGAGCCTTTATTTTCAATATAGTTGGTCGCTTTGTTGATGATCGCCCACGTCTTGTAGCCTACAGCACCATTTTGTACCCTTGTCGCTGACTAGGTAGTACATCCGTCCGTAATACACAAAAATTACCGGACAGTTCTTTGTACTTAATATCCTGGACGTGACCACAAAGGACGAAGTTATAGGCATCAAGGGACTTGTATGCCTTTAGCTTCTCTTTTGTGTAAACAATGGGTTTCTCCACTTGGTAGACATATGTCCGGCCACTGAAGCTTCGGCCATTTAGTCGGATCATTGATCCACGGACCCGACAGTGAATATGGGTCAGGAAAACTCACCCCGTTGCTGATAGATATTTTTTTTCTGTATGCCAATTTATTTTCTTGTGATAACGTGTTAAAATATTCAGAGAAGGCCTCTGTCCGCTCCATACTATTATATATATATATATATATATATCAGAGGAGATTTCTCTAAGACTGCAAGGGAAGCTCTGCTTCCCCTAAAATGTAAAAAAACCTTTGTTCTCATGGCCTATGGCCAACGCATTTCCTCATAGACATTTTTTACACTGTATATAAATCACACTCGCACTAATTTCCGTTTTGGTTTATTACAATTTTCTTGTTCGTTTTTAATTTCGTTTCGTTAGAATCATACTGTTAGGTAGGTTGGCGCTAGTGTTACTTAACTAGCCAACTAGCTCTCCTGAACTAGCCCGCTAGCGCACCTGCACTAGCCCGCTAGCAGAGCACTATGGCAGACAATATCAGTATTGTCGATTTGAGGGTAGAATTAACGATAAGTAAATGGACAAATTTTATGACTAAGTTGGCAGTGAGCTTCCCCTATTTGGAATACCAGCATCCGCCACTGACATATAAATATATATTTAGGTTGATCTCGCCACCGATAGAGTTGACACTACACAGTCAATGGACACAACTGTCACTTTCTGCCACCAGTTAAGCCCCGCCCACAAAATACGTCACAAGTGTTTACAAACATAGAAATGGTCTATAGTGCCAATTGGTAAAAACTAAATAATTCCCACATATATTTGCTCTGATGATCACAAACCTTGGCACATGCAAGCACACTTTTGCATTTTCTGCGGGAATGCAGTCTAGTTAAGTGTGCTTGCAGAGCACACTTATTGTTATCTCCCCGTTTATTATTCTTCTTCTCCTGAACCAGATCTTGAAGACGCTACTAGTCCTCAGGCTTTGGAGATAGAGACACCGTTCCAACTCTAAAACGACCGGCCCGGTTTGGACATGACCGCCTACATTTCGGTATACCGTACCTCTTGTCGTTCGTCCGTTATTGTCGTTTTTCTTCAACTTTTTGGCCCATTGAAAATGAATGGCTGAATGTTGGCACGCATATTTGCAAGCACACTTTTTGCATTTTCTGCGGGAATGCAGTCTAGTTATTATTCTTCTTCTCCTGAACCAGATCTTGAAGACGTTACTATTCCTCAGGCTTTCGAGATAGAGACACCGTTCCAACTCTAAAACGACCGGCCCGGTTTGGACCAGACCGCCTACAATTCTGTATACCGTACCTCTTGTCGTTCGTCCGTTATTGTCGTTTTTCTGCAACTTTTCTGCCATTGAAAATGAATGGCGGAATGTTCAGGCTGATGATGTCACAGTACACTGCTCTACTCTAGCAGCTAGAGTGAGGTCTGCCCTCACTCTAACCTCCACTCGGTTTTTTAATGATTAAAACTCAACCGCTTAACCTATAAACTTGATTTAAAGTTTGTAAGAGAGGTCTGGGATCTGACTGTGACCTGTGTAAAATTCATGTGGCAACTACTTAAACTGTTTGAGGCAGGACAGTTTAAAAATGGTGTCAGACAGTCTATGGGATTTTGCCATACATTTCATCATCTTACTGTAAACAGGTCAAGGTCCATGTCTGAAGTTTTAAATGATCAAAACTCAACCGTTTAACCTATAAACTTGATTTAAACTTTGTAAGAGAGGTCTGGGATCTGACTGTGAGCTGTGAAATTTTGATGTGGCAACTACTTAAACTTTTTGAAACGGGACAGTTTAAAAATGGTGAAAGAGAGGCAGACAATACTGTGGCAGTTGCACCTGGACCAACTGCCATTTTTTAAATGTGGAATGTTCAGGAATAGAACTCTTGAGTGATGTCATAATCCCCATGCCATGGCCTGCATAATGTTCTGCCATGGAAGTGTATTGCAGCCTATAGTAGTTATCTCTAGTAGTTATCTATGTAGTCAGTGCTGCTCTGTTAACCTAGCAAACGTTTGTTAGCCTTATGATAACAATGCTAGCTATGCTAAGTATGCAAAAATGCAAAATAATTAACTGGGTTAAAAGTGTTACTCGGTTGACTCAGCGTGTATTCGTTAGCAGTAATGCTAACAATGGTAATAATGCTAATTATGCTAACTATGCTACAATATGAAGTAATTAACTGTGCTAACAGTGTTGTGTATCTATTTTACCTGAGGCTATTTAGCCATTATGCTAACAATGCTAGCAATGCTAACTATGCTAAAATGCAAAATAATTAACTTGGTTAAAAGTGTTACTTGGTTGACTAAGCTGGTATTTGTCAATAGTATTGCTAACAATGCTAACAATGCTAACAATGCTAACTATGCTAAAATATGAAGTAATTAACTGTGCTAACAGTGTTGTGTACCTATATTAGCTGGGGCTATTTAGCCATTATGTTAACAATGCTAGCAATGCTAACTATGCTAAAATGCAAGCACACTTTTTGCATTTTCTGCGGGAATGCAGTCTAGTTATTCTGGTTTTTCAAAGACAAAATTTTTCACCCAGATTTTTCAGATGTTACTATTCCTCCGGCTTTCGAGATAGAGACACCGTTCCAACTCTAAAACGACCGGCCCGGTTTGGACATGACCGCCTACATTTCGGTATACCGTACCTCTTGTCGTTCGTCCGTTATTGTCGTTTTTCTGCAACTTTTTGGCCCATTGAAAATGAATGGCGGAATGTTGGCACGCATATTTGCAAGCACACTTTTTGCATTTTCTGCAGGAATGCAGTCTAGTTGACAATGAAATGGATAGCACTGTTAGCCTTAAGTATCAGTTTTATCCTGCAAAACATAGGAATCTCATGTTCAGTGCCACTACAAACAACCAATCCTACTCTACGCCACTATAGGGAAAACTTGGGCTGCATTATCTGCATGAAATGATTTCAGGGGTCCATACTCTATATTGTGTAAAGGGGATGTCTCCCAATTGTAGGCTATCAACATCTGATGTTTTTTGGCAAGTGACAACGTGATGTTTTTGAATTTTTTAAGGGTGTTTTTGAACGCCTGGTGCTTTGTCTCAAATATCATACTCCACATATGAATTAGGGGTCCAATTTTTCTGATACAACTTGGGTAATGGAGCATATAATGGTGTTTTGGGATCATGTTTCTATTTGGATATAGCTCTTTGAACAATACATGGTGTTCCATTATTAAATGCTTTAAATATACAGTCATGCCTATTGTTACAGATGGAGAGAATATAATGTTGATAATTTGTAGTAAAAGCAACAGTGACGTCCAATTCTGATCTCCTTCTGGCACAATGTCATCAAAAATCAAAGGAATATTTCTAATCAGACAAAGAGTCTGAATGGAGTTCAGTCCTATACTATTGTTACCACTATCCAAGTTGACCCTTGTTGGACGATTTTTGCGCTCCCAGTACCCATAGTCAAAACCATAAATTCGTGACAGAAGACCAGGTTTTGACTAAAAGCAACTTTATTTCATACTGACCTACCCCTTCAAGAATGTCATGCATTATGTCCAAGGAAAAATTCTTTCAGACATGAAAAAACTGTAAACTATTTAAAGTTGAATTCCTCTTTAAACCAAATGCATGCAGTTTTTTGGATTTGCTTGTATCTCGCTGCAATGAGTTTCAAAAAGTTCTTTCCCTCACAAGATTATCTTTGGGTCATCCTCACTGAACACATTCTGGGCATCCCTTTTTTCACTCAAACACAAGTGACAAAAGTAACAGCCACTGAAAGACTCAATAAAACCCAGAATCCCGTGCATCACTAAATTACCCCATTATTTGACAAATTTTGCCATGAACATTTACAGATGATTAGGGCAAATTAATTCTACGACTCTCCAATACTTTAATACCATTAATCAGAGCCTGTAAAATAGGATCAAACCCATATTTTTTAACATCATCTACATGTCATGCACCCGGGACAGGAGAGCTGAGCACTGTCAAAGACATGACTGGAGAACTGAGTGTAGTCAGAGTCATGCCGAAGTCGGGCCACCAGGACAGAAGAGCAGAGCGTAGTCAGGGGCGAGCACGGAGTGTAGAGTGAATAAGTGAAACCAATAATGTGATTAGGGGAAAATTAACAGTGACAAAGAAAAAACACAGCGCTACCAGAAAACCCGAAGGAACACTGACAGTGCCCCAACTTTATGATGTCCATGTTTGGAACCCAGTGGGTTAGCAGTCTCAAAGTCGTCGTAATATAATTGAAGGAATTAAATTAAAAGACGTCTGGTGTTCTGAAAACAATGGATGTGATCTAAAGTAACTCCATCACAAAAGTCTTCATGTCGGTTTTCTTTTGCTACAGAAGGTGTGCTAAGCAGTCCACAAATGTAAGTAATGTGACAGATAAATTTGTGTGTTTCCAAAATTGGAACATACACAAAAGTGTATTTTACTGGTACTTGGTCAAAAGTACCCGTACCTTTATTTAGTCTCAAATCATAACAGAAACCTAACATTTTTTCCACGGGGTCCACAATTTCCCATTTATCACTTAAGTACTTCTTTCTTTTAGTTTCAGTATCAAAGCTCTCAACAGGGTTTTCAAAAGTTTCAAGACGTTTTTCCAGTGTAGGTCTAACAGGATTATCAATTGGTACAGTAGACAATACTTTATGCTTAAACTCAGAATGAAAGTTTTCTAAATGACTAACTGTTGATACTACACTATTTGCCACACCACTACCATTGAGTCTAGAAATAATTGCCGCACAAATGTCTTTCGTATTGTCTCTGATACACTGACCAGATTTGTTGTTTTCAGAATCCTCAGCACTTCGCATGACATTGTTTCTCCCAACAGGATCTTGTGAATTGACAAAATCAGGCTCAAATTCTGCTACTCCTGCCTCATCAACGTGACATAAATCATGGCCATGAACAGTATTTAAATGTTTTTTTAAACCTGCATATGTGGTGAACTGACGTCGACAAGCATCTTGGGAACAAGCCAACTTAAATTTGGCGCTTGGATAGAAACTGTGGCCTAATCGCAAATGAGTAATCAAAGCTTGACTAGTGTTATGCAAGGCTTGACAGATCAAACATTTATACACTCGCATTCAGAATCTTGGCACGTATTTCACAAACACATGGTGACTCATCTGTGGACTTTACATCAATGCTGAATACAGTGGTCTGTACAAAGGTGTAGACATGAACCAGGGACTCATCATATGACAAGTTGAAGACATAGTGGCACTTAAAAAGTTCGTCAAAAGCACCCAATGAGCTGGTAGTATGGCATGGAATGAGCCATTTGTCAACGGCGATATAGTAGGTGTCAATCTTGCTACGGGCACAGCCAACAGCAAGGATGAATGGCTGCCTTCCTTCTCTTTCTTGCAGATGTTCATCTATGCTGCTGCATGACTGAAAAACACATGATAGACAAACAAGGACATGTCGAGTGATTTATGTGGTTCTGACATGAGTGTTGGTTTGAGATCATGTTCCCTAATAGAAGGTTATTTCTCACAAATACTGGGTTTCTTCTCTAGCAAAAACTAGGTCCAGTATGTCTTGTACATTTTACAAGCAATTTACCTAGTGGAAGAGCACCATTTTATCAATTGCATCACTTGGGCTGATTTTGGTCCTCCTTTTGCGTCCAGCTGTGGGAGGCAAAAGATGAAGAAGCAACAGCAGAGTGGACATGTCGCTGTCCCAATCTACCAGAAGGGAAATCTGTGATTACCATATGAAAGGAAAACATAAAACAACTATTTCTTCGATAAACACTGTGTGCCAGCTTACTATTTCCATCACTCTCTGGGAGTTTCTGAGCTGCTTTTAAAGGGGTATTCCGCTAAAAACCACCTTGAGTAGCTCTATTTACAATGTGGTGGGTCACAACAAGCAGTATATGCACGCAACATTCCAAGACGTGAAATTCGACCCTCATGGTTTTACTGGTCATTGAAGGGTCGAGCTAACCAAAACGAGCGGATCAGAGCAGACTAAACCTATCTACGTCACTAGGTCGTTAGCCCCGCCCAGTACCATGTATGGCAAGCCCACATCCCAGAGGAAGAACAGTGGACAGAAGCTAGGTGAGCGAAAGACAGCGAATTTGCCCAATCAGAGGTGCCTTATTGACACGTCATGGATATTCACGAGGGACACCGGAAAAGCCAGTCGTTCAACCACTAGACCTGTTACAGCTTACAGAAAACAGCGTCAAGCAAGAGAACTAGGACATAATTTTTCACAGAAATGACACACCATGCATTCAACCATAGTGGCGACACAGAAATATGAATAAAAATAACGATGAAAGGACCCCTTTAACATTCTGCTGAATGGGCCTACTTGCTGACTTTTGAAATATACCTTAAGACATGGTGGGAGAAAATAGTAACACAAAAAGGCAAGTGTGTATGCTCTTTTATGTCTTGGGTCAGTGTACCATGGTTCTTGCTAACATTTCAGTCAGGCCATTTTGTGTCACTAAGTGGTCTGAATCCCTCAAATAACCCAAATTATACATTTCTAGGCTAGACAGTTTGAATTAGCATCCAAATAGGATTTGATGCATATGCTTACATCCAACAGGACCTAACTTCTCTTGTAAGACTTGTTGATAAAATTAACAGTGGAGAGTTGGTTACTGACGAATTATCAACCATGGTTTCATGTGTATTCATGTCCTTATGCATATACTAATCATGAGGGACTTAGGGTTGCACCATTAATATTGCTTTCTTGTTGATTTCTCATGTGCATGATGTGGCGTATGCGTCTAAAAGGGAGGTATTAAGAAACAATTGTGCCCTGGGAATTTGGTTTCAATGCATGAATTAGGTGGTTGATCATACATTACAGTGATGTTTAATATGTCATACGCATAACATAAGAAAGGGTATATCAACTAATGCTCTGGCTGGGGTTCCCGTTCCAGATAAACCTTTAAGTATGTGGTAAATGATTACATTGATATGATCAAACCTGTAAAATACTGTTATGACTTTAGTTTAGTTTTCCCATATGCTATATTAGAATATCAAAATGTTTCTTTGGAAGATTAATGGTGGGGATTGCATAATATTTTTTCAGAAGACTGGAGTGGTCTTTGTGCATGTGTTACTGCTATGCAAGATAGTTCAATTGTGTATGCATTAGATAATGAGATCTTAACTAATGTTTCATCTGGGATTTTTTCTGCTTATAAAAGTAGAAAGCCTCAAACTGTTAAAATTTATGAAAAAAGGTTCCAAGAATGTATTTACATGCTATTGGTCAACCTAGAGAAATAACTTATAATTTTAGAAAATTATAAGTTAAAATTAGAATATAAGGTAAGAAATGAAACTGCAGCAGGATTTCAGGCTATTATTTCAGTGATTGGAATTGGAAAATTGTGGGAAGTAGTAAATTATCTTTATTATAAGCAGGAAAGATTTCTTAAGTAAATTGTTCAGGCATTTGAAGCTTTGGGTAAGCAGGTGGATGCCACATTTTGAGTGGCTGTGCAAAATCCCATGGGTTGGTTTACTAGCTAAGGATGGGTGTGTGTGTGCAATGATTGGTTGTCATTGTTGTTATATTCCTCATAATACTGCAGCTAATGGATCGTTCACGCTTGCTATGAAATGAGTGAAAAATTTAAGTGTTGAGCTTACAGAAAATGCAGGACAAGATGCTAAGATTGAACAGTGGGTTGATCACCTGGATAAAAACTACTTTTAGGCTTTTTGCTGGTTTGTTAAAATACCTGCTGTAATCGGATGTGTTCTTCTCATTGTTTCATTTGTGTTTTGTTGTCTTGTCCCTTGTTTGAGAACATAAGGATAGCGGGAGGATAGGTTAGAACCCAAATCGCCCTGTCGGGGCTGGCTGATGAAGAGGAAAACAGATCTGGATGAAGGGAACTTTCTAACTGCACCACCTTATGTTGTTACGGATGCTGTTCTTCACATAGTACTGAATACACCATACCTTGTTCGAGCTCAAGTACCACAGGGGTGTAGAGATCGTGAGTTGAAAAATTGAGGACTGTTTTTTGTTGGCCATGTTAGAATAACCAAGGTGGATTACACTGGGCAATAACATTTTTTTTAACTGATTTAGGACAATTTTGCTAAATCTGAAAATGACATTGATTTCTCTTGATCAGGTCAGGTTTCTGTGCTAAGATCATTTTTAAAAATCTGATTTTCTTACTATTACTATATCTATTACATTATTTTCTTACTGTTATTATATCTATTACATGTTTGCTACATTATCAGCTGATTTTTATTAATATTTCTTATTCGAGATAAGAAGCAACAAAGCAACAAATCCTTTTCTAACACTCAGTTTTAGAGCAGAAAAGGTTTTCTAACACAACATTTCACAAAATTCACAAAATTTCGTTACAAACTTACTGTAAACTCAACAGTATACAATTAAAAAGTAATTACATGTAAATCGAATAATACGTCATTATTGTTCGAAATTCAGGGCATGAATTTCCGTTTATGTGAACCTCTAGAATGCTAACATATGCAATAACATATGCAACTAGACTGCATTCCCGCAGAAAATGCAAAAAGTGTGCTTGCATTTTAGAAAAGTTAGCATTGCCAGTAATGTTAGCATAACTGCTAAATAGCTTCAACTAATATAGCTACACAACACTGTAAGCACAGTTAATTACTTCATATTTTAGCATAGTTAGCATAATTAACATTGTTAGCATAATTATCGTTATTAGCACAACTGTTAACGAATACTAGCTGAGTTAACCAAGTAACACTGTTAACCCAGTTAATTACTTTGCATTTTAGCATAGTTAGCATTGTTAGCATAATGGCTAAATAGCCTCAGCTAATATAGCTACACAACAATGTTATCACAGTTACTTACTTCACATTTTAGCATAGTTAGCATTATTAGCATTATTAGCATTGTTAGCAATATTAGCATTACGTCTAACAAGTACAAGCTGAGTCAACCGAGTAACACTTTTAACCCAGTTAATTATCTTGCATTTTAGCATAGTTAGCATAGCTAGCATTGTTAACATAACGGCTAACAAACGTTTGCTAGGTTAACAGAGCAGCACTGACTACATAGATAACTACTAGAGATAACTACTATAGGCTGCAATACACTCCCATGGCAGAACATTATGCAGGCCATGGCATGGATATTATGACATCACTCAAGAGTTCTATTCCTGAACATTCCACGTTTAAAAAATGGCAGTTGGTCCAGGTGCAACTGCCACAGTATTGTCTGCCTCTCTTTCACCATTTTTAAACTGTCCTGTTTAAAAAAGTTTAAGTAGTTGCCACATCAAAATTTCACAGCTCACAGTCAGATCCCAGACCTCTCTTACAAAGTTTAAATCAAGTTTATAGGTTAAACGATTGAGTTTTGATCATTTAAAACTTCAGACATGCACCCTGACCTGTTTACAGACGATGAAATGTATAGCAAAATCCCATAGACTGTCTGACACCCTTTTTAAACTGTCCTGCCTCAAACAGTTTAAGTAGTTGCCACATGAATTTTACACAGGTCACAGTCAGATCCGAGACCTCTCTTACACACTTTAAATCAAGTTTATAGGTTAAGTGGTTAAGTTTTAATCATTAAAAAACGAAGTGGAGGTTAGAGTGAGGGCAGAGCTCACTCTGGCTGCTACAGTGGACCAGTGTACTATGACATCATCAGCCTGAACATTCCGCCATTCATTTTCAATGGTTGCAGAAAAACGACAATAACGGACGAACGACAAGAGGTACGGTATACAGAAATGTAGGCGGTCTTGTCCAAACCGGGCCGGTCGTTTTAGAGTTGGAACGGTGTCTCTATCTCGAAAGCCTGAGGAGTAGTAACGTCTGAAAGATCTGGGTGAAAAATTTTGTGTTGAAGAATCAGCAAAATAATAAACGGTGGGATAACAATAAGTGTGCTTTTTGCAAGCACACTTAACTAGATGTATCGCATAGCGGTACATGGTGTATTGAAGTGTGGGAATCATAGGTATGGTGAGTTTGTGGTAGGTCAGTGTTGTGAGGTGAGAGTTTGTGTGGAAATGATTTGCTGGAAGTGGGCATGGATGTGGGTTTTGAAGGAATGACATTCTGTGTGTTTCTGTATATTTTGTGTAGTTCCCACCTCCTTGGTCCAAGATATTGGCAATGCAAAATCCCTATTTTTGCATTTAACTATATCACTAGGTGGCGCTATTTCTTCAAGTGAGTGTTTATAGGATGGGTTGATACGGCTCTTTAACACTGGCTTACTAACACAAAATCATTGTCTTGGGCAAAATTTTCGATAAGTTATTTAACAAAAACTGTTTTTGTACACCTAGCTTTGACCGGAAACATTGCACCATGTGATGAAATGTCACAAAATTTGGTGCACATGAAAAGAAAGGCGTTCAGAGTTGTCGTCAACTTTGACCAAATCTGAGCAATTAGAAGCCGAGATATGGACTTTTGGAGAATTTTAAGCTATGTTTTGAATTTTGATTTACATGTAACTTTGAAACAGTCCATCTCAAGATAAATCCTTTGATAACTTTTTGTCAGCATTGTCTGTAGATGACATGGACCAAATTTGGTGAGATTCACATGAACGGCCTATGACGAGTTCGTTTGGTTTCGCTTCCACAATGTTAAAATTTCACAGAAATGTTTTTTTGTTGGAAGTGGGCGTCGACCAGTGTTTTCAATGCGGGAGGTTCAATAGATTTCACGACAAAAAAGAACGGCTTGTAATCATTACTGTTCTCTAGATAATAGGCAAAACGACATTTTGTACAATTACAGCCCCCCCTATGGGCCAAATTGTATGGTATGTGCTGTGCTTTTAGAGGTCTTTGTGCTGATTGTGCATGACATATTTTGTGCAGTTCACACCTTCCCAGTCTAAGACATTGGCAATACAAAATCCCAATTTTTGCATTTACCCCTATCACTAGGTGGCGCCATGCTTCAAGTGACAGTTTATGGGCTGGGTCAATACGTCTTTGTAACCCCAACATACTACCACAAAATCACTGTCTTGGGAAAAATGTTGATGAGTTTTTTTTTTTAAAAACCTGTTTTTGGACCCCTAGCTTCAACAAAAAACATTGTCCCCTTTGACAAAATATCACAAAATTTGATGCACATGAACAGAAAGCTGTTTAGAGGTGGCATGTCAATTTTCACAACATTGGAGAAATTAGAAGCCAAGATATGGACTTTGGAAGAATTTTAAGCTATGTTTCAAATTTTCATTGACATGGAACTTTTAAACGGTTTATCTCAAGACAAATCCTTTGATAACGTTTTGTCATCATTGTCTGTAGATGACATGCACCAAATTTGGTGAGATTCACATGAACGGCCTCAGACAAGAGTTTGGTTTCACTTTCACAATGTTAAAATTTCACAGAAATTCTTTTTGTTGGAAGTGGGCGTCGACCAGTGTTTTCAATGCGGGAGGTTCAATAGATTTCACGACAAAAAAGAACTGCTTGTAAACATTACTCTTCTCTAGATAATAGACAAAACGACATTTTGTACATTTTTTGTACAATTACAGCGCCCCCTATGGGCCAAATTGTATGGCATGTGCTGTGCTTTTAGGGGTCTTTGTGCTTATTGTGCATGACATAATTTGTGCAGTTTCCACCTTCTCAGTCCAAGATATTGCCAATATAAAATCCTATTTTTCGCATTTACCCATATCACTAGGTGGCGCTACACTTTAAGTGAGTGTTTATGGGCTGGGTCGATATGCCCCTGTACCACCGACATATCACAAAAAATTCATGTTATTTGGTGAAACATTCACTGAGTTATTCAGCAAAAACTTTTCAGCGTCTCCCCCTCTTTGATGGACACTGGCACAGCGGGGGGGTGGCCCTTGGGGGCCAAAAGCTCCTATTCGCTCAAAAACTGCTAGGGCTACATGCCTACAAAGATTCATCTCCCCCAGAGTTTCAGTGTCCTGGCAATCGTTGACGAAAAATCGGTGGAAAAAAAATAAATAAATTTTAAAAAAAAAGGGAAAAAAGTCTCGGCAACACTATAATGACCGCTATCGGCTAGCGGCGGTCATAATAACATATGAAGAAAAACGTTAAAAAAAAAAAAAAACATGTGGCCATAGTTTAAAAAGTTGACCTGATTGTGAAAAACCAATGTGATATTTGGATTCAGCACATCAAAATTGTTATAAATCAGCTAAAACATCATAGACAATAAATTTGTTGTTGACCAGTGTTATCAGTGTGTGGATTATGGTGAAATCTCGACGACGGGAAAGGTGTAATCTCAGCCTCAAAGGGAGGAGGCTACAGAGAGAAATGGAAAGCAGAAAATGCACTGTGGAATATATGTATTACAAGCAAAATAAAATAAAACTGATATGTGAGGAGGAGGACTGTATGGAAATGAGGACTTTTTTATTATTTTTCAGGGTTGTCATGAAACTGTGAAGAGAATGAATTTGCATTTAGTAGCTAACGTAACTTTTAATTGTGGTGCTTCTTTAGAAGTTCATAGTGTGAATGCTTAGTGTAACATTTTGCCTTAAGCAGGGTTTTCAGAATTAGTCTGAAACCAAGTCATAGTGCCTTCTGTAAATTCATAATGTTGTAAGGATGTTTGTGTCACTGAGAGATAGACTAGGGAGAATATTCTTTAAAATCTTGAAAGATGCATTGCTTAAAGCGTATGTCGCAGGTTAACAGCTATATTTGACCAATGTGTAGACACAGCCTTTAATAAACGATCCACACATATGAACCCCTTCCCAAAACGACAATAAACAGCTTTTTTGCCCTTTGTTGTGTTAAAAACGGTTTTATAACGCAACTTGATGATGACGTGAGCAGAGGACAACGCACAACGTTCTAAAAACAATCTAGCACTAGCAGCGAAATAAATCAGAGATGGCAGCTAACTGGGACGAGATCTCAGGAAGTATGGGAGAATATGACGGTCCACGACCGTATAATTACGAACCAGCTAGGCAAACCACAAGAGGGCAGGGGTGTAGCGAAAAATTCAGCCCTCAAGGGGTCGTCAATGATTGGTCAAAGGAAAATGAATGGAGAGTCAATGGCGTGTCCTGGTAAGCAGCTAACATTGGCCTGCTAGTTGCCTGCGCGACGTAGGCTACACACCACTGCTAGTAAGAAAGTCGATGTTTCATGTTCAGAAAATCTGCGCTAACAAGTGGTGGCTTGTCTTACTAGTACACCTAGTTATTATTTCATACGATGTTCACGTGTTGCTTGATCGGCTGGACACCATCAGTAGCGCTAATAATAATAAAAGAAAGATTACAGGTGAAACACCAAATGTCCCCTCGCTTGTTCCCCCTATACAATCAATATAAAATTGCTCCACCTACAGGGATGAACATACATCGCTTCCTATCTGTTTCCTATGCAAAGCTGTGAAGAGGGGAACCACATTTGTTGTTTCACCTATAGGCTTTGTAGTAATAGGTACCCTGCTGTGTATGGCAGGTGTTCATGTGGATGTTGTCACCGGATGAACACAGCGGTGGAGAGCGTCTGCTGCAGGGAGATAGCGGAATTTTGGTCATTGGTGGAGGACCTTACTCCACACCCACAAGACATCACCTGCCTTATTCAACACCCTGGCTTTGAGTCATGCTGCCTGAACCCCTTTGTGCTGAAAATAGCATACAGCCACTTCAGGCAGGAGCATGGTCCTCTAAAAGGCAGCACAAATGAGTATGTTTCAAACATGTTTTGTAAATATTGTTACCAGTACCATCATATTGTTGCCATTGTAAAGTAACAAAACACACCGTGCAGCGGTGCTTTGTGTGAGAGATTTTTTTTTAAATACAATCTACTTCAATTATATCTCAGAAGTACTAAGTTGTAATTTGCAACCTTTCTTATATTCCAAGGCAATTCCGATACACAGCCTACAGGCAGGCCATACGCTGGGCATATGGAGTTCTGGGCCGGCATATCCGGAGGCCCTTACCTTCATGTGTAGTGTCAGCCATCAGGAATCAGTTCCAGAGTGGGCAGAAGTACCATGGCTTTGAATGGCCTCATTTAGATTGATTAAAAATATACATAAATACATATATCCTAGAGAGGCTTGTGACATTCTGTTCTGTTGCAACAACACACCCTTCTAACATAATCTTAAAATATATCACACAGGAAACATGACTTTTTAAAATCATCAATTTATTTGTTGAAGTAATTTATTTTTCAATTCCTAGCAAAGTAAATGAGCCTGAAAAGAAAGCAGGATTAACAGGGAAGCAGGATCGAGTTAAATAGTTTAACATTTAAAAAGGCTTCCTAAACCTAGACTGTTGCTGTATATATAGGCCAACAGCTTCCTCTTTTGGAATTTGCTGAAATGTTGTGGCAAGGGGAGCAGGTGCACTTCTGTTCAATTCCGCGCTGAATTCTCTAAGTTCCCTCGGTGATGCACTGTATTTGTCATGCAGAGACCCCATCAATACAGTTGCATAGTCTGTGGACATAATTTTGTATGCAACATGTACATTTGAATTGGATTAATAATGTAAAATGAACATTGCTGTTTAATTCTATAAACCACTAACAATATCTGTCCTGAATTCCGTAAAACAGTCCTTACCATACGAGACCTTTTCCTTTATGGGCCGCACAACGCTGGCACCTTTCCTGAACCGTGGGTACTGGACGGCATAGCGCTCTGCACCATCACTCCGTCGTGCTTGCTCCCGGCTTCCGTTGGCGTTGAAATGGATTGCAGCCAAGAGAAGTCTACAGAAAAACAAGCAAAATTAAAACGCCTTTGCAATATAACATTTGTGCATTTATGATAGGACATACAATACAATAAAACTTTACTGTCTGATTCTCATGAAACAGACAAAACAAGACATGACAGGACAAGACAGTACATGTATGATGGTAGCTGGGTAGTTGATAATGTTCATCTGCTGTTGAGTAGGGCTACAGCTGAAGGGATGAAGGATTTTTTATATATGTTTTTGTGTGCTAGAGGTACATTGTAGCGCCGTCCTGATGGAAGTAGTTGGAAGGAGTAGCCTAAGAGGATAAACAACTGAGCGCTCTCCTTTGTTCACAAGTAGTCTCCAAATTGCTGGTGCTCTTGAAATTATATAGACTGAAGTCCGTTCAACTAAGGTAGATGGCCCTTGGGCATACTTCAGGCAACTCTAGCAATGAGCCAAGGATAGTTAATTTAAAAACCCTTTATTGGATATGGGGCATAGTAAAAACGCCAACCGGTTTCAACCACACCGGGTCTTCAAGATCATCAGTGATCATGTTGGCTTTCCTGAGGATCGGGGATAAAACGCAACGTTATAACCACTGTTATAACCAGGCGCGACGTTATAACCACTGTTATAACCAGGCACTTACCTGCTGTACATTCCAAGATAGGAAAACCCGGTATGCTTGGGCGCAAAATGAATAATGAGGGAGTGGAAGGCCTCAAGGGAGTAGGTTTGGTGGCGGGGAGAGAGCTGCCTGACATCTTTCAGGAATGCAGGTCTTGTGACTACGTTTTCCAGCTTTATTGCAGCCATCGAACCTGCAAGGAGAGCGCGCAATTTTGTAGTTTTGTTAACCATATATGACATTACATTACATTACACTTAGCTGACGCTTTTATCCAAAGCGACTTACAGTTATTTACAGGGTATTGGCAGTCCCTGGAGCAATATGGGGTTAGATGCCTTGCTCAAGAGCAGGGTGAGCATGTAGTGTATGTACCTGGTTCCAGCCACTCTTTTTCACGTTGTTCGCCTTCGAGAGGGGGATGGGCGCACGCAGGAAATGCGGGGGTGTCATGGTGGTGCATGTCCTGCATGTGGTTTACCAGACTGGTCCACTTTGCCTCCATTACCTCTGGGTGGCCATCAGGTGTGGAAGCAGCTGTCCAGTAGAGGTGGTTTATTATTGCTGGTCTCCACAAGTTAATCAGCTCACACCCCTTTTCTTTGGCAGCGGAATCTAATGCCTTTCCCAGACCTGGTTTAGAAAAAAATATGATAATACCATGTGATTTGCAGTAACAACAGCTACTCAAATTGTAATACTGAATACAATAATAGATACACACTTTTCCCAACGTGCCAGACATCAAAGTAATGCTTTGTTCCCTTGGGGCTTGCTTTCATGTGTCTTTAACCACCTACACTGTATTTACCTGGACAAGCTGGACGTCCAACACCTTGTTGATCCTCTCCTCAATCACAGAGTAGGAACCATATTTTGCACAATGGCCAGGTGAATCTGACCTGTTAATGTTCATGAATAAAAATTCTGACTGAGACTACATTCAAAGCTTTGATACCATATCATCATGATACAGGAAGAAATAATATACAACGTCCAAATATATATTACCTGCAGTCACCCGCCAAAATAAGGCCACCATCCAGGGCTCGGAGGTCTCTCAGCACCTTCTCCTGCTCTTCTCTCCAGAACTGGACGACGACTGGGATGGTGTATGATGACTGGTGGCGAAAATATGTGCTCGGGGTGATCACCTGTAGCCCAAACAGCCGAAGCATCCGCAATGTTTGGGTGGCCAAACTCCCAGAAAAATGGATGGCGGCACTCAGCATGAGGTTGCAGGCTGGCATGTTGCGGTGCAGCATTGGCTGATTTTGCCAGGAACGCTGGAAGCCACATTCACAGACCTAGACGATATGTAAAAAGAGACAGACATAAATAATAATAAAACAGAATTGAATTTGAGCAGTTTGCACTTCTAGATGACATTGCATTAGTGCTGTCAGTCATTGGCCCTACTAGTAGCTAACTAAGAGAGAAGAGTGGTTCAAACAGCAGTATAAAGTGTCATGTAACAGGCTCAATTCAGCCAGTGTCAAAAAGTCTTGCCTGCTTTATCTGTAAAAATGTCCCCTCTTGCTGCACAATTGTACCACCACAATTTTCATGGCAGGCAGGACAGGTGGCAAACAAAGCCATGAGCTGTTGCTCACAGACAACAAATTTGTCTGCACCACTGTAATAAAAAAAAGGATGGTCACTCCCACGGCACACATAGAAAACACAGAAAAAGAAAATGGAAAAACAAAGGATATGCAGAATTGGTATTACAACCTTTTAGAAGATGGTAGTGATTCATCCTCCTCAGACGTGTCCTCCTCTTCCTCCTCATCATCAGGTGTCCACTCCTCACTGAAGGTGAGTTCTTCATCGCTCAGATGAGGACTGGGAAGAGTGCCCATGGGACCCCACGCTGGGGTTTGAGTCCCCACACTGACCATCTTTGGCCTTATGTCTACCTGTACAGCTGTGATAGGGACAGAGGGTTGTGGTCAGCAAATGCAATTGGCCTACAGCCAGAGGTGGCCAAAGTAAAAGCAGACATAAAAACAAAACATGCCATAGATTCCTTCCAACACAACTACAAGTAACTTCACGGACCATATGCTAACGTGTTTACCCACCTAATGTGCAGTGGAATAACTTTTCTTTTACAATTAACAGTAGGCCTACTTGTGCATTTTACCATAAGCTTTTGTCATAAGTTTATGTAAATCGCACTGAGTTGCGATGGCAGAAGAGGTGCCCTCTTCCTCTTCGGGAGCGTCATGGGATGTCAACAGCTGGCAGAATGAAATGTGTACAAGCGTCAGTGTAACACGGTTTACCACAACGATCGTATTACTGACTAATATGGCCCTCTATGTTACTGTGGTGAACATTTCACTGTTGTCAGTCACTGTGTAACATAGTTATTCACCGTAGTTATTCAGATATTAGAGTTATTCACCGTAGTATTAGTGACGGGGGGCATCGAACATGGAAAGGCAGTCATTGAATGGTAATGGCCCTATGCTGAGGTAAAATATGGGGGAAAACGGTCTTCTAAGACGTGTCAAAATGAATTCAGATTTAACATCCGTAATGACTATCACCCCATAACTTCACTAGATAACTTGAAGCGTAAACATATTAGAGTTATTCACCGTAGTATTAGTGACAGGGGGCATCGAACATGGAAAGGCAGTCATTGAATGGTAATGGCCCTATGCTGAGGTAAAATATGGGGGAAAACCGTGTTATCACGGTTCAATTAGTTTTGCTTACACAGAGTTATTCACAACCGTAGAAGACGTGTCAAAATGAATTCAGATTTAACATCCGTAATGACTATCACCCCATAACTTCACTAGATAACTTGAAGCGTAAACAATTAGCATGGCACTTACCTCAGCTAGTGCTCGCTTGCGGCTCACAGATGACCCACGTACTGTTACAGGTGTATTTGGCACAGAGTCCGTGCTGCTCCGGTGTACTGTCGGCACAGCATCGGGACTCAATCTTACGAAAGCTCGGGACTTCAAGCCAAGCGATACCATTGTAAGGTCCTCGTTTAAATAGTCCTCTCCCCTGAAGTGAGCCTCACATATAACCGCGTTCTGGGACACAGATGCGCTTGTAAAGTCTGCCTGTTTTGTTTGCACAAAGCGGACCCACAGTCTAAAATATGTTTGGTTTTTGGGGAACCGAAAAACCCTGTGCCCTGTAATAGGGCTGTTAGAGCACCCCCCACAAACACACTTATTCACCATGACGGACGAGGCTTGCTGATAAGATAATAGTAACGCGCAATACACTAGAACTAGCTAGGTAGCTACTGAGCCGGTCTTCTGATCGGTTCTGTGGTGGGAGTGTCCTCTGGTGACGTCACACGCCGCGTTGGCTGATAGTCGCAGGTCGCCATACAAATACGTGTCTTTTCATGTGAAATTCCGCTTAGAGATACCCCACAGCTTGCCATATAGCTCATACTTGTCCGGATTATTATTTCCATTAAGTAAATGTAAGAAAAAACAACCTACGACATACCCTTTAAAGAATATTCTGAGATAGATAGAAAATTTTGGTATTTGCATGTTGTGTAATTAAAAGCATTGTAATATTTCTGTTTTGGTTTTGGTCTGTTCTGGTTGAGAGTCTGAGTTCCCTGCTTCTGAATATGGCACAGATCCAAATATATGCTGATGAATATTGTATATAAGGCAGATAGAGTAGTTGTGCTGGTCAGAATAATCAGGAGATGGTTTGTATAGTGTAATTATTCTCTCAGTAAACGCATTGGAGATCTGGTGAACAGATCCCTCCTGTTTACTTTCTACTTCTTTTTGGGGGTTTTGCCAGAAAATAATAATTGCTTATGATGCTTTTGGAAAACACAGCCCAGGCCACAACGTGCAGGAATTCTGAAGTACTTTTGGCTTTGAGAAGAATGATGGTTGGTCAGTGCTACATAGTCTTTGATGGTGGACAGAGTTTACCGTTTACAGTGTGCTGTCTACAAGGGCAGAGAGTGAGACTGAGATGTACTTGCTGACAACTTCGCTGGGGGCTGGCATCTTGAAATCATGTGAACGGTGGATGTGTTTTGATTGGCTAACTGAATTTCTGCCCTCTGACCTATTTAACTTATATATATTGTATTTGTTCATTTGCAACTATTCATTTAGTTAGTTTGCTACTTTAGGCCTAGCCTGGTAAACCAGTCCCTCATAAGGGAGAGCCGTGACGAATGAAACACGGGACGTGAGAAACACAACTATTTCCTCAAAAACAATACACATCTGAAACGTCATATGTCATCAGCACGTTCAGCATGCAATACTTCACAACCCCGGGAAATCTCGTGCCGTGACGTCACTGCGTTCAAACGTTATCTCCATGAGACTGTTTTTGACATCGGTAAGTAAAATATTACCTGTGGTAGTTTTTTTGTGATCAAAAGTTATTTTTGAGGTATTGTGCAGTAATTATATGAACGTACAGAAGATGAATCGTTACTTTAATATGTCCGAAAGTATGAAATGTCATAGTTGTCAGGTTAAGAGATGAAAAGGGTTCAAGTGACAGGAGACACTAGGCGCATTCGGGTTGATGTAGACGTTTACATGAGCCTACATGCGTTTGCAGCCAGTGATGCATTGTGGGATGAAAATGTTCCATGATGGTTAGACTTTGTGTCAGACTTGCCAGAAAGACGTGGCGATGTCACAAAAACGTGACAAGGTCATATGACCTAAAAATCCACGTGAGTTAAACGCATGTAGACGCATGTAGACAAATCGTGCAAGCGCTTGCAGTTGCTTCCACACGTCTACAACCGTCTAACTAACGCCTCCGTGGTGATGCAACTTTGGTTTGGTTTGGTTTAAAGTTCATTGACGTCTGGACGCGTGTGTTGTATAGTGCTCTGTCACGGAACTTCTCATCTTATATGTACGTTATTTTAGTCCAGTCTTTTCTCTCTCGTTTTATCTTGTTCTGGGGCGTGTATCTGATGCTGTCAAGCTCAATCTTTTATTTACTTATGTATTTGTTAATCTCGTTTTTATTTTATTGCTTTGTGTCAGTAGGCTATACCTATTAATGATCTTTGGGTTATGGTTTTGCAGTGTTATTTTTCATCCTTGTGTTGTGCAGCTTTTTGGGACATCTCTGTTGTTTTGTTTAAATGTGCTATTAAAAAAAACACTCGACTTGACTTGAAGTCTCAATGCACCTTATTACAACCGCGCCCCCCTCCTTGTCCCCCACACACAACACATGACCTCTCCGTCATCTACTATGAAGATCAGGTGGTGCAAGCTGAAGACCTCTGTCCGACTTGACCGACACCCGCCCATGCTGTGAGGCGGAGTTCTTGCTGACATATGTAGACAGACGCAGACAAACGCAAACAGATGAGATTGTAACCCGAACGCGCCTACTGTCGGGACATTTGTAGCACTCGTTTCAATCATCCAGCTTACCTCAGTAACAAACAAACAAACAAATACCCATCTCGACACAGGCGCACGTCGAAAAACTATAATTTAAGCCCATAGTTTGAGAAATTGTGTAAATTTTCATACATGACAAGTACAGCAGTTTGTTGTCAGGTGTGTTTCATGAAAAAAAAAGATTGCAGTGAATGGTTTCTGTTTACAACACACTGTTTTATTTGTCCCGCGTGTTTCATTCGCGCCGGCAATGAGAGATGATTATAACAAACGTCACCTTTGCTTTCAAAGTTAAAAATGATTGTGATTTCTTATCGGCAGGGCCGCGTTAACCTTTGCCGAGGCCCGGGGCAGACACCCCCCCGAGGCCCCGCCCCTTACAGATAACAAACACCATGACCAAAAATAATGTTAAAATGTAGCCTGCAAATTAATAATAAAATTAAATAATGACGCTGGAACATGTATTGTAATGAATTGTAGTCTAATCGTCGCTTCCTCGAAATGAAAGACCACGCTCGGACAAAAAATTGATCACCTCAATAACTCTTTTGAGAACTTCTCGCCAGTAGCTCTCCTCCTCTTTGCATTGCTCTAATACATCGTGGTCGATTCGACGTGCTTGTGTGCATGCTAACCAAAGAAGTACAGCTTTTCTGTGGTTGACTAACTTCATGCTCCTCTACACGGGCAAAGCTGTGTTTCCAGTCGGAGAAACCGGTAGTGGAGAATGAAGAAGGGCTTTCGCCGAAGAGCAGACAATGAAAGCAAAAAACATTGCAGGTGGATGGCGAGTAAACTAACCAGTCCCTCGGCACATGCTCTCCATTGCGCATAGAACGATCAAACAGGGCTTTGCTTAAGCGTCGCTTATTTGTCTTATATGTGCGCTCAGACGCGGCAAAGGAGGCATCCTTATGTTGGCACTGAAGTGGTGCTTTTACTCCCTTTTCAACCCAATGGGCCCTATTTTGCCGCGGCGCATTGTGTATTCGCGACATGCGCATGCTGTCATTGCTATTCTGTGCCAGCGCAACGTTCATTTTTTCAGGCAAAAAATCACGTTGTCTAGATAGCAGATGACATTGCGCCGTGACGGGCGGGTCAGCGAAAAGAAGAGGTGTGGTCTGGCGCAAAGCGCACCAGATGCTATTATGAGAACGCATAAACCACTTGAGCTTTTGATCAATAAAAAGGTGCTTTTTCGTCACTGGCGCATTGTTGAAAAGCTATTTTAGAGGCGCACAACGCTTTGAACCCGATGTCCCTGCTGCTGCGCCAGAGAGGCGAGCTGAACTGGCAGAAAAAGTTGCAACGTGTATAGCCTGTATAGCCATGTTTTAGTAAGCAAACAGGCACAAATAATGAGAATATAGCAATGTTGTGCAGTTTATAGAAATCTTCTGCAGTTTATTTACAATTTCTTTTGTCGTTTTAAATAAACAGCGATTGCAATGTTCTGCAGTTTATTTACGATTTCTTTTGTCGTTTTAAATAAACAGCGTGGCAAGTTGTAAGAAATAATATGGACAAATCATCAAAAAGAAAACTTGTGGACTAATGGTTTGATGGACCTATACCTTCCGTTTATTTTTGATGTTTCCTTTGAGTTTAAGGCTTTGTTTCCCGTCTTCTAACGTTGTTGTAGCCTACCGCTTTCGGCGCACAGCGCGTTGAACTCCGATGTAGTCTACCTGCTGCTGCGCCAGAGAGACGAGCTGAACTGGCAGAAAAGTTGCAACGTATATAGCCTGTATAGCCATGTATTTTTATGTTTTAGTAAGAAAACACACACAAATAATAAGAGTATAGCACTGTTTTGCGGTTTATAGCAATGTTCTGCAGTTTCTTTTGTCGTTTTAAATAAACAGCGATTGCAATGTTCTGCAGTTTATTTAATAAACAGCGTGGCAAGTTGTAAGAAATGAAATGGACTAATCATCAAAAAGAAAACTAGTGGACTAATGGTTTGATGGACCTCCACCTTTTATTTTTGATGTTTCCTTTGAGTTTAAAGCTTTTGTTTCACGTCTTCTAACGTTGTTGTACTAGCTTCGTGACACATGGCGAATAACGGTTTTCATATTAACAGAGAGGAGTGCTTATGGGACAGTGACTGCACATGGTGGACTTGATTACGGGTGCCGAAATGTATCAATAGTAGGCCTATGATCAGACGAACCGAACAATCGAATCAATGATTCTGATCAGAACTTCTAAAAATAGCGTTTCATATTTCCTGGTCCCGCTCACTACGCCCGAGGCCCCCCCTAGTGGCGAGGCCCGGGGCTGCAGCCCCGTCTGCCCCATAGGATAACGCGTCCTTGCTTATCGGATGTGTTAAATTACACGAAGTAGGCTAAGAAAGGCCATTCAGTCTGTTGTGGCAACGCTTTGGAATATTGAGGAATTAAAGTCGGAGCAAGAAGAATGTTTAAGGAGTTTCATTTGTGGAAGAGACGTCAT
Organism: Setipinna tenuifilis; assembly: GCA_030347295.1. Lineage (NCBI taxonomy): Eukaryota > Metazoa > Chordata > Actinopteri > Clupeiformes > Engraulidae > Setipinna > Setipinna tenuifilis. The sequence continues at coordinate 31,676,236 of CM059268.1, read as the reverse complement.
GGCCCTACTCCACACGGGGTTCAGGAAAAGTTTAATCTTCCAGCTTGCTTCATTAGTTTCCAGAAAGCCTCGTAACTTCCCATAGATAGTAAAACTAAGTAAGTAACTTCCTTCACAATCTGGTGCACTGTATACGTCACGGTTAGATGTTAACATTTGGGTAAAGGCAGATCCAATCTGTAATTTATTTTTATTGGATCTGAGTGTCTTGGGTATGCAATGGTGAACTCATAATCTATGTGTATAGTAGTAATTTATATGCTATTACAAAGATTTTTTTTACTTTAAATTTATTTATTCAGGGAGAATTGACTGACCGTAATTACCGTAAAGTTTGCTATACTCTGGTCAATTCTTTTAAATTATTTAATTAATTGTAGTGGATTAATGCAGTACATGTTAAAACCTTCCTTCTCCTTACAAATTAAAAATTCTAGCACATAGAGGTTACATAGACAATTCTGAAACAATTCTGTCATTAGATGTAGTCCAACAAGCTAGACAAGGTGGCCAGCCAGGGACACTGACATTGGTCAAGATGCATATTGAGGTTAGATGAGCTACCTAAGGAAACAAATGGACACTGGACCATGCATGTACATAAGTAGCAGTCAGTAGATGCCGCAAAACAACTGATGATGATAAAGTAGACTAGAAGCAAATGGATCTATAAAAAAAAATACGGCAGCATAGCTCCAATACAGTAACACTGACACTGAGTACTGAAGCCGTGGCTAGTGGAGTGCATACATTTATTTATCCAGGGCCAAGGCAAATTGTTTCCAGAGATGGTTAATCTGGTTTGAGGGAGTGAAAGTCCGTAAAAATAGGTTCCAATTTATTCCAAAAGAACTCTTTAGATACTTGAGCTTTTTAGTGACATGTCCTGTGTACTGCACAGCCAGAGCAAATATTTGGCAAGACTTCACTCTCTGTAGCCAGTTAACTCCTCTTTGATTGTTTCCTTACTACCAAAAGGATTTGCAGATGCCTGCTTGCACCATTAGTACAATGGTAGGATATATAGTATCCAGTGATCCACTGTGGTCAATGCCCATTCTTAAAAGCCTTGATCAAAATGAACCTGATTGTCTGTGGGAACATGGGAAGCAATGACTGGAATGATTCCCAATAGAGGAGCATGACCTGATCCTCTGCAGTCAGCTTGTAGATATGTATTTTTGTGCAGCTGCACAGAGGCAATTCTTCTGTCACCATCTCACAAGCTGATAGTGCCTACTTTCACCTTGTCTGTTCTGTGCAAGACTTTTGTCTTTGTCTTTACTGTAATGTGCCCTGTCAGACTCTATGGAGGCAGGCTACAATATTTGCCCCACTATGTTCCACCACATGATGGGTTATGTTTATGTTGAAGTTGCATCACAGGTTGACACCAGTGCCCAAAGGGGCCAGGTTTACTACATCACATAAAGCAGCTTTAATCAAACATAAACATAGACATATTTTTCCAAGTCAACTCAATAATTAAAATGCCTTGAATGTACTACATGACATTTCAAGTATAATTTGTCTTAAAAAGAAAACAAACAAAAAAGGTCATATTCATGCACTGTTAGTCAGATTATAAGAATAGGTACCATTAACTATTTAAATGCTCTGCCAAACATGTCATTTGCTCTGACTTTAGTAATCGTGTGCCTCTGGGATCATTTACTAAAACAGTAACAAATGTAACACATTCTGAAGAAAAAATAAGTGATTTAGGAATTGGCGGACATTAATGACCTAGATTAAATAAGTGTAGAGATTTTTATGGTGACCACATTGTTTTTCTGTAAAAGTTTTGAACAATTTCAGCAGGTCAAATTTAAGCTTAGCCATCCCAAGTTATGGGTTTCAAGTAATCACTATGAGGTCAGAGCAGGGCTTCATTGAGACAGTTCTGAAATATCATATACTTCATTAGATATTATATTGAGATGAGTCAAACTGGGGCATGGCATTTTACAACCACAGCTTATATGGACAATTCCAGTGAAAGATGGCACAAGTTGCAGTCTTCAGTGTACACTACTGATACTGAGTGAAAGAAAAATAAAGAATAAAATACAGACCGACAGCATGGTAAAAGAGTAAAAAAATAAAGGTAAAGTGTAACACATAGAAAGAGGATTCTTGGTTAGGTATTATACTGCCAAACAGCTTTAAGTTAATTTTGATTAATCATACTTTGATTTATTAAAATCAAAGACTCTTAACAATATTCTGAGCAGAAACAGACAATTTTAAGAGCATTACTTACGCACAGGCCTAACTAGGTCCTTGAGGTCAATATAATTAACATGAATTAGAGGCACACATAGTCTTTTTGTTCTGCAGAGTGTATGGATGGGATGTCATCACTCTGTCCGGTTTACAAAAATAAATTAATAAAAAGCTGATAAGAATGCCTTGTTATTATACATCATGTGTGGCCATGCTGCTATGGAGATATCCTTTGTGAGGTGGCATGGGTGTTGCTGTGCCTACTGGGAGGTTTTAGGTTGTGTGGATGAGTGTACATGTGCTGTATGTGTAATAGGTGCGTGTCAAATTTATAGGATAGCAGTGAAGGCATGTGGAGGTGTGTTGGCCATGTGTTGTTACGTAGGAATAAAAGCCTGGAGTCTGAGAATAGTGAAGCTATTAGGATGTCCAAGACTGCATGTTCTGGAGCATGACCTCAAAGCGCTCCATGCTTGGGGCCAGAGCGTGAGCCAATGGGTCTGTCAAGCGACTATAGAGACTGAAGGACTTGAGCTCCAGCCAGATAAACCCAAAGCGGTTGTCATCAAACAGGACAAACAGGCCTGGGGTCCGCTCCGGACTAGTAAAGCCATGACCTGCTATGAGGCCTGTTCCATAAAAACTGCAAGGAAAAAGTAAATGCAAATTACTTATGATTGTCCTACTAAACAATACCCTCACCAAACAGACTGTACATGTTAAAGTGCTTAGGAGCCAAGCCTCACCACATTCTGCAAGAGCGTGGATATTCCTCATTGCGTGCAATCACCCCAAGAGGCAGGACGAATGGCTGGGGCTCTGCGGCAGCCCTTGTGGCCCCTGAGGTTGAGGACACTTCCACAGCAGGTGCCTCTGCTGCCGCTGCGCCCTCCTCTTCTTCTTCGGTCCTTGGAGCGCAGCTCTCCCCCAGGCCTTCCACGCAGGCCTCTACATCCTGCGCCTCCCTCTGGGCCTCCTCATGGAGGCCGAGCACCAGCCCTGAGAGCTCCTCGATGCTGCACTGTCGCTCCAGGTCAGGCAGACGAACTGGCCGGTTCAGGTGCACCACCAGGGTCAGTTGCCCCGCAGGCACATTGGGGTCTCCCTAAGGCAAAGGCGGCATTGGTCACTGATAATGCAATCTTAAAGACCCAGTAAAGTCAAAATAATATAATCTCTAAGTTCCCTTATACCAGTGGTTGTCAGTCGAGGGCTTGGGGGGTTGAGCGATTCCGGTCTGACTGGCTATTAGTACAAGATAGCAGATTCCCCCCATGTCAAAATGAAAGCGTTTTTTATTTTTGTGTTTATTGCTAAATATGTCTATACCATTCATCTTTGTGTGTTAAAATGAATTTAGGATACAGCTTGCTGTACTGTTTAGCCTACTGTTAACGGTCTTGTTCCTTTTCAACATGCTATTTTTTAATGTTAAAACGGTGGGCTTATGTGCGCTGACTGCAAAGTGTAGTCTGTAGTTTCACATAGTCACGATGGAGAAAAGCATGAATAAACTTTTTGGGGTGCACTCACAGTGTTAAAAAAGCAAGAGAAAAAGAGAAAGTGGTAGACAAAATGAGAAAAAAGCTGTGAGTTTGGATGAAAGACTGCAGCTAGGATGCGTGACTTTTTTGACAGTTTGAGGAGGGCAGCGTTGGTTCGGTTCCATGCCATTGGTCCGACAGCCCATTGGACCGACATCCCATAAGTCCGACAATAAGCCATAGAGGACCGTAACTAGAATCCCATTGGTCCGACATCTCATAAGTCCGACAATAAGCCAGAGGACCATAACAAGAATCCCATTACTTAATTATTTTTAATGATGAAGAAGTGTTGCACACCCCGAGTGCGTGATATGTGTATTTCTGTGAAAATATAACTTTCTTTCCTCTTCACGGACATAGGCTCAGCAGCGCGTCTTTTTGCAGCTGCCTCATTTAACGCGCATCTTGGTTAAATGAGAGCGCACTTTGCAAAAGTGCTCACAAGGTATATCACGTGCGTACAACTGAATTACAGCAAGTACACGACAATAGTAAGTCGAGTACATGATTTAGCTAAGCGGACGCGAGTTTTGGTTAAATGAGGGTGCGCGTTGCAAAGCGGGCGCGCGCTTTCTTGACAAACCCCAAAAAATATTATGTGGGCTCTCCCAGGCACCGCAGTATACGATATTGCTTAGTTATGAATTAGCCTAAAGCTCAGGATTGGCAGCGGATTCTAGTGCATGACAAAAGTGATTCATTAAAGTAGGCAAATACATTGCTTTTGTAAGTACTGTGAGGCGTTACGGTGGGTGGTGTTGGGATGGGAGTTTTGCAAAGCTCAGAAGATGCGCAGATGTCTACATTTGTGGCAAATTCAAGAGCTGTTCAAGGCTGTTCCAACAGTTTGTAGCAATTCATGGCAAATGCTGGACAGGGTGGTGTCCCTTGTGGTGTGCCTAATGGTACCTGGTGACCCGATACAGGCATGTCTTGGCGCATGTGAAAGGCGAGAAGATCACTGGGCAATGGGCACGAATAGGTCCTTGCTACGAGCCATTGGGACATAAATGCCAGACACTGAAAAGTATGGGTGTTACTTCCATCTCTATCAGAGCCGGGACAAAAAAGTGCAGCACCTAGCTCCGTGCCGACGACATTTGGGCTATTAAGTTTATCCAACATGTACTCGACTTACTATTGTCGTGTACTTGCTGTAATTCAGTTGTACGCACGTGATATACCTTGTGAGAACTTTTGCAAAGTGCGCTTGTAGTAGAAAAATCAAAGATGCATGTGTGTTGGGGCGTGCTTCCATTGCGGCGCGTATCCCAGCCTCCGACCTGGCGTCACACCTGTATATAAGGAGGGCGGTGTGCCCCGTATAATTGAGTTTGTATGGTCACAGCCTTAGGTGCACGCTGTATTAAGCTCCCAGATCCGTTACAATAAACCTCGAGGGTTTTGTCATTTACCACTACTCGGCTTGGTTTTGTCTCTAATTTGTTGATAACTAATTTTTGGACGACACGCTCTCATTTAACCAAGATGCGTGTTAAATGAGGCAGCTGCAAAAAGACGCGCTGCTGAGCCTATGTCCGTGAAGAGAAAAGAAAGTTATATTTTCACAGAAATACACATCATATCACGCACTCGGGGTGCGCAACACTTCTTCATCATTAAAAATAATTAAGTAATGGGATTCTTGTTATGGTCCTCTATGGCTTATTGTCGGACTTATGAGATGTCGGACCAATGGGATTCTTGTTTGGTCCTCTATGGCTTATTTTCGGACTTATGGGCTGTCGGACTAATGGGCTGTCGGACTAATGGGCCGACCCCGTTGGTTCGCTAATGTTGCTTACACTTACTTGCTAAAGTAGTTCAGGTTGCGTTTAAGTTTACTAACTAACACTGGCTGAAGTGTTTTTGTAGATACTGTTGCCAGTGGTCCTTTTTTAAACGTTGTCTTTTTCTGCATTCAACGACATCCATTCACAACCTGTATAGCTGCACGTGATCTTAGCCCAGCTAGCAGAACTGCTAAGACTGTGCTGTGTTCAGTCCATAGGCCTGTCATCCTAGTTCTAGTTCTCTCAGCGCTGGAGTGGTGGGGGCGGGAGGATTTAAAGTTATTTAGTTTTTGTAATAGTGTTGTATCACATTTTAGTTTCGCCAACCCACTATGCTTTTAAGTGGCAACCAAGTACTAAGCCATTAAATTAAATGCTAAGCCTGTTTCTATACATAGCTATAGATATAATTGCTAAGTGCATTTCTATAGATCTAAGAACCTGTGAAATGCACCAGAATGCACGAAATTACATTCAATTGTAATTTATAAAAAAAAATTTGGGGTACGACCCCCACTCTCCCAAGTGCCTCAGCACACAAACATTAAACATGATTTTAACACCTTTCATTAATCTGCATGTGCTTGAGCAGGCTGTATTGCTGTGTTGTAGGCTTTCTGTTTTTTTGCACATTTGTATACAGTAGGATTGTTTTCTCCATAAAAAGCATGTAATCTCATATAATTTTACCAATAGCCTAGTAATGATAATACGCCTATCACTACTACAACTACTAAAAATAATAATAATAGGGCTCCAAAAATAATAGCCTAATCTATCTATCTATCTATCTATCTATCTATCTATCTATCTATCTATCTATCTATCTATCCACTGACATCTATCTATGCAAGGTGGCATAGTTGGGGGAGGGGACGGGGGGGATGGGGCTTCAACTGCATTGAATGAAGAGTTGTTACCAATCACCTTGTCCACTTTGAGTGAATAAGATGTTGATGGGATCATGGAACAAGATGAACAGGTCTCAAAGTGGTAAAAATATAGACTAAAAGTGCAATGCTATAGCCTGGCTGAAGGCATAGAATGCGTAGAATTGGCATGGATGGAGGGGACACGTCCTCACCAATATCCAGCAATCATTGATTTGTCCCCACCAATAATTTGAGCCCCTCAAAAAAATGATTTGTCAAGGTCTTATCACCTAGTGGCACAGAAATGGTTAAATTAAGTTCTCTACTGAAGTCCTAACACATCTGGTCAATGTAATTGCCTGTGCCCTGCTTTCACGTGAAACTCAGCTTGGTGTTAGCAGCGCAACAACTAGAAACAGAACTCATCCAAAGAAAGTGGTGAGTGGCCAGTGATGGCAGCTAAAAAGAAGAAGGTGGACATAAAGAGCTACTTTTCATAGAAACCTGTAAGTCACAAAGTCAAGGGCATGGGGTTAATAGGTCAATGTTAAGAGCAAATCTACGCCTCTGGCCTGGCTATAAGCCTGCCTACACATCTCTGCTCGATTATTATCTTCCTACAGTGGCAGGCTGGGTTTCCTCCAATTCACATGGTTGACTCCGATCGTATCCTTACCAGACCAATGAGCGAACAGAGGGAGTGTTCGTGAGTGATAATGTCGAAATGTGTTACATTTCGACATTTGAGTTGCAATGTGTAGGCAGGTTAATTGCATACGTCACGACCAGGTGTTAGCGAAAGGCATATCCAATCATTTTAAACTTCAGTAGAGTCTACATTTCCAGGAAGAAAACGTTTCTCAATAGAGGACAGCCAAACCCTCTGTCAGAAATGCAGTGCCAAGAGCTAGTTTTATAACCTTGCTAAGCATAACCTTGCTAAGTATACCATGAATTTAAGCCCCCCCACCCCCCCATCCTCCTCATCTGATGGACTCACTGGTAAAATATCTCTTAGAGGAAGTGAGTAAGAATAATAAAAGGGTTGAGGATGACTGGACTGTAGGGGTGCAAAAAACTTGACATCTCTAATTATAACTCTAAACCCTGTGATAATCCTTCATCAGACACCCTCAGATGTAATCTGACCCAGATGAAAGCACTGGCGGCTCAACACTACATCAATCCCCCACGGTGTGTCACACTCAGGGCACAATAATTCCATGCCTGACATTATTAAAAGGTTTCAAAGTTAATATGACTATTTACTAGCAAATGTTAAATGTAGCCTACTGTCCCATGGCTGATTTCGGGCACCACGCCTCAGATATTTTAGCCCTGTACACTGCTGAAGCAGACCATGTGAGCAGAGGGAAAGAGAACAGTGCTTACTGTGAGTTTGGTGGCTTTGGCACAGGAGCCATGAAAGCTCAGCATGATTATCTCTAGGCCATGGCTGCCGTAGGTGCCCTTGAAGAGCCCTGGAGGCAGTAGGTCTGAGGGGAGGTGTGGAGGGAGGTATATGCGCCGATATGTGAGGCAATTGCTAGGAAAGGGGATGAATATCGTTAAGGTAGAAAAAGAGGAAAATATTGCTAGGGACCAAAATTGCTAGGTAGACAGACAAATATCGTTAGTGACAAAAATTGCTAGGAAAAAAGACAAACATCATTGAGGAACACAATTTCTAGGGAAAAAAGGACAAATACTGCAAAGAAATGATCCCCTTATCAAAACATGAACCAAGTAAATGCTTAGTTTATAGCAGACTGTCTGTTCACTGCTGAGTGCTGTGGGTGGGAGTGATATTTCCAAAACTGATGGTGGTAACAATGGATTTCTATCATTCCTGGTAGAAAAGCATTAAATTTGGTTAACCAACCCATGTTACCTAGCAAGCAGTGTATAGAGTGCACTTACTCATACTGACTGGTGTAGATAAACTTCATGAGAATGAGCTCCTGCATGTGCTCATGGAAGATATCCTCCAGTGTACGCCCCCACTCCTCTTCCAGCCAAGTTCTAAACTCCTGTGGATTGGAACAGGTGTGCGCATCCACACACACACACAGACACACACGTACACGCACACACACACACACACACACACACACACACACACACACACACACACACACACACACACACACACACACACACACACACACACACACACACACACAAATACATACAGAAGAGCTGAATCAATACAATGCCACTAAAGGTATATGCACTACAGATAAGCATCTATGGGAAATATTTGGTAATTTACCAGAGTTACACATAATGGATTACATATACACCTTGACAATGAGTTGCTTTAGCCAACTAAAATAGTGTCTGTATAATTTGGCGTGACAAAGCACACAAAAATGCAACCTTCTCGCCTACAACTTTAGCTATTTCATTGGAGGAAATAACAATGTTTTTATAGATATTTGACTGTTTATTTATCTGTCTTTAATAGCTGTTTTGACTGTTTAACATTTTGGTTTTTGGATATATTGAACATAATGATCCAACAGATCAGTGAACAAATAGAAATACTACTCCTTAACCATAAGTATACTTCAAAAACATTCTACAAGCAGTCGACTCCCAGTTCTGTTTTTGACTGCCTAAGGATGCCAAATTTTAAGCTTAGTTGGGCTTCTTGTATGTGATTAATTTGTCACTTGTGTGAGTATATAACGGTTTCGTGTTCGAAATTACCAAAAAGAACATATTTGAAGAGGGAAAGAGTTTTACACTTGAGTATTACTGTATAACTGGAGCTCTACTGTGTTTTTGTTTACCTTGTTACAACTGCCATTATGAGCTGATGTGAAATCTCTTTCATTCCATGAGAAAGACATGTTTACCTCTTGTCGTCCTCCAGGCATGCGGTGGTGATCAGTCTGATTGCATTTAGTGGAAAACTCATCTTTTTTCACAATCTGAAAACAAAACACAATGTGTGGATTGGGGGGTAATTCATACCTTTAAGCTTGTACTTAGTTTACACATCAGGGATGTCACCCCGACCATACTTCTGTGCAGAGCAATGACTGCTATATACAGTTGTGGTCAAAAGTTTACATACACTTGTAAAGAACATATTGTCATGGCCCTCTTGAGTTTCCAGTTATGTCTACAACTGTGATTTTTCTCTGATAGAGTCATTAGAACAGATACTTCCTTGTCACAAAAAACATTCCTGAAGTTTGGTTCTTTTATGACTTTATTATGGGTTAACAGAAAAAGTGACCAAATCTGCTGGGTCAAAAATATACATACAGCAACATGAATTAATATTTTTGGTGATTTAGAAAGTTGTGTCAATGAAATGAGCTTCATATCATGGTCTTAACTTCTTGTGAGTGATTATGAGTGACTATAGCTGGTGACTTCTCTGAGGCCATTTAAATAGGGCTTATTGGATACAGACACCCACAAACACTACAATGGGAAAGTCAAAGGAGCTCAGCACGGATCTGAAAAAGAGAATCATTGACTTGAACAAGTCAGGAAAGTCACTTGGAGCCATTTCAAAGCAGCTGTAGGTCCCAAGAGCAACAGTGCAAACAATTGTTTGTAAGTATAAAATGCATGACACTGTTGTGTCACTGCCACGATCAGGAAGAAAATGCAAGCCATTACCTGCTGCTGAGAAAAAAATGGTCAGGAGGGTGAAGAGTCAACCAGGAACCACCAAAAAGCAGATCTGCAAAGAATAACAAGCTGCTGGGACACAGGTGTCAGTGTCCACAGTCAAGCGTGTTTTGCATCACCATTGTCTAAGAGGGTGCCGTGCAAGAAGGAAGCCCTGGCTCCAAAAGCAGCACCTTAAGGCTCGACTGAAGTTTGCTGCTGATCACATGGACAAAGATAAGACCTTCTGGAGAAAAATTCTGTGGTCAGACGAAAGAAAAATCGAGCTGTTTGGCCACAATGCCCAGCAATATGTTTGGAGGAGAAAAGGTGAGGCCTTTAACCCCAAGAACACCATGCCTACCGTCAAGCAAAGTGGTGGTAGTATCATGCTGTGGGGCTGTTTTGCTGCCAATATAACTGGTGCTTTGCACAGAGTAAATAAGATAATGAAGAAGGAGGATTACCTTCAAATTCTTCATGATAACCTAAAATCATCAGCCCAAAGGTTGGGTCTTGGGCGCAGTTGGGTGCTCCAACAGGACAATGACCCCAAACACACATCAAAAGTGGTAATGGAATGGCTAAATCAGGCTAAAATTAAGGTTTTAGAATGGCCTTTCCAAAGTCCTGACTTAAACCTCATTGAGAACATGTGGACAATGCTCAAGAAACAAGTACATGTCAGACACCCAACAAATTTAACTGAACTGCACCAATTCAATCAAAAGGAATGGTCAAAGATTCAACCAGAAGCTTGCCAGAAGCTTGTGGATGGCTACCAAAAGTGTCTACTTGAAGTAAAAATGGACTAGGGACATGTAACCAAATATTAGCATTGCTGTATGTATATTTTTGACCCAGCAGATTTGGTCACTTTTTCTGTTAACCCATAATAAAGTCATAAAAGAACCAAACTTCAGGAATGTTTTTTGTGACAAGGAAGTATCTGTTCCAACCACTCTATCAGAGAAAAATCACAGTTGTAGACATAACTGGAAACTCAAGAGGGACATGATATTATGTTCTTTACAAGTGTATGTAAACTTTTGACCACGACTGTATATTCGAATTCATGTGTGTTGAGAACTTTGGTCTGATTTGTTAGCTTACGGAAGTCACTTTTAGATATAAATAACTATATGTACCGCATATTGGTACAGAGTATGACTGCTGCATGGTATTGTTTTCGGCTACACTTATATAGCATGTTGATTTTGTTTTTTTACATTTTCATTGTTGGAAGTGACAGGTGATTTCCATGCAGGACAAGTACACTACAAACAAGTGTTTAAGGGTTGTGTTAAAATAACTCTAATACTGCCATGCTAAAAAAAATGCTGTGTCTACCAGTGTTTCTAATGTGTGAGGGTCAATGGACTTCAAGACAAAAAAAATGATCTTAAACTGTAGCGCTCTGCAGATAATGGGAAAATGGCATTTTGTGCAATTCTGTATGTCATGTATCTTAACACACCTGTATGTCTCCTTTGTGGGGCCCCTTGTGTCCATACATGCACTCCACACTTGCCCGGCTGCTCTCCCACATGTGGATGCGGAAAAGGGGCCTTCGTCTCATGGGGTCTTCTACTCGAGGATCATGAGGGGGCAGGTACATCCAGCCAATGATGAATAGCCCGTCCACCTATGAGAGAGGAGAAGTCAATAGGCACTTTCATATTGCAATCCCACAATTTAACCAGGGTCAAAATTGTGGGTTTACCCCGGGACAGCAATGTGAAAGGAAGGCATGTTTTGTCTCTGGTTCTCTAAAGCTGGGTTCAGGAGGCATAGCCTAGTGGCACTGTAACATTACGCCACGCATATTACTGGGCATGTGCAATCACCTGTGTACCGGAGGTAAATATACCTGTCTGCAAAGGTTTTATACAGTCTTTCAAAACAACAATGACAGGACACACAGAGGAGTTGTGCCACTATTCAAGCGCAACTGAAGCGCATGTACTTTCTTTTGTACTGCAAGTGGATGCTTACATGGGATTGTGAACGTATGCAAAGAATACAAAGACATTATGATGTCGAATTACCATAGCTATTTGTACGCATACACCGTAACATCAACATATGGTAAAAACTAGCGCCATCATCAAATATTTTACTCTTTCTACCCATTTTTGCCCACGGTTAAACAGCACACAACACAATGATTTGTCTCTCAAAATGTGCTGTTTATTGAACATAATATGATGTATAAATCAGCATAGTGTTTGTCTTACCATGTCCATTGTCTTGTCACAGCTACCGGGGTAACAGGAAGTGAACTAGCAATTTGTTTATAATTTAAAGTTATGCATTGGTCAGTGCAAAAGTTACAGGCACCTGCTAATATTGCAGACTTTCCAGCAGTCTGAAAGACCTTGTGACTGAAGAATGTGACAAATCTACCTCAGCCTTACTGCCCTGAGACACTGCCCAGAAAATGTCCAGCAGTCCAGCGACACTGATCCATTAACTTACCACTACATTGAGCAGTCCACCATATGGGCCAATGTCTGGCTGCCACAGCCCCAGGATGTGTCTGTATGGGTACAGCACTGTCAGAAAAGGCAGAACAAGAGAAGGTTGACATGAGTAAATAGTATTTTCCAGCTTATTTAGCTATTATATGTGGGCTACTTAGCACATGTTTGCCATGCCTTGCTGACGTACTAAGTTGTAGGCAATTGAACTTTTATTTGTAGCTTGCAGACTTTTTACCTTTTATCCAAAAGGCTTCTACAGTTCTAAGAACTGGTGGAGACCTAAGAGATATACCTTAGTGGTATGACACTACAAGTGGAGCTGTAACCTGTTGACCACATCCCTCGTCATGTGACAGAGTAACACCAGCTCAGGTGTGAATTAAGGTCTCAAGATGCAAAAACTGCTCAAGGTGTGAGGAGTGTCTTGTTTCTTCTCTGTCTCTTGCTGTTGTCTTGAGTTTTCTTGGAAAAGTGGCAATTTTGTGCTGCACCAATGGTAAAGGATATATGTTCTGCACTTACGCCAAAGAAATTTCTATGCATTAGCCTACTACTGTTTGTAGCATGTTTACCCTCAAAACGCCACCAATGTAGGCTACTTGTAAAATAAATTTACCCTCATGTCAATGTACATACTAAAATTGTACATACATTCCTATTTTCAAGTAATTACCCTTAGCAAAAAGTAGTATACTGAAGTTTATTTTATGAAGTATACTTCAGTATAAGTGTAAGTATAGAACAGAAGTACACAGACCATGTACTTTTAGTGTACTAGAAAGTATGCTAATTTAATACTTTTTTATATTAAATTGGAACACCAGTTTATAAAAGTATTCTTTAAGTATATTTTAAAGTTAATTCTAAGTTTACAAAAGTACACTCTAAAATATACAAGATATACTATCAATATACTTGGTATATCCCTCTAGTATACTTAAAGTATACCACAAGTACACTTATTTATATACTGCCATTGTACTAGTTATGTACTTCAAGTTCCTATTTTTAGTTTATTATAAAGTAATAAAATAAATGAAGCGATTCCCATTTGTCATTGTGATCACAGCACACAGTGCACACAACGAAATTCAGCCTCTGCCTTTAACCCATCACACATGTGACCATGCTCAGGGTACCTCAGGTCACAGGGGAGGATGGAGGAGAGTTGGTCATTCATGGCCTGTCGGTGTCGGGAATTGAACCTGTGACCTTTTGGCTGCAGCGCCTTAGCTGCTAGACCGTGACTGCTCCATTCAGTATATGTTTATAAACTTCGGTTATTTTACTGGTTTACTTGTTGTTATACTTTAAGTTTGCTTGGCATATTACTTGTAGCTTTGTAGCTTTACTCAAACTGTATGTACACAAGAGTGTGATGCATTTGCAAAATCAAAAGACATAATGTTGAAAACAAGTTTGATATATTTTCAAACATACAAACAAAAACAAAGACCACTCTTAGCAAAAAGAAGTTTATTAAAGTTTACTATAAGTATACTTATTTTATACTAAAACTGAGGAAGTATACTTGAACTTGACTTCTATAAACTATATTTTATATACTTATAGAATATTATAGTAAAGTATACTTGGCTTATACTGAAACTTCTAAACAAAGTCTAAGACTAAGTACATTTATACTAAAACTTACACTTATACTTTAAAATGAAAACATATACTTTTCCTTTAGTCAAGTCATTGACTCATGCTTAGCATTTAATTTATATATTAATATAATATAATGGTGGAGTTTAAAACTAGTATGTGTGTTCAATTGCATTGTTTTTATGTACCTTAAAATCATACACAAAAACAGAAAAACATTTGAATTGAGCTAGCTACTTGGTAGTCCTTGATATCTCTGCTGCGTCATCCTCCAAATATCTTCTATATGGTCCGTTTCGCTATGTAAGCTCTAACGAGCTGGTTGTTCAGCTTCTTCCAGCTGACTGGGTGGTATGGTGTTGCACTTCTGTTTTTGTGTATGATTTTAAAGTACATAAAGATAATGCAATTGAGCACACATACTATATACTGTTAAGTTTTAAATTCCACCATTATATTATATTAATATATAAATTAAATGCTAAGCACGAGTCAATGACTTGACTAAAGGAAAAGTATATGTTTTCATTTTAAAGTACAGTATAAGTGTAAGTCTTAGTATAAATGTACTTAGTCTTAGACTTTGTTTAGAAGTTTCAGTATAAGCCCAGTATACTTTACTATACTATTCTATAAGTATATAAAATATAGTTTATAAAAGTCAACTTCAAGTATACTTCCTCAGTTTTAGTATAAAATAATACTTACAGTAAACTTTAATAAACTTCTTTTTGCTACTGTTAGCCAGTTATGCCAGCCAGCTATGTTGACCTGTTATGTCCAATGTGTTTGTTAGCAAGCTAACCCGAATTTAAATAGAAACTAAGGTTAGCCCAAAATATGAAGGTATATTGCAGTCATATTAAGCTGGTAACGCGCATATTCTGATCATTAATTTGTTATGTGAACATTTTTTTAACAGGGGTGCGTTTCCCAAACAACAACGGATGTTACCATTAAACCACCGTTGTCTGATGTAGGTTCAAACTATACAACAGTCCGATTCCGACTGTTTCCTGAAAATCTCCAACCATCTACATACAACGGACGTCTGATGTTAGTTTGGACTTCCATTGTTTAAACTGCACAGTATCCAGATGTTTCGGAAGCATTCGGAGAGTACTCGGATGCATTCGTTGCGGATAAATAACAGGAACAACACCACAACAGTAAGCAGCAAAAACGTAGCCTTATTTCAGTTAAGCCGGTATGTATGACAGCTTCAGCAACTTAGGGAAATTTTCCCCAACACAGGATATCTGTCTAGCTATCATTTTATCCATAACAATGAATGACTCTGATTTTACCAAAAGTCTGTACACATTATTTTAACAGCCCAGGTACATAAAACTCACCAGGCATATCAACAGTTTTTGGTATTCCTTTCCAAGCCTCATCCCTGAGGTCTTTGTGCATGTGGACAAAATAATTCATAGTGGTGGCTGGGAACCCAAACATGTTGTTTATAAGTGTCTCCTATGTTTTCAGTAAACACTGTATTTCAGTTATTGCATTCATATATTGTATCGCATTGAAGGCGTTTTACGTGTTGCATCCGACGCTTGAAGTGGACCCTGCTGTCACAACACGAATCCACTGCACACATTGGATGTGACACGTTATTTTTTAAATATGCGATGCCTCCTTGCATCTGGATGGCTTTGTCTGCACGCCTCCCTCTCTGGCAGCCCTTTCATGACACTCTTGCAGTCTTCATCTGTATACTCAGGTTCAAGTACAGATGCTCATCGAATAGAAATTGCTCTTCCTCTTCCTAAAATTTTCCGGAATACTCTCCGTGTTCCACAGTATTCCATAAACAGTTACTACAACTACAGTCAAGAATTCTGGTAAGTGTTTGCATGCCACTGCTGCTTCCATAAAGTCAATCGGCTCTTATGGACTTTCGTCACGGCAGTCACCAGATCACATGTAAAACATGTAAAAATAGTGTAAAAATTGTATTTTTAAGAAATGATTGTACACTTACAAGGTTCTCAATGCCTTATTTTGAATGCCAGGGCTCTTGTTATACTACCAAAGAAATGTGGAGCTCTTTGAGGTTTTAAAATAGCAATATTTTCAGGCTTCCTCCGTGCCCTGATCACTAGCCTTGTAAGTCTTTTTGACCAAAAGTGTGAAATGCAACAGGCTAGCGTAGTTTTGCTCCTCAGCAAACATACCAACTTGTTATTATGTTTTAACACACTCAAAGTTCATTTTATACTGGATTCTCCCTTTAAAGGGATACACCAACCCCAGGTGAATTTGAGGCCTTTAGAGTTGGATAAGTGAGCAGAAACGTTTTCCGCAGACCCAGCCATTGTCCGAATTTGGTACCACTGACTTTAGCTTAGCTTAGCATAGTCACTGTAATCTAGTGTTGCCAACTAGCAAATTGTGGCAAAAGTGAATCAATTCACTCGATTGTAATTACTTCTTGTGGCCTGTGCATTCAGATCGAGTACAAATGACAATGCAAATTAACACTAAGGGACTGACCAAGTGGCATTTAGATGGGGGACTATATTCCGTGGAAGCACAGGCAAAGCACCGCTGAAAGGCGCAAAGACACCACAGAAAGGGGGGCAGCATCGTGTAGCACCACACAATGCTACATGGTCTGTGGGAAACACTGCAAAGTCATCCTCTTTGTCTGTCATACAATCTTCAGTATTTGTCGCCATTTTTACTCAGTAAATGAGAAAACAAACTTCTAAACACTGTAACAATCTCACTTCCTACCAGTAACAACTCCACACTTGTGTGATGATGGAAATCGGGGGATGGGGGTTTCCCGGTGCTGTGTGGTGTCTTTCCATCTTTCAGCAGTGCTTTGCCGATGCTTCGCTTGTACTTCTGCGAATAGCCCCCTATCTAAATGCTGCTTGGGCTATTCCTTTGTGTTAATTTGCATTGTAATTTGTACTTGTGTCATTTGTCATGACAAGTAATTACAAAAAAATTTGAGTAAATTGATTCACTTTTACCACAATTTACTAGTTGGCAACACTAGATTACAGCCACTGTACTAAGCTAAGCTAAGGTCAGTGCTGCCAGATTTGGACAATGGTCTGCTAGAAAATGCTTCTGCTCTATAGGGACTGCGGGGAGAGACTCAATTTCACCTGGGGGTGGCATATTCCTCTAAAGGTGCTGCCAGGCTTGAAACTGGCTTGCCAAAATTCTCCTGAGTTTCTCAGATAGTCACCATATGTCTTCTTCTGTTGCTGTCCTTTGTGTAAATTGGTGTTTCTGTTCCATTTTCGCGTCTTTTCTGTCTTCATGAATTCCCAGCTAAAGGGATGAGGCATATGCTCTGCACCTAGTGCTGATAAGTCCTGATGACACCCAGTTCATGTTCCAGTGGATAACTGGGGTCAAAAAGTCGTGTTGGTGGTGCCAGTAAACCTCTGCAACAAGGCTCCCATCTTACTCCACCAGCAGGGCACAGTCCAGAAATGGTAGTCTCTTGTCTTTAGTGCCCACTCTGGTGAACTTGATGTAGCCGTTAACTGAGATTATGTGTTTTGTGAAGGAACAATGGCTAGGTGTTGTTCTTGGGAATGAGGTCAGAGCTTGGCTTTCCACACTCAAAATTGTAAAGTTTAACTAGCCTACAATAGGTGGCACTAGAGAGCCTATGGTACAGCCATGTATCTATATGTAGAAATTGATGCTGTACCTAAAGTAGGTAACATTTTAGTAAGAAAAAGTTCCAACAGTGTGCAAATCTGATCCAGGATAAGGTTTGTTCTGCTGTGTAAAGATCTGTCCTGGCGTAGTCTGCTTTTAACAGTCCCTACTGCTTCTGCCATGGGGATGCAGTTGAACTAGAAGTGTAGTTGCCTACAACTTAGCACACTTACGACTACTACAACCCGGATGATTGACAACCTTCACAGACACATGGTAGGTGTTGTTCAGTTGAGCTATTGTTGATTAATTGTCAAAATAAATTATAATAATTCCAGTGATCTATGGTTATTTTCACAATGACAAGGTGTTTTCTCATGTAGATCCTATGCTTTTTGAGTTTATTACATTTTAAAATATATTCTTTTGGAATAGATTTTAGGGCAAGCCAGGTTTTTGTAAAGCATTTAACTAAAAATAATTAGACATGCAGGTCATGTTAGTAACTTTGTTATGAACCTTGTTGTGGCTCTTTAGAGCTCAGACTGGTCTGAAGTACACTGGTTGGTGTACTAACAACATACCACAGAAATGACAGAGACATGCAATAAGGCTCTATACGCATTCAAAAGCTATGACTAAACCTCATGACACTGGCATGACTCTACAAGTCAAAACAATATTTATATATGTTTAAAGACAGTAGTTGGCAATTGTCTTTAACCAACTGAATATAATGGTATCTTCAGTGCATTTAAATGTTGATGATGCCAATGGCAGAATAACTAATTCATGGCACATGAGTTAAAAACAGGAAAGTGGAATTAGACAAGACACGAAAACAAGCATTCAAAAAAACTTATTCACACCCTACCATCCAATAGATAAGATATTAGTGTGTTCTCATGGTGTCAGTGTAGTGCAAAATATGTCTGAAAGACAAAAAAAGGAGTCTGGAAAAAACGTCAAACAAATTTTAACTGCTAAAACCAACACCACATTTGTATTCAGTGTAAGAAGAAAAGCCTGAGAGAGTCACACCCATGCAGCATGTGCACAGAGGCGTGTGCTGTACATACAGCGTGTGTATACATCCCGATAGTCCATGTGCTCGTAATCAGGGAGAAGCTTCATAAAACGTCCTGACTTCACACGTGGCGACACACCTACACAGGTGACCGCACCACAAGGGGAGAGGAACATGGTGGACTATTCACTTGAGGCAGGGGCAAAAGGTGTGGGTGTGCTTTTGTGCTGTGTGGCGTCACTTAGAAGGTTCTCAGGAAATAAAAATAAGCAGGAGCCTCATTACACCTAAGAGCTGGATGTCACAGGATTGGCATGACTAAGTTGGTTGCCATCACATGAAGGGTTAATTACTACAAACTCACCAACATCTGATAACAGATATAGCTACACTTGTAAAAGATATGAAGGATGACTACACATTTAGCCAATCTTCACACCAACTTTAACTTGGTAATTACTGTTGTTATTGCTGGCTCAAAAAGCACTGTAGCCTAATGGTTGTTTCAAAATTGCTGCTGTTCAGACTGCGCTCATCTACCTACATCATACCATTAGGAAATGAAACATCAAATGACTTAAGACCTACTCCTACATAATCTACCCACTGCTTTCAGTGTTAGGCCTACTTTCATTACTTAGCTAGTGAGCAGTGTGATTTGGCCTTTTAAGATGGCATGAATGATCAAAATCACACAACAACAAGTAATTTGTATAACATTTAGTGAATCATTCAGCTGTAGTGGTAGTCATACTGACTTACAAAAAATGCCAATGATGTTTGTTCTGTGGTACCTGTTATCAGTATAGTGCAAATGGTGTTGGCTTCCTGCCATGAATGTACTCACGTTTGACATAAACCTCCCGGCTGGACACACCCACCAGCTCCATCTTACGTAGGTCTTCCTTCATGCCAAACTCTGTACAAAGAAGGGGAGAGATGTCAACTACCAGTATCTTACATCGATGTACTATCACAAATGAGGAGCATTTTAATTATTGCTCATATGCTTATTTAAGAGATGGCAGTGCCAATCGGGTAAGGATATTTTGGTCACAAACAAAATGTTTTTACATGACACAATATCAGGTTAGTTTGAGAAACCTGATATCAAGGCACCTAAAAGATGTCACACTGGTCCATTTTAGACATATAATGCACTAGCAGCACAAAAAACACATTGTGGGTTAATTTGTTTAATTTGTATAAACCACTTGTTGTTAATGAATTTCATAGACAAATTTTTAAAATTTGACAGCCTAGATAGTGCTGTCAGTTCTGTCACAGATCACGTGCCAAAACGGCAGATAACTCAATTTAGATCTCATCTAGATCATTCTTTCCCTAAAGGTAGCTAGGTGTATGCTGTTGCAAATGGTAAAGTGGTCAAACTTTTATAAGCTTAAAAGTGACACATGACCAGCTACAACCAGCCCTTGTTATCAACAACTACAAAACCAGGTATTTGACACATGCCCTTGGGTGCAGCAGTAACCCTCCCCACGGTATGTAGCCTAATTTCACGGTATAGCCTATTTAAAATAAGAAATCTTTGTGAACAGAACACAAAATCTTGCATATCCGCGTTGCTTTATTTACCCTTTGTGCATCTTCTTCTCCAAATGGTTTCCGTGTTGATTATTTGCCTAAATTTCTTGCACACAAGAGCAAGATTTGGCAGCGCAGTGCCGGGTAAGAGAGAGAAGATTTCTACGAGAAGCTCTGGAGGAAGATCCAGTAAGGATTCAGGCTTATGTCGAACAGCGCATTTTGTTTCCTCATATCCAAGTCTGTTGACATTTGCGCTGCACGGCGCTGCTGTTGTGTCGTCAGTCTCCAGCATAGGCCTTGCAGCACCCTGGCTTTCCTGGCAGCCATTCCCTGCTTCGCTCTTCAGTTTACCGACGATTCGTTCCTCTTCTTCCTCGTCCATATCCAAATCAGAGTCACTGCCCTGATCCTGGTGACTTGGCCTCTGTCGTCTCCGACACCTCCGTGACTGCCCCACTCCGCAGAGCCTGGCACACACCGCCATCCGTAGTCACCAAACGGGCAACATTACATCACCACAACAGCTGTCAAGGCTGCAGTCTTCTGCTTCGGTTTCGGTAGCAGCGGTCTGTGCGTGCCTAGGCGTGTTTTCATGACGCAGGGACGCTATGTAAACGTCAATACAGTTTATGGTCAAGACCAAATGTGTGAGGGGGCAGAAATATTTTAGGTCCGAAAAAACACTTAGATCCACAAACATTTAAGGTCCCGTGCTGGTTTATTATTATTATTATTATTATTATTATTATTGTCTTTTTATTATCAATTGTTTTCACACATAAATCCACTTCAAGTTGATAAATGTTAACAGTAAACCATCGGTTGGCAGATTGGTTTTGACACACACCCACAGCACCTCAAATTCTGATGTTAAAGGCAAGGCAAGGCAAGTTTATTTACATTATGTCACAAAAGTGAGTACACCCCTAACATTTTTGTACTTTTTTATTATATCTTTCCATGGGAGAAGTAAAGATATAATACTTTTCTATGTAAAGTAGGCAGTGTTTATATAACATAGCTTATATAACAGTGCAAATTTGCTGTTCCCTCAAAATAACTCAACACAACCATTAATGTCTAAACCACTGGCAACAAAAGTGAGTACGCCCCTAAGTGAAAATGCCCAAATTGTGCCCAAAGTGTCAATATTTTGTGTGGCCACCATTATTTTCCAGCACTGCCTTAACTCTCTTGGGCATGGAGTTCACTAGACCGTCACAAGTTGTCACTGGAATCCTCTTTCACTCCTACATGATGACATCACGGAGCTGACCTTGAGCTTGAGACCTTAAGCTCCTCCACCTTCCATTTGAGGATGCCTCACAGATGCTGAATTGCTGAATTTCAGGTCTGGGTACATGCTAGGCCAGTCCATCACCTTCACCCTCACCCAAGGTGTGGTCATCTTGGAGGTGTGCTTGGGGTCGTTACCATGTTGAAATACCGCCCTGCAGCCCAGTTTCAAAGGGGGGGCATCATGCTCTGCTTCAGTATGTCACAGTACATATTGGCATTCATGCTTCCCTTAATGAAGTGTAGGTCCCCAGTGCCGGTAGCACTCATACAGCCCCAAACCATGACACTTCCTCCACCATGCTTGACTGTTAGCAGGACACAGTTGTCTTTGTAATCCTCACCTGGTTGCTGCCAAACACACCTGACACCATCTGAACCAAATAAGTTTATTTTGGTCTCAATAGACCACAGGACATGGATCCAGTAATCTATGCCCTTAGTCTATTTGTCTTCAGCAAACTGTTTGAGGGCTGTCTTGTGCATCATCTTCAGAATAGGCTTCCTTCTGAGACGACAGCCATGCAGACCAGTTTGATGCAGTGTGCAGCGTATGGTCTGCGCACTGACAGGCGGTCCCCCTACCCCTTCAACCTCTGCAGCAATGCTGGCAGCACTCCTACGCTTATTTTGAAGACACAGCCTCCGGATCTAATGCTGAGCACATGCACTCAACTTCTTTGGTCAACCATGGCGAGACTTGTTCTTAGTAGAGCCTGCCTTCTTGAAGCGCTGTATGGTCTTGGCCACTGTGCTGCAGCTCAGTTTCAGGGTGTTGGCAATCTTCTTATAACCTAGGCCATCTTCATGTAAAGCAACAATTTTCTTTTTTAAATCCTCAGAGATTTCTTTTCCATGAGGTGCCATGTTGAACTTCCAATGACCAGTATGAGAGAGTGTGAGAGTGATAACACCAAATTTAACACAACTTCTACCCATTTACACCTGAGACAATAGCTGCGTACGAGTAACAAACCAGTCTGTTTGCATTTGTTTGAGTTTGTCTACATAGCAAGAACTCCGCCTTGCAGCATGGGCGGGCTTCGGTCAAGTCGGACACAAGTCTTGTGTTTACACCACCTGATCTTCGTAGTAGATGACGCCTTTCTGCCAACTCTGACACAAAGTCTAACCATCATGCAACATTTTTAGCCCACAATGCATCGCTGACTACATGCGGCTACATGCGTTTGCAAACATTTACCCTCATCCGAACGAGCCTCTTGTAACACTAATGGATCACATGACAACAGGGAGGAAAAATGGCTAATTGGGCACAATTTGGACATTTTCACGTAGGGGTGTACTCACTTTTGTCGACAGTGGTTTAGACATTAATGGTTGTGTGCTGTGTTATTTTGAGGGAACAGCAAATTTGCACTATTATATAAGCTGTACACTGCCTACTTTATGTTGTAGAAAAGTATTATAAAAGTACAAAAATGTTAGGGGTGTACTCACTTTTGTGACATACTGTATATAACCCATTTCATACACAAACAGCAACCCAATGTGCTTTATAATAAAACATCATAAAACCATTAACAATTTGAGGCAATTAAAACAGACGAGAGTCTGGATTTATTTATGAATTAAAGCTCATAATTGGCAGTTAAACCAACTTACTGTATTGACACAGGGTTCACTGTCCTCACTATTGTCAAGCTACTGATTGAAAAATGAACCCATATTGGAACATTCCTTTACCCAAAAACCTGTCGGCCAGCCCTTATTAGGCTACTAGATTTACCCTTAGCCATTTACCCTAATGCCCTTTTAGTTTGCTCACGTTTACACATTGTCAACTTGACCTGGCCATGGCCTACTACGCACCGCCTGTAAATCTTATAACGGTAGGCTTTGTACTACAGGAGCGTACCAGTCTACTTTCATCCCTGCTTATAGGCCTATATTGGGTACTAGTTGCATTGTCTTGAAGTCATTCTGCAAACTTTAATATGCTGAATTGTTGTAGCAGGCATGCGTGAACTCCTACTTCGAGCACTCCGAGGAGCACACTCCTCACTGGCAAATTCGGAGTGAAAGTGGAGCTCTCGTTCGTTTATTCAGAGCTCCACACTTTCTAAGTGTTCAGAGCGCACATCTTTGCTGTGTATGGTCGGGATGTCGGACCAATGGCCCCCTTTTTTCTGACTAATGGGATCTGTACTCAGTGATCTATTGTCGGACTAATGGGATGTTGGACCAATGGGCTGACCACACTCTGATTTCTCCTGAACTTAGTGCATATGTTACCTGTATGGCTTGGACTGGACCCGAATCAATACGTTGTAGAAAGAGTGCTCTGGGCCCAGTGAAGCCGAATCACAACAGAGCTGTCATCATCCGTTTTCTTAACACTGTATGAGCTTCTTGTACAGTAACTGTATGATAACCCGAATTCTGCTGAAACTTTTCTTAAAATAAATAGACTATTGTGGTCATGTTATATATTGAGTCACTGATTGATGTACAAATGCTCTTTATATGTGTACAGTTGTGGTCAAAAGTTTACATACACTTGTAAAGAACATATTGTCATGGCCCTCTTGAGTTTCCAGTTATGTCAACAACTGTGATTTTTCTCTGATAGAGTAATTAGAACAGATACTTCCTTGTCACAAAAAACATTCCTGAAGTTTGGTTCTTTTATGACTTTATTATGGGTTAACAGAAAAAGTGACCAAATCTGCTGGGTCAAAAATATACATACAGCAACATGAATTAATATTTTTGGTGATTTAGAAAGTTGTGTCAATGAAATGAGCTTCATATCATGGTCTTTTAACTTCTTGTGAGTGAGTATGAGTGACTATAGCTAGTGACTTCTCTGAGGCCATTTAAATAGGGCTTATTGGATACAGACACCCACAAACACTACAATGGGAAAGTCAAAGGAGCTCAGCACAGATCTGAAAAAGAGAATCATTGACTTGAACAAGTCAGGAAAGTCACTTGGAGCCATTTCAAAGCAGCTGTAGGTCCCAAGAGCAACAGTGCAAACAATTGTTTGTAAGTATAAAATGCATGACACTGTTGTGTCACTGCCACGATCAGGAAGAAAATGCAAGCCATTACCTGCTGCTGAGAGAAAATTGGTCAGGAGGGTGAAGAGAACCAGGAACCACCAAAAAGCAGATCTGCAAAGAATAACAAGCTGCTGGGACACAGGTGTCAGTGTCCACAGTCAAGCGTGTTTTGCATCACCATGGTCTGAGAGGGTGCCGTGCAAGAAGGAAGCCCTGGCTCCAAAAGCAGCACCTTAAGGCTCGACTGAAGTTTGCTGCTGATCACATGGACAAAGATAAGACCTTCTGGAGAAAAAAATCTGTGGTCAGACGAAAGAAAAATCGAGCTGTTTGGCCACAATGCCCAGCAATATGTTTGGAGGAGAAAAGGTGAGGCCTTTAACCCCAAGAACACCATGCCTACCGTCAAGCAAAGTGGTGGTAGTATCATGCTGTGGGGCTGTTTTGCTGCCAATATAACTGGTGCTTTGCACAGAGTAAATGAGATAATGAAGAAGGAGGATTACCTTCAAATTCTTCATGATAACCTAAAATCATCAGCCCAAAGGTTGGGTCCTGGGCGCAGTTGGGTGCTCCAACAGGACAGTGACCCCAAACACACATCAAAAGTGGTAATGGAATGGCTAAATCAGTCTAAAATTAAGGTTTTAGAATGGCCTTTCCAAAGTCCTGACTTAAACCTCATTGAGAACATGTGGACAATGCTCAAGAAACAAGTACATGTCAGACACCCAACAAATTGAACTGAACTGCACCAATTCCATCAAAAGGAATGGTCAAAGATTCAACCAGAAGCTTGTGGATGGCTACCAAAAGTGTCTACTTGAAGTAAAAATGGACTAGGGACATGTAACCAAATATAAGCATTGCTGTATGTATATTTTTGACCCAGCAGATTTGGTCACTTTTTTGTTAACCCATAATAAAGTCATAAAAGAACCAAACTTCAGGAATGTTTTTTGTGACAAGGAAGTTACTGATTCTTGAGAATGTGGCTAAAACAGGTTTTAATTTTGGAAGAAAAAAGTCAGTTGAAATACAAAATAATTAATTATATAATCATAGACCAAAGTCTTGACTATTCGGGAATGTACTGGAACAACCTCCCCATTTTGTATTTTTTTCAGAAAACAGATGTTTTTCTGATTTGTACTTTGTTTTTGTCAACACCGTCAGACATAATTAAAAGCCATTAAAATTATAATCATTTTGTTGTATAAATATCTGGAGTTCTTAAACCATTATCTGTCATTCTTGCTTCACCTATATGCTGTTAAATGTTAAAAAAACACTTTTGTTAAGTTTTTATACTGTTTCATGTTTGCTCACTTTAAAATATTTAGAGACATACAACATTTACTTTAAGCCTACATTAAACACATGGTGTTTTTTGTGTAACAAATATGTTTTAGTATAAGTAATCATTATTACTTTTAAAAAAATAACAGCACTTCAGACATATATTGTAAGCATATTCATTTAAAACACCTTCTGACGGTGGTGACATTAGAACTGACGGTGATGACACTACTCTGACGGTGGTGACAGTGGCCTCATTTTCACCTATATTTCCAAAAAAAAAGCCTTCTCAGGTCAATGGCATCTTATTTAAACACGTTATTTAACTATTTTGTCATCACTGACATCATCTTTAACAGTCTTGTAGTGCCCTCTACACATACTGATAACGGTGGCATTTCAAGTAACATCACTTCTCACACAATTTTCTGTTAACATCACTTAATCACAACTTTCTGTTATGATAATAATAAAAAACAATACTGGTACTGTACAGTGGTACAGTATTTTACAAGTGATTCTTCCAACTCATTAATAACACAAAAGTAATCAGATGCCATGCAATCCTCAAAGCTGAGGAGACAAATGCAGAGGCCACGTTCCGCACATCACTTATGGCATACAACCATGGTGTAATGTGCACCAGCTTATATAAAATAACCGCATCTGAAAACAATGGTAAGCATTATTATGCCAATGGTGGCATAATAATTTCACTATGTTAAAAGAAGATGCTACTGTAACACCTGAACTTGAAATGTTTAGTTAAAGGGGTCCTTCCGCTAAAAAAACACTTTGAGTAGCTCTATTTACAATGTGGTGGGTCACAACAAGCAGTATATGCACGCAGCACTCCAAGACGTGAAATTCGACCCTCATGGTTTTACTGGTCATTGAAGGGTCAAGCTCACCAAAACGAGCGGATCAGAGCAGGCTAAACCTATCTACGTCACTAGGTTGTAAGCCCCGCCCAGAGCCATGTGTGGCACGCCCACATCGCAGAGGAAGAACAGTGGACAGAAGCTAGGTGAGCGAAAGACAGCGAATTTGCCCAATCAGAAGTGCCTTATTGACACGTCATGGATATTCACAAGGGACACTGGAAAAGCCAGTCGTTTAACCACTAGACCTGTTCTAGCTTACAGAAAACAGCGTCAAGCAAGAGATTTAGGACATCATTTTTCACTTGACTCAATTACTCACATGAGCTGTGCTTGCCGGCGACTCATTAGGGTAAATGCCTAAAAAAAGTAAACTGAACTGAACAGAAAATTAAAAGACAAACCATACCAAACCACACACACTACAGGGTAACCCCCTGAGAAAAAAAACTCCGGTAGTGATAGAATGAGAGCGAGGTGGGAGTGGCAGGTGATTGAGCGGAGAGTGTAGTGTGGTGGAAAGTTACCGACACAGAGTTAAACTATGACAGTAATAACCTGTTACAAATAATGTAATAAAAAAAAACTTTAAAATGAAATAACTGCAACCAATGATGTAATCATTTCTTAATCAAAGATTTATTGATTAAACACTACTTTAGAATCTATTGTTACTATTGTCTCTCTCACATAGCTGTTAAAAGACCTGGTCACACTCTGTTTTTCTCTTTACATAACTGTCACTCTTATCTAGCAGTCATAATTATTTATCTATTCATATACTGTCATATTTTTTACCTGGGGGTACCTGTACCTGTTACAGACATGCAAATTCTCTTGCAGAGCTCAGAACTGACCACTAGGCTTCTGCTCGGTCCGTGTAACGCTTTGGAGTGCTTAGACTTAAAAATCCATTATTAGGGCCCGAACACAGGAGCTGCAGGCTGTGGCCTGCACCGGAGAGGCGAAGCCCTATTGTTTCTGTAAGGAATATTTATTATTAGGGCCCAAGCACCGGAGATGCAGGCTGTGGCCTGCACCGGAGGCGCAAAGCCCTATTGTTTCTGTAAGGATTATTATTATTATTATTCACTGATTCTTGAGGTTAATGAAGCACTATAGGATGTAGTAGTATTTATTCTGATCAACAATTATTGTCGAGCCGCCACTGAAGTCCACAAAGACATTTTTGTCACCACCGTCAGACTGTATGTCACCACTGTCAGACACAAAACCTGACGGTGGTGACATCTGATGGTGGTGATAAAAACCCACTCTTTTCCATAATATGAATGAGTCATTCACATTAGCCATCTTGTTTTCCCTCTGTTGTTAGCTTCTCCATGTATCTTCTTAAAAAGTACATATTAATGCTATAATCTAAAGTAATATTTTTCATACAAAAGAGACGGTGTTGACACGTTATGGTTGTGACCGTGGCAGTAGCAAAAAATATTTACAAAATAGTAAAACTTATGGGAGCTTCAGAGATGGTGTTGCATGCAGTATAGCTGAAGGTTCAAAAAAAGGGTCCTTAGGAATGTAGTTGTCCTTATATCTGCCTGATTTTAATGCTTTTTGAAAATATCTGACGGTGGTGACGAATATGTGGGACACATTTTGAGCAACCACAAAATAATAATAAATGCTGTTCAAACTTCACTGTTTGCTGTTTTTCATATATATTTGAATATGTTCTTTCTTGTGATGTATACATTATTCAGTTCCATTATCATTTTTTAGTTTTTTAAGCAAGTTTAAATGATAAGCTCATTACTGAGGACAGCTGGTTTTATAGGTGGCGGGCAAAGAAAGAGTGATTAAATAAATTAAAATAGGTATAAACCTTTGAAACAAACTTACATATGTGCAGAAAAGCCCTTGATTATAACTTTAACTGTTTTTATTTGTGTTTAAGTTATTGGTTTCTAACAGAATGAGCACTTAAGTGGGTGGGACATGTTTTTGCCAAAGTTTCAAGAATCAGTGTTCCAACCACTCTATCAGAGAAAAATCACAGTTGTAGACATAGCTGGAAACTCAAGAGGGACATGATATTATGTTCTTTACAAGTGTATGTAAACTTTTGACCACGACTGTATGTGTATATATATGTGTGTGTGTGTGTGTGTATATATATATATATATATATATATATATATATATATATATATATATATATATATATATATATATATATATGTGTGTGTGTGTGTGTGTGTGTGTTTACTTGCTTACCTGATACCTGGCAGTCAAACGGCAAGAAGTTTTTTTTAATAAAGAATCATCACTGATCTGAACTTGTTACTGTGCGTTGTCCAGGGTCATTTACAGTCTGTTAGACAACATCAGGATTTTATCTACTGTAAAGCTGGATTGCTTAGTCAATTGGAGACGAGGCTCCTGGGTTGTGGGTGGGGGTGGGTGGTTTGGTTAGTGAGAGCTGAGAGAGCTTTTTGTCTATTTTTTGGCTATTTCTTTTTGGTCAATGTTTTTTCCATCTTTCTTTACATATAGTGTATGTTTTGTTCTTTTTTTATTGAGTGTAATATATAGCACGAAGGTACTTGCTTTGCATATGGTCAATTTACCTAACATGATAACTTTCAATATAAAAGGCCTATGTCACCAGTTAAATGCTGGAAAGTCCTTACGTTTTTGGAAGAAAAAAAAAAACCTGACATTGTGTTTTTTACAAGTAACTTATCTCTCAAATGAGGAACATAAAAAAAATAAAGAGAGATTGGATCGGACAGGTTTATTTTTCAGGTTTTACAAGTAATCAAAGGGGAACAGCAATAGCCTACTTATACACAAAAATCTACCTTTTATAATCAATTATTTTAATTCTTTAAGAAAGGGTTCCTTCCTGATTCAATAAAAACAGCTGTAATATCACTGATACATAAAACTGGCAAAGCCAGTGCAGAGTATTCCTCTTATCGATCAATTTCTTTCCTTTAGTTGACTTTAAAATAATATTAAAACTGATTGCGTGCAGACTGGAGAATCTGTTACCCATTTTAATTAATCCCGATCAGTCTGGTTTTGTTAAGGCATGATATGCCTCATGTAACGTCAGGAGATTGCTAGACGTTTTTTGACTATACTGCTCTGTCTGAACGCCAGCATTGTTAATTTTGCTGGATGCTGAAAAGGCATCTGACAGTAGTCATACTTATTTACTTTTCTGGAGAAATTGACAAATGATTTATTGGGTGGATTAAGAGTTTGTACAGGAATCCCCAAGCTCAAGTATGTGTAAACGGCTCTCTGTTTGAAAAAGCTGCCGCTCCCTGCTTGGTGCGGACAGTAGGTTGTAACGGTCTATGTTGTTCTTCTGATTTGAGTGACCTGCTGGGGGACTACTTATTAAACATACCTATCTATCAGGTAAAAGGGTCCTTGGCCATTTAGTGATTTAAAAATAAGCAGTTGAACTTTAAAATTAATTCTATCGCCGGTAGCCAGTGTAGGGACTTTAAAACTGGTGTAATATGATCGGTTGTTTGGGCTTAAGTCAGCAACCTTGCTGCTGTATTCTGGATGAGTTTAAGAGATCTGATCGTAGTAGTCTACCCTGCTAGTAATAAAAGCATGACGTTTTTCAAGGTCACCTGGCGATACAAACATTTTAAGTTTGGCATATTTTTTAAATAATACAAAGATTTTGTGATTGCCCTCATGTGACTAGTAAATTTAAGTCACTGTCAATAATGACTCCCAGATTTGTAACTGTATTGGTTATTTTAAGTTAATTTATTAAGTTATTTTAAAACCTTGCTTGGCCAATAGGGTGGCAGCCTCGAGTCTTTGCTCGAAAATTATCACTTCAGTATTATCAGTGTTAAGTTGGAAATTATAGGACATCCAGGTGTTAATTTGATTAAGACACCGGAAAAGAGATTCCAGGGGGGCATAATAATTAGGTAAATTTGTGTGTCGACCGCAAAGCTGTGGTAGCAGACTGAGTGCTTTATTATATTTGGCCAAGTGGTAGCATATAAAGATTGAACAGCAGCGGCCCAAGTATTGATCGCTGGGGGACACCACACACTGCATGAAAAGTGGGATTTTCGTCTCTTAAACGCCTGGAAGCCACCCTAATTTTCGGCCGTTAAGGACAATTTACGGCCTGTGAACATCGTGTTCGCTTATGCGACAAATTGTTGAAAACAGAACATGATGAACGTGGAGAGCTCGTGGGAGGGTATTACTGGCCCTAATTAGCATATGAATAGCAGAGACACGGTCAGAATTTCCTCACTCAGTGGCCAAGTATTTTGTCACATACTACAATTCCACTGCTGGAAACACATTTAAATGTTAGGAATAGGATGTTATTTATTTTGCCAAAGACCCTAGTCATGTAATGTACGAAAGCACTGTATGTAATTCTTGGGATAAGGTGGGTATTGTGTTTGAATAAGCCGAGCCAACGTCAATATTTAGAATGCGCTTCCTAGACAGCAAAAGCACACTGGGCCAGATCTGGTCCACACCTACCATGCGATCAGGGCCAGAACTGGCAACGAACCTGGTTCGGCATCCAAACGCACAGCAGGCTAAAAGTGGTCAGGATCAGACAGATCTGCAGCAGACGTGGAACAGCACTGGTCCAGCTCCACGTTACAGATCCGTATGCCAGGCCAATACCAGCTTTAATTTTGCCTTATCCTTGGCATTAATATGAGGTCATATTTTACATAATCCTTTGATTATTATGCCACCTTTAGGCTGACATTTAACAGCCAGAAGCAAAGGAATCTTGGAAGGTAGCTTGGATCTACAATACCTGCACATTTCAAAGTTTCTCGCTGGTCTGCCAATTACAAAAATATTCCCGATATGATAACAGCCTAATAATGCTCAATTAAACTTAAAGATAACCAGACATATTTTTAGACCAAATACTCACTATAGGAGTAAAATATAAGAAGAAATTAAGGCTTGGCATGTGGCTATTACTTGATAATTGAATAATTAATTGCAAACTCCATTGATCTACATGTTTCGCCACAAATCATATTCTACATGCATACACGTAGGAATTAAAGAGAACTTTATTGAAACAAAGAAAAAATAAAACAAAACAAAAATAAATCAAATGGCTATGTATTCATCGCTGGCTGGCTGACATCACCTAGCTGTGCCACGATTTGATGCCAGGGTAAATCAACATGTGGCTTTGCGCTGGATGTATGCATCTTTTGCGGTGCAACATCGTCCATTCTTGCTCACAGCATCTGTAATTATAAAAATGTATTTTCACAAATCAATACACTTAAATTTCTCTCCCTTTAAAATTAGGGTAACAGTATTTGGAGGTAGCTTATAGCTAACAAAAAACATGCAACAAGTATTGTAGGCTAAAAGTGAAATGCTGCAAATGTCAAAAATCCTTATCAACACTGCGATCCATATGCAGTAAAGGTAATACCATTATCAACATGCACTGTAGCCTAAAACATTTTTATGAAATAAACACACATTTGCAAATAGGCTTTCGCAAAACATGTTTATGCTAATTGACTGTACTAGGAACATTACAGTAAATTTCCTATAAGGAACTTAACTATTTTTTTATTACAACGTAAATTATTAATTTCTCATTTCTTTGAACTTTGCATTGGTCTGACAAAGTCTTTGAACTTCACAGGAGTTTTGGTAGTTCTTCCTGAAGACCTCTTTGCCATAGGTACTGGTGTGGAAGGTGACTGGACAGGCACTTCTTCTGTGGATGAGCCATCTGGACCATTTTGTGCTGATGCAGGCCACACCAACTGGTTGGGTATCACCCTCTGATGGTATTGGTCCTTCCAAACTGAGTAGCTCTGGGGTAACCTGCAGGTGTCGCCGATTTCAATGGGTGACTGTCCCTTCAGTTCTCAGTTCTTACCATGTATGACCTTGGCTCTGGTGTGTTGGAGACAATCACTCCAAGAGTTGCCCATCTCATTTTCCCATCCAACTTAAGCATGGTGTAAGGCTGGCAGGTCACGCGCAGAATGCCTTCTGTTGTAGAAGAACCTGTAGGCCTGCTTTGTTTGTCTGTCCTTTGATTTCAGCTGCCTAAGACTGACATGGCGGAGCTGCACATGTGTCATAAGAGTTGGTCATCGTCATCGTCCTGATCTGACGACCAACTGCAAACTGGGCAGGGCTCTGTCCAGTAAACTGTATTGGGGTGGCTCTGTAATTCAAGCAAGTGTGGGTCTGGTTGTCGTAGAATCCGCTTGGCAGTTTGTACTGCTCTTTCTGCAGCACTGTTTGCTTGCGGGTAATGTGGGCTTGATGTTGTATGCCGGAAGTCATAAGTGTTCTTAAACTCAAACTGTGTTGCGTTATCAGTGACAATCTCAAGGGGAATACCCCAGTGTACAAACATGCTCTTGGGGCAACTTATCACTTGCTTGCTAGTTATAGTAGACAGGTGGGCTGTCTCTATATCACGAGAGTAATAGTCAACTGCAACTAAGTATTGCTTCCCGTCTAACTCAAACAGATCGGCAGCTATCTGGTCAATTTGTTAATGGAGTGGTCATTAACTGCTCTCTGTTTTGAGTGGGTTTGTTCGTGATGCAAAACTCACAGGTTGTTACACACCTGGTAATGTCTGTTCCAATTCCTGGCCACCACACTGACATATTAGCTCTCTCCTGGCTCTTAGTCAAGCCAAGCTAAAGTCTCCTTTTCTGAGCAGAATACCACTGGATGTACTCTGTCTCCCTGATCTTGGAGGAGGGTGGCTCCTAAACCAAAACTGCTAGCATCGGCGCTCACCACTGTCTGCTTGCTCGGGTCGTAGTAGGCCAACACAAGCGCTGTGACCAGCATCTTCTTCACCTACCCTTGGGCTTCACCCCACACCCACTGGACATCGCTCCTCAAAAGGGAAGTCACTGTATGTAGAACCATTGCCAGGTAAGGCAAGAACTTGGCCATGTAATTCACCCTCTCCAACATTTGGCGAAGTTCACTAATGTTTTGGGGGCTTGGCATCTTGACTTTGCTGCTATCAGGCTTTATTCCATCAGCTCCTATGACATGTCCAAAGTATTGTAACTCCTGCTATGCAAAGTGGCACTTCTCTTTATTGAGCTTCAGTCCTGATGCCTTGATTGTTTGCATTACATCTTTCAAGCTGCAATCATGTTCTACTTTAGTCTTGCCATACACCAAGATGTCGTCCATCACCACGACTGTGCCTTTGTGGTCACGTAACAGTGTGCTCATTTTTTGCTGAAATATTTCAGCAGTGTAGGTCATTCCCAATAGCAGTCTTTTAAAGCAGATTCTCCCTACCGGTGTGATGAACGTAGTCAGCTTCTGACAACTTGGGTCTATGGGAATCTGCCAGAACCTGCTTCATCAAGGGTTGAAAAGACAGCTGCCCCTGACAACTTTGGTGCCAGTGTAGGCAAGATGAACCTCTCTCTCCTGACTGCTTCATTTAGTCTCTTTAGGTCCACACAGATTCTAACTTTGCCATTTTTCTAACTACTGGCAACGTCGATGTGCACCAGTCTGTGGCCTCTCTTACTTTTTCAATAATCCCCAGGGATTGCATGGGGAGCTAACTCCTGCTCTACCTTTGGAAGCAGTGGGAAAGGGACACACTGAGGAGATGTGATGCTGTAGGGCTGAGCGTCCTCTCTGAACATTATTTTGA
The DNA here is from genome assembly GCA_030347295.1 of Setipinna tenuifilis. NCBI lineage: Eukaryota > Metazoa > Chordata > Actinopteri > Clupeiformes > Engraulidae > Setipinna > Setipinna tenuifilis. The sequence continues at coordinate 31,641,686 of CM059268.1, read as the reverse complement.
CTGGTTTGCAATTTAAGAGTCCAATGTCCACAAAGACACTATCACATTCCAGCTCATCCACTCTTAATACCAGTCCCATCTTACATGCAACTGCACGGCTGAGAAGATTGTTTGTACATGAGCCATGCACAACAAAAACCTAAAAGGTGTATTTTTGCCCCTTTCTTTCAGTGGTAGCCAGGAACTTCGTACATCTGCTACTGTCTGACATAGGGCTGGTCGCATGCAATGGCGGTTCTACAGTGTTTTACTCCCACCTCCCACCTTGGTTTTGCATACTGTGACGGCCGGCTCCACAGTCGCACATTTGACCAGGTGGTAGAGCAAACTACACACACGCTGCACACACTCCCTTTCCTGCACCGCCAGCAGTAATATTTCAGTTTAGTCATTATTTGGTATGCACATTCTTTTTTTTTTTTTTACTTTATTGCCTCCATCAAACCTCCAAGGCAATACAAATAGACGTACAACCAACACAAAAATACACAACCCAATCCTCCTCTAAGAGGCCACTAACAAAAATACATTGCGTTGTTGTGACTAATGCTGTTTTGTTTGTGACCTTGCCAAACTGTAAAGCACTTTGAGCTGCATCTTGTATGTATGAACTGTGCTATACATGTAAAGGTTATTATTATTATTATTATTATTATTAACTATAACACAAAAGAAACCCCCCAAAAACAAAACAAAACAGAAAAACAAAAATGTCACCTGTCATTAATTGCTATTAAACCAATCTTGTTCATGAAGGATCATATGCATAATACAAAAATCACATACATCACTACATTCAAGGCATTAGCACAATTTCAGTCCCAAAATAGCTGGGGCCCATCTTCTTATGAATATTGGTACTTTAAATTGTAATATAGTGGTCATATTTTCCATTGTATGTACCTGTTCTACCTTTTGTATCCATTGAGCTCTTGTAGGTGTACATGGTTGCATCCAATTAACAGTAATCATTATGACCGCCGCTAGCGAAGCTAGCGAAAGCAGTCATTATAGTGTTGCCGAGACTTTTTCCCTTTTTAAATTTTTTTTTTTCACCGATTTTTCGTCAACGATTGCCAGGACACCGGAAGTCTGGGGGACACGAATCTTTGTGGGCATGTAGCCCTAGACGTTTTTGAGCGAATAGAAGCTTTTGGCCCCCAAGGGCCACCCCCCCCGCTGTGTCAGTGTCCATCAAACGGGGAGACGCTGAAACGTTTTTGCTGAATAACTCAATGCACGTTTCACCAAACAACATGAATTTTTTGTGATATGTCGGTGTTACAGGGGCGTATCAACCCAGCCCATAAACATTAACTTGAAGCATAGCACCACCTAGTGATAAGGGTAATGCAAAAATTGGGATTTTGTATTGCCAATATGTTGGACCGAGAAGGTGAGAACTGCACAAAATATACCATGCACAATCAGCACAAAGACTTCTAAAAGCACAGCACATGCCATCAAATTTGGCCCATAGGGGGCACTGTAATTGTACAAAATGTCATTTTGCCTATTATCTAGAGAACGGTAAGGTTTAGAAGCAGTTCTTTTTTGTCGTGAAATCTATTGACCTTCCCGCATTGAAAACACTGGTCGATGCTCACTTCCAACAAAAAGAATTTCCGTGAAATTTTAACATCGCGAAAACGAAACCAAACAAACTCGTCATAGGCTGTTCATGTGAATCTCACCAAATTTGGTACATGCCATCTACACACATTGGTGATGAAAAGTTATCAAAGGATTTATCTTGAGATAAACCGTTTAAAAGTTATTTGTCAATGAAAATTTAAAACATAGCTTAAAATTCTTCAAAAGTCTATATTTTGGCTTCTAATTGCTATAATGTGGTGAAAATTGACATACCAACTCTAAACAGCTTTCTTATCATGCTCATCAAATTTTTTGACATTTTGCCAAAGGGAACAATGTTTTTTGTCGCGGCTAGGTGTCCAAAAACAGATTTTTTTTTAAAAACTCGCCAACAATGTTTCCCAAGACGACAATTTTCTGTTAGTATGCTGGTGTTACAGAGGTGTATCGACCCAGCCCATAAACATTAACTTGAAGCATAGCAACACCTAGTGATAAGGGTAAATGCAAAAATTGGGATTTTGTATTGCCAATATCTTGGACCGAGAAGGTGGGAACTGCACAAAATATACCATGCACAATCAGCACAAAGACTTCTAAAAGCACAGCACATGTCATCAAATTTGGCCCATAGGGGGCGCTGTAATTGTACAACATGTCATTTTGCCTATTATCTAGAGAACGGTAAGGTTTAGAAGCAGTTCTTTTTTGTCGTGAAATCTATTGACCTTCCCGCATTGAAAACACTGGTCGACGCTCACTTCCAACAAAAAGAATTTCCGTGAAATTTTAACATCGCGAAAACGAAACCCAACAAACTCGTCATAGGCTGTTCATGTGAATCTCACCAAATTTGGTACATGCCATCTACACACATTGGTGATGAAAAGTTATCAAAGGATTTATCTTGAGATAAACCGTTTAAAAGTTATTTGTCAATGAAAATTTAAAACATAGCTTAAAATTCTTCAAAAGTCTGTATTTTGGCTTCTAATTGCTATAATGTGGTGAAAATTGACATACCAACTCTAAACAGCTTTCTTATCATGCTCATCAATTTTTTTGACATTTTGCCAAAGGGAACAATGTTTTTTGTCGCGGCTAGGTGTCCAAAAACAGTTTTTTTTTAAAAAAACTCGTCAACAATGTTTCCCAAGACGACAATTTTGTGTTAGTATGCTGGTGTTACAGAGGTGTATCGACCCAGCCCATCAACATTAACTTGAAGCATAGCACCACCTAGTGATAAGGGTAAAGGCAAAAATTGGGATTTTGTATTGCCAATATCTTGGACCGAGAAGGTGGGAACTGCACAAAATATACCATGCACAATCAGCACAAAGACTTCTAAAAGCACAGCACATGTCATCAAATTTGGCCCATAGGGGGCGCTGTAATTGTACAAAATGTCATTTTGCCTATTATCTAGAGAACGGTAAGGTTTAGAAGCAGTTCTTTTTTGTCGTGAAATCTATTGACCTTCCCGCATTGAAAACACTGATCGACGCTCACTTCCAACAAAAAGAATTTCCATGACATTTTAACATCGCGAAAACAAAACCAAACAAACTCGTCATAGGCTGTTCATGTGAATCTCACCAAATTTGGTACATGCCATCTACACACATTGGTGATGAAAAGTTATCAAAGGATTTATCTTGAGATTAACCGTTTCAATGTTATATGTCAATGAATATTTCAAACATAGCTTAAAATCCAGCAAAATACCATATCTTGGCTTGTAATTGCTCAAATTTGGCCAATGTTGATATGTCAACTCTACACAGACTTCTTTTCATGTGCACCAAATTTCGTGACATTTCGTCACAGGGGGCAGTGGCGGTTCTATAGTGTTTTCCGCCCCGGGTGAGACCACCTCTCAGCACCCCCTGTGCAAAATTCTGATTTTGCTTTGCCAATATCTTGGACCAAGAAGGTGGGAACTACACAAAATATACACAAACACACAGAATTTCATTCATTCAAAACCCACATCCATGCCCACTTCCAGCAAATCATTTACACACAAACTCTCACCTCACAACACTGACCTACCACAAACTCATCATACCTGCAGTTCCCACACTTCAATACACTGCGGCGGTCATACCATGTACCGCTATGCGGTACATCTAGTTTTCTTAGCCGTCATTAACAGAATATGTAACATATAGCATTGGTCCTTGGAAAGCAAATTTTCTGGTATCTCCTCTAGTATGAAGAATGAAGGGTCTATAGGTAGATCAACTCTGAAGACATTGCCCAGCTCTACTTTAATGTTTTTCCAATATGATTGTATCACTGGGCAGTCCCAAAATATGTGTCTGACGTATCTTCCAAAAGACTCTTATATATATTTGACACTTGATGCTTTACAGATACCTTCTTTTGAGAAATCTGTATAAAATACCTTTCAACCTTCATTGGATCTCTTTTAAGACTGTCCCAATCGGTGTGTCTAGTGAGGTAACTTCGTATCTGCAGGAATCTAAAGAAGTCATTGGTATGTAAATTAAATTCTTTTTGTATTTGTGAAAATGATCTTAGTGTGTTGTTTTCAAACAATTGGTCAATGCTGATCAAACCACTGTCTGCCCATTTCCTAAATGCCATGTCTGTCAATGATGGGAGAAAGTCAAAATTTCCCTGAATAGGCATTACCTTTGATAAAGCTACAGATCCTTTTATTAGCTTTTGTGTAGCATTCCAAATATTTAGTGTATGTTTAACCCATATATTTTCTATTTTTATCTTCCTCTGAGCCCTTTGACCAAGAAAGGGAAGCACAGGCAATGTTATTCCTGTCATAGAATTCTGTTCAATGGATAGCCATCCAGTTTCTTCAGCTTTGGTCATCCATATCACGACTGCTCTGAGTTGAGCGGCCCAGTAATACATTTTAAAGTTAGGTAATCCCAGCCCACCCTTTTTTTTGCTTGCCATCAATATTAAAAATACTTCTATTTTGCCAAATAAATTTTGAAATGCGTTTTTCAAGGCATTTAATTGTTGATTGTGGAACATGAACTGGCAAAGATTGAAATAAAAAGAGGAGTCTGGGTAAAATATTCATCCTTACTGACTCTATTCTGCCAAACATGGATAAAGGTAGCACATCCCATCTGCTTACATCTTGGTTAATCTCCTTAATTAATTTGTCATAATTACAATGGAAAAGTTGTGATGGTTTCGGTGTCAGGATGACACCTAGGGCTCTATTTTCACGATCATAAGCGCATTGTCTAAAGTCTGTCGCGCAAGTTGCTTTGGGGGCATTCCCGACACAATTTGGTATTTTCACGGCGGAAAAAGCGAACATTGCGCCAGGCGCATCGTTCAAAAGGGTTGGGTTAAGTTACTTCATTAGTCATGGGTGTGTTTTGGGCGTAACATACAATTAACCAATGAGAATTTATACTCTCATTCCCTTTAAGAACCAGCGGGCGCATTGTCTATAGCCTGTTGCTATTATGATGGCGGATTTACCCGGACAGGAGGAGCCTTTCGGTGGAAGAGACCGATCTGCTCGTGCATCATAGTTCGAATTAGGTGGGAGCCAATGGGAGCTGAGCTCCCATACCCTCAGACTCCAATGAAAGAAGCAAATTGCATCTACTCGCGGAGCGTTTCTTCGCATCCAGCACAGGCGCGCGTGGTTATTTCAAATATGATCTAGGCAACTTTCTGTTCACATTTTGAGGTAGGCTAATGAAAGCTCAGTCATGATGATTATAGCCTAACTGTCCAAACAGGAATGCATCAGTATATTGCCTTCTCACGTTGATGATAACGCCATATGCGCACCAGTTCATGCCAAAAACTAACCTGTGATTTTAACGTAACCTATTAATAGCGCCAACAAAACCGATTTCAGAACAGGATGGGTCCATTCCCAAAGCACACAAGATGGGCCGACTCGTGTCAATCTCGGGTTCGGGCCAGTTTGATGAGACATAATTTTGAAACTTAGGCTGTCGCTTATCTAATATTCTTCTTGCATTCATTCTCTGATGATGATGCTGTATCACGGGCAGAATCTCGGATACGACACAGAGCCTTGGTTGGAGCAGTGACACATGGTAGAGCTGGTCTGGGGATATTTACAACACCACAGTACGAGAAGGCCAAGGGGAAGGAGAGACGCCGACTGGTGCAGGAGGAGGTGCGGGCAGAGGTGGAGGAGCGGAGGACCAGCATAGCTGTCAGCCTGAGGCAGCAGGGCGCCTGGACAAGGTGGGAGCAGGCCATGGACCGAAAAGTTACATGGACAGAGCTCTGGCGGGCAGAGCCGCAGCGGATAAAGTTCCTTGTCCAGGCAGTGTATGACATTCTGCCCAGTCCTTCAAATCTCTCTATCTGGGGCAAGATAGAGTCTCCCAATTGCCCGCAGTGCCCAGGCAGGGGCACATTGCAACACATCCTGAGCTGCTGTCCAGTAGCGCTTGGGCAGGGGCGGTATACCTGGCGCCACAACCAGGTCCTGAAACCCATCGCGGAAGCCATCAGTATGGGAATCAGCAGCAGCAGACGGTCCTCCTCCACTGCCAAGTCGATTGCCTTTGTAAAGGCTGGTGAGCGGTTGAGAAAAACGACTGGATCCAGGAACCTAGCAGGGCTACTGGCGCCCGCGAAAGACTGGCAGTTGTCTGTAGACCTGGAGAGACAGCTCAGGTTTCCCCAGCACATTGTCCCAACCACTCTGAGGCCAGACATCCTCCTGGTGTCAGAGGAGACAAAGAACATCTTGCTGATGGAGCTGACGGTACCATGGGAGGACCGATTGGATGAGGCCCATGAGAGGAAAAAGACCAAGTATGAAGAGCTGGTCATTGACTGCCGTAAGCAAGGCTGGAAGGCGCAGTGTATGCCTATCGAGGTGGGCTGCAGAGGGTTTGCAGGCCAGTCACTCTATAACACCCTGAGTGCGCTGGGCATCAACGGCTTGGAGAGGAGAAGAGCCATCAGGAACACCACGGAGGAGGCAGAGAAAGCCTCAAGATGGCTCTGGATGAGGAGAGGAGATCCATGGGGGATAGCAAATGCCACCTGAACACAAGCCAGGTCTGATCAACCGCGGCTGGGTCGCCTGGGCGAGGGTGTCTGATGTTGAAAGACCCGAAACACCCAAGGACCCCAGGTTACATCACTGATGATGTGTTCAGGAGCATCCTAGAGATGTATTTCATCAATCAATTCAACTATGCATTCAGTCTCCGTTCCTCTATATAACAGTAGATTAGATGGATTCTGCAGAATAATCGGTTGAAGTATTGTAACGACTAGTAGCCTTCTTTTACTGCTAGACTAGCTTGTTTTGTGCCATCTTGTGTTAGCATTTGCTGCCTTATGTTAGCATTTGCAAATCGTGTTTCACCTAAGAAAACAGCAATTACAAAAATAGCAAAACACAAGAAATATGCCTTTTAATACTGAAAACTGACGCTGAAATTAAGATTATTCACTGCAGGACTTATTTAACACCCCTGTAGGCTACACCTGGATGGCTCCTGTTGGCAAACTTACGTAGGCCTACGTCACTGAACCCAAACAAAAAAATGCACCTCGCAAGACAAATCTCTTGCATAGTCTTCTCAAGGTGTTTTGAAATATTTATTAATTCCATAGAAAATATAATCAAATGTATCCACATTAGCCCTTTGATTTCCTAGCATCCTGCATAGAAACCATAGACAGTAAAAAAAAAAAAACAAGTTAGAACATATAACTTTCTTTCACGTTAGGATCATAAGGAGAAATTTAAAGTGACAGGCGCCTAATTAGACCTTAGCCTACAAACATCAAATACAACATAATTGCATTATTTTTAAGTGATATCCTAAATAACAGTTTTTTTTTTTTTAACATATGTAAAGCATGGATTTTCTTTCTGCTGTCCTTTCACTAAGAAGGATAACATTAAGCTATCTAACAACCTGTTAAAATGCACCAGAATGCAGGAAATTACCTTTAATTTAGACTTTGACTGCCCACCAAAACACGGTTACTATCAGCACAGAAATGCACTTCAATGCATCGTTGAAACTAAATGTAAGTTCCGCAAATGATACACTTTCAAAAGGAAATTAATAAAACAACATATGTGCAACACCGTGCTCACTGGTGTGTGTGTGTGTGTGTGTGTGTGTGTGTGTATGTGTATGCATGCACGCACATGCTCCTGTATGTAAAAGCTGTGCAGTGCGCAAATGTGTCCAAGAGAGCGTGTTTTGCTTTTTTTTTTTTTTAAGATAGAGACCCCCATACGTTCAAATTTATAATTCGAACCCTGGTCTGGGCACAAAATGTTTGTTGAACTTGGCCATCACTGTCTCTACTCGTTGTCTAAACGTAAATGTACTAAAGACAGGTTCTGCATCTCGACTCATTGCATAAATGACAGAATTAACTTGCATGTTGTCCTCCTTTTTATCCAACTTTGTAGCAACTTGGAACCGTGAGAAATGCTGCTTCCACATGCACGAGCAAATCGGTCACAAATATTCTAAGACGACCAGATATGGCACTCCCTATTAAGGCCCATTGTAACGGCTTTTTGGCCGCAGTTCCATCAGAATTCCACTGGGGGCGTCGGCAGAGACCAAAATGAATGGGGGCCCTAAGCTCTTTGCTAGCACGCTAGCGGCAGTACTAGCTAATTGTTTACTGCCTGGTTATCAATGTCCTAGCGTGTTCGTGTTAATCAGTCTACTGCAGAACTCCAAAATGAATGGAGCTAGATGCTAAAAATCACCATTTTCACCCAAGTCTCTTCAAGTGCGCTCAGATTTGAATGTAGTTTCTTTGAGCAAAAATGGGGTTTCAATAAAAAATCCACTAGACGAGTGCATATGTCCCTTTGATTTCTTACAGGTCGGCCTCTTGTCTACAACGCGCTAGCATTATGCTAATGACAGAGCTATGTATGACGTCATCAACACTTTAAGTAGCTTTTTAAAGAGAATGTATGACTGTAAAAATCTACAACTCAGTCGGGAGCATTTTATAGACATTCTCTTTGAAAAACAATATTCACATTAGGGCAGGTAAAGGGGTATTGCTCCATAGGACTCATTCATTCTGGTCTCCAAAATGTGACAGCCCCCGCGTGGATGACGATGGAACTGCAAACAAAATCATGTGTTGTGAAACCGGAAACGTGCCATATCTGGTCGTCTTAGAATATTTGTGAAAACGGTCTCCTCCACCGAAAATCTCCTCCCGTCCGGGTAAATCCGACACCGTAATAGCAACAGGCCATGGGCAATGCGCCCGCTGGCTCTTAAAGCGGAATGGAGTACAAATTCTCATTGGTTAATTGTATGTTACGCCCAAAACACACCCATGACTAATGAAGTAATTTAAGACCAACCCTTTTGAACAATGCGCCTTGGGCAATGTTTGCTTTTCCCGCCGTCAAAATACCAAATTGTGTCGGGAACGCCCCCAAAGCAACTTGCGCTTCAGACAGACAATGCGCATAAGTTCGTGAAAATAGAGCCCAATGTCTCAATCAACTTCTCTCAGTATTAGACATAACACATAACAGTTAACAGTTAACAATAACCGTGTAAGAAAGGAACTGAAGGAAAGGTCATTTTAAAAACCCGGACATTTCCTCATTTTCTAAAAAAAAAAAACAGGACACCCCGGACAGGACGTGAAATACGGACATGTCCGGGGAAAACCGGACCGTTGGTCACCTATAATAATTCACTTCTGCCCCTTTTGTTCACCTTGTTGTTTTACTTGGAGCTTTAAATGACCTTTCTTTAATAAATGAATGTAAAATAGAGTTGGGCGGAATCCATTACAAATTTTACACAAGTTGCATTAGGAAGTGCTGTTTATGGTAGAATGAAACCTCCGCAGACTGAAAGAGGAGAGAGACCAATTTCAACAGACCTAAAAAAAAAAACCTCTAAGCTATTGGGAAGTGTTTGATATTCTGGGATGACTCTGTGGTGAATTTAGGCTATAGGTAGGGTATACAGAACAAGATTGGGAGAGAGGCTAAAATAGGTGAAGGAAGTGTCCTGGAGGCGGTTGGTGGCAAATGGACTGTGAATGGTCAGGAGTCTGAAAGGGAAAGTGATGTTTCAGAAAGTATATAGAGGGACACAACATTAAGAGGTGATAGGAAGGGTGTTGAATTAATTATTCACAATAACTAAACTCAATAAAGCACTAAGAAACATAGGTAAATCTTCTTTGGGGGAATGGGATTTGTTATTCTATGTTGCATAACTGGGAAAGGAAATGTTTTTGTGTCTTTGCAATAAGGTGTGGACAAAGGGGATTAATTCCAAAATATAGCCTAGGGTGCAGAGAGGATATAACTCTATATATGACTCTAAAATAACTTTTAAGAGAATGGGTTTGCGTATGTGATCCCCAACTTAAAAGTAAACGTAAGTAAAAGAAACAGTTGGTCGCTGTGTGGCCAGCCCTGATATGGGTGGAAAGTAATAGGACAGGGAAGGCATGTATTTGCCTCAGACTCTGCCAAAACTTTTCAGTCAGAATGAAGATAGAACATTTTATTTGAAACAATAGTTGCAAACAATCTGCTAAAGTCGGGAACTCTTATGGATACCAGCTTATATAGGTGTAGAAAAATTGTTAGCAGATAAATGTGCTAAGCAAGCAGCTGGGAATCCCAGCACATATTGATGTCAATACAGTAAAGCAGAAATTAAAGGTATGGTTAAAATAGTCTAAAGTCTAAATGGAAAACATTATGGGACAATGTAGACTGGAAGACAGTATTATAATATCCAGAACAAAGTGGCAAAGACCAAAAATATGAACAAAAGCTATTAGGATAGTGTATTTTTAAGAATGAGGCATGGACACACACGATTAAGTAATACTTTACTAATAATGAAGCATACTGATGGCAACTGTGAACTCTTGGATGACAGACAAAGATTATTTCAATTGCAAGGAGAACAGATAGCCTAAGGACATTCTACAAACAAGCACAGGTGAAATCAGCTTTACACATTTCGTTTCCTGAAGAATACACGACTAATTTAAAGAACATTGCGTTTTTGTTTGTTTGTTCTGTTCTTTTTTGTTTGTTTTGAAAAAATAGACTCAAGTAGCCTACTACACTTCAGTCCAGCTGGTGGCGGTAATGCACCATTAAAGTTAGTTCCCAACCACTGTAAAACCGAAAGAAGAAGAATAAGAACGGTGTTCAAGGTAGAGGGAAAGAATAAAGTGGAGCATGTCTGTAGGAATAGAAGTTAGACTTCATTGCTATTTATTGAGAGGGCTGAGGAGTTATTCCATTTTACACAATACAATACATTTATTTGGTTGAAATTGCCAGAGGTTTCTTCAGAACCCCCCCCCTACCTTAAAAAAAAAAAAAAACAGAACAATAAAAATCCTTCATCGGAGTTAATGGGAAGGACAAAAATAAGCCCTTTCTCCAATTGTAGGCTATTCCGCTGACTTAGACCCAAATGGTTACTTTGCCTATTTAGATGAGCGTGGGCCTGCTGACTTATTTCACAGTAAATAAACTAAACTAAACGAAAATAAAGTTATCTTAAATATGAGCGACAAAGTTACGCTATAGTGTGGGCTCTGACTTTAGGACAGTGCATGAAGCCATTATTATTAACAATTTATAGGCTATCATGTAATAAGTCAGGCTCCCTGCATGACTAAAGGCTGTTTTGTATTCTTCCCCTTCCTGCCGATAACATGCGTAATGTCTAGTGTTTAGTAATTATTCATTAGAAGAATACCTCACATTCAGATATTAGGTTTAAAAACTTTGAACCAGGTGGGTTTTAACATCAAAGTACAGTTGTTTCAACGAGGTGGCTACCTCCATCGTGTCCCCCGTCGCTGGTTGGCTGCGAACTCTCCGTTCCTGCTAGCTAGCTAGCAAACTAGCCTTTAAAGGCATTTAAACCGAAAGTCAGACGCGTTTCTTGTTTACATCCGCTAATTTCATGATTGACTATTATTTCGTCGTATCTCCATACATATTTGGCTTTTATTTTCTAAAAACAATATCTCAACCCCTAGCAACCGCCGATTTTTAAACCGCAGGCCGTATTCCATGCAAAAACATCGGGTCTGTTTCTCTCGGAGGTAGTCCTATCTTTCTTAGCCAGAATTGGCAGCCATCTTGAATTTTAATGTTAATTTTCTGGTAATTTTTGGGTCCCATTGCATTTTTTATAAAGGATGTTTTGAGTTCCACTGGTATTTGGCACGTATTGTTTATAACACGGGATAAACAGTAAAGTGAGTATTAAATTTACAGATCAGTCTCATAGGCTTGATCGTTTCTTTATTTGATTCTTTTTCCGGGTAACGTTAGTTAGCTGAAATTATTAGCAACTGGGTGGCTAGCTGGCTAGCTTGGTCGCTTAACTTGGGTGTAGTTAGCTAGCCAGGTAGCTTGTATTCTCATTCTAGGCCCTGTGCCCAGTAAAGTATTGTTGAAGCATTTGCCAGGAAAGTAATTGACAGTGATGAAAATATTAATGGTCAGCGTTTCCGTTGTGCTTCTTCGACATCATCAATTGCTAACTGATGCTGTAACAAATTACTGATGTGATCAAGCAACCGTTAACGTTAGGTAGCAGGTTCCATTGTCATGAAAGGCAACTAGCCAGTTAGCTAGCAAGCCTAGTTAAAGGCTAGGGATAGCTAGCTTGGGTGTTTACCATTTTTTTTTTTAAAAAACAGCAAGCTAACTTTCGCTAGCTCTCACGCTACTACTGACCCTTCGTTACATTATTTGACATTGTGCCGTCATATCCAATACCAGCGAGCCCTCTGACATTGCAGCAACAACTACCACATAATTTTGTGAGACATTTGTGTTGCACATCCATGATTGATTGATAAACAAAAGCTTGCCAAACTATGCATCAAGCTAACTGGCTAGTTTATCATAACCACACTTGACATTTAGCATCAAACCCCTGTCCATAATCGTCATCTTTGATGAGACATACTTCACTCTGTCTTTTCAACAAAACCATACTCGTGAAAAGTTAGCCACAGATGTATGTCTGAAATGCGTGTTTTATGATTTCTGGTAAGAAACTGAATTTCACTATTACGGCAGATCAATTTCACTGGGGTTTCTTGGTGACCAGGAGGTGGCAGACTAGCCATATAATTTCGAGTTGCTTAATAAGTGATTTTGTTGTCGATTTCGATGTTGGAAGTTGACTGTTTTAGGAGTGTTTCTACAATATTAAAGGTGTAAAGTGAGAGATTTATAATAATTTAGGATGGTTGAATTGGGGTTCGTAAAGTTTATCAACATTACATGTTGTTCTTTTCAGGTACGTTCCCTGGCAGAAGACCGGCAAAGAAAGAACGACGTATACCTGTTCACCTTAGAAAGACCCATTCACGGCAGCCTTCTTTTTTTCAAAGCAGACCACATGGTGAGTCAAGAACACATAGGCTAAATGCACCTTCAGCAGGTGACCAGCTGGAATGAAGTAGATGGGAGAATCCAAGAACATGGTGCTGAATGGCAGGAGACATGGCAGCAGGTTCTCCAGCCATCAGCACTCCAGCAAAGCCAGGATGCAACCCCACCTGCGTCAAACAAAGGGAGCCCCCAGCAGCAAAAGATCTAGTAGACGTGAGTGTCTGGAGGATATTGTGGATAAAAATAAACTATGAAAAACATCTAAATAAAACACCCATCCATTACTGCTGTTATGTGATGTGTACACTAACTGGTATCAGGTTAGTTTTTAAAGTCAATGAAATACATAAGTGTCACACTATTGTGAACACATACAGTTTATTCATATCTTAATACATACCCTTAGTTGTGAGTTGATTAACACTTAGAACTGGTTATAGTATGTTGCCATTTTGTGATGGCAGGCTATGGAAACGCTTCGGTAGACGCAGAGCGTCGGCATGTCCCAGCCTCTGGAATGACGGCCAAGGAGCTGTGTGAATATGATGACGTGAGCACCAGCTTGATCCTGGACCCTTACCTGGGCTTTCAGACGCACAAGATGAACACCAGGTTTGTATGTCTGCTTCTCACTAGGGGTCACTAAAACCACTCCTACTGCACATCTTTCTCAGATCTTGCAAGATTCACCAGTTGCTGCTGTTTTGTGAGGTGTACACATATATTGTGCATTTTACAGTTTGAATAATTAATTATGCCATACTTTACCTACCATTCATTTCTACATGACTGAAATGAAATAAAAATAGCCATACATGTTTGTTTGTGTGCTACATTTCATTGTCTAAGTCATAAATTTGACTGCCAACTGTTTTGCGTACAGGTTTCGGCCCATTAAGGCATCCAGACAAGCGGAACTGAAGGATGTGATTGAGAGTTACAAAAAGCACGATGACATTGAGAAAGCCTTCCAGGCGTTGACATCAGGAGATGGGACAAAACCTTATTTTCCAAATAAGAATAAGACCCAGGAAAAGCTCTTCAAAGAACATGTAAAGTGTTTGCCTGATATTTGATGTTTGCTAGTTTGTATGTACAGCAGGGATATGTTTGTTGTCTATACTATACCTGGAATTGTGAATTGACCAATGAGGACTGCCCTTGTTCTTTTTTTTTTCATGTAGGTACATGTTTATCTACGTATGTTTGCCACAGACAGCGGGTTTGAAATTCTGCCGTGTAACCGGTACTCTTCAGAGCAAAATGGAGCCAAAATTGTAGCAACGAAGGAATGGTAATGCACCTACGGATATTAGTTGGTTACCTCTCTACCAAAGTGTGAAGGAATAGCAAAAAAAAAGAGAAATGATATTGGCTGTGTCATTATATGCATTATATTAAACTACAATGTAATAACACTTACTTGTTACTGAAAACGCTTACTGATGATTGGTCTGATTTAAAAGCTGCAAATCTGTATTACATGTAAAAAGCTTCCCACATTTGGTGCGCTTGTTCTTAGCCTAGTTGTACTAGCGGTTTGTGCGGTACAGATAAATTATGTTTTTGTCAATGCAGGAAGAGGAACGATAAGATCGAGTACCTAGTGGGCTGCATTGCTGAGTTGACGGCTGCTGAAGAGAGGTTGCTGCTTCGTCATGGAGAAAATGACTTTAGCGTCATGTACTCCACACGAAAGAACTGTGCACAGCTCTGGCTGGGACCAGCAGCATTCATTAACCATGGTGTGTGTGTGTGTTCCTCATCACTCATCATATACACTACATAGAGACACACACACACACACACACACACCCCACGATGCTGCCTTGCTTCATAAAAATGGAAGGTATCATCAGGCAACTGCTTAATAAGCTTACAGACAGTCATATTCTGGTTAAAAAAACGCGCTGAATAATTTTGAGTACCAATGATTGCCTTTTTCTTCTTTTTGGCATTGCCATGAAATGAAATACAAAATCAAAATAGGGTAGGCGTTCAGTCTGCATTCTGTACGCCTTTTAAACATGTAACACCTCTGATTAAAGAAAGCACACAGAATTAGGTAGAATTATATAATGGTTATAAAATAGAGTTACATAATTATTACAGAACACAGATTCAAGGAGTGGATTTTCTAATGTGAAAGTTAATGATTCTTTCATCATTTCCTTTTCAGATTGTAGGCCAAACTGCAAGGTGAGTGTTATTTGAATATTTGTGAGTATGTAATCTGTAAAATACATCTAACAGGATAAGGGAATCAGTTCTAGAAAGAATAGATTTATGATATTAGGTTTTGAATAAATTATGCCTGAAATGAGACGGATATAAACAAGACTGCATTTTCCATTGAATGGGTGTGTAAAAACACCCTATTATGTAATAACGTGATGAATTTACATTATGTAACAATACTCTAGTTTTAATATGCTGCATGAATGCGGTATGAATGTAATTTCCTTCGATTTTTATTTCCCTGTTGTGGTTATTAGGAAATACCAGGGTTATACTCATTTGGAAAGAAAGTAGGGCAGTGTGGTGTATTATGTAATAACTCACCAATATGATGTCTTCAGGACACAAGAAGGTGTATGTAAACAGTTGTAAGCACTTCCCAAATACTGAAGCAGACCTCAAGTGCTTAATATAAATTTTTTAGGTATGGTGAAGTATATTAATGTGTCAGTTATCCAAAAAAACATAGCATTGTCATTGTATACCTTTACATAGCCTGAAAACACGTTGTGGTTGGTCAGCTTGCCTACTGTATTCTGATGGGTCATGAAAACAGTAGTATCCTGCAGCAAGACTAAAACATAGGGGCTAGATAGGTAGGACTGGCAAAACAGGCACTATAGGCAAAAAACACTATAGGCAAACTCTTATGTGTTGTTTCTGGCCAAAATAGCTTACTAAACTCTGCTCAATTTCTTTGATTAAAGATGACGTCTTGTCTATCAGTGCGTTCACATGGACGAGTCGAAACCGATTGGAACTGGTTTGGGATCATACCGGCTTCATGTGAACGGGGATATGATTGGTTTGATATTGGTTTTCCGAAACCACTTGGGACGGCAGGCTTGGGCTGGTTCCAAACCACTTGGTGCTGCCATGTGTACGGGGATCGGATTGGTTTCGGGTATTGCGCATGTATCAACGAAATAAAAAACGCAGTTTGTTCCTTCATACAGACTTCCTAACACAGCAGAATGCACAACACGTACGCGAATGCGTCAAACTCCTGGAACACCATCTTTGTATGCCGCCAGAAAGTTTGTTTATTGTCTTTATTTAGTAGGAACAGTGCAGAGCCCATAGAAGATGTACCAGAGTATTACGTTTTTGTTTAGACCACCTTATTGTTTAAGTGGGTAATAATATCAGGTGAAAGGAGGAGGCTATGTAAATACATTTGCACTGACTGACTTGTAAGATTTTCTTTAGCCACTGTTTTGCGATGTGGAATAACCGGAATGAGAGGTGAAAAGTTCAGTCTCCTCTACGTGTCGTCTGTATATGTGTGCAGTGCTGTAGTTTGCTGTTCCGCATCTTACCTACGTAGCAGCTTTGTTGTGGGCAAATGTTTACTCGTGTTATGTCCATTATTGTAGTTATGTGTCGTTAGTCGCGTTATGTCCAACATTGTAGCAGCTAGCGTTGTAAATCTTATCAGCCTGGGTCGTCATGGCTGGGTCGGCACGGTTTGACCGATACCTTTGGCATTTTTTGCCCAAACAACACGAAACTTGGCACTGCACACACTGGTAACATTATGGTGACGCCCTCCAAATTTGAGATCAAGCAGATGAGTGGTTCAAGAGTTATGCGTGGAACAGACGTTCCTTGCATTAAATGATAATAATAGAAAGATAGTTGACTACAGCGCCCCCCACCTAGCGTAGCGGAAAGGACCAGGTCTCTGACCGAATCCGCTTAGACGAACTGCATGTGAACAAGGATTTGGGGACAGACCACCCGTTGGGAAGCAACACCCAAACCAATCCCAAACCAAACCAATCCCACCATGTGAACGCAGTTTATATCTTATCTAGTCATTTATTTCTAAAACAGTAAATGGAGTGGGGCCAAATACATTAGACACATTTAAAGAGCACAGTCCTCTCAGGCCCTTCAGGTCCAGTGAGAGTTTGTGTCAGCAATGCCTGGTGCCAGGTTGGCAAAGCAACCTTAAGTCACTAAACCTTACATCTCTGAAATGGACTCCATGTCACTCTTAAAAGGGCCTGTGTCCACAAAATGTTTTTTTTTTGTGCTAGTTACACCAATCAACTCATATGTTGGAGCATATTTTAAGCGTTTCTATTGTGGTAAGTTTACCAAAATGATGTATTGTGTTGTTGAATCGGTTGAGTTAATACAAAATGTTAGCAAATATTTACTGTTCCACAGATCTAAACATGGCATTGAGGGAAAAAAACAACACTAATTGGACTAATTGGCACAACAGTGGCAGTCCACTTAACCTTCACAGTTGTTTTCACGGTAGTCTTTATGCCACAAGACAAGTCAAACATGACAAGCGTTTTCTTCTGCTGCTGTTTGACAATGTACATCCCATCCCTCCTCGAGAAGCGACAGTGACAATCTGAGGTCTTTTACAAAACTCTATTTTTGACTCAACACTTAGAGCAGAACAGAAAAAAAGCCTGTTCCTTTCTCTGAAATCTCTCAATCTTTGCAAAGCTACTTAAATTGCTATACTACACATATACTTTGTAAATGGGATGGGTCTGTTGTACACATTAATGTGGGGAGGGTGAAGCTGGATAATATGGACAAAATTATGTACTCACCCGTGTATTTCTGTGACAGTTTGTATCAACAGGACGTGCCACTGCCTGTGTGAAGGTTCTAAGGGATATCGAACCAGGGGAAGAGATCTCCTGTTACTACGGAGATGGATTCTTTGGGGAAAGCAATGAATTCTGTGAATGCTACACTTGTGAACGGTATTTGGTTTCTCTCTTTAGCGGCAGTTTTTGTCAGTAGTTTCTGCTCCCTTGAAATTGGTCAGAAAAAGGCAACACAAAATGTTACTATATTACCGTCTCAGTATAAATGTCTTCCTGAGGATCAACTGCATGTTCTGCATGACAGGCGTGGCACAGGAGCATTCAAGACAAAACCTGGGCTTCCGGTGGAGGCTCCCGTTATCAACAGCAAGTATGGCCTGAGGGAGACGGATAAGCGACTCAATAGGCTGAAGAAGCTGGAGGAGGGCAACAGGAACTCGGATGGCCAATCAGCACACTCCAGTGTGGACACAGATTCTCAGGAAACGCCTAACTCACACCCATGTAAGAATCTGGTGTGTGTGTGTGTGTGCGCGCGCACATGCGTGTGCATGTGCATGTGTGTGTGTGCATACATTTCTGGTAACATGTTTTGGTAAGAGTGTCTCCTTGGTGTGTTTACAAAATATGAAGTAGAAGCTCTCCCGAGCCAATTTCAAACACAGCTTGGCCTTGTCTGTGTACTTTTTTTTTTTTTGACTTTGTCTTTTCCCTTTCTCACTTCTAGCTTTAAGGAAGAGGACATCCCAGCCTAGTGTTAAAAAGTCAACAAGGCAAACCATGTTTAGCACTCCAACACCTACCTCATCCTCCAAACTATGTTCCCCAGACAGCTCCAGTTTACCAAAGAGACTAATATCAAAGCCCGCCAAGACGCCTTTGCTGAAATTAAGGACACATTCTCGAGAGCCAGTGGCAAAGTCCAGCAGCCGAGCCGCTGCTGTCAGCACATGCCACAGGGATGCTCCCAAGAGGGACACGACACGTCAGGGCTCCGCACAGGCACTGGCCATCAAAGGCAGCTTAGCCCGCAAAGCAGCAAAGGAAAACAATCAGAGCTCGCCAAAAGGCACTCGAGCTCCCAAGGACCACTTGCCCTTGTCATACAGGACTCGAAGGTCAACCAGGACCTCTGTCGGCTCTGAGGGCAACGCTGGCAGTGTTGGAGGCTTTTATGGACACAGTTCCTCCCCCAGCCAGGGCCCGCCCAAGGGTGATGTGGTACCTAAAACCGAGGGGGCAGAGGACGGTCAGACGGACACGCCTGGCCCCCAGCAGGCCAACATGCCCAGCCTGGAGGCGCATTGCCCGCGCAAGGGCACCTGCCCACGTCGCAAGAGGACGCCAAAGCTGGAGGACAGCGGGGGGCCATACGGCGAGGCCTTCCTTTCACAGGACGGCGTGACGGACCTACGGCACGCCGATGTGGCCGACTGCGGGAAAGTTTTGCTGGGTCTCCCGGGCCGGAACCAGAACCAGAGCTCAAACCAGCAGCAGCGGAACTGCGCAGGCAGCAAAGGCGGGAAACTCCTGCGGCGTGGCAAGGGGAAGAAGAAGCGGCGCATCACGCGATACGACGCTCAGCTCATCCTTGAGAACAGCACGGGCATACCCAAGCTGACGCTGCGCAGGCGGAGAGACAGCACCAGTAGCAAGGCTGAGCCAGGGGAGGTGGAGGCACTAGGAGCCTGCAGTGGAGGAGGAGAAAGAGGTGGAGGTGGAGGCTCCTCTTCATCTAAAATCAGCATTAAGTTCAGCCAGGACAATGAGAAGGAGTGTGGTGGCGGTAGCGAGGGAGGAGGAGGGTCAGGAGGGTACGCCGCCTCTAAACTCAACAACGGCTACAGCCACACAGGGCACAACAGCGCCACCAAGCTGAAGATCCAGTTGAAGCGTGACAAGGCCGGAAGGGGCCTACTGCCACGAGCGTACTCAGACGACGTCACGTTCACGGGTATCGTCAAACGGGAAGCTGGCGAAGTGCTGGAGCACCAGCCCGGCGGCCACAGCACAGCGGGCATGGACGAGGACTCGCTGTCGTCGGACGAGGAAGATGAGGAAGAGGAGGACTACTTTGACAATGAAGAGTTTGAGGATGACTTCATCCCTCTCCCACCAGCGAAACGCCTACGGCTCATCGTGGGCAAAGACTCCATAGACATTGACATTTCCTCCAGAAGGAGAGAGGATCAATCTCTCAGACTCAATGCATAAGCTGATGTTAGTTGTGTTTGCAGGAAGAGGCTGGAGTACAAGACTATTGTTTCAATCATTTATTTGTTCATTTGAATCATGTAATGGAAGTGGGCTTGTAAAAACAAAACGAAACAAAAAAAAGAAAAGAAAATTTGAAATTGTAATTGACACAAATGAATAGTAGTGATGGCACTTCTCTATTGGTTCTTTACCATGAATTATAAATATTGTAGAAAGTGTACAGGTATGTATTCATGTCTGATAATGTGCAGATAATTTTTGTTAGCGTTCATTAAGCTTTACCATGTGCAATTTTTATCAAATGCCCTGAGTTATTTTACCATGGGGTTCAAAAACAAGGTTGAGGAATCCTCATATACCGACAGACTTTTTAACACATGCATGAATTCACCCCAAAACTAAATACTGATTCAAGGGTTTTGTGGCTGTCTACATGTACATATATTAGTATACCATTGACATGGCAAAGGAAGCTATAGGGAAAAATTACAACACATGCATATAGTGTATGAAACATCTTGGAGAAAACCAGTCTTGTTTAACATGTCTTTGATGATGACCTGTGATAAGCCAACATGCTTAATACCAGATTTTCCTGAAACTGGTTGTGGCAGGCAGACCATAGTGTTAAAGGTGCTAATTTTCATGTAATCGTATGGAGGTGTCTGTGCTGTGTTAAAACACAACAACCTTTATGGCCCATGTCCTGAAACGTATCGATTTTGCAAGAGCAATGGCCTCAGCAACATGTTCTCATTTTTTCCTTCGTTACTTCATTTGTTAATTATTTAGTGTAAATCAGTGTGTTGCATCATACATTTTTGGCCTGATCTCACATATACATATGCAAGTCCATGTTTGCAACCAGCAAACCAGCATCTTGGATTATCATGAAGCTAAATTAAAGCAAGTCATTACAGAAAAAAAGGTCCTTAAAAACTTGATTTATCCTGTTCAGGAGTCAACCACCAGTTTGCATTTGGATGCTATTGTCTTGACTGTAGTGTGCATGCTGTGCACTGCCAAAAAAATTATGGGATTACTAAATAAAACACATCTTGTCCCCCTTTCCCCCCCAATCACCAGCAGGAAACTGCAGCTTTTGCTGGTCACGTTCTTCCCCCTTGGGGTGTGTTGGTTTTACACTGTATGCTGTCCGCAGTCTACTGTCTGTGCATTTAGTTTAGCAGTTGGCATTTTTTTTAATCATGTCTTGTAAGTATTTGATTATTTTGTAGCACATCTTTGCAGGATTACGGGATCATGTATTCATACAATTGTGGGTATATTCTTCACTATGTACATCTTGAGAACTCTTTTTATTTAACTGTTTGAATACTTGAAGACATAAAATTCATTTTCAAGAATGTCAGTCATTTTGTGTCACTGTTTTTTGTGGTGGCCGAACTGAAGCAATTTTTTATTTTGTTTTACCATACTTTGCCAGCAGTTTCTAAATGTGTGTATGTGGTTAAAGTGTGCATACTTATCAGTGCTTATGCATCCATTTGCAATGTCAGAAGAAGAGGGTATCTCATTGATGAGAGGGATAGTCTAAACTATTTCTACCTCATTCACTGTTGCCAAAAACTTGTAGTCATGAGATTTTCTTGTCTCCTTAGATAAGATATGTAATCACTGCATATTGTCCACATGTGTCATGTAATTATAGGAGGAAAAGGGACAGCAGTAATACTTTGCCACCCTATTTAAAGGAAAAAAAAACAGCAGGTACAACTGTACTGTTTCTGCAGAGCCAATGTGCCTGGAGGACCCTTGGGCATCAAAACTTGCTACTTAACCCCACTACATTAGCGCAGACAGGAAATAATGTAGGTGTCATCGGTGATGTGTCACTTCAGCAACAATCATGTGCTCATTGGTCATACTCTCGCCTAAACCAGAAGAGCATGTTGTTCATGTACCTTTTGTTCCTTCTGTGATTTGGCAGTCGGTTTTGTCGCCTGAGCAATACCTTATCTTACCAAGCTAGTTGTTGACCTATTTTTTGTTTACCTCAACGGGAAATGGTGATGAAACCGCTGGTGACCATGACTCATTGTGAGTCTCATGACCACTTGCCCACCGATATGAGATTAAGGACACTCAATCCTATAATATCGCCATGGTTTTGTGCTTTTAAAGGATAGGTTTACTGTACCCTATAATACATGTTTTCTTGTTTGGCGGGTTTATAATACAAAAGTTTTACAAAGGCACGATACACAGCCTCTCCTTGTGAAAAGGCAAGCGTTGTCCACATAATATTCTGAATATTAAACTCAGTGGGTGCTACTTTCATATAAGTAGGCTTTTTCAGTCGTCTCATTAAGCGTGTGCCTTACTTAAACTTAAGGCCACAAATTAACACTTTTGTATTTGTTGCGATGCCACCGCTGACATCAATGGACAAAAGCCACACAAGTCTGGAGTATTGTGATTGGTTTAATTGCTGGAGGGATGTGCCTACGTCTTCCAATAGAGGAAGAGTATGGGCGTGGTTGTACGACGTAGCTGTAAACACCTCCATTTCAACAATAATGTAAAAGCCCCTGAAACATATGTTACAGTAAACCTGCTTGATTCATTCAGTGTAGCTGTGCAAACCTGTCTGCGAGCTTTCCGCTTAATCACTGCTACGGTGTATCATCATTTATTCAGACTTTAAACAGCGATTCCAGCCTATCCTCGTGTACCCTCCGCGGTTTAGCCTGCATCGAAGTGCTCATTTTCATTCAGACCATTTGTAACATTACCTAGGCAAACGTTTATATTCACGAGAAAAAAATGAAGACTAAGTTCATTAATGGGGTTTCGTCCTCTCCTTCGATGTCATTGGGCTTATTGGTCACTGAAAGTTCACTCGAAGTTCAGCCAGATACTGAGAATGACTGCAAAGATGTCATTCGACAGGACGAGCCTGACCAGCAGACAAAGCATAAGGCATATCTGTGGTGTAAGGAATTTCTCCACGGGGCATGGAAATCTCTGGCTGAAGATGACTTTAAAATCACAATTATCAGGTAAGATTATCATGGACACTCAAGTTCAATACGTTCAAAACTGTTTCGGGTATGAAAAAAAAACAGTTATTGTAATGGGATGTTTGCTTAGCCTACAGGCAAATGTCTTCAAACCAAGGCCTATTCTATTTTAGCTGTTAAAACCTTTGTACTCGGAAATAGTAATTGTAGCCTTTAGGTTGAAAAGGGTGAAATTATTTCTTGAAAATATTGTCACGTTACAATGACAATGCAGTCTATTTCTCGGCAAGACTCCAGGGACTTGAATTAAGAAGCGATTTATGTTGTCTAAAGGCTTTATACAGCCTCTTCGTGTCAGTATTTGAAATGTCACCCAATCCTGAACTATACAGGAGGTTTTTCAACTGCTTTTGATACACTTAGATACTTATTAGTATACTACTGAAAATCTAGTAAAATCCTAACTCTGAAAAGAAGATATTTTCAAAATGGCATACAAAGGAGCTGTAACTCTGTTTCAGTTTCAGAATCTGTTAAATAATGGCATTAATGCCTATTATTATTATTATTATTATTATTGTTGTTGTTGTTGTTGTTGTTGTTGTTGTTATTATTATTATCAACAATATAAATAACGTGAATTATTATTTTACATCCAAATTAGCTTGCTGTCACTTATAAACATGTCATTACAAGCATCAAAATCTACTTGATTGTAATGATTTAAAGTGCCGTGTAGATCTTTTCATTTTTCATTTCCACTTCACACATGTGAGTGTATATTGTGCTGACCATATCTGTCTCACCATTTTAGTTAATAAGATAATGTACATGTTTGAATTCAAAACTTAACAAGGGAATAACACAGCTGGTGGGGTTTATAGGGGTAACTCTGCATTCCGTGAGTTGCCATTAAATGTTTCCATCAGAGAGGCACTGGCCTTTAAAGTACAAATACAAAGATTCACAAAAATGTCAAAAAGAAAGCTTTAAAATGAAAAAAAAGACATTTGGATTAGAGCTATGTAGATTTTGTAATTGTTATAGAATATTTGTGAGGAAATCCACAAGCAGTTGAAGAACAGAAAATCCAACACATGAACAAACTAAATTTCTAAAAATGTGGGTGCCTAGGATCAGAGTACACTAGATTTAAGTATGTTATTCA
This sequence comes from Setipinna tenuifilis, assembly GCA_030347295.1. Lineage (NCBI taxonomy): Eukaryota > Metazoa > Chordata > Actinopteri > Clupeiformes > Engraulidae > Setipinna > Setipinna tenuifilis. The sequence continues at coordinate 31,617,488 of CM059268.1, read as the reverse complement.
GTTAAAAAACCTTTTGTGTCAAGTTGTAATTTCAAGTTGTAATTTCTATCATACATTGGCTCAGCCTAGCAGTTGTAGATCTTTTGCAGACAATGTTTTTTGTATAGACAATGTTTTTAGAAACCACCTCTGCACGTGATGTGACAATCTGTTAAGACAACGTATGCAATGGCGAGGTGCCTCTTCAGAGACCTTTGTCCTCTTGCCTCTGCTAAGTATTTTACTGATGGGGTTGTGTGTCCATGCACAGGGGCGGCCTCAGCAACATGCTCTTCCTCTGCGCTCTGCCAGAGAGCATCCCCAGCATCGCTGACGAACCCAGGAACGTGCTGCTGCGTCTGTACGGAGCCATTCTACAGGTTTGTTCTCCTGATGACCACATACATACATTTCCTTGTCAGAGCATTATTATGCAATGCCACAGAGTCCTTGAAAACAACTAAACTCTAAGTCAAATGGGTTAAGATTTGAGGGAGGGCAGAAATGTTGTCTTTCACTGCTCATGTGTTCCCAGTTCCACTCTCCACTGTGCAGACGGGCTGGCGGTAACCTACTGATTTCATCAGTCAAATCCCACCGAGGTGTCAGCCTTGAATGCAAGACTTTGCAGGTTAAAAAAGGGGTTCATATTTATTTAACCGATGTTGTGGGTAATAAAAAAGTACATTCATGTGTCCATCTTGTGGGATGTCAGGATATCAGGTAATAAGCCAATGAGTTGTGTCACATTTTACAGTTGTGTCTCAGTTTCTCCATATTATAAGTAACATTCTAAAGCCCAGAGGTGTCCAAAGTGGGTTAATCATTAGTCCATGACCTCTAGCATCTCAGGGGGCAATGCTTAAAAATGTGTGTATCCTCAATAGGTTAACACTCTAACCATAAACAAAAGGTTAACTTCTGAGTTCCGCTCAGTTTATCCACATGGATGTTGAATGTTTTGAATAGATAACATACTTTGCATTCCCTTACAAATGACTCAGTGTAGGTTAGAATTGATATGTTTCCTAAGAGATATGTCAGCTTTTTCAAGAACACTTTGTTTTGGTCTAAATAGCCCAGCAGGCTAACACACTGTGTTTTTGTAGGCACCAGAAGGAGAATGCAATGTGTGTGTGTGTGTGTGCGTGTGTGTTTGTAGGAAAGTGAGTGAGAGAGAAAGAGGGGGGCTTTGGTTTTGACGGAGCCAAAGTCTTGTTGGGTGATGTTCCACCATGGCTGTACATGCGTGTGTTCTTTGCCGTAGGCTTACCGAAAGGAGCGTGCCTTGAGCACTCTTGTTTCCAGGTGATCCCACCATACCAAACACGGTACAGTATGAGATCCCTGAAAGCTGCAGCAATGTGTTCAAATTCCAGGCAACTAATCATGAAAAAGCCTAAAACCATTGAGAGTTAGTGTGTTACTCTCAGTGTGCCAAGCTGTCCAACCTGAAAAGTGGCATCACTACTGACTCCGTCTTCCCAATTCACCAGCTGTGAAATCAGCAACTGTATTTGAATAAGTTCTTACACACCAGATCATCAACTTGATTGTTAAGTTTATTTAAATAAATTCTGGGTTCTAAAGTTAAAGTCATTTAAGTTTATATTTAAGTTTATATACTTAAGTTTGAGTCATCTAAGCTATTCTAAAGTTAAAGTAGATTTTTTGGCTGCCTTCAAAAAGTTAACTATTTGTGGGGCCAGTTGCTGTGTGACATGGTATGCTGTATGCTCCAATCCAGATCTAAGTACATAGACATCACCCAACAGCCATGACGACCAAAAATAAGATTGCAGAAAACTTTGTTTTTTTTTTATTTAGTTTCGCTTTTAAATGTAAACCTGTGTTAACATAAGGCCATGTCAGAGTAACACGAAATAAGACGTTGAATATTTACCTGTCTGTTCCTAGTAGTGCTTTCTCCTATGTGAGAACAGACGCGAGTTCCTTTCTCACCTTGGTTACCAAGCCTGACATTTCTACTGCAAAACATTGTTTGTTATAGACTGGTAGATAATGGGTTGTAATGAACTGTGCCCATGATTACAAACAGTCTTCAAATATATCAGATGCAACATGGGTTTCTTAATGGCCCTCATAAAGTCTCCTCAATAAAAATCTGCACACCGACAGTGGAATTGTAAATGTCTAATTTTATGTCTAATGGCAATTAATGTTTTTTTTTTTAATAAGATGTTGTGTTGGTGACATTAGACAAAGCCAGTATGAGTAAAAAGGCAAAAGACATAACTGTGACCGCCTCCCTCTCCTTTAACAAACAAAAAACAATGTGGTCTTCCATTTATTCCATTTCATTTCATTTTACATTGTCTGTTTACATTGTCTTGTCAGTATATTCAAATTAGGAATTCGTTTCCTTTCACAAACTGTGGAGTTGGCTGGGTAACTATGACAAGAATCGTCATGTACTCATGGTTAGTGTTTTTTTTTCTTTCGTTGCTAGATGTCCTGTAATAAAGGGGAGCCAGGACAGTCAAACAAAGAAAATCACTTTCAAGTAAGTAACTAATAGAAATGTAAGGATATGGCCATACTTTCTGCAAACGACATGGGTTAACTCACTCTCAGGCTCCTGAATGGTCCATGTGTAATGTGATTTTAAGGCTAAATCCACATTAGTTTTGTTTCGAAATTGAAAAGTAACAAAGTTGTCACGTTTCTGGCTGTTTCTGGGCTCTGGAACCATGATGGATTAGTAATGCAGCCTGTGACAGAGCCATTAAAAATTGGCAGCATTTGAAAGTAAAAATATGTGAATGCTGAGGAAAGTTATTCTGGTTCTGAAACAGTAGAAACAGACTAATGTGGATGTAGCCAAGCTTCATACCCTCACCCTATACTGTTAGGATCAGAGAGACTTTTTTTCCTGATGACATTCCACATGTGGCCAGAGTGTTGTGCCCAACATGGCTGAGCCTCTCTCTCAAGGCTGCCCTGTTACTAGGAATCCCAGCCGTCCTCAGCCACCTGTGTCCTGTTTGGCTAATGCCCGCTCGCTCTGCTGTTTGTTGGCCCGTATGTTCAAGAGAGGCATGCAGGTGACATGAGGATCATGAGGGATCACGTCAGGTTAAATACACTTCATGCCCTACAGCTCCGTACACTAGTGCAATTAACCGAGTAATGCTGTTTCCATTTTAATATACATAATATGGTCATTCCACTGTGTCAGCACGGCACATAGATTGCTATACCATGTGTAGTCCAATATATTACAGTTGTTTGCTGGATGGTGTGACATTTTTTTCAGATAAAGTTCATTTGAGTGTTAACACTTGATGTATAAGAATGAGTAAATGTGAGTAAATCTGCATGTGCATGTTTGCATAAAAAATTGAATCCTTAAACATTTGTGAGTTATGTACATTTATTGAAGTCAATTGAGGCAAAATTTGCTGATATATCACATGCTGAATGATTTATGTGTATTACATACTTACGTACAGTACATATTGGATTTTTTACATTTGATATGACCACATAAATATCAAATACATGAACTGAATATGAAAACATATGCAGATTTATGCGATTTTTATGAAAGGACAGTCATCGTTTGTGAGGGCAAAGTAATGACTACACATTTCCCTGTTGAAGTAATACACACAGTTAGGAAATATATCTTAATTGTGCATTACCAGATAATTTATGTCATGTGGCCGAGGAAAGCTAATTATTTAGCAGTAAAATTGCACTCAGTGGAAATGCCAAGGAGACATGGGTGAGTGGGTGTGTCAGGTAAGTGATGCTCCTCCCCTTGTGGTCCTTCTGCACCCCACATATGCGTTCATCATCTTGATGTTCACCTCATGCACAAGATGCTTGAGTCTTCATTTCTCTAGAAGTATGCAGTGTTGGAAGTAAATAAATTAAGCATATTTTCTTCTTTTTTTTCCTTGGTATCCTAACGTTTGGTGGAAGGGAGGAAGATATTAGAATAGATACACTATTATTATAGCAGAGGTGTAAATATTGTCATAATCATATCACCCCAGATGAAACCATTTGCACATTTGCACATTTGCCCCCCCAGCATCTCCCATTAGCTCTGATTCAGGTCCTGCATGAGCAGGACTCCCAGACACATCCAATTAAAAGCTAATCCTGGCTTCACCCAGTGTCTGCAGTTGGAAATCACCTGGATGGCTGTGCTCACCACAGTGACCTCATTGCACCAGCCATGCCTGCTACCCTTCCTCTCGCTCTCTGTGTCTGTCTCTCTGTTTGTCTGTCTGTCTGTCTATCTGTCTGTCTGTCTGTTTGTCTGTCTGTCTGGCTCTCTTTCTCCCTCTCTTTCTCCCTCTCTCTCTTTCTCCCTCCCTGTGTGTGTGTGTGTGCATGTGTGTGTGTGTGTGTGTGTGTTTGCGTTTGCGTTCTGTTGCCCCTCCCATTCTACTGGCCTCTCCACCACTCATCCACTTTGCTGGTTTCATGCCCTTGTTTTCTGTGTCTGTCTGCAGTCGTAATGGGCACACAGGTGGAAAATCCCAGCAGCTGCTTGGTAGACACGCATGATGGGGGGTGGGGAGGGGTAGGGTGGGCCGGATACCGTCAGAGCAGGTGTTGGCGGTAGAGCCACGCTGCATAGCTGCCTTGTGTGCTTCTGCAACATTGACCTGCCTGGGAGATTTCAGCTACCATTTCAGCTCCCCTGTCAATCTTTTTTTTGTTTTTATTCCACAGATGAGATGTCCATATTTTGCGCTGAAAGCCAGAAAAGATGTTCTCAGTGCTCAGAAGTAGTGTTGGTAATTCTAAGGCCCACTCGTGTCCCAGTCATAAAAATTGTGTAATTGTTTGAGTGTGCACGACCCCTTGCAAGCCCCCTTTTCTCTTCAGCCCCGCTTGTTTTTGCGGAAGTGTAATTTCCTTCCATGCTTGTGAATCTGGCTGGGTCCCTGTACATTGACTCACAGCCTGCTGCAGTTAGTATCCTGGATGTTGACAGGATGTCGTTGTGTCTGTTCTGTAACTACACTGGACCCACCCCCCTCCCCCCTTGGTGACCAGGGCCCATACCAGAGGTCCATGTTTAAACTCGTCACATGTGACCGAAATGAATACAAGTTGTGTCGAAACAAACGGAAGTTGCCATGTGACCATTTGTCATCATGGTCACAGGAAGCTGTGAAACTGGAGCGGAGCCTGTTTGCGCCACCTTAAAGGGACTGAGTTTAGGCCCATAAATATGTGACACAATTAGAAGCAAGACAGTACTGTGAATTATTTACCAGCTATTGCAGCTATATTCCCATAAAGATTTTTAACAAGTGAAACGTGCCGGAAATGTACAGTTTAGGGTTACAGCGCATTGGAATCCAGGGCCACTTATCCAGATATAGCTCCATGTCAATGCTCAAACCCAAAATGCTCACACCTTTACTATATAGCGCACTGTGTAGTGAACCACCCAATCTATCTGACAGACTATGTATAGTGTAGCATATTTTGAACAAGTGGACATTTCAGACAGAGAATACTGTACATCTTGTTTTCATGCTGTTGCACTCTGTGCTGAAGCATACTAAAATGGCCTTTTCTTTTTTAAACTTTCTGTTCAACCATTTGAGTTTCCCTTTTCTTCTATCTTTATGACTCAATACATATGTGAAAATGTGTGTCAAGATGATTATCCCACTGGGCTTATGAGCTGAGGAGATTTGTGCTAGTCTGCTAGCACAAGCAAGACGCTGTTATAAAAGGATGGTGCAGCCTCCACTGTTGAAGACAGGGAATGGTAATTCTGAATGTGAACTGAACAACTCTGTTGCCTTTCCTGTTTTTACATTAAAAATAAACACACAAGTCAAGAAATAGGTTACTGTATTTAGAAATCTGGTGATGAAGATTTTCACCTCAGACAAATAGGGGAAATGAAAGGCACAAGATGTGTTTGGTAATGAAGTCTTTACTGTATTTTGATGTTGTGTAGTGATCACATACAATTTCAGAAAAGAAGGTACAGAATTTTACTTTTAGAGGTACAAAGCTTGTCACACTGGCAGTACCCTCAGAGGCACATAAGTGTACCTTTAAACCACTCTTACACTGTTACAACTAGTTTATACCTTCTTCAGAGCTAAAGAGGTGCACAGCAGTAGTTTAAGGTCCAAATATTAGCCTTTGGGTGTTCATTAATGCCGATTGTACCTTAATATACAGATTTGTCACATTATACTACTGTCACATTATTTCTCAGAGTGTAGGTGGTGTGGACCTTTGTGTACCAGATGCGCACACAGCCCATTCGCCAGTCTATCGAAAAGTACCAGTTCAGCTTAGATGTCGGAAATAATCCCAGAGCCTCACATTTCTTCCTAGTTGACCTATTTGTATCATGCTATTTAAGACCTCAGGGATGCTGAGCGTATCTCCTATTATGCTGTTATTTTCACCGCTCGTAGCAAAGCATGATGTCTTTCTCATTTAGGCTGCTTGAATTCATGAGTGGAGCTGTTGGCCGACCCCTCTCCTCGCAATACAATCGCCTCCCTTGTTCCTTCTGTGTTGCTTTCCCCCCAAGTCCCATCGCCACAGTTCTGCCACATAGTATGTCTATGACGTGATCCATGACGATGAATAAAGTGTTCTTCCATTGCACAGAGGCAGTGCTAAAACTTGGCCCAGAAGGATGACTGCTACATTTTGTTGAGTTTGTAAAAATAATTTACCTGACTAAGTGCCAACCTCAGTTTCATTTCAATAGATGTGTATGCATGGCTTGTTTCTCTAAAGTCAAGATTAGAAAAGAACATGTTATTATTATACATTTGTTATTACAATGTGTTGTCCTGAGCGGCTCGAGGTCAGTCCCTTGTAGCGTGCTCTCACATGGGTGCCCTCACGTGGGTTGTCCCACTGACACCCCTTCGGTAGAGAGCCATGAGCCATGAGGGCAAACGATGGACTGTGAGAGAGTTAGGACAGCAAATGACTATGGACAGTGACTTCTGTTTGGCTGCAGCCATCACCCTTAGCACTGTGAATGCCTCCTCAGGCTCGCCATCTTTCCCTCCCCCTCTATCCCACCGCCTCCCCCTGCTCCCATTCAGTGGCTTTTTCCATTCTAACCAAGCTTCACTGATCGCAGCGGGAGGCGGTAGAGTTGGGGGGGGGGGGGGGGTGACTAACACCAGAATGAACCTCACTGACTGTGTATCTCAACAGGGGGGGCTTGGAGAGGGACTCCTCGGTGATGACTAAACCTCTGAGGAATTCACGTGTGTGTGTGTGTGTGTGTGTGTGACCCTCTGCTCTCTTGTCTCCACCAGGGCGCCGAGGCAATGGTCCTGGAGAGCGTGATGTTCGCCATTCTGGCCGAGCGTGAGCTGGGGCCCAGACTCTATGGCATCTTTCCCCAGGGCAGGCTGGAGCAGTTCGTCCCTGTGAGTTCACCATGCCTTGATGTGGTGTGAAAAACATTGATTACAAAGCACTCTTGCTCAAAGTGTGTGTGTGTGTGTGTGTGTGTGTGTGTGTGTGTGTGTGTGTGTGTGTTTTGGGAGGCGGGGGGTTGAGTGTGACGGAAAAAGACAAAAGATACATGCATGTCTGTTTCTTCACGTGTCTGACCGGTGCACATGCATACACATTGGTAATAACAAAGTAATGAATCCATTACCTAGTTTTTTTTTGTTTTGTTTTTAACAACACAGACAAAAATGGACTAAAAAACATTGCATAAACGTTTGGCCCGTGAGTCTTTTAGTTTGTTCCATGCTTGCCCACTGAAGAGCAAATGGAGGACAGCCTCCTCTGCCCTGCCGCTGAGTGGCTCAGCTAAATTTACTGCCCACTCATGCTGCAGCCTACTTTACGCTGAGATCTACAGCCACATAGGCAGTCTGTGCTTTAACGCTCAATGCGTTTAATATCAGCAGAAATCATTAGCAAAACTAAACAAAAGCATATGGCTTGTTTCATAGGGCATATGGCTTGTTTAATCTGTTTTATATCCCAGATGGCATATGTAGCATTTTTAAGACCTTTGGTATATAGAATTTTGTGACATTTTATTTGAACTCCTCTACTGGATGAAATATATATATCATTATTATATGATACAGTATATGATATAAATATATATAATTATTAAATATAACAGTATAGAATATTGCTGGTGTTTAATAACTAAGATTGATCTTCTTGGAGCAGTCTGGGAAGGGAGGAGTGAAGTGGTTCAGGACCACTTTGGCATATGTGCAGTTCAATTGCCAGTTCAGCCGGAGTGGGTCTTCACTAGCAACCACCCTCTCATTTTTTGGCATGGCCTGTATTTACAGAGCAGAAAACTGGACCCGGAGGAGCTGAGTATCCCGAGCATATCTGCTGAAATTGCTGAAAAAGTTGCCAAGTTCCACGGCATGAGAATGCCATTCAACAAGGAGCCCAAGTGGTTGTTCGGCACTATGGACAAGTGAGTTTGCTCCCTTGACAATACACCACCTGTGTCTGGGCACAAGCCACCATTATTGGCAGGAAAGTCCCAGAGTTTTTCAGTGGTATCTGCGGTAAATAGGCTGTGGGTCATGATGTGAGTCACTCCATTTAAATTGTGTCATTCTTCACATGGATATTTAAATGGTAGATGGTAGAAACATCTTTTTTTTTAGAAGCTACTGCTTACATCATCTGTACATGATTTTGAGTGGGACGTGTGACATGGTTTTCCTTGTGGTTGCACTTTGTCTTATGTCCTAGAAATTTCTGCATTCATAAAATGTTTTAATCAAGTTTATCTGTGAGTCATGATGATGAGTCATCACACCAACCCTCTTCTGCAACCTCAGCTTAGCTTTATGTCCCCGAAGCTAAGATCAAATATCACCATCAGTCTGTTAAATTCACTCCACCCCTACCCATGCATCCACTTGCTCATTTCTGGTTCAGTGGAGTGTTGGGTTTTTCACCGGTTTGTCAAAATATAGACTATGAAGCAAGGAGAGATATCAGCTTATCTCCACAGCACTAGGAGTCAATGATAGGATGTCCTCCACCTTGCCTTAAACTCTGATCTCGATCAGGCCACAGTGTCAATAGGGTCAGTATGTACATTTAAGTATGTACATGTTACAGTCGTATAGATATAGCTGTTGTTATCTGGTTATTGTTCCAGTGGAGATGGTGTTATACAGCTGATCTACTGTACATTGACCACTTCTCTGTACTGTGTGAATAGTGAATAGCTGTAGCTCTCTAAAGTCGTCTGCTCTTCTCCCTTTCTGCAGGTACATGAACCAGGTGCTGAGCCTGAGCTTCGTCAGAGAGTCTCATGTCCGCAAGTTCAACCGACTCATGAGCTGCAACCTTCCTCAGGAGATGGAGAGCCTGAAGTGAGCTTATCCTCATTCATTGCCATAATTTTAAGCAGTATAACAAAAGATTAATGTTGTATCCTCTGAAGCTTAGATGTCTTTATTTTCATGAATCATGCACTTAGTGCATGTGTTGTCACATGGAAAACCACAAATCCATGATACATCAAGCTATTACTTTCATTGGCTACTACAAAAGATAGCTTTGGTTTTTTTTTTTAATGAAATTTGATTTAAACAAAGTGCTAACGACCTGGGTACATTATTGTTTCTCTCTATGGTGTTCTGATGCAGAATTGTTCTCCTTGTTGGTTCACAGGAGCCTGCTGGAGTCAACTCACTCTCCCGTTGTCTTCTGTCACAATGACTGCCAAGGAGGTAGGAGCTCTGTCAATATGTTGTGTCTTGTCTCGGAATTTGTTGAAATTCCCTCAAGGACTGTTGGGACAGAATGTGACCTGTCTGCCACTGTTCACTGTTTCAAATGAATGCTACTCCCTTAGGGAACATCTTGCTCCTGAATGGCCGTGAGGACTCTGACAGACAGAAGCTCATGCTGATTGACTTTGAGTACAGCAGCTACAACTACAGGTTTGTAATAGCACGCACACTAGACACAGCATCCCTGAGAGCAGTTGAGTGGAGGATACAAACGTGCATGTACACTCATTCTTTCACATGGAGAACTCATCTTGTGACTCTCAGCAATCCTTGATTCATTTAGCCTTAGGAAGTGCACTGGTTCTGTTTGGGAAGACATAATGATAAACAAGACTCTTGCTTATTTAAATCAGTGGTCTACTCTCTTAATGTAGGACTGATCATTTCCTCTGCTTGCCCAAAAAAGCTTTTTTCCCAATACTGTCTTTTCAGGATGACATGCACACATTTTTTACTTTGCTGTCAGGACTGCTCCCTTCTTTTTTCACTCTCCAGCAGTATTAAAGAGATGTGGATTAGAGCCAGACACCCCATTTAATTTAATTCAATCCAATTAAATCCAATCAGATGCATTCTCTTACCTCATAAACTGGGCTTGCCAAGATGTGCTGCTCCCAATTTTCTTGCAGCATTTCTGTTTTGGCATCAGCTCTTTAATTGATAACTCCTGCAGCCATGTTTGAAGTTAAGCACCCTTAAGTAACCAACACATTATGGCAGGCATTTTGCGAACTGGTTTACATAAAAGGTTTTCTTATCTTTTTGGCTTCTCGGTTATTCTGTGGTTAGGGCAGTGCAAAGATGGCTAAAGAGCAGTGACTTTTAATTTTCACAAAATGAAAATGTTTTTGGCAGCAGTATACTAGATATTTTGTTGTATGAAGTTTATGAATGTGGCAGCTTTACACTGATACCATGTAAAGCAGTACCTGTGAGTTGCATTCTGTTAGATTTTGTGAATTCTACACAAATGCCATATTTTTTTAGTTTAGTTGTATAAAGAGGACATTTGCATGGATTAAATTTAGATTAAATGTAGGGTTATTAGTTGAAGGCAAAACATGTTTGAAGTTGAGTACTGACATTTATTACAGGGCAGGGTTATACTCTGTCAAAATAATCACTGCGCTCCATGCAATGCTTCCATAGGGAGCAAAAGGTTGAATGATTTAACCACTTTAGTGTGTAAAATAAGCATTCAAACCCTCTGAATGTTGTAAATGTCAACTCAACTCGTCAAGCACTGGTTTAGGCTTGAGAGAAAACACAATTTATTATCGCTATTTAATCATTCTGCAACAATCATTTTTGCACTTTTATGCAAAGGAGGTGGTTGTACAGATGCACATTTTTTACTTGTGTGCTTACTCCTTGGGACTAGAGCTATGGCAGACCTGCTGATAAAATGGCCCAGAGTTTGGTTTATTTGGCACTTCAGCCAATGAAAGCATGGAATGCTTTTGTGCCCAGCCTCATTGAAGGCACATTCATTGGCCTGGCGGGCAGCCAGTGGAGCTTCAGTCAAAACACTGAGCCAGGCTATGAAATTCTCACACATGCTTACTAAATACTTAATACTTGGACTTCTCCAAGGTTTAGTCGGCAGACACCTCATTCTCTAAGGTTAAGTCACTACAGGGCATGGCATTCACCAAGATTTGCAATTGCAATTGCAATTGCAATTGTGTTGCCAAGTTGTTTGGTTTTTTTTCTTGCCTTTTTATCCCCTCAAGAGGACAAGTCCTGACAACAGAGTTCAGTTCAGGTGATGGATGTAAACCCAGCTCAAGCCTTGACACACGTTTTGTTTGCTTTCCCATCCTCCCGTCCAAGTCTCTTCTGGCTAATGCTCTGTGTCTTTGGAGGGGCGCGGACAGGGTTTGTGCCCCTTGCTGGAACCCCAGCTCCACAGCAAAGACTGCCCTGCTAAGACTGATGCTTGGCTTTTTTTACAAACACATCTCCTGTGGTTTTTGTCTGCTTTCCAAAGCAGCTGTGCGCCACATTTCAAACCCCCCCCCCCCCCCCAACCCCCCTCGCTTTCCCTCCCCAACACACAGATTAAAAAACACACACACACACACACACACACACACACACACACACACACACACACACACACACTCTCTCTCTCTCACTCATTACTGATTTATTTAGCTTTACTTTGTAAAGGCCAGCTGTTGCTATGGGTACTGAGAGTAGAGTTGGTTAGGACAGCAGATGTCATAATTTTTACTTTGCCATCATGTCCATGGTGTAGAGGAATACATGTGTATTTGTTTGCCTGCTTATTTTTCAGGGGCTTCGATATTGGGAACCACTTCTGTGAGTGGATGTATGATTACAATCACGACAAACCTCCATTCTTCAAAGTTCAGACCAAGAACTACCCCACCAAAGCCCAGCAGGTTTGTTAGACTCAAACACTCATTGCTGTCACTGTCTTTGACTTTAGGCCAAATAATGCAAGGCGTCAGACTAATCAACTGTGTTACATGTTCTCCACAGCTGCACTTCTATGGACACTACCTGTCAGAGTCTGACAAAGGCTTTGATAACTTGAGCAGTGCCGACCAGCTGAAGCTGAAGGAGAAGATGGTGGAGGAAGTCAACAGGTAAATACTATGGGCTCCTTGCGCATACACACAGAGGCACAGGACACACACACACACACACACACACGCACGCACACACACACACACACACACACACACACACATTCACACGCACACACACTCACACACACACACACACACACACACACACGGGGGTGCGCGCACGCACACACACACACACACACACACACACACACACACACACACACACACACTCACACTCACACTCACACTCACACTCACACTCACACACTCACACAAACACTGAAACTGATTTGGTTTTGTAGTCATTACAAACATACACACAGTCACCATGGAGATATGGCCGTTCTGCCATCTTGGTAGCTGAAAGTTATAGTGTGTAAACTATCTGACATTAAGTAACCTCTGACTGAGCTATCCATACTTCTTCATGGCTGGATATACAGTCTACGAAAAGAGCAATCACCAATTATGTGCTAAGTACACAGTATATACTTGCACTTAGATGTCTACCCTAGATAATAGCCCCATTGCTCCACCTACTTACCCAGTCTTCTAAAGGTCCCTGTAGGACACAAACGCTTGGCAACAGACCAGAGCAGGGACGTTGAAATACACATCTTTGCAAGGTCATGACTGAGGACAGGGGGCTTTTGGGGTTCATGTTGGCATGTGCTCAGTAAATGATATGTGTTTCTCTGTCTCTCTCTTTTTCTTACTGTGTGTGTGTGTGTGTGTGTGTGTGTGTGTGTGTGTGTGTGTGTGTGTGTCTGTGTGTGTGTCTGTGTGTGTGTCTGTGTGTGTGTGTGTGTGTGTGTGTGTTACCGTTGTACATTTGCAGGTTTGCACTCGCCTCTCACTTCTTCTGGGGCCTGTGGGCCATCATCCAAGCCAGAATATCTACTATTGAGTTTGGCTACATGGTAAGACAGACCCACTACGTTATGTAACCCTCCATGGTGCGCTGTTGGCAAAGGCACTCCAGCTCATAGCAGCTGGGTAAAGCAGACGTGCTGCAATAGAATGGCTCAGATCAAACACACAGAGGCACCAGGGGTGGAGATACCAGCTTCAGAAATACAGAAAGTTAAAAAAAAATGCTGCCATGTATTCCTTTATCCTGTGTACTTAACATGTGTGATTTCACTAATTAGCTGATGCATCCGTTTGATGATTTGTCTGCTTGTTAGGATCAGTTGGTTCAGAAAAGGGTTGGATTCAATATGTTGAGTTTTTACTTTCTGATGCCCGGATCTTCACCTCTGAAAAGTCACTGATATCTGTAGTGTTTGAACACAGCCGTCTGGCCCCCAGGCAAATATTTGCAAGGTCAGAGAATCATGACAAAAAAAAGGCCTTTGAGAGGTCTGTGTCACTGTGGTTTGGTTTAACCGCCCTTTTCCTGTCTGCCACAGCATGGCATGGAATTATGTAATGTGCCTTCCTTCGCACACTTGCCTTTATCTGTCTGTCAGCAATTGCCCTACCCGAAATTTTGCATGCGGAGCTCAAAGCGTTGTCTCTGTTGTCCGTTTTTAACCAGGAATATGCCGTGGCAAGGTTTGACGCATACTACGACCTGAAGAAGAAGCTGGGAGTCTAAGCAGTGCGGAGTAGACTCACTGTTCGTGCTGAAGGGGACGAGTCGATGGTGTTTTAGACATGCGTAGCAGAGGGTAGGGGGGGGGCGGTCGAAGCATCCCTGTCTCTTCCTCTAATAATAAGAGATGTGCTCCACCCTGAGAGTGGCTTCATGGACCCCGTAGAGGACACCTCCAGGATGTCCAGTTTATACAAACCAATGTCCCATGCCTTGCCTTGCAGTGTTTACAAGTTATATCCCCAAACATTCCATGCACTTGCAAAAGTCCTCAATACTGATTGATGACACAAAAAAGTATTCTTACTTCTCTCTACATAGGTCATGCTGAAGCTATTAGGTTGATGCATTTACTTACAAAAAAAACAGACAAGCAGTTTTTCAAATGCGAATGTCGGTGGAAGGACATCCAGATGCACTTTCACTGTGTTTTATTGCAGACACTTATCTTGCTGAGCAGTGTTATCTCTCCAACCGCAATGATAGCAAATGCACTGTGTGGACTAAGGTTGCAGTCAGTGAGCAGAATGGCCAAACGCCACATCCACACTGTGCTCTAACCTCCATTTTGTGCATAGAGCTCTACTCCATACTGATTAGCTCACTTTCTCTTTACTGTGACTCTTCATTGGTTTACCTCTTCTCCCTGACTTGAATATATAGACTGTGATGTAATGAACGAAGCAGACCAGATATCCCATTTACAAACACCCCAATGCAGGCATTTCCCACATCCCTGTGGCCATGTGGTGTCTTCTTCTTGTGAACAGCATGGGTATGAACACTGTGATGTGTGCACTTGTTTACGCCTTACACAGATGTGTAAACAGGCAAGACAAAAATATAACAGTCAAGTCTTGCCCCCTACAACACCATCTTTATCCTCCACGATCTTTATCGTAACCTTAAACTAGGTGGGATGCCTGCTATCTTCCCTAGTCGTACCACCAACAATCTGATTACCTTACAATGACCTATCTGGGTAGTTAATCAGTAACTTCTAGTCCTACTACTAAGTGGGAACTTGGGGTGAAGTTAAACATGACTTTTCTCCAGGCATTGTGTTAAACACAGCGGGCCCTTAAAAGATAAAATGTACAATGTACAGTTTCCTAGTGTAATATTTGTAAAAGGTGATGGAAACTCTTTTGAAGTCATCAAAGGGAAGGTGATAGTATTGAATGCTTATATTTCTTTGAAATTGTTTGCAGACTTAGCAAGTGCTGAGTGCCAGAACTGTCTTTACTTGATTTTTTGTCCATGTTAAGTGATGCCATTGAATTCATTTAATCTTTACAAAAACTGTGATAAGTCTTTTACTTTCTTTTACTATACAAGTTAATATGTTGTGTTTAACAGTTGTGTTTTTTATATATAGATGCGCATTTATTCAATCATTTTATGACATTTTTGAGGCAGCCTGAGCCTTTTGTTAACAATGTCATTGGCACTTTCCATGCCAGTATGTACGTTCCTGTTTTTTTTTTTTTTCCAAATGCGAATTTTATATTTTTCCTGCAATGGAAGATGTATTTTTCTTAATAAGAAAGTTGTCTCTTTTCTTGTTGAAATGAGTCTATTTTCCTCCTGTGAAAGCTTCTGTTGGTGGTCATTCCCTAAATTTTTCATTCTTCATATGTAAACCTATTTTGAAATCCTACCCAGTTGAGTATTTTTGTACCACAGCCATTAAAAATATCCAGTTTGAATGTGATCACTTTAATGTTCATTATTTACACTGTATTCTTGTGACCGTTGGCAGTCACAGATTTACTGTAAAATTCCTGTAATACTGTAAAAATTCCAGAGCTGCTTCATGGTGATGACGCTGAATGTAAAGATAACCTTTTTATGAAAGGTTGCTATGTACCCACTTTTGAAAATGTGATTTAAACTGACCCCAGCGCTTTTTCTCTCTTTCTTTTTATGTCTCTTTTCTCTCTCTCTCTCTCTCTCTCTCTCTCTCTCTCGCTCTCTCTCTCTCACTGTCTCTGTCCATTTCTCTCTTCCTCTCCCTGGGCCACTATGTAATCTGTACCTATGTATGCCAATATGACTGACTCTAGGCTTAGCTTTTCTGCTGTGGGCTTTATACAAGAGGGGCTGAAAAGGGATGGCAAAATTCAGCTTCTTGGTAGCAAACATATACTGTCCCAGTTCTTGCCTTGCACATATAATCAATAAAGAATTGTAATCAACACAATGTGTGTGTGACTTTTTTCCTACCATACTATGGAGATGTATAGTAGGGGGAATTAAGTGAAAAATCGTTACGCGGTGGATAGAAGCGTGAAATTTGGTACAATTGTCCCTTGGGTGATCCTAAGACATCCTAGAAGGGGTGCCCAAAAAAATTTCAAACAGGAAGTGAGTTATTGAAGAAATTCAAAATGGCCGACCATACAATTAGCAGCTGATTCAAAACACACCACAAACAACCTCATAAAATCATGAAATTTGGTATATATGCTCTTTGGGTGACCTAAAGGCATCATGGAAAATTTGGCTCAAATATCTCAACCAGGAAATGAGTTTTTGAACAATTTCAAAATGGCTGCCCATATAATTGGCAGCTGATTCCAAACCCATCAAAATGCACCACAACCAACCTCATTAAAGCATGACATTTGGAGTATACACTCTTTTGGAGACCCTAAAACATCCTGGAAAATTTGTCTCAAAAATCTTAAGCAGGAAGTGAGTTTTTGAAGAAATCCAACATGGCTGCCCATATACTTTGCTGATTCAAAACCCACCAAAACCGGCCTCATAAAAGCATGACATTTGGACTGTATACTTTTTGTATGACCTTAAGACATCCTGGAAAATGAGTCCCAAAAATCTAAAACAGGATGTGAGTTTTTAAAGGAATCAGAAATGCCCACCCATACTATTGGAAGCTAACTGAAAGCCCACTAAAAAAAAAAAAAACTTAAAAAAGGGAAATGTGAAATGGCTACCTATGTCATTTGCCTAAAATAAGATATCATGCACTTCAAACTGACTATCTACAACTATAAACAAGCAATGAACTATGAAATGTATCTATTCACATGTTCCAGCACATTGGCATAATGCTGTACATGGTAACCCTGCATTCTTGCATCTACACTTTCGAGAGCACAGAGGTTCCGTTTTGCAGCCACATTTAAGCAGTTGTATCACAACCTGTGAATGTGTGGAAACCTGGTAGAGCTGCACATGTATCCTTCCCCAGGGTTTTGAAAAGATTGTTGATGTGTACTTCTTTAAAGTTTTGCCCCATACCAAAAGCAACCCACAAATCGACATATGGGTAGTTGTCAAGAAGCTGTCCAAAAACTCCAAGAAGAATAACTACAATGTCTGTGTCCACTGTCCAGAGGTGGACATCCCAGGTTCAGAAAGTAAAAATCCTGCCACATATTTGTTCCAGCCAATTCACTGAACCAGCTGATCCTAGGTAGATGAGATAATTATTGAAATCAGCTGTGTTGAGGGCACAGGCAGAAGCAATACATGGCAGGACTTTTACTTTCTCAGTCCGCTTTGTCCGCCTCTGCCACTGTCCTAACTACAATTCTCTGCACACCATTTTGCAGAGCATCTGTTATATGCAGGCATACCCTTGTGTCTGCCTCTTCATGGTCACACTCTGGGACTGAAGTGGATTGACCAGATGAGACAACATGTCTGCCTTTGGTGGCATATACTTGCTTTCCTTGCTCAAATTGTGTAGACCTGATGCTCTCAGCCAACATTTGAAAGAGTTCTTCCTTGTTCTTTCAGTCCTTCAGAAAATCAGAGAACTTGCGGGGAAGCTTTAGCCTGGGCACGCCCATACTTCCTGTGCCGCTGCATTTGCATTTCGCTTGCAAGTCAGTCTGGCCAAGCTCCCTGTCTACACCGTTTCTACATTAACAGAGAAACTGGGACCAATGAAAATCTAGCATTTCAGAAAGGCAATGACGTGGTATTTTAGCGCCCGGAAATCTACCTCAGTCACTGTCAACATGGCGAACGTGGAGCAACGGCAAGATTTCAATGCAACTGTATCTGCTGTTTTGGAAGAATTCAAAGAGAAGTTCTCTCTGAAAATAGAGCAAAGGTCAGCCCTTGAAGCATTCCTTACAGGAAAGGACGTTTTCGCAATGCTACCGACCGGCTTCGGTAAAAGTTTAATTTATCAGTTAGCCCCACTGCTTGCCAAGTCGATTCTCGTTGTTTGTATCAAGCAGTTTCTGTCGCTGCGTATACGTCAGAGGACAAAGGGGTGTGATTGGTCGAAGCTTCGTCCAGTAGCAAACACAGGCATTTCACACACGTGGGTTAAGCCCGCCCTCTGAGAAATGGGTTTACAACACAGCTTGGCCAGACCAATGTTCGCAGAGCATTGATAAGTCGCGTTAGCCAGGCTAGGGAAGCTTAGTTATTGCACCAACTTTCTGACGGATGCCTTGCCCCCGCTTTTGCCGTGTTGAATCTTTAAGACTGTTGTCTATATACACATCCCAAACCATGTCAAGCCTGTTGCATGTCTTCAGCTGATGCTTCATCCATGGCACAATGACCTCACTGGCATACTGACCAAAGGTGGATGCCTTATCAACAGGTAAAGAATACACAATGGCAGCCCCATCAATGATCTTGACATCAATCACGGAAGGCACACGCGAGTACATTTCAGGAGCTAATAGTCCAAGCAGATCAGATTTATGTGATGGCAAATTGAGTTTACCCTCTTTGTAGAGAGCAGGGGGATAAATGTTGTTCTAATGGGAAAAGAACTCATCCAAATCTCCATCTCTGAACTTACTTGCAATGTAAAGCACAGGGCGTAGCGTGTAGAACGTTAGTAAAAGCTTCCCTCTTGACACTTCAAGAACGCCCCTAGTCGGTTGACCGAGAGCCTAGGCTTTTCAGGCGACTGGCTAGAGCTTTCACCTCCTAATCCATGGTTACTGTGTGGTTGTGAGGTCGTGGGTTCGAGCCCGGCGTTTGCAGGGCTGGACTAGCGCAGATGACATCGGTTACACTAGCATGGACAGTAAATCCCGTCCCTTATAGCATCAAGAGGGGTTTACTCATAACACAGCTATTGTACCTGCTGGCTATTACTTGTGATAAATAAACAATTGAGAGTTTCCCAATACATATTATCAGTAGGGCTATGAATTTGTACATTTATATGTGTATGTGTGTGTGTGGTGGGGGGGGGGGGGGGTGGTGGGGGGGGGTTGTTAATGAGTTAGTAACTTAAATGGGTTGTTGCACTAAGTAAAATGTATCTTGGCATCATAATTTTCAGGGTAGCATACTTAGTCTATATTGGCTAATGCTAGTGCTAACATTTACATAATATTATGACAATGAGTTGTGTCCAAATTTAAGGCTTTATCTCTACTCATATGAACATTTTATCAATAAATTATTCTTTGAAAGTTAGAAATAAGTTCCTGTGGAAGTTTTTAAAGCTATATATGTATGTATTTTAAAAAAAATTCCCACTCAAATGAAGATCCATTTGAAAAGTCATCTTATTCAGACTGCTTTTTTAGCGTTTTTTTCCTCTTTAAAGCTGTAGAAAAGTTATGAAACATTATTTTATGTATGAAATTGCACATATTTATTGATGGCAGTCTATATACATCACATTCAAAAAAACTAAATGGCAGAAGGAGCCAAAATGTCCAAGCTATGTAACATTTTGTTATGTTTGGGTCGTTTTTGGCAGCCATCTTGGATTTTCCCTTTTAAAATGACCTTAATTGACTGAAAATTTTGGGCACCCCTTCTGAAATGATGAGATACATCCTAAAGAATATCTATACCAACTTTGGTGCTTCTATCCACCGCGTAACGATTTGGCCCTTTTTTGTTGATAATTCCCCCTACTAGTAGTCAAATCATAAAGAAAAAAATTACTGAAATGTTCTCTGCACCATTGCATAATATTAGATTACATTAGATTACATTACACTTAGCAGATGCTTTTATCCAAAGTGACTTACAATAGATGACACAAATCTAACTACAGATATACAGAGGAGAACATGCAGAGTCAGCAATAGCGTCATTGAACCAAAACCAAATTCAGTGCATTGTAAGACTATCAGTAGTTCTCCATTTGTGAAAACTGGACTCTGCTAAATGGACAAGAATTAGCGCTGGTCTCATTAATAACGTTGTCTTTGGTGCAACTAAATTAGTTTGCTCAAGGAATCCACACCGTTGCCACACCAATCATAATGTTGTGAATACAAGCCCATAGTTTCACTTTTTTTTGTTCTGGGTTGTGTGAAATCACCAAATTAAATGATTAGAATGTGATCACACAAATGATCACAAATTACCACACAAGTCAATTAGTTTACATATTCTTAATGTTGCTAACAAAACAGAAATGGAAGCAACATTGCTAATATTGATGCAGCTACCAGTTCAGTGGTTGTCTTCTCCGATTAAAGACCTTACTTCTTGCCAGGGCACAAAGTATTTAATTGGGTATCATCCTATTATTGTTCCAGTCCTCATCTGATCTATCTCCCAGGTACAGTAGGCTGTATGCCTGTAATCTCAGTAAGGTGTATGTGTGTCTCATTTCTCAGCTTCTTTAGTCTATCTTATGCCTCATCAAACTTCCCATGAACACAAGTGTCCTGGTTTACACCATAGAGTATTTTATCCTCAAGCACACCATATACAGTTGATTTAATAAACACAAAAATGTTCCTAAATGTTCCTCTTGCATAGTGCATCATGACACAGCCCCACAGGAGACACAGAACTAAGTAAGACTACACAGACCTCCACAAGAGCACAGCTTTCTAGGAACAGCCAGGGTGAGCATCCCAGTGATTTAGCATACATGTAACTTCTTTTGTGTTTATACGTACAATGTAGATACACTGTAGAGTTGTTTTGCCATCCTATTAAACACAGTACACAATGAGACTCAAAGGAAGGCATACCCTTGAATCTGACTTACACAGTGCCACTACCCTCATCTATTCGCCATTTTCACAGAATGGCCTTCCTTTTCCATGGCGTTTCTGAACATAATGCTTTTGTGGAGTTTCTGAACTGAGTCTCTATGCCTTTGTGCTGTCACTGTTTATCTTTTTCATTTCTATTGCTGCTCCTGTGTTAGAGACAATACAATAATTTTTTAGCTGTCTTCACACCGCATTGACACAAACAAGCTAGGACAGAGACTGGTAAAGACAGAACCAGGGATAGTGTAAGAAGTGCTGCTTTGAACCAACTTACAGAAATGAAGGCAAGGAGCTTCATGAATGAATTTTACATTGGCTTAACTTAACAACGCCCTGTTATGTCATAACCTCATTTTATGTTATCCTAAATCAATGTCAAACAATCCATGCGGTATGTTTACTACATTTTTTAGGGTGGTTCCACGCTTCACTTTTTACCATGTGGACCTGCATGAGCATGCAACAGACAAAATAACAAATACCCTTGAATCAATACAGTGTTAGCCAAGTCTAGGACACATGTGTAGCAGTGTAGCAAAACATAGGGCAATGTTCACACAGGCTTGCTCATGTGGCAATGTCATTTTTGCCTTGATTGGTTGTCCTATTCCTTTCTCCCTGGAAATTATTTAAACCACATAGTGAACACAGTAAGATGCCTTGGACATTTTGAGAGAAACACTGACTTCAGCCCAAGTTTAACTAGCTCTAGTATGTGTCTCTGAGACAAAAGCCTTGTTGAGTTGCAGTAATGTAATCTCTGGAGTTGACCTCTGTGTTTGTATAGCAACGGTTGGTGCCACATCGTCCACTGTAGCGTTGTTACATCGCTGGGTGCTTTGATGTCACCGCCTCATTCATTAATGCTGTGTACATTGACCCCGATCTACGAGAATCCTTTGGGTGCTCAACACACTTGGCAAAGTCCCAGTTTTATTTTTGGCACATTGGCCTTTCCATCCGGTCTGATATCAAACCCAATTCACTCCAGGTCAATGGCAGCAGACTAGTTCCTATTCAATAACAAGCAGGTTATCTGATCAGGAGGCTGGTTTATATTATTTAGATATGTATGGGTGTATGTGTGGTTTAGAAGACACAAGGACACGTGTAGGCCACAGTGACACACATGAAGGTCACACTGACAACTGCTGTGCTGACGCCGAGAAGAACTGTAGAGATGCTCTCCCCCGCCCCTCTCCTCTCTCTCTCTCTCTCTCTCTCTCTCTCTTTCTCTCTCTCTCTCTCCCTGGCCATGACATGACACAGGGACAAGGGCAGGCACACACATTCTAGAGAAAATCATCCACACAAACAACGTCTTTATTTACTTTGACTTGTTTCACAGTAAAGGGAGTGCGAATGTAAGTGTTTGTGTATGTGTGTCTGGGTGGATGGTGTGTGTGTGTGTGTGTGTGTGGTGGAGGGGACAGTGGGGGTGAGGGTTGAGAGCATGAAAGGGGAAGGTTCCTGTCTTCTACCCCCTGTGGACTTCAGACTGCCAGTTGCGTTTGTGTCCAGTACCGCCATGGCTCTCTGTCCTCCAGTCATTTTGCTGTCGGCTGTTGCAGACTCAAGCCCTAACTTCAGGTCAGACGTTTGTAGGGCATGATGCGCACAATGTGCTGTGACAGCTAGGAAATTCAATTACCAATCTCAGAGAGAGCATGGCGGAGCCCAGTGCCAAAGACCTGTACTTAGGAGAACTCTATCAGAAAAATGACTATAGTGCTGTACTGGGGAGAATGACGAAAGAGGTTGTTGGCTGAATTCCTGTTTGTTTAAATTCAAAGGATACCAGCAGATAAGGAGAGTTCGGAAAAAAATTAAAGCACTGGGGCTCTTACGCAGGGAAGCTTAGCTTCCGAGGCCTGGATGCAGGAATGTTTTCCAGTCCCAGGTCGAGGGAATGTGGGGTCGGAATGTGGATTCGAAGGGGACTGGACAGGGGAGGGTTTGGTGCTGGGGGGTTATGGATGGGGGGGGGCTGTATAAAAGCTGGGGAACCTTTCTGTGTTTTGTTTGGACTTCCTGCGCCGTGGAGTCCGCTGGCTGAAATATTGTCAATGTGCTCTGGTGTTGGCCAATACTTTCTCCTCATGTACCGCCACCCACTCACCCACCCACCCTGCCCCACTCCACGCCTCTCCACTCAGCGGGCTGACTTTCAAAGCAAGAGCCATGTTTTCTTCCCTGAATTCCTCACTGCTGTACTTCTGAGAAAGGCCGTCCTAACAATGGGTGCCTGTCAGTGGCTTACCGACAACCCTTGTTCACAAAATATAACACTCACTTGAGCTATGCTGCATGTCACACCACGTTTCATGCAAACCTTTCAAAAACGCCTTACACACCACAGCAACGAGATCAAAAGCAGTTAACAAGCCGACCCTGCATTCTTCCTCCTCTAATTCATCCCACTCCTACAGAAAGCATGAGTGCAGCACCTTGGTAGTGCTCGTAGTGGGCTGGGCCCTCTAAGTTACATAACACGCTCACCCCAGCCAACGGGTCGCAAATCATGCGCTGCCTGCCGCAGTGCGTAGCAGCGGTCAGGAAACAACAGCGCATGTTGTGACGGTTTCCTCTCAGGAGACTCAGGCAGGCCTGCTGCAATGGAAAACCAAGCGACCATAAAAAGCAACACAAGCGTGCAAGTCTTTCCCCGACACACATTCTACTTGGTGCTCCCTGCCACTATGATTTAAATGCCTGAGTGCTGCACTGTGATTCGGGGTGGACTGCACCATCTGCCACCATTTCAGTTTAGCTTTAGGCTTCCCCTCTTGGCACTCTGTCACGCTTTTTCTGAAATAATAAGCAGCTGCGGTCTAATGGTTGAGCAGTTGGCCTTGACATCGGCATCGGGAAGTCACAAGTTTGGAACTTGGAATGCAGTACTAGGGGGGTGGGGGGTGGTGACTCGCCAGCACTCTCCTACACTCTCACCCATTGCTGAGGTGCCCTTGAGCATGGCGTCTAACCCCAGTTGCTCTCCAAGGGACTGCCCCTGTGCTTAATTCACTGTAAGTCACTCTGGAAACTAGTGTCAAGTGAATGTGTAATGTAATTTTAAAACAAATTGGAAATTCATTCACGTCAGCATTTAACCTAGAAATGGTTTAACCTGATGTGTATGCCCATTCATCCCACAGTAACAGCATGTAAAATGTAATAATACTACCCTTTCCATGTGCTTCTCTCACTTCAAAGAGGACATATGCAGTCTTGTGACAAAAAAGTCTTAACCAATATTGTTTGACACTTGCAAGTACCAGTGACCCAAACTTCCCCATTGTGCTCTCTGTGAACTGTGAAGTGCTTTATAAATCACTTACAAAAAGCCTACTGCTATAAATAATTGTGCTGATACAAAATAATGAAGACATGCTCTCATAGCTCCCTGTACACTGCAGGCGTCCAGAGGTGAGGTATTTGAAACACCGTTGCAAGGAAATATGAATGGTGACATTAAACCTTTATTTTAGCTGAAAATGTTTCCTTGCCAATAGCTGCTTGAACTCACTAAAGGAGGGCTTGAGACTGGCATGCTGTGCACACAGTAAATACATTTAACCTAAATATTTAACTGAGATCAGAAGATCACACATCACAGATGTAGCTGCCAGGACAAGGTACAGTACTCGTCATTGCACAGCTCCGCACCAGCAGGAGAGCAGCCTGTGGACATCAGAGAGGATCTTCCCTGCATTATCTCATCTGTAGGTGAGATAAAAGAAGATAAACACTCATGTCCCTGGTCAAACTTTAACAGCTTCAACGCATTCTTAGCTGCTGGGGGCCTCTCTGACGTCTCAGCCCTTTGACTGATATCTCATACTTGTGTGTCATAGAAACAGGACGTTCCAGGATAAGTCCAGGTGTCATATTTGAGATGGTTGCTTTCTTGTTGATTTCCTATTAGTGCCAACACGATAGTCAGTACGGTAAATCCTTATTATACTTTTTTTTCCCTCGTTTTTCTCCGCCAAGTTGTGGCCAACAATATCACTATTTACCAGTGCACAGGAAACATGGGGTGCTTGCAGTCTATCATGTCTAAAAGTGACGTTCTGGCTCCATGTGGACTTAAGCCTTCGTGCTTAATATCAAGTAGGTTCGAAGACCTTTTTGTGCAGCATCTCAACAGCAAACCTTATTCTAACAATAATAATGCTAAAGTCTTGTGCTTCACTGGCCAATATTGTGTGACATAAAGGTTCTAACATCATGAAATGTGACTACTAACAGTTACAGCTAACAGTCAATTAAAATTAAGCAGCTGGTATGCACTGTGATAAAAATCTCATAAAACGCCACACCCTGATAAGCACATTCTTTAGATGTAAGCCAAATGAAATGAAATATCTTCCTAAGGTGACGAAGAAGCTGACACGTTTCAATGTTGTACAACATGCTTGTTGTGATGTATGGGTCCAAATTTCATGTTGTACGTTCTGCTATTATTAGAGGATAGTTTAAACCCATGGGTTCTTTTAAATCTAAATACTGATGCCTTATATTTCGTGTTTTTTTTAATGTAGTCTTACCTTTAATTACCTTTTTTTAGTTCCTAACACACTTCAATTGGTTCCCTCAATAGAGAAACCATAGGTGTTACTTCATTTTTCTAAAATATATGGGTATACCCTCCCTGTAACTGTACAGACTGTTCACACACTTTTAAAATGAAATCAAAAAGCTGTGTTAGACTGTAATCTCATAGTGCATGCATGGACCTTGTTGTTATTGAGGTTTTTGATGGACTCGAGGATGGCACATATCACAATATTACCACCAAAAATATTGTACAGAAAAACAGGGAAAAATATCTGCACTCTGTCTTTCTTGCTCCTAATCTCAGTTTTTAGTCGGACTCAGTTAGCTTTGACCCAAAATGTCTTTGGTAGCCTACATTAAAAAGACCAGATGAATGGTGGAGGTTTATGTGTGTGCAGGAGAATAGTAAGATGGATACTCAGTGAGCCACGCAATCAGTCACATGTGAAGATCTGACATGTGAAGTTCTTAATCAGTATACTTGATCAAAGAGATCAATAGCATTATTATCAATATCAGTATGAAATAAACATACACTTCTTTATACCCAGGAACTATGAGATAAAAAAAACTCACTTGTTCAAAAGTATTGAATTAAATAAAAACAGAGTACCATGGAAACAAAAGTCCACTAAGTACAATATGACACCTTCAATCCACACATATTCATCTCTTTGACCACATGTGTTTATTACCATGTAGGTGCATCCTCTCACAAGCCACATGAAAGTGTATCAACCAGTAAATCATGTTCTATTTTGGAAGCACTAAATGGCAGGTATCCTCTACTGTGGAAAAGAGAAGGATGGGTTTGTGTTCTAAGATAGACACAACTATTTCCATGTGAAACCTGGACTGGAGTGAACCTCTATACACAAAGTATTGCAACAAACTTTTTGTTACCAGAAAAAAAATGGTTAGTGTAGTAATAACAAACACCAATGCCATGGTGTGCAAACCAGAAAAACAACATAGACACTGGTTGAGTCACCATCCATGGACAAAATATCTCAACAAACTTTTATGAGAAAAAAGAGGAAATTCATTCCTTTTAAGTCCGGTATTCAGTCTTTCAATCCAGCAGCAATAAAAGAGCCTGCATTAATAACTCATGTTTCAGAATGAATCAAGATGGAAGAAACATTGAAGTTATACAGTATATTTAATACCCAAATAGTTACTTAAATACCACAGGAGGGTGCATTCCTTTTCCCCACATATAACAACTACTTGTCTGTTTTGACAACACTTTGTAGAACTGTGCCCTATCAAATTTATCTCTACTCTTAACATAAAGTATGTCCACTGTGTGAATTATGTGAAAATACAAAAGTAAAACATGTTCATTAAGTACAACGTACATTCAAAGTCTTACACTGAACAACTATACAACCTTTTATTGTGTATATGTACAACATACAGTATGCATGGTATTTGGTACACAATATATTACATTGACCATGAAGCCATAGGAACATGTAACAAGGACATTTTAAGGGGTTTTACTATAAATGAGTTTTTTTAACACCAGTAAAAACTACTACGTAACGCTACACATTACACACTTCCACAAAATGTAAAAATACTCATTATACTGGCTCGAAAAATGACAACAAAGCAAGAGCCTTGCTGAAGTTACCCAGGACTGGTATAAATAGTGAGAATTGGACGTGTTGTTATTGTTTGCATTCCCCATGTTGTGGATGAGGTCTCTCCACAGGCCACTGGCCCCCTGTGACCCCTGGCACAGCTGGATGAAGCCAAGGACGCGCTGGTGGTAATTGCAGGTGGCTATCTCCTCCTCAAACAGCAGAAAGGGAGGTGGGGGGTATCGCATTTCCAAGGCCTTCCACCTCATTTTCTCATGCTCAGTTGCTTCACCCTGCTCTCCCTCTCTTTTTCCCTCTCTCTCTCTCTCCTTCTGCCTCTCTCTGCCTCCCTCTATCCCTTTCTCTCTCTCTCCTCCTCCCGATGCTGATATCTTAATTGGAGAACAGAGAGAAGGGAGCAGGTTAAGCAGGCCCAGGGAGATGGTTTGGAAACTGCCTCTGTTTCCAGGAAACCAACCAATCACATGTTTACGCAGGTGATTTAGGTGCTCTCAAACTACTTTTCTGGTTGTTTTATGCAGTGTACCTAAAATGATACAAGGGCTTGTTGAGCAAAACAGCTTAAGGATCAGACACACAAAGGTCTTAAAGAAGGCCTATTTTTAGGCAGAATATACATGTACATGATTTTAAAATGACACCAACATAAAGGTAGCCATTCCAGATGGTCTATTCTTGTCAAAAAGCAGCTGCTGGGCCCTCTTTCTGTGCTGTTGGTCTGCGCTGAGAGCTGTGGCGTAGTTGTAAAACTGCTGGTGCCCAGATGCATCATAGACCCCAAATTACACCACATATTAGCAGAGGCAATTGTAGAGTCTGTTGGGGCCCCAAAGAAAAAAGGTCCTAATTTCAATTTAAAAAAAAAAAAAAAAAACATGTGTTGCCTTGTTACATCCCTCCAGGTGCATAGTAAGCAGGATATGGCCACATGTTTCCGAATCTGCCATTTTGTCGCAAACGGTTGACATGGTCCCAAGTATTTGATTACATTAATGCTAATTGTGTAGGCTATATCGTAGGCCTTTGCTAATGTTTAGCTATTGGTTATTCCTAATTTCAGAATTTGGCAATGTGACAGTCCTGACAGCTTTTGGCAACTGTATGGTACTGCGGTATCATTCTCTCTCTCTCTCTCTCTCTCTCCTCTCTCTCTCTCTCTCTCACACACACACACACACACACACACACACACACACACACACACAGCAAAGGATAGTGTTAAGGAACAGCTTTATCTTACAGATGTTCCTCTTATATAAATCCATAAAACATTTTATATATATATATACTGTACTATATATATATGACTCCAACCTGAACTTCAACATGAACAATGCTTATGTGTAAATATACAAGCCATACTGAATGTATGGCTAAACTGCCATACATTTTAAAAAGAACTGTTAGAAGGAAACACCTGAGCAATGAATTTAGGATTTTGTTGTAGCATGGCTGTAGCTCAAGTCAACATATAATGGTGAGTCACTCTCGATTACGGCTACTTCTTGGTATAATTATCTGGTGATCAGTAAGGATTTACTGTGTGAGATTAGTTGGATTCTACGTGGCAACACTCTGGCATGTCCACTGTCACGTCGTGCTTTCTTATCATACAATATACAAAACACTTAAAACGGTCCTTTGGAGGCAATATAAAACATGATAACATGGCGCCCCCTGCTGTTCGCAATTGTCTCAGCGTTGTTTACCTTCTTTTTCTATTTTCTTAACCAATGCGAAGATGGTTTTTGAAAGTATGGGTCGTCGTTATTATATAATATTGACGTCACACAACGCTATTTTAACTCTTTTGGAAATGTTATTGATTTATTGTTTTAACCAAAAATTACATAGGTCTAATAGGTTATTGACATCATTCCTTACGTGCCATTGTGATACGAAAAACTTAGCTTGTGTCTACCTTGCAGCACACACGCACAGGTTTACTTGCCTCCTATTCTGATTTAACAAATGTCCAAATGATAACTTGATACAGTGTGACAGATAAGGCAAGACGGTCCATTTAGCCTCCCTTAAACACAATCATGAATAGCTAGGCTATTCTCAATCAAAAAAGGCCGGGGCTCATCTTTGACTGTTCTTTTTACTTGGCGATGTGTGCTTTCAGTAGTGTAGCCTATAGAGCCGTGTTGAGTTTATTTTAAGGCAAGACACTACAGGTGAATAGGGTAAAAAAAATTACTTGCAGATATCACAATGAAACTTCACCAGTTGATTAACCACATTAATAGGAGAAAAAAATGTATTGGAAGTTTTCTGTATTTTTATGTTTTAATATGCTAATTAGGTTATACCTCATTAAATATGCGCTAATTTGCATATTTTTCAAAGCGAAAAATCTGACCGCCTGAAACAGCCAGATTCAAAATTCTTTTTTTATTTTGTTAACAAGTTAAATACTAAAATATTTACAGAGGGAATTGTAATTATCTTCTTTTGTTATCCAGTAAATCAGAAAATACTGCCAATAGCCTCAAAAAATCGATTTTCGCCCTATTTTATAGCACATAATGTCATATAAATCAGGTCCTAAATGAGATATCAACAAACCCCTCTGTAAAAACCTTCACAATATAGTTAGAAATGAGACTGTAAAGTTTGGTGAAGGTACGTCATACAGAAGTTGAGATTTTTCGCTCAGAGCGTGAGAAAAAAGTCATTTTGAGAAAACGGCCCTTAAAGATTTGTATGGCAAAAATCCACAAATTTCTAATGAATGCCATGAATTACAAACAAACTATGCTTTTAGGTCCAAGTAAGATCCATGTGTCACACTGTATAACATCTAAAACTTATTATTACTTCATCCATTACTGATCATAACATCCAAAATAACACATTACAAGGCCTTCAACTGATGACGCTTACATCACAAACTTGACCGGATGCGATAGAACACAACCATTACAGTACCTAGTTCCCCCATGTTAGTTAACAGTCTACATATCCATGCTATCAAGGAATTACATACATTATGTTTAATTTTTTGTAGTTAGCTGATGTTTTTGGTTATGGTTATGTTTTTTCAGACACTTTTATCAAAAGTACCTACATATACAATACCATTGGCGCCAAGCATATGCTTACAGTCCTAGAGAATCACTTATAAGACTAGGAATGTTTGTATGGAATAAAATGGTTATGGTTTCTATAGTAAACTAGATACTTGTGTCCAAAGTGACTTACAACACAGTACAAAAACAAAACAGGATAGGCCTACTTTGTTGTCTGTGTTGTGCATGTGCCTAAGTGCACTGTGTAAGTGTAGGCCCAGCTGTTTCTTTTTTGCAAACTCACTTTTAAATCTCCCCAGGAGGTAGTATTTTCTTATGCTGCATTATGTTCATGTCCACCTTAGTTTTAACTTACTTTAGTTTTTGCATATTTACTCAAAGAAAATATGTAAGGTAAAAGTAAAACTGATCAGCACAAAATACTAAATGAAATGCCACATTATTTTCTGTGTATTATTGTATCCTCAGACAAAGCTGCAAATGATGTTATGTAGACAGAAAAGTGAAAGCAAACCGAGGTGCATATCCTCAGCTTCAGAAAATACTGCCATGAATTTAGACAAATATACTAATTGTGTTGTGCTAAAATCAGCTGGATGGAGACAAGTGGTGGACGTGAAGACATGTCTGCTGTACTTGTCACCCCTTACACACGCTGCACTCAAGCAACAGACGGGTACAAAACCAGTGATTATGTGGTTCGATTGTAAGTTATAAAGTTATAACTATAAATAAGACAAATTGGCTACTGATCAATTAATTCACACCTGTAACATGACCTACGAGCCACTGCTGCGTGGCACGGTGGTGGTCATTGCCGCTATCTGAACGCTCCCGTTTCCCCAAAGACAGCGTACATAATGATGCACTTTGACAAGGAATTTTGTCATCTAATTTATTACTTTCCTTTGCCTTACAGTTTCTTGCAAGTGTCAGTTGTATTAGTCTCCTCTGGGAAGCTTTAAATCGTCACGTTGTTGTAGCCATCTCCATAGAGTGTTCGACAGAAAGCTAACTAGGAAGCGTGAGAGTATACCACGTGATACATTTGAACGAATCGTCTTGCTGGAAATCGAGTACAGCCAATCAGATTTGATTGTATGTTTAAAACTCCCTGTAAACATTCAGGATTGGTGGTTGGTACAGCGGAACTATCCATATTTGGAGTAGATAACGTTATGCAGCAGACTGAGAGCTTTACAACGATACCATGGATGCCATATGACAGAGCCTATTTGCGATATGACTTCGTGCGTAAGAAAGCTAACTTTTGGTGAATCTTCGGTAAAAATCACAGGTGTAAGTTGACAAAGTGTAATAAAATAAACAACTAAAAGTGTATTTTTGACATTTTCTTTGTAGCAGTGTGAAAGAGTACATGTTAAGGATGCAAATTAGCCCAAAATCTCAATTTTGACCAGGACATGAAAAATCGATGTTTTCACCTGCCGTGTCTCGCCTTAAGTGTTTTTAGGATTGGAAATGTAACAAAAATGTGCTTATAATCAGTAGCGAGTTGTAAAGACCAATCAGGGGTGATGGTGGATTGAATGTGAAAGCTCTGACCTGTACACAGAAATAAACACTCCATTCTGCAGTTTAGCATAATGATGGCAGCTGCTCGAAACTATAGCCTATGGCACGTTTAGACACTTATTATGTCACGTATAATCTATACATGTAATGTATCCATTACTGCAATCCCACACGATATGATCTCAACTGTTTTCAATGCTGTATGCATATAGTCATGTTGCTCTAGTAAATACACCAACAGTTGAATACCAAGAAGGAAATGTGGTCACTGTCCAATACCAGATCTTATTATTCAGAGCCGTATATAGGGCTCTGTTATTATTCATCCACCAGTGCCCCCTAGTGGACGCTGAGCATATTGGCATATAGAGTTTCACAACGGCAAAGTCCCACACACAGACTACTGGTCACATATTGGCACATACAGTAAAATACTGCCATCTGCCTATAATAGCATATGTAATGGTACTGTACAACGCCATCAAAATGTGATACAATATATCTACAGGAACATAAGAGTGACTGCCAAGTTGCTATGCCATTTTATTTACTTTAGATATTTTAAAACCTTTATGCTCTGAAGTTAGTACGCCCAGTGGCATAGAGAGCCAGCATGCTTAAACTCAGGACAACCCAGGTGTTATTTTTAACAGGCTGTTAACTAGCTGTGTGATAAGCAAATTCACTCAGTCATATAAATAAAGGAGCAAAGTCATAAAAGAAAGGAAAGAAACTGCAGAGAAAATACATCTTTTTGCATGCACAAGTCTGTTCAAAAGTCAGTTGTGCTCTATAGCTATCTGACAAAAGAAGTTAAAGGGTCAGTCTTATAAATGTGCAATGTCCCCAGACAGGAACGCATGTAGTCCAGAGGTTTCACATGTAGAGTAGGTGCCACTTTGCTATTGGCTGGCGGAGCGATCGCATCATCAGCCTCCAGTGTTCATCTTCCGACTGTCGGCCCTTCCCTATGGTCAGTTGGCCAATCAGGCACTTTGATGATTTCTTCCCAGGATGCATCTCATACACATTGACCGCGATGCTGCACTCCCGTACAGGGGGGTCAGGTAGCAGAAAAATCATGGCCTCGTTGAAAACCGTCACATCCCAGCGTGTTTTGGTGGTTGTCTTTTGGTGCCGAAGCTTGCGCTGGTTGCACTGCACACTGGCCCTGACATAGAGAGCTGTTTGTTGAAGTGGCAGGAGAAGCATAACATCATTAGGCAGAGAAAATTAAATATAAGGCAATACCACCCCAGTCAATCAAAAGTAACTGGCCTGCTGATGCAAACAACATTTGCTTCAATAAAGGTTGGGTGCAATGTTTTGCTACCACAAGACCATGAGTCACTCAAAAGTGACAGTAAAGCCTTACAGGATCTTTAAGCTTTAAACTCTGAACACTTGTATCCAGTCATAGGCATCCTGGCTTCAAAAACTAAAATCCAGCACCATGTATTTGTTCTAACCATTCACCAAAATAGCTGATTCTAATTAGCACAGCTCCATAGCCAGGTAGAAGAAAAAGCCAGTAAAATCATCTGTGTTATGTGCACAGGCAGAGTCAGGTCATTTAGAAATATGTGTTACTGGATAATAGCTTTAGAATCCAGGTAGCCCATCACTGGTTGTACAGTAGTGGTTAATATTGTGCTCTTCTGGATTCCTCTGTGTATCCTGATAGTGTTGTTTACCAACATAGTGGTCACGTACCTCTGTCTGTCCTGCTAGACTTGGAAATCATCCTGATCTTCAGAACACCTACTTCTAACCTCTGTGATGTGGGCATGTACTTCAGTGAGAGAAGCACTTCACCTACCAAGTCCTAAATTAAAAAAAAATAAAGTAAAATAACATTAAAATGCAACGATGGTGAACATCTGGTCAATCAATGGTTACTAAACATGTTGCCAAAGGAGCATCCTGCTGGCTAGCATTGACAAAATTACAGAAATGAATAAATAACATGAAATAAAAAACAACATGAAACATGAAAAAAAATCTGAAACTCCATATGCGAAGACATGCCTATTTCCTCTGTAATGTGTACTTTTTAAAGCTGCCAAAATATCCATTGTTGTTTATGACTCACCTTTCTGGGCCGTTGTAAGTCCTGCCACAGGTCAAGGGGGTATGAAATATTCAAATTAGTCAAAGGTGTGCGAACCTCCCCCAAAGTTCCATGTCTAGAGTACTTATCAAAGTCTTGAACCTGAGAAGAAAAGGGGCAAAGTCAGTCAATTAAGTCATTATGTCAGCTTGTTTGGTAGGGTGGCACAATAAGTAGTTTTAAGCATGGTCTTAGAATGGCTTTGGGTTTTTGAGCTACATGTCAGCTTTTACCTATTTGAGCCACAGAGTACTCATATGTTTGAATTCAGGCAACTCTGCAACTCTACGAAAAACTACCTGTGATACATGTTTAGCCTGCTAGCACGTTATTCACTGCATCTAATTTACGACTACCAATTGAGGTTTAAACATACCGACATACAAGACACTATTGTCATGAGTTAGAGCAAATCATAAAATTATTTAAATATAAACATCTATATCAAATATACTCTCCAGGAAAACAAAAAAGAATTATCCACTAAGTTTACAGTCAAGCTTTCAGTGAGTTTATTTTACATAGCAAAATGTGCATAAACTGGCACATCTAACAGAGTTGCAATGAAGTTAAAGGAGTGAAAATGATATGTTATGTGTGTTGACAGTTTGGATTTTGTGACATAATGTCCCAGCTGTGCCCACCTCCAGTTTGACCGTGACATGGGGGACCTCCTCCTCGGGCAGGGTGTAGGAGAACTGGTCCCCAAACGAGGGGCTGCTGCTGTTCTTCACCAGCGTGGACTGCCACTCCTTCAGCACACACTGCAGATGCTGGACGCTCCTAGAGCTCCTCTTCTTCCTCTTCGGCCTCTGTTTCTCTCCCTCATCTTCCTCATCGTCTTCCTCTTCTTCTTCTTCATCCTCTGCATCTTCTTCCGCCGTCTCTCTGGCCCACAGCAGGCGTACGCGCACAAAGGGGTCGACGCTGCGGCTGAAGTCACGCAGGGGCAGGTTGCGGGCCTCCAGCACGGTCACCACGAGCAGGGCCTGCATCTGGTCGTAGTAGAGGGAGAAGTGCAGCGAGCCACGCACGGGCTCATCGTCGTCGTCCTCCTGGTCCTCCAGACTCTCCAGGCTGCCACTCCGCACCGAGGACGCTGTGGCTGAGTCACAGTGCGACAGGCAGCGGCTCAGCCGCCGCACCTGCTCCTGGGCGTACTCCTCCTAAGGCAAGAAGGGCAATCATGAACACTGCTATATATTGCTATATACTGCTATAAATATGTATTGTGTGTGTGTGTATGTGTCTGTGTGTGTGCGTGCTTGAGTGTGTGTGTGTGCACGTTTTATATGTTTGTGACATGTTACTCTTTCAAAAACATTCATCTGAACACACACACACACTTTCACTTCAGTAAGATTATTGCAGTTAGTTTAGCAATCATTGGTAATAATTAGACTACTTTGACTCCATTCAAATAAGTGTTTCATGTATTAAATTCATTTTAACAATAATATTGTCTGGGCTTTATAGTCACATTTAGCATGACTATAGAGTTGTACTGGAACGAGTTAAAAGGTCAAAGCAAAGAACAGATAAAAAACAACAGTGGAGAATGACGCCCAATGGTATGAGGACGTGGGGAAAAAAAGAGATCTTTCCTTTAGTAATCCTAATATGTCACCTTAAGTCTTGGGCTCTGGATGTTCAGATAGCTTCTACTCTGGTCATTTTGATCCTCTGTGACCAGGCTGCTCACTGCAAATGCAAAACACGAGGGCTGACCAAGGTGTTAAACTCTAAAACTGTATGCAAATTAAATAGGTCTTAAAAGCCAGACCGATAACTATGATATGGTCATACACTGACTAGATTAGTAATGTATTTGTATAATAGTAATAATGTATTGTTCACAGATGCAACAGCAAAAATGTACAGATTTAAAGAAGTCAAAATAAAACCCTAAGTGCTAAATAATGTACATTTGAAAAAAAATAAGTTCCTCAAGCCTAACCCACAGTGTAACTTGCTTCAATTCTTACTTGAATCCTTTGAATTAATTGGCCTGGAACAGCATCTCTGAACTTGCCAGATGAGGATGCCCATAGCTACCAAGAAGAGCAGAATTGAGATGGCCAAAATAATGTACTTGACTTCGTCTGGAAAGGGCATTTGGACGTCCAACCACTGGGTTTCCGGGATAGGAATCATTTTGCTCGGCCATAGAATGAAACCCTAAACAAAATGTGACGCCATACTGTTAAAGGTTGCCTTTATCTGTGCTGTCTCTCATTCTCCGTTTAAATAAGACAATATTGACTGTTGGCACACATTGCACAAGAGCAGAGTCTGCGCTGACAGTCTTGTGCCTAACAGAACATAAACATGACATAATACTTTTCATTTTTAATTAAAGTGTAAAATCCATATCTGTGGACATTCTTCCCTCCGATTTAAAAGGTTAGTAACTTTTTCGGCATACATCAGTCATGTAATACAACACATCAGTTTCTGCTCCACTCACATTTATGGGCTACATTGCTATATAACATGATTGTATATAATATGATGTAATTCACAAAGAAAGTCACATTTGTAAATTATATAAATTAATCATTTGTCATCTTTTACCTTTTTCCGCCTCTCCACCAACGCTCCTCCGCCCTGGTACTTACATTCCGCTGTCACACCAACTCCATCTTACAGCAGTCTTACAAGAGAGCAGGGACGGCATCACCTGACTGCCAGAGTGCCCCTGGAAGAACCAGTCGGAGAACTTTCTAATTGAATTCCACCCACTTTCTCACTGGGCCTCTTTCATGTTGCATGAGCGCATACACAACACAGAGGCTGGCCACAAGCATAAGGACGTACTCAGACAGGATCTAGTGACACTATTTGCAAAAGTGTTCCTGCGTGAAAATTATCACTAGGCTGTATCCAAATCCTCAACTGTCTATTGGTTAGATAACAGCGCTGCCTTACACTGTTTTTCACATGAGGTGGCTCTGTATGAAAAGGTTAACAGAACAAGATTCCTGTGCATACAGAAGAGACAGTCTCAAGATGTTTTTGTTTTTTTTTCTAAACTGTTTCCTTGTTCCTCATTCACTCAATATCAGTGATGTCACACTAAACTGAGCAGAAACAATGACATGGAATGTTTCCAGACACAGTTTGAACAACAGAAAATGATTTATTGTTTGGGGACATACAGTTTAAACGACTGAAAATGTCATATTGTTCAGTGACATACTGCATAGTTTAAACAGAACATGCTTTATTGTTTAGTGACATACGGATAGTTTTAACACCTGAAAATGCTTTATTGTTGTAACATCATTGTTCAGTTCCATATCTTTAAAAATAAACTTTTTGTCATATATTTTTACATGCTGATACAATACTGATGGCTGGCTTTAGTATTAGTTTCCATTCCTGGTGTCATGTCTTTGGTTTACCTCTACATAAAGGGACAAACATACTGTACTAATGCTAAGATGTTGAACCTTCTTAACATAAAATAGTCAATATGTTCTCATTTAAGATTACACAGATAAGTTAAGCCTTTATTCCTATATATAACTTGAAATTCTTTTTAAGAATCTCTCTGGATTCATACTTATCTACAATTTCCCTCTTTTCCCAAGAACACTATACATATAATCTGATCCAGATTAAACCGTGAACACTCTTACACACTCGTAACAAAGAGTACAGCTGCAACTAGCAAACAATAAATAGCCTAATAATTAAGGTGTAAACTAAGTAACAGCCTATTCCTAGATCACCATGGTAATGGTTCTGCTGTGTAGTGTAGAAATGACCCATGATGCCTTTCAGTCAACCCTCCAATCACAGACAACACACTGGAGATGCTTTCTTCTGTGCTCAGTGGGGCCTGAAAGCACACAGACAGAATGTATCATTTAGACATTCAGCAGCTATGTTTTGCTTTGACTGACATTTGCGGTCATTTTCACTTTTCCCAAAACTAAACTACACAAAAGGGTCGAACAGAAGAGCAAATAACATTTAAATGAGCCTCAATTGCAGTCTTTAACATACAGTATTCATGTATAATCACACAGACTAGTCTACAAACAACAGTTACAACCATTCAGATTTGTTGGTGGCATGTAACTGGGTTGACTTTCACTGGTGTTCGGCTCACCTCTTGCCCCCCCATGTCTGTGCGAACCCAGCCTGGGTGCAGTGCCATGCAGAGTATCCCATCAGCCTCCAGGTCCACTGCCATACACCTGGTCACCATGTTCAGAGCACTCTAGCGGAGGACAATTTTACATGTCAGATAAGAGCCATGTGTGCACACATACACATCCATCACAACACAGGCAGCCATCCACAGTGTAGGGTGGGGCCTTAGACAAAAGGAATTACGCACAGGGTTCCCACTCTTTTTCACTGACAAAATTTCAAAACTTTTCCATGACCTTTTTTTTTAACCTGAAGTGTTTTTCCACGACTTCACGGCACCCTATGTATGTAAAATGTTTTAATGCTTTTACGGCTAAAGATGAAATGTAAAGCCTTCAGTAGCTGATAAATATTTATTTCACAGCCTAGGCTATTCGTTTTGTTGCAACCCTCCCCTCCCCCCTCACTCTCAGTGACCAAAGACGGACAGTGCAGTACTTTCGTATCCAATCAAATTACTAGAGAGGTCGCCTAGCACATATTTCATGAAATAATAAATTATATCTTGACAGAACAATGCCATTGCGTGCATGACCTATTAAAATTCCATGACTTTTCCAAAACTTTAATTGAATTTACAGAATTCCATGACTTTTCCAGGCCTGGAAAATGACTTTTTTGATTTCCATGACTTTTCCAGGATTTCCATGACCGTGGGAACCCTGTACGCAGCACAAATGAG
This sequence comes from Setipinna tenuifilis, assembly GCA_030347295.1. Lineage (NCBI taxonomy): Eukaryota > Metazoa > Chordata > Actinopteri > Clupeiformes > Engraulidae > Setipinna > Setipinna tenuifilis. Next base: position 31,578,862 of record CM059268.1, on the reverse strand, counting down.
TGTATGTATTAATGCAAAGATACTGATGCATAACCACATTTTTCCCACGTTTCCCATGTACTATATATAACTGCTTATCTCTTTGTCAAACACACTTAACACTCCTCCACACCACCCCTCCCAGAAACACACACACATCAAAAAAAAAGAAAACAAACCACCACCAACAACACACACAGGGAGGTTTGAGGTGTACCTTGGATGTCCTGTAGGGGTACCACTTGAAGGTGTTGCCACGGTCCCCCCAGTTGAGTTCGACGGAGCCCAGCAGTGAGGTGATGTTGATGACCGCAGCCCTGTGGATGCCCATACCTGTGCCCCTGGCAGCTGCCCGCTTCAGAAGGGGAAGGAAGGCCTGGCCCACACATCAAAAACAGGGCACAGGTCAGTCAGTATTTAATGCAGTGTCTGCATTAGTGACAGTGTCTTTACTGTCAAACTGAAAACTGTCTTCAGGTGCTTTAAGGTGCCATAAGACTAAATGTCCGTTAAAGGACTCTTTTGGCAGGCTCTGTTTTCAACAGGAGGCAACCTTAAGCAGAATAATATAATATAATATAATATAATATAATATAATATAATATAATTTCATTTGCTGATGCTGCACTGGAATATTTTCCCAACGTATAATGATCAGCTGGCACCTGCACTGGCACTTAAAACATTCAACTTTCATGAACTTTTTTTCTCAAGCAGCTGCGAGCAAAACAAGCTAAAAGAACCACACGTTAGATCAGGGATGCATACTGTAACCCAGTTTAAAGCAAGTGACAGGAGCTGTTGGTGCAGTCTAAAACACAAACATGTCAGACAAGGGGAGGAGCCTGGGTCTGCTGCTTAGGGCTGGCCAGCAGGCAGGAAGAGGATGAAGGGAGGGACAAAGAGGAGAGAAGGTGAGAAGGAAAAGAGATTCCGAAGAAAGTAGATTCATTTCAGCTTACACCTGTCAGGATAAAACATACTGCATGCTGCCTATACACGATAAAGGAGAAAAAATGGGAGTTGCAAGAGTACCATACACTCAAGAGTGCTGACTGAGGACCAGGGGGGTATTCGAAGTAGGTGGTTTAGTGACTAACCAAGGTAAAAGTTAACTCAGAGTGACTTGTAAACCTTACTCTGGCATGTGGCTTCATTCTTTCAGTAAACCAAAGCCATAGATCTGTCCTCCTAAGAAATTGCTCAGTTTACACACCCTGGTAAGTGATTAAACCGGCTTTCTGGAATAGCTCCCTGGTACAAAGGATGCTGACTGACAAAAAGGGTTATGAGGTTAAGCAAAAACATGCAGTGGAAAACCCTACCAGCTATATCAGATGTAACAGTTTTTTCATGTATAACAATGCTGAGAGTAATGGATGGACAGCTAAGTTGGGAGATGTTGTACATGCGTTAATTTTGCTCAAAAGTACACTAAGTCTGTGTAGTAAGATGTTGTGGTCCAGTGGATGGGTGGCAGTGTTATTACAGACAACTTTGTGGAGATGTTAGACAACATTCAACCTCCTTTACCACTTTTGTGAAATGATCATCCTGGTAGGCAAGTTTATCAAGTCAGAGGAGAGTTCACACACTCATCATGCAAGGTCATTATTTTATTTTGTATTATAAACAGAGTTGTATAAAGTAGAAGTAGAAGTACTGTTTTGGATGTAATTACAACACAAGTAGTACGGTACTACGCAGTTGCAACTACTACCAGTGTTGTAATTACATCCAAAACAGTACTTCTACTTTTACTTTATACAACTCTGATTATAAATGACAAAACATCTTGCCTTCCTACCATTGCTAACTGTGATTTGGAGCACTGGCCAGGGATACAAACCTTGGTTATCATCAATGGTGCCACCGAGTTGGTGTGAAAGTTTTCCAGCATTTGCTCAGCAGTCACCGTCTCAAAGTTGGCCACTACATTGATGCCAGCATTGTTGATTAAACAGTTGAGCCCATCTTCTTGTACCAGCTGGTCAACTTCTTTCGCAGCACTCTCTATGCTCTCTTGGTTTACAACGTCTGTTGAAAGACAATAATGTCAGTGGCAGCACAAGGCAAACAAAAAAGTATATGCAAGTATAGTCTGGTGAAAGATAACTTACCAAGAGTTATAATATGTATATTGGGATATTTTTCAGCCAAACTTTGTAAGTCCTGTACACAAAATGTTTTAAGTCAGTAAGAATAGAAATCAAAATGAGCAGGCTCTACGATTTCTTTTCATTATTATCATTATTATCTGTTAAAACTGGTGTAGCCTAACTATACAAAATCTACTAACATGCAGGAGGTAAGCTAGCGGCTAGGCTGTTCGGTGGTGTTCTATACTCTGTGGCAGGTAGGTACAGAGGTGAAGGGATGCATGCACATTTGCTAGACTAGAGGACTGTTTGACACTTATGTGCAGGTTGTAGTAAAGCATGAAGCATGCCATGATCCGGTTGATGTCCAGACGTAAGATAGGCTAGTCTGCAGGTTGGTTTATTGTCAGCGCCTACAAACGCCGATGAAAGCAGAATCCAACGAAAATGTAAACGCACGCTCACCTTGGCTCCTGCTGGATTACGGGCTGTAGCTATTATTTTTCCCGGAGAACTGTTTCCTGTCACCAAACTCTCTACCGTTTGCAAACCGAGACCACGGCTCGCTCCCGTTATCATTACAGTTCGACAGTTTTTAAATGCACTACACATGGTTTAGCTGTTTTAGCTGTCTTTCCGACACTTCTGAGAATTACCGCTGGGGTGACAGGTGTCCTGGGACAGAAGTGGCAAGTGGGTCATCGACTGTCACGTGATACAGGATAACCTCAGAACGTGCCTGCGCACTCGCAGTTAAACGTATTATTAAATCATTAAAAACACACTGTATAGCACTGCAACACAACGTGATCAACTTATAATCAACATATAATTACAACTATAATTACAAATTATAGTAATTATATGTTTATATATGTAAATATATGTTTCTTACAAGTAATAAACTTCAGGTTTTATTCATTTATTTGATGAAGTCATTATTCATTTATTTAATTATTCCATGGTGTCTACAGTTGTGTACCATGAAATTATCTGTTAGAGCCACCCATCAAAGTGAGTCCATGTAGTCAATGACTTACTAGCTAAGTAGCCCAGCTAATGGCATACTGTTGGCATACCATTGTCATAATGGCATACCAGTGTCACAAATAGAAAACAAATGGTTTTAAACTCATTTTTAGAGGTAGAAGGATACCAAGGCACTCATCTTCTTTATAGTTAAAACACCTTTATTTTAATGGGCAAGTCATAATTTAAAACACTCCCGCCATTTCAAAGACCATCACAATAGTGATCCTGCTATATTAAAAGCCATAGGTATTGACCATATACCACAAACAATTAGAGGAGGCGATAGATTAAAACAACTAAACCAACGAGAGAGCTACTGGATTTTAAAATTAAAAGCAACTTCATATCCAGGTCTAAATGATGAGCTGGAATACTGCCACTTTCTCTGAATACAATACATGTTTGAAATCTATATTATCTATGTGTATGTTTTATGGTTGATATTGTCAAATGCTTATAGGTTAAAAACTTATTTTGCATACATTCAGATGATGGTTTACAAGTGCACAGAATTTGTTCATGTTTTCAAATTATGAAACACAGGTGTACAAATGTGTTCTGCACCAGATATACTACAGTGGTAGGAGCAAAACTGTAACTGTGCTATTCTTTTCATTTGTGGTGCACAGAACAGGATTTGTGTGCCTGTAATGACGAATTTGTAATGGTGTAACTGCTACGTTGTACTTGTCTATCTCCCCACAAGACACAGTTTTCCCTTTTTTCATATACAGGTGTTTTGCACCATGTATGATGCAGGCTGTAGCAAAACCATGAGCGCAGAAATAAAAATATTTGTAAGGCGTAGCATGGGATTAGTGTACTTGCAATAAGGAATTTGTGCACGTGTAACCTCTATGTTGTGTATGTAGGGTAGAAAAAAGGTTCTGCAACTTCAAATGTTATGACACACAGCTGTGGATTTTGTGTACAAGTACACAATTTAGTTCTACGAGTGTACAAGACTTTTGCTACTAAAATACCTCCATAGATTTGGCGCCACTCAGGCCAGAGTAGGTATTACAGCCAAAGATGTCTATGATGTGTATAACTGGTAATTCAAAATGTTACATGTACATGGAGAGTCTTCCCCCTTTTCATGCATATAAAAATGGAATTTCGAAGCCAAAAGGAATACTTAGAATGGATGACAGTAGTAAATATTCATGAAAAGTCTAATTTGTGAATGGGCAGCATAAATTTGATAACGAACTACTAAAAAACTACACAGTGCATCTTTAAGTGTTTGTATTGTGTCAGTAACATTAACATTTCATCAGACAAACAGGAAATAGGCATGAATATACATGAAAGAATACTTTTTGGAGAAAAACAGAAAGCAAGTACAAGTAAGAGTGAAGTGCGGGATCCAGACAGGATGTTTGTTGGTTGCTGGGGCTTTCATTGTGTCCACTCAGCAACATTTGACGAAAGGCTGCACTTTTTTGTTGAGGCATTTGCACTCACCCGCTGGCATTCCAGCACTGCCGCAAGACATCTTAGCACCTGGTTGTGTCGCCAGGTGTAGCGACCTTGGGTAAGGCTAGTCTTGCAGCCCACTAAGATGTGCTTTAGTGTTGCTGGGCTTGGGCACAAGGCACATGTGGGGTCGTCGCCATACCATTGGCTTAGGTTTGCGGGGGAAGGTAAGACATCATATGCAGCCCTGATGGTGAAACTTGCCCTGAATGCTTCCATCTCCCATAGATCTTTCCAGGAGAGCTTTCGCTTCTCTACCCCTTCCCACGCCATCCACTGCCCTTGCTTTGCCTGTGCCACGGCTTGGGTGCACCTTGCTGCTCTTCCCGGCGTACCTCTTGGGCCACCAGCTTGCGTCTCTGAGCTGGATTGGCCTTGCTCCAAGTCGGTCTGCTAGTACCAAGGCCAAGACCGCTCCTCCCCTCCTGCACATGTCCCACGATGTCACGGTGTCGAAGTGCTGCCTTTGCCTGCTCTGTTGCAGGGGGCGGGGTCCACTTCCTTCCAGTGGCCAGGATGGGTGCTGCTTGTGCCACAAATGGGTCACAGGAGTCTTGGAGAGTCATCTTGGCGCACTTGTATTCCTCTACCAGGCTGGTAATGGGAAGTTCCAGCATGCCTCTGCCATAAACCCAATGCTACTGAGGCACCTGGGAAGGCAAGCCATTTCCACATTGTGCCACATTATGTACACATTTTTTTTTATTACTTTATTTGATAATCCACTATCTTGCCTGTTACTTTACCCCATGCATTTTGGTTGTTGTATTTGTGGTAAGTGTAGTTTATGCATAACGTTTATGTGGCATAGCTTAAATAGCAGGACAAGGCTGTATATAGAAATCGGTAGATCAGCACAGTGACGACTCTAGGGGGTGGCCAAGGGTGGCCAGTGCCACCACTGAAATGTCATTGGCCACCCCGATGGCCACCCTAGATCCGATAGGTAATTTATCAAGTTCGTCAACACAACAAACAAGAGAAACACTGTCAAGTCAATGATGCTGCAGAGAGCTGATTTCTGATCAGCGGAAGTTTTTCGAGTGACACTGAGGGGTCAGTAGACACGAGATGAGCACTGCGCGTGTCGCCTCCAGCCCCATGCAGGTCACTTATTTATCATTCAAGATCTGGCAACTCTGCGAGATGAACACTGCCTGTCACCTGCAGCTCTCGCGAAAGAGAGACCGCATCCATTAACTGGATACATCGGGATTCAGTCAATAAGGTATGGTAATTTAATGATTTAATGAATAATTATCATGTCGTAATTTGCTCTGAATATGTAGGAAAACTTTATTTAACGAACTTTATGTTAGTAGCAGGAACAGCTAAAAGACGAGATAGTCTACACGAGACAAGACGAGAGCACAAGTTAACTAGTGTAGCGGCTACCCTAGTTAACTTGTGCTCTACTGTACACTGTACTACACTGTAGCCGCAGCCTGCAAGCCAAGTTAGTAATGTTAACGTCAGTTTCTTTTTTGTTGTTGTTAACAGGATAAATTGAATATGAAACCGTTCAGGACAGGAGTAGCATACATTTCTCGAAAGGGTAGTAGCCCATTAGCTACTTTCACGAGTACGATACAGACTGCAGTAGGCTAGTACTAGAGCCTGTATCTCGAAACCTAGCACATGAAGTGAACTACTGCTTGAAGTAAGCTGGACTCTGAAGTTGTGGTGACTTCGACAGTGAGGAGATTCTTGTCCGTTTCTTCAAACCATTTGAAGAAGTAGAGATTAAGTAAAGTTGGAGTAAATCATTTAAGTCCAGATCACCTCAGCTCCCTGTAGTAACCCACAGCGCTAGTCTACTTCAGAGTGTGACTCCACTCATAGCTAAACTTGCTGTACATATCTGACCACAAATGTATCAATATGTCTTAATCCTGTTGTTCAAACCTAACGAAAATAAATCATCATGCACACAAACTCATGATACAGCGAGTGCGTTCATAATACAAATTCACGTCATGTCATTTATTTGTTAAAACCATACTGCCACGGCTTTAGAATCTGACAAGTCTGTATATAAAAGCAAATTCCTTTAGAGGTTAATTTAATTGACCGTTTTAATTCCGGCCTTTCCTGCAGGGGCGTATCCAGAACATTTTTACTGGGGTTGCTGATGACACACAAATATAGTCTGAGGTGGCCATGGAATTATATACACATAGAAATGTTGTATTTCTTAGACACAATTTCCTGCATTTTAATCAAACATGGAGAGCCACTATCTGCTTAAAAAAAACTTTTACGAAAGACTAAAAACAATTTTTAAAAACAGGTGTTATATTTTAATGAGATTCATCCTGGGACAAGCAGAGCCTATCCTGCCTGTATGTAACTGTAATTCAAACTTTCCATACATAACCTACTATCTTGTATTGGGAGAGTGGACTGCTCATCATCACTATGCTGCATTGTGTGGGCCTCTGCACTGCTGCTGGTAGAAGCTGTAGCCGACTATGAGTCTTTTCTTTTTTTTTAGAAAGAAGCTCTGAATGTCTTTTGTTCTCTTCATATTCTCCTAATATCCCTGCATAAAATGTAATTCAATCACTCAATCATGCAACCAATCAATCATTCAATCAACTCACTTCTTAGCTGTAGTTATAATATCAACAGGGATCATTGTCGAATTGATAAAATCAGTGTAAAAATTTAAGGTGTTCTTGTGGTTCTGGGACCTCTTAGATAACAACTTTGACTTCAATGAATCACCAACAATGTTATAATTCCAAATGAGTCGCCGTCGGTCTGCAAAACAATATACTGCTGTGGACAGTGTCAGATTCTAAAGCCGTGGCAGTATGGTTTTAACGTTTTAACAAATAAATGACATGACGTGAATTTGTATTATGAACGCACTCGCTGTATCATGAGTTTGTGTGCATGGTGATTTATTTTCGTCAGGTTTGAACAACAGGATTAAGACATATTGATACATTTGTGGTCAGATATGTACAGCAAGTTTAGCTATGAGTGGAGTCGCACTCTGAAGTAGACTAGCGCTGTGGGTTACTACAGGGAGCTGAGGTGATCTGGACTTAAATGATTTACTCCAACTTTACTTAATCTCTACTTCTTCAAATGGTTTGAAGAAACGGACAAGAATCTCCTCACTGTCGAAGTCACCACAACTTCAGAGTCCAGCTTACTTCAAGCAGTAGTTCACTTCATGTGCTAGGTTTCGAGATACAGGCTCTAGTACTAGCCTACTGCAGTCTGTATCGTACTCGTGAAAGTAGCTAATGGGCTACTACCCTTTCGAGAAATGTATGCTACTCCTGTCCTGAACGGTTTCATATTCAATTTATCCTGTTAACAACAACAAAAAAGAAACTGACGTTAACATTACTAACTTGGCTTGCAGGCTGCGGCTACAGTGTAGTACAGTGTACAGTAGAGCACAAGTTAACTAGGGTAGCCGCTACACTAGTTAAGTGTGCTTGCAGAGCACACTTATTGTTATCTCCCCGTTTATTATTCTTCTTCTCCTGAACCAGATCTTGAAGACGCTACTAGTCCTCAGGCTTTGGAGATAGAGACACCGTTCCAACTCTAAAACGTCAGGCCCGGTTTGGACATGACTGCCTACATTTCGGTATACCGTACCTCTTGTCGTTCGTCCGTTATTGTCGTTTTTCTGCAACTTTTTGGCCCATTGAAAATGAATGGCGGAATGTTGGCACGCATATTTGCAAGCACACTTTTTGCATTTTCTGCGGGAATGCAGTCTAGTTAACTTGTGCTCTCGTCTTGTCTCGTGTAGGCTATCTCGTCTTTTAGCTGTTCCTGCTACTAACATAAAGTTCGTTAAATAAAGTTTTCCTACATATTCAGAGCAAATTACGACATGATAATTATTCATTAAATCATTAAATTACCATACCTTATTGACTGAATCCCGATGTATCCAGTTAATGGATGCGGTCTCTCTTTCGCGAGAGCTGCAGGTGACAGGCAGTGTTCATCTCGCAGAGTTGCCAGATCTTGAATGATAAATAAGTGACCTGCATGGGGCTGGAGGCGACACGCAGTGCTCATCTCGTGTCTACTGACCCCTCAGTGTCACTCGAAAAACTTCCGCTGATCAGAAATCAGCTCTCTGCAGCATCATTGACTTGACAGTGTTTCTCTTGTTTGTTGTGTTGACGAATTTGATAAATTACCTATCGGATCTAGGGTGGCCATCGGGGTGGCCAATGACATTTCAGTGGTGGCACTGGCCACCCTTGGCCACCCCCTAGAGTCGTCACTGCTTTCCTGCACTCCCGCTTCTGACGTTACCTCGTTCATTTTATTGCAAACTGATAACTAAACAGTGAGGGTCCGCAATCGGGCAACAAGGCAGGCAAAGAATTGCAATGTTATCGACAGCGACTTGATTTTAAAACAAACCAATCTTCTTCCGTCGCACGAGGCGAGCTACACACATAAGTGGCTTTTCTTTTTATGAATGAAGTCCGCTTCGTGCGTCCATAATCCAACAAAGCGCACGGCGAATTAAAACAGTCCAAGTTTCAAGTTCATGTAACGTGCCTTCTCATGAAGAAGATTTTCACCGTTTTCCTATACGGCGATTTTAAGAACAATGCACATACCAACTGAAGGTTTCTTTGATGTGGAGCAGGCCTCTATCTCACGCCATCAGATAATCCCCGAATGCTGATCAAAACAATCCGTGTTAATTTTCCATCGGACTAAAGCAAAAATAGAATAAAGAATAAACACATAAAGCAAACAATGTTACTAAACAAATAACTGACCAACAAATATTACCAAAATATAAACTACTAATGTGAATGAAATAATAATAAACAAATTAAATTGACAAACTACCATTATTCAAATAAAAACTAATATAGCTCCAACACACAGTTTATCTGCGCATTCACACAGTCTATTTTACACACACATGCAACACATTCTTCACACGCACCAGAAGCACCTCACACTTCTAGATTTGGTCGTGTTATTAGGCCAGTGTGTAGGTTAATTGAGTCTATGGTTCAACTCCAGTCTGTCCTTAACGATGACGTCCCAGGGAGACATGTCATCCATGTTTGAAAGAGTTTGATTTTCTTGTTCTTCTCATTGACCCAGGTTAGTAGAGGGTTGTATGTTAGTGAAGTCCTCCTATATATTTTTTTCCATTTTGGTGTATTTTCCATGTCTGTATAGGCAGTAGGCCTTAGTTTATGGGGTGTAAATGGCATCCCTGTTTCCTGTAAAGAATACTGAGACTTGATCAACCTTGGTTTCTTTTAGCCTAATTGGAAAGGCAGCTTTTAGTGCTGGAAAGTTTCTAATGGCCTGTATACAGAATGGATGTGTGTAGATCTTTGTGCAATTCTAGGGGGGTGAATGTAACAGGTTATAGTACTTCCGGTACAATTGCACAAGATCTCTATGTACATTTGGTTGGACACACTGACAGTGACTATCCTGACAGTAAACCCGTCCTCTAGCCCCCCTTGTCTGACTAGATTCCCCCTTCCTCTTTCCTGTCTTACGTTCATATGGAAGAGGTAGGTTTGATTTGTTTTAGCCCAAGGTCAATCCAGTTATTATTTATGTTAATATACGTCATCCATTAGTTTATTTTATCAGGTTTCATTTACAATCAATATATGTGTATTATTGTTGGGTTCTTTTTGTTGACTAAATTCTAATTCTATATTATTTATGTTTTGTGTCATGACATGTGGATGCTAGTGTTGATGAGTGCGAGCTGTACCTGTTTGGAGGACTCACTGTATGTTTCGTGTTGTCAACAGAAAATAAACCGCAGCAAGTGAATGTCTGGGTCGTCACCTCTAATTTAATTACAAAAACACAACGCAGAAGGTTCTCCCTGTTACACAGGCAACTCATGACTCACTTGGGAGCCTGTTGGCATTCGTTTAGTTGAGACAATGAAGTCCTAGGCTCTTATACTAACAGGTTTAGAACTACATCAGGGTTAACTAAGCCAGGTTTTTCACTTAACCACGTTTGTAGTATATCCTCCAGCTGAAGTGCCCTTGAGCAAGGCATCTATCCCCAAACTGCTGTGGAACTGTCCCTCTATGTGTCTCTGGACAAGAGCATCAGCTAAATGTAATGTAATATTTGCACCGTCCTGTGTTGCACCTTGAACCTTAATGTGAGTGTTGTACATCAATGTTTTAGTTTTGCGACATGTTGTTTACATTGATGTGAAATGTGATGTTCGGAGTTAGGACGCTCAAGAGGTTCCACAGAGCCCATCTGGAACTGGAACTGGAACCTGATCTCCCTCAAGCAAGGGATTAAAATAAAAATAATGCATAATTCTTTATCTTCCTCACATTCATGTCTATTTCAGATTTCTATCACAGATGACAAAAAGGATGGGACAATAGATGTCAAGGAAATGAATTATATATGTACCACACACGCACAATGTCTGGCAATACAATACTCATTCATTATTACTTTATGCCTATGCCCACTTTACATGCAGTCTTGAGTGCATTTCAATTTAGCCATTTTGCTACACATGGAAGAGTACGTAAAAGAACCATGTAATGTTTTCTGAACCATCTTCAGTTACATTAAATGCTTTGTACCAGACAGAGTAGTGCTAAACAGGAATATGTATCAAAGGCAAAAATACATAAATAAATATATCATTAAAAATAGTCTGCACACTGTAATTTCTTATGTTTTATTCATATTTATTCTTTACAATACTTTCGACATCATTCACACATTGAACAGATTTTTAACTGCCTGATGGAAATATACATTTTTTCTGAGTGAAGGAAATGATTATTGAACTGTACTTTTTAGTCTTTTCTGCAACATTTTGTATAAGTATATTATAGGCCATTTATGAGTTTGCGTTTTTACGTGTAACATGAACCAAACTGGCTTGTGGAAAATGTTAAAGGTCCGTCAACAGTAGTTAGTAGTAAGTACCCCTGAACCCATCACATCAAAAGTGCAAAAGCAACTCTTTCGAATGAAGTGCAAAAATAAAAATAAAATACATACTAGACAGCAGTAACACTGAAGTAAATAAACCAGCCATATACTAACTGTTGTTCTAACAGAACCCATGATGAGAAAATTGTTCACATTTTTCAAATATGAAACCAAAAAAGAGCAATGCTGCTATCCCGGTCCTTTCCATATCCGTTTTCCCCACACAGTATGAAAACACTTACACATTAGATGTGATGTAAAGGTCATAATAAGATTTTACACAGATTTTTTTCTGCAATGATTTTGTCATATTTACCTCTGGTGTGAAACTCTGGATGTAACAGCTGGGTACTGTGGTCCTTCAAAAATACTCTCGAGTTCATTAAATCCTTGATGTGCTCTGACGTAAACACCAATGCGTACAGTCACTATTCATAGGTTACGATTCATTTGAAATGAAAACATTTGCAGCACACCCTGTGTGTATCTGTGACCACATTCAGTGAGTTCATACAACTTTCTTGCAGTGTCCTTTTGCTATTAAGGAGTGGTACATCATCAACAGTCCATTTACAGTTTGAGTCTGGGAGAGACGGAGCACACAGCAATTGGTTGTAGACTTGGGGCTTAAAATCATTCTCTAGTGTTTAGATTTATAATCTGGGGGAGGGTTAGAACCAGTCATACATCTATCATTGTAACAAAAAAAGTAACATTTTGGAGACGTTTACACATTGTTCTTTCAAACCCAAATTCATGGTTTGGTTTTAGAAACCACTTAATAAATATTTTAAATAAGTTCTTTGTAACTGAAAGTGTATACTTTTTTTGGTAACACATGTTTGAATAGTTTTAATCATCATTACTCCAAAGACATCTTGTCAGTTATAATTTGAAAGTTTTTGCTTTCCGACTCATTGTGCTCGTGAATGTCTGGTTTGGAGAAATACATAATCAATTATCAACCACTGAAAGCCCTCTGCTTTTAATGTTAAGTGCTGTCAACAAGCGGCCTTTGGAGGTTTGGGCTGAATCCCACATTTAAAACCTACTGTAAGTCACTGACAAAATGACAATGCCAAATGAAATAAAAACCGAAATGAAATCTACAATCGGATCTACTCCAAAGCCTCCTCACCTAAGAAAGGATGTGTGCGAGGAGGAGACAGAATGGAAATATAATATGAAGGCTTTGAAAGTATTTTTTCTTTCATTCTCTCTCCTGTCCAAACTAAAGCCTCCTCTGTCTGCCTTGAGGCAGGTGTTGCTCTAAGGGCTCTCCTCACTTGGTGACAGCATGGATGCCCTCTGCCAGGTAGCCCACGTTTCCGGAGGACACTCCAGCCATAGAGATGCGCCCGTCCTTGGTCATGTAGATGGAGAACTCTTTAGTAAGGCGCTCCACCTAAGAGACAACACAGGGTGTGAAAAAAAGCACAGGAAATAATGGGACAGAAAACTAGACACTACCCACTGTCCACTCAGCAGAGGACATTCAAACTCCAAGGAAAATATTTTTTTTTAGCATTGTCTAGCATTGCATTGTTTTAGCAACGCCTTAGCATCACCATTTTTTTCATTATTCAAGAGTATATATGTTTTTCTTTTTAGAAAGAAAAAAATTAACAAAATGTCATAGCCTACAATTTCTAAAACTGAGACTGCTTGCTGCAGCTGCTTTAGAGAGTTTTTTCCGCATCCTCCTCTCACCTGCTCTGGCTTGAGTCCGGTGAAGCAGAACATGCCGATCTGGTCGATGACGTGCTGCCAGTTGTGGGAGGAGCCTTCTTTCTTTAGGTTTCCCACCAGCTGCTCCCTCATCTTAATGATGCGGTTGGCCATGCCTTCCACCTCCTGTAGCCTTCAGGAGACAACACACTTTAAAGTGTGTGTGTGTGTGTGTGTGTGTGTGTGTGTGTGTGTGTGTGTGTGTGTGTGTGTGTATGTGTGTGCTGATTGCGTGTGTATAGAATGGCTACCTTCACAGTGCAGACGGTAACATTAGATTAATGCGCTCAAGGACTAAATTCCATACATTACTGCAAAAGCCATCTATTCAAAATGGAGGCATGAGCCAACACAAGCAGCATTCTGCTGGCAGGCTACCAACAAGACAACATTACACCAACTCACGCAAAGCCATCAGTTTTATTCCGCATAACTAATTTTGTTTGCTCACATTTTTTCTGTGTGCCACATCTGACAACTGAACCAATGTTGTGTGAAAGTGTAAAGAGGGGCTATGTCTGACTGTGCCGGGATGTAAATGTGTTGGCTGGGCTGTGGCTACAGTAGGAATGGAGCCAAAGCAGAAGCGACTGCAAAGCGTACACTCTAACAAGAGATTACACAGGGTTCCTACACATTTTCAAATTTAAAATTCCAGACTTTTTCCATACTCAAATTCTCAGATTTCGGAGACATCAGCGCACCGCCAAATACTAATATATTTAAATGAATTAAACACATACTCTTATTGTGGCATACCACCAACTATAACATATTTAGCTGTGCCTAGAATGTGTGTCAGTGTCCTATTTTATGTCATAACCAGTGGCGGCTGGTGGAAAAAATGTGTGGTGGGGCACGAAGGTAGATATCGTGAACATGTGTACTACCCCTAGCGGGTGGTCTGGGGGTCCTCCCCCAGAAATTTTTGGATTTCTTAGATGCAATTTCCTGCATTCTAGTGCATTTTGGGGTAGCCTGTTTCACATAGCAAATGCAAAATCCATTCTGATTCAGCTTACATTGTCAGTTGCATGACCTTAATAAATACTTGACAATAAAATGACAATTGTAAAGTGATAATGAAATGTAGTCTTACAATGAAAGTACACAGCGCTACAGTGCTGCGCCCGCAGCGCGAAATAAAAGGGCCAATTAAAATCTTTTATTTGTAATGCTCTCAAACTATTTTCACATGCTTCCATAGACTCAAGCTTTGTCGGCGCTCCAGAATGGGAGGGCTTTCGCTCACCGTACCAAAGAGCAAACAATCATCTCACGTTAAAGTCAATACACTCTCACTGGTGGTTAAGGTGGAACGGTACGGTTTCTTGTTATTGTTAATATAATGAATTTTTTTAATCCCTCACACGTTGGGAGAGCGGCGCCCGTGCGCCCTTAATAAAAGGGCCGCCCGCTGCGTCTCACTTCGGATTTCTTTTAAAATTACCAGATGAGTGTGGAGCATATTTATTGAATGTAACTTTACAAAACCAACAGGAATATTTTTCTGAACTGTACGGAACTTTGTGGTGATAGGGACTTTACATTGCGCTTATGTCGTTTTCTCTACCATGCCCTAATCGACTGAACTAGCAAATCTATCTGGCTAATTTTCATGTCAGAACAGTGATTACTCGTAGGCCTAATAATGAATTGTTTAACATGTAAGCAACAACAACCCCTTACAAAAAACCCTAATAGAAGCTAATCTCTTCCAAAAAAGGCTGACAGCAGCATGAACAACGCTGCTCATAATGTTAATCTCTGATCCCTGCTCAGTGCCTAACTTTTGACACTTGCTCATCTCGTTGCTGTACGGCAAGTCACAATCGCAAGTTTCAGACTACAAAACGCTGCTCCGCTCTCTCCGCAGGCATTTCAGCACATTTCTTAGGCAAAATTCAATGAATGTCTGAAAGTTGAGCTGCATTTTACCATGTAGTGGCAAACGTCTGGAAACAAAAATATTTCTCCATACTCTAATTTCAATTTTCCATACTTTTTCAGACCTGGAAAACGCTAAAATCAAATTCCATACTTTTCCATACTGCGTAGGAACCCTGTTACACTATTCATTAACGAGTAGCAGCTACACCAGACGCACAAGTGTCTGGGGAAAAAAAATAGACCAGTAAAAAAAATAAAAATAAACTAGTCTCATGAACAAAAACTGCAGTCCACAACTGCTTCTGCTTGGGTTCTCGGCCCAGTGTAGTCACAGGGGTCAGACTGTGGCACTGGACGCGTACTCACCACTCGCCGTAGAGATCGGGTGTGGTGAGGATGGCGGAGGCGATGCGGGCTCCGTTCATGGGGGGGTTGGAGTAGATGGGCCTGATCAGGATCTTGAGCTGGGACTCCACGCGCTTGGCCTCCTCAGCGTCTTTGCACACCACGGTGAAGCCTCCCACACGCTCGCCTGCACAACACCACAGCACATCAGAACAAGCAGATGACAAGACAACACACCACTGCTCTACAGAGGCATATAACTGCTCCTTTCTGCATATAGCGTATTGCTGAATTACTAAGATGTATAATACATCAAAGCCTCCACACACCAGCTTCAACAGAGTTGGGTGCACTTTTAAATTCAACAATTTTATTTGCCCTCGCACAACATCCACACATGGCGTCCAGCTATGCCATATAAGTGTTTAATGCCATATAAGCCATATGACTGTTTAAAAATCTCAATGCATGTGATTAATTGAATAGGTTGTTTTCTTATTATGCTGCAAAACAACTCTGCTGGCCACAGTGTCAAACTCACCATACAGTCCCATGTTCTTGGCGAAGGACTGAGAGAGCACAATGTTGTGACCCTGCTCGATGAAGTGGCGAACTGCCCAGGCATCACGGTCGATGTCTCCACTGGCAAAGCCCTGGTAGGCCATGTCGAAGAACACCAGCAGGTTCCTTTTCTGTGAATAGAGCAGAGAGCATCTCTAATTTTGCCCCAGTAAATACAGCCGGAATAAAGGGTACAGTGAGATTTCACAAGCTGCTGACCATGCTGACTGTCACTGGAAAGAACAGCATTCATTTGTGCCTTCTTCTGGTGCTGTAGTCCTTAACAAAAGTAGTTTTGGCACCAGGGCTTCACAGAGAGAGTGCAAAAGTGCAAAACAGTGCAAGGTGCAGATGTTTCAGTCCCAGGTGTGAACTTTCCAGTGAGGAAACGTCTGCACCTTGTGCTTTTGCACGGTCTCTATGAAGCCCCTTAATGTTTTTTCCTACAATGGCTGTAATCCACTGTGTGCGAGTCCCTGCTGTTAAGACCCGACTTTGTCACAGGACAAGAACAGGCATTGCTACTTATGTCAGGGTATGAAGCCTGCAATAGCATATTTATGACATGGTTATAGAGGTCTTTGAAGCATGATCAACTTTACTATATTGTGGCAACATTACAGCTGTAAAGTGACAGGGTGTGATGCTCCTGATAAAGATCAATGTACTACGCATACTGGCATGTCAATCAATAGGCAAATTTAGTATCATTTAGCTTCCATAGTTACATAGGATGCCATAATGAAAATAGCCAATGCAGCAAGCCCCTGGAGTGACAACATTGATACAGAATAAAACCTAAAAAGCACTCAGACAGTGCAGACTTCTGCCAAGGCAGCTCATTCCCCAATGTGTTGTGTAACTAAAGAATACATTAAAAGAAATCCCGAATCCATGTGGTTATCTGGATCCCCACCAACATCTAATCATTTTTTTCATTGGCCCATTTTCAACCTTTCCAGAAAACTTCATGCAAATCCATGCACAACTCTTTCCATCAAGTTGCTAACCAACAAACAAACGAACAGACAAACAAACCATCGATGGTAAAAAAAAAAAAAAAAAAAAAAACATGCCCTCCTTGGTAGAGGCAATAATGAGCATTGTTTTAGCCTAGGGCAAGTGCTGGAGCAGAGCTCTGCTGACGATTACCTTGATTACTGCAGACAACTCCTTCCACTGCTCAGGCCTTGGGTCCACACCAGTCGGGTTGTGAGCACAGGCGTGAAGCAAAATCACGCTCTTCTCAGGGATTTTCTGAAATGCAAACAAACCAAACCCACCTCAGTGCAGTGTAGAGTACAACTGATCAATTATCGGCAAACAGCTGTAGCTGTGAAGATTGTTTTCAAACTCCTCATCCAAAAAACACTGAATTAAAATGGTCTGCCTGTTAAACTTACATAATAAGAGGTCACAATTAGGGATTTCCACTCCATTGACAACAATTTTGAAACAAACACCAACAACGTAGCATTTTGGAGAAGTGATTTTTCAGACCTACCAGCCAGTCACCAGTCATGGCTAATTGTGTGATAACTGTCTGATTTCAGCGCATCCCTAATATAAACACCTAGAAGATTGGATTGTGGCTCCAGGTAGTAAAGAAAAAAAGTGACTTGAGAACTTACAGAGATGTCATCCAGGGCCCCCTTGAAGTCAAAGCCACAGGTGCTTGGGTCATAGTAGCGGTAGGCCTTCAGCTGCATCCCTGCATCCCTGAAGATGGGTGTGTGGTTCCCCCATGACGGCTTGGGCAGGTACACATCACGGACTGATGTATGGAAGCGGGACTAAAGGGTGAGACAAGGGTGAGAGAGCAGAGTGATTATATTACGGCAAATGTTAAGAAACAAGTGGGAAAGCATTCACAAACAGGAGAGAAGTTATCATACCAGGAAGTTAGCACCGATTCTCAGGGACCCTGTTCCAGAAATGGTCTGGACTGTGATGCTCTGTGTGTGGCAGCAGCAGAACAAGAACAAGAACAGAAGGAACCATGATTAAACTTACTGCACTACTTTAACTGCAGCTATAGCTAATGACTGTTGTAATAGCTATAATTAAGCCGTTAATGGCTGTAAACAAAAGTATACTATGAAAATTCTAATTCAGAATTACACTTAGGGTCCAGGTTATAGTTGTAATAATCAAAAAGTCAATTTTGAGCATCCAACTTACCCTACCACTCTTGAGGACCTCATTATCAGGGCCCAGAGCAAGCGCGGCACAGGCCTTGTTGAACTCCCCCAGACCACCAATGGGCAGGTATTCTTTGTCCAGCTTCTTTGCAGCAATCAGTGCCTCAGCCTGAGAAGCAAAGATTTTTATTTTTCAATTGGCAAGAGTTCACTCAATACGTATGCATCAGGAGACACTATTACCATAGCAAACTAGCCATTCTCTGTCATATTGCTAGGAGTGACCCAACCAACCAGCCAACCAACCAGTAAATGAAGTCCCTACAATATTTTTTGGTTACTTTTATTCCAGGGACTAGAAACAATGCCTGAAATGCACAGGTTGCCATCACAGTGTGGTGCCTTAGTTGTACCTTACGGACACAGCTGAGGACATAGGGCTTGCCCTGGTCATCACGGTAAGCGCCCACACCCAGGTTCATCTTTTTGGGGTTGGTGTCCCGCTTGAAGGCCTCGGTGACCCCAAGAATAGGGTCCGGGGGCCCCATCTGCACCTCTGACCACCATGAGCTGAAATGAGCAAATAAGTAAACAAACAAACACAAACAAATAAATAAATGATATTTTTCATTAAAGCTCATATCAGGCAAAAAACAAAAAGAGCAGCCTATTTCACTTTAATGATTAGACATAAATACATATAGCTTAAAGATGCAGTCAAAGATGCTTTTGATGTAGTAACATTTCTGTCATATTCTGGCTGTTCATGGAAGTAAGTCGTAACAATTCCTACTAGTAAACACACCGCTTCAAAAGCATAGTCCTATTATTTGATTGGCTCTAAAACATTACCACTTGCGCAAAACTCAGAGACTGGATGTCTTAGCTGACTGTGAACGAAGTGAGGGGGGCATGAGGAGGACATGGGGTAGTGGAGGGGTAATGCCTCACACCGTCACACGTCACACATTTCAACTTTGATTCAGCTGAGCCAACAACTGCAGAGTTTGGCAAATACTCTTGGAGATAAAGACAGAGGAAGATAAAGGTGCAACCTGCCAGATGACAAGGGTGGGACCTTTTTAAAGGCAACAAAACAAACCTTCCAGTGCAATCACTATGTAACACCTGGTATCAAACAATATGAAAAACCTCAGGCTAGTTTTACTAACAATCAAAAAGCAAGCACTCATTTAGATATTCCAGTTAGGCAAAGCTAATAGTGCAAGTGAGTGTTAGGCTATTTTATTAACCTCTTCTTATTATGGTGTTACTGTCGCTGGCAACTTTTAAAGAAATCACTCCCTGTGCGACCACAACAAAACCTGTTGTTGACAAAACTCTGTTGTTGACACCATTGAGGGCCTCTTGGCTCAGTCATGTGATCAAAATAAAGCCAGCCTAACATTCCTAAATGTAATTACAAACAAAAATCTCTTCACACACTCCACCGCAGTAAGCTACTCTGGTCACTGTTTATTTTCAGCCTTAAGCATACAACTGCACTGAGAATGCCTGAGTATGAATGCAGTTCAGTGTACTACTAGACTACCTGCCCTCACCGTTCCATTTAATCCAAGTATTCAATTCAAGTAGCCCGTTTACTGGATTTTACTCCCAGGCTACAAAAGACCCTGTGCTCAACGTTGGTTTTATTCAAGAGACTTTGTGTGCATGTGGACTTAAATGTGCCCACAGAGTGGGCAGGCAAAGTATTCTCGGCATCTAATTACAGTGAGTTTAGATAATCATGATACACCTCCCTATCATTTGAAAACAATGACATGATATCATAACTGAGAATAAAACAGTGTGTTGTATATACAGTGTAGTATAGTCTTTTTACAATAAAATGAAATCTGAATTGAAAAGTGCTTGAAAAAGAGAGGTCACAAGTGTATGTGCTTACAAGAATGGGTTACAGACTGGGTTACAAATGAATTAGTGGCTTAGACCTACTTGTATGATCATGTACTCTATACATTTAACCCTTTGTCTTTGGCAATACCAAAACGAATTTTAACACATAGCTTAGTTATAATCTACGGATAGTCTTTAGGGCCATATCTAAGTAAAGTGCAACCCTTCTCTTTCCTCTCTTAAAGGAAATGAGTAGTTTTCACCTTAAACCTCTTCTGTTCAGGCCAATGCAACCGTCCTCGTTGAGCTCTCAAGTTACCACTAGGACTTCAAGCCCATGCCTGCCTCTAAATATAGCCCAGACAGTGCTGTAGTCAAAGGGCAGGATCAGAAAGGCTAATGTCAGAGGTGGGCACCAGACAGAACTCTATAGAAGGCCTTCCACTGACTTCAATATGCTTGTCTGCATTCTATCTGTTCTGGTGCAAGAAAACCTGTGTTAGTGCGTACAATGTACTACTTCTATAGCTGTTATTGCTTAGAGAGCATTACCACGAGCTGCTTCTTTTATTTACTTCGGGATAATTAAAGTAGGCCCAGGCTGTGTAGGCATTTGTGCATGTCTGTCTGTCTGCTGCAGATAGCACATATATACTAGTAAAGAACTTTCTGGACTCTACACGTAATTTGATTTAATGAGGATGGCAACTATTTCAGATAAATGCACTGCAAAAGTCTGACATTGTTAACCTTAGTAAGGGTTTGTCATTTGTGTACTATGCCCACTTGAAAATGAGCTGCCTTTGCTTCGACAGCCTGGCTGTACCGTATGAGTTTAACTTTATTATTAATTAATTCCCTGTGCCACAACAGTTTTATAAATAGGATACGACCAACTTACGTCGCCTTTCTATCTCAATTAGACACGATGTGCATGCAAACCAATCGAGAGTAGGAGCAAGAGTAACCTACGTGTATCTACTTTACATCGAACAATTGGCGACACGTCCATACAATGTAAACACCAGTGACAAACGTGCCAGGCCGACAGGTCCCGTGAACGAGTATCCGGTTAACACTGCTTTACTGTGTTTCAGTAGAGGTAGAGATCCCACAATCGGGTTAGCTTAAAAACCCCTATGCTTCTGCCTCTCTGAAGAGGATAAGCTTTAAGTTGACGAAGACTAGCTACCACTATTAACGTTAATGGTACTGGCAGCGGCTCGCTAGCCAGCTAGCATCAGAGACTGCTTTTTCTGTCGCTGCAAATTGCTATTAAATGCATTTACCGGATGAATAAGTCATTGACCATATTTCCCTAAAATCAAGAAGGTCCATCGAGCTTTAAATTACTGGATCTAAACTCACTGGGCATAGCTCTCCACCTTATCTTACTAGCATGCTAAGTCGCACCTCTTGGGAAAGTCATTCAAAAGCCTTGAACAACCTTGGCGCAGTATCTTTCATTTAGCCAACTAGGCCTTGCAAGCAATTGGTAAAGAAATGAATACCAGTCACCTGCCAATATTACAGTGTCGTTAGCACTGCAGCTTACATGTGTAGATAATCAAGCATCAAGGTGAATGCGTTAGCCTATTGAGAACAAAACGAATCACCGCAGAACCGTGTGATAAGCTAAGAGACATTACTTTAGCTACCATGCTAATGTCAACCAGCTATTGAACCCCCCATTCTCTCTCTCTGCATACTGAACAAAACATCTTATGTCACTATATTATCTTGGCGCTATATTCTCTACAGAGGTAGTTGAAAATGTATGCAACCCATGCGAAAAATAAAACAACACTCTCCAACTAAAAGTGGACAGGAGGAATGACTTTTCAGGGTGACTATGCTAACTGTGTGGCTACAATTTACTTGCACGGACTGCTAGCTAGTCAGTTTTCAAATTGACAGAAACCAGCAGGCTAAAGACTGGTAATTTCACAAAAGTGCAGCATGGGAAGGCATCATCTTACCTTGCACGAATAGGAAAGACTCCAAGAACAGAACTGTGGTTGCCAACGGAGGAGATTAGTTTGCTTGATTTCAAAAGAGCCATGGCTGCCACTTAGGACTGTGTGTCTAAAGAGACCTGCAACTAAAGAGACCTGCTTTGACGGTACAGTTGACAGTAGTTACACAAGGAGCCAAGTACGCTCAAATTCTACAGCGCCGCCAAGGACATGACGAAGATTTATGGTAGTGCAGCTAAAGATAAGGACATAGCTAAGAGGGAAACAAGGTGTAGTGTGGAGCTCAAGTGAATTGATTAAAAAAAAACCTTTTTAATTATGAATGTCTTCAGTGTGTTGCTGGTTAAACCTCTAAAGACATTCTCTCCTAAAGGCAGCACATATTCAGCATCAAAATCAATTATTCATTCCTTTCTTCGTTCCTCCCTTCCTCCTTCCTTCCTTCCTTCCTTCTTTCCTTCCTTCCTTCCTTCATTCATACTTCTTTTCCATTTGGCTTTCTCCTCGGAGGTGCACTGCTCTCAATATTAGGAAATGCACACATCTGTACAGGTAAGGTGACACATCTGTACAGAATGTAACCCCCTATTGGACTCCACTGTCTGTTTGTATAGGACATGGGACCTTTACATACAGTTGAGCTGTCCTCAGTAAAACAGGGCCTGCCAACACACCTCGTATACTTTTAAGAGATTTTGCATACTCCTCCCGGGATTCTCTCACTGCCTCATAAGTCACCTTTTCACTGCTCTGGAGCCATAGCAGTGACAGAGCTGATTCTGTGGCCAGTAAAGCCAGTGGCCTCTGCTATTAGCTCACAGATATTTTCACACCCAGTGAAATTCTGTTGTAAAATGTCAGATGCTTTTATTATTTTCACCAGCTTGGACTTAAATCTGTGACCGAGAAACTAGGTGCTGACTGAGGAGGAAAAAAGCAAAATTTCCTCTGGATTCTGAGCAGACTAGGTGAGTGTTAGAGTGACAGGGCTGAAATGTTGACTCTGTTAGGAGGACTAACCAGTGGTTCAAAATGTGGAGAATAGTGTGGAATTCTGAGGGTTCAGGCTGAGAAGGGTGAAGGGTCTTTCATGTATGGGCACATGCAACATTTGCCGAACCCTTTTACCTGGAATTAATCATGTGTTTGTTTTTGTATACTTTCACAGAACACGTATGTGTTTGCATATTTATCAGCATTGTTGTCTTGAGTGTTCAGGATTAACACACAGGCTCACCGGCTCTTTCCTTGGGTTTAAGGCTACGACAGACACAGTAATGACATTCCTTCAAGCTGTTCCCGCTATCCTCAAAACAACTATTGTGTTTAAACTTGCAGACTTTCTATTTCAGACCATTTATTACGAAGTTATCTTTGTGCTACCCTGGACTCTTTTGGGACAGTTTTGCAGTTTATAGAGGAATAAACATTTTTATGTGGACAGCTAACAGCAATTTTAATCTTTTTTGAGTCTGTGACAGCTTGTGGGCTTTCACAAATACAAGGATAACAGCAGTAAATTTGCAAATGTGATCAGATTATGTTGCTATAATTTAATCTGTTTTTTTTTTTTTTTTTTCATTTTAGCTTTTCCTTTTTTCTATTTGTCCCTGGGCAGGGTGTTCAAATTTCATGAGATGATTGTAATAGCACGATAGGACCACAAGGTGACAATGGTGTTCTGTCACAAAGTTATCATAACACCCATCTGCCATAGTGCAAAATAAAATAGTCCTTTGCATATTTATATGACTAGTCTTTGTAAAACTGATGTACATTTTTTTGTAGCCGTGAGCACAAATATGTCATTGCATGCTTTTCTAGTACAGATGACACTGATGTGACCTGATTTCAGAATTTTTAAATAAGATGCAATTTACGTACAATTTAGCAGAGGATAATTATATGTAGTAAAAAAGACCTAAAAATCCTTGCCATCTGCTGTTAAAGCAGATTTGTGTATATTTGCATGCTGAGTTTTAAGAGGAGACCACATGCATCCACATCACAAGTGTTCACATCAAAAGGACTGTCTTCAAATACTATAATATGTGACTTCAGTAATTTTGGAACTGACGTGTAAAAAGTGTGGTCTTATTAACATGGACTGTAGGTAATCTCATGGAAAGGTTTTATTTGTTTATTTATTTGTTGCAGTGGCACAGGGGGATGACATGGCAGATTAAATGTGCATGTGAAGCACCATAAGTGCTGTGGCCCACACATGTGAGGTGTAAGCCTTGCACACTGCAAAAAGAAACCCGGGCGTTGCTCTCTCTCTCTCTCTCTCTCTCTCTCTCTCTCTCTCTCTCTCTCTCCGTCTTAAGTTTAAGGGGCCAGCGTTCCGGTTTCTAACCCATTGAAATTGTTTTTTTTATATTATTATCTATTATTTATTTTTAAAATCTTTCATATGTCTTGATGTTCTTGTCTTCCAGTTATATCTCTGTTTTTCCCCTGTTCAGTTAATCATTTGGTATGTTGTCATACATATTACACTGGCCTACTTGACAGACTCCTGAAGCCTTTTATCATATAAACCTCACCAGGGAATAGTGCAGAGCCAGGTGTCAGTGCGGCATATGCTGTTATGTTCTTCCTTGTGTGTTGTCCCTATGCATTACACTAATCTATTAAGATTAATGTTGTACATGGGTAAACTTCCTCTATATTCACACACAATATATTTTATTTAAAGTTGCTGGTTTTGATATGTTTTGGTGTGTGTGTGTGTGTGTGTGTGTGTGTGTGTGTGTGTGTGTGTGTGTGTGTGTGTGTGTGTGAAAGAGTAGAGAGAGAAAGAGAGAGAGAGAGACAGAGAGATGTATGTGATGTGGCAGGACTGGACATTCAGTAGTTGCAGTCACATGCACTTGTTTCAGGTAGTGCCGTTGCTGTATACTGTAAGGTTTGATTTCTTAAAATCAAAACAATGCATAAAATACATGTTTATACCTCTACATGAAACTACCTCTCATGCAGTACAGAACAAGTACCATAACACCATGGTCAGGCTTTGTTTTTTTTTTACCACAGAAAAAGTTAGAAGTTAGGTCCAGAAGAAATTATTTTCTGAATTGTTTGTGGCAAATGTAGCTAATCTTGGCATCTTTGATTGGATTTTAATTAGGCATTGTTTACTTTTTGTCTCCCAAGCTCCACATTCTAGTATTTATACATCACTGAATGTCTTACCAGAGCATGAGCAAGATTATCTGTTTTATCAGCCCTAACTTTGCCAATGCTGTGCTGTGGTGATAGAATTGTGTGGCAGTGTTTTTTTCCCATGAAAGCATTTACACATCACTTATTATACGGCAATTTTAAGGAGATCGTAAACTGTATACGAGAAGTATACATTTATTTTACCCCACATGAATGCGCATAAGACACAAGTCATTCCCTAACAACGAGATGCTGGCTGTGTGCAGTGTGGGTGGGCTAGGCCTTTTACTTGTGTTTCACTTGAATTCACTTGAGCTATATTTAATGACGTGATTAATAAAACAACAGGACTCTCATTTATTAATAATTCATCGGCAGTATTTTCATATATGACTGGTTTCTCCTGTTCGTCTTTGAACATGGCAGGCATATCCTCTTAGGAACTTTTTGACAGATGCAAGACTGGTTTATTTACGCTGCTGTTTATTATAGCATGTTTAGACCACTGGCATTTCAGACATATAGTCTATCTTCCTTCCCCAAAAATCTTTTACTTTCATTGTAAGTACCCACTGAAAGTAAACACTCCTTCTTATCTGCATAACATTACATTTCATATCAATTTTGTAGACAGGTGGGATAAATAACAGTAAAAAACTGTATTTCATATAGTCACCGTCACAGTAATGTTTGTTACAGAATAATATTTCTAAGATTAGAGCCTGTGTTATTTGTGGATAACCTAAATTAATTTCTTTCAGATTCTGTTTGTAAAAGAAATATCGATTCTGGTTGACTTTTACTTTCTATTACTGTGAAAAGGCTTAAATTCCTTTTCTGAAGGCATATCAAAAAATCCTCATAAATGCAAACTGTGCGTAGCAATGACTTCAGATTTTGTAAAGTGACTATTATTGAGAACAAGATTTTTTACAAGTTCTATTTTATGAGAAGAAATTCATTTACTGGAATTATGTAGCTCATTTGAAAAGCATTTGCAAGAAGTTGGGACCTTTGACTACCATTATCAAGTCCTTTTTTTTGCAAAACTAGGCATAATGTATGAGTGACTGATGTACTGAGAGTGCTTCAATTTGCCATTTGTATAAGGAGATAGATCAGCAGAGAGTTGGGTCTGTACAACTTCTGACACCATGCAAAAGATATGGTAATCAGCCATTGAATTATTTTTTTTATTTCCCAAATAAATACATCAAACTGAGCATACATATCATATCATCACATACTTGTTCTTTTAATTCTGTTAAATCCTCTAACAGTATCAGCCATAAAACCGCCATCAAAACCTCAAAACGTAAACAGGTAATGAGTGAAATGAGGAATAGAGACAGGAACAAGTCTAAAGTTGACCAGACAAAAATGACGGCCATAACAAACAGGAGAAACAGATTCCAAAACAGGCAAAGGTAAAGTCACCTGTCATAACCATAATCTTGCAGTTACTTTCCTCTCTACACCATTACATCTGCTGAGATTCTTTTGAGCAGTAAGATTCATTCATTATAATTTAAAAATTGAGCAAATGGGCAAAGTCATAGCCGGGTCAATTCTGTACCTGAAAGGATCGAGGGAAGGTGATGGGAGAGGAGAGGATTTGCTTTTTTTGTGCTTCTCAGTGCACATTCATTCAAAAATCATGAAGGGGGGGGGGTGCCCAGAACATGCACATGGTTACAGTCGTCAGGCAGCTGGAAGTGGGTGAGAAGACAGTCATGTCGGAAAGGGGTCATGGGTCGAGGGTCAACATGAAGAGGAGATGGAGCGGGCCGAGCTCACAGCATGGGCTCCCGACATAGGACTATCTCCAGCTCTGAGCGGTACAGCTTGCCACCGTCAGAGAGCGCCATGATGCTCTTCTTGTAACCAGTAAGGTTCTTGGTATCCACCTCCTATATAATTGTGGGAAAACAACACACATTGTATAAATAATACAGAACTCATCCTCCATCTCAAGCACTGCTAAGAGTAACCTCAGCCATTCCCATTGATCTTTAATGATGTGATGTAATACAATGATATGTACAGCTCTTGTGCTCTGATGAGAGCGAGATGTACTGTACTGAAGGCTCTTTCATTTCTGCACACCAACCTACCTTTTTGTTCTTCTCATAGAGATCTTTCAGAAGAGCATCGAGCTCCTGCTCATCGATGTAGCCATTGCCATCCTGCCAGAAAAGACATTTGTGTTTTACAAGCGCTTTTAATCAGAGTGTTGCTGAGAAAATATAATGACCTGAATTATAGCCAATTGTTTACTATGTGTGCCTGAGGGTGCTATTTGGTATTAATAACAGATGAAAAGACTGCAGTAAACAGAGTGGAGGAGGGAGCCAGAGATTTCTAACGCTACATTTTATTCTCTGTGTGTTGTCAGACTGTGTTTTGTGTGCGTTTCAACAGCTCTGCAGATTTTATTTCTGGCACTGTAAGCCTTGTTAGTGTTTGGTTGACCTCCTGCCACTCCCATTTGCCCTCCTTCTCTGTAAAAACCCAGTCTGTTGTGGGGACAGCTAATAGTTGCAGCATTACATGGCTGGGGCATTTGGGAGAAATGCTAAAATAACTATGCTTGTGAACGCTAACATTTGACATGGATCATGCACATACAGACAGTATACATATCAGTTCATTTTAAACTGGTATTCAGTACACACAAGCGTCTAATCAAGGACATGTACACAGGATGACATTTACAAAAAGATGTTGTTTGGTTTACAACAGGCCACCATAAATTGTGTAATTGGCTGCTGGTGAACAGTGGCAAAGACGTATGATGCTTCCAAAAGGATGTCAGTTTTAAAGTGAAGATAATAACTATATTTTTTTTTCAAATGTCAAATGGTCAATTTGGTTCATGTAGACTTTGATCCTGATTGTGTTTGGCCATTCTCCTTAATTGTGCATAGTTTTCTTACTTTTAAATATGTTTCACAATGAAATAAAGACTTCCCACTTTTCTTGCTGAAAAAAAGAACGTACTTTGAAAAATAAGAACAATCCTTGCCAGATTTCAGTCTGTGGATCCTGTTTGTCTTGACACAGCACAAAATGATTGGCAATAACATTGTTAAGTTTGTTCTGTGTAACAAGTAAACACACGGCAAAGCATAGGCAAAGCCTGATGTGAGTCAGTGCTCCTGTCAGTTTTGCATTTGGGGGTTTTGTTAGTCATGGGCCCACTGCCACTCAAATGATTGAGCTGGCCCCGCTGACAGGGAGGGAGCTGAGCATTGAGCAGAAGAACAGGTGCAGGGCGTCCGCTCATTTCCCTGAGCAGGTGGATGGAAACGCCCATCGTTTGCATGCACAAAACTTCGGAGTGACCGAGGGGAACTCAGACATAACATGCCGTAGACCTGTCCATTAATCTTGGGTGAAGACTGGGGTTGGCTTCACCTGCTGTGCATAAGGCTAAGTATTTATTCAAATTGTGTCTTTTGTGTCTTCATGTGTCTCAA
Source organism: Setipinna tenuifilis (assembly GCA_030347295.1). Taxonomy (NCBI): domain Eukaryota; kingdom Metazoa; phylum Chordata; class Actinopteri; order Clupeiformes; family Engraulidae; genus Setipinna; species Setipinna tenuifilis. The sequence continues at coordinate 31,550,171 of CM059268.1, read as the reverse complement.
CTTTTCTCTCAGTGTGTTTTGATATCCATACCTTGTCGTAGTATGTGAATATGGCATTGAATTGCTCAGAGGTCAGTTTGATCCCCTGCAAAACAAATGTGTGCACAAACACACACACACACACACACAATATTATTACTGTTTGGTAAACTAAACTAGAAGCAAATTATTAACATGCATTTGTATATAGGCAATGTATTTTATACATTACTGATTTACCTGGAACTTCAGTAAAAAGTTTTCTTGGACAGGTAGAAGCCTTTAAAAAAATAATGAACAGTTATTCAACTTGTCACTCACCAAATCATTTGTACTGGAGTGAGTTTAGCATACTTGTATTGTATTAGGAAGTCCTCAAAAACCCTTACAAAGATTGTATTTTGCATAAAAGCAGGACTATGACTTTTTAGAAAATATAAATGCATGCATACATTCTACAGATCTCCTTTGCCGAAAATATTATCTACTGTCAGTTTAAATAAAGTGTCTAGTTAACTTACTGCATCTGGATTTCACCTTAAAACATATTACCTTGCCATTTCAGAGAGACCCAGTTTTCCATCTCCATTCAGGTCGAACATCCTGAGCTGGAGGAGACAACATGGAAGACAAAAAGAAATGGTAGAGGAAAGAAATTACATGAGTGTGAAGGAAATTAAGTACAAAAGGTGGTAAAACACAATATGAGGCAGAGGAAGATAGAACGGTAGAGAAAAAAGAGATAGAAAACACTAACAATAGATATACACAAATGACATCTGACAGAAATACAGTAGCATCACTGGGTAAACGAAGAGAAACATGATAGACTTATAACTTTTATCACAGAAGGCTCTTTTTAAGTGAAATTATGGTCATTTGAGGTTGTGCAGTTAATGGTATGTTCACACTTTCCATCTTAAGTTTCTGTGCGGTTTTGGCCAGAGGAACTTCTCAGTGATGCTTTATTAATAAGGGTCTCTATGCATGAAAGGTCTTGTTCAGAGCTTGCATAACCCCTTGGTAATAAACCACATTTGGCCTGCACTTAAGCTGGATATAGACAGATAATTGGTCATTCTTCTTCCTTAGAAAAGGTCAAACGTTCAATTACAGAATATGGGCAGCACATCTCTTGCGGCAAGTCTGGACCTCTGGAATCCATTAATATGGCTTTATATCACCTTCTTCAAGTGAACAATAAGCTCTTACTTTACCAGTAAATAACCATGTTAACATTGTATGTTCATGTTCCCTGGCCTTTAGGTTCGAGTGTTGTTTTTTGCCTCAGCAGATTCTACACATACCGTTTCTTTTTTCCCCTGACAATAACATTTGCTTTTTCACACTAATGCCTAACCCATTTAGTATGTGCATCCAACACTTGATTACTGTATTTGTACTTATTGATGGTGTCCTTTTAAGCAGTATTTGCTGCATTTGCTGTCCGTACTGTACAACCTTCTCCTTTTTTAATTTCAGCACATTTTTTTCCAACACATTTGCAGTTATGCAACTAGATTGTCTTTGCTCAGGACAATTCAGGTCAAGTTTCTGGCCGTGAGGAGTGCAGCCATATGCTAGCACAGCTGGGCTGGGAGCAAGCTAACCTGCAGGTCATTGTGTGCCTTTGTCCAATCGTCCATCTTACTTCTTCCATCACCACGGCTCACAGAGTCCTTGCTCTGCCGTGGTAAGTATGAAATTATATGACACTCAAAGATAATAAAAATCACCTTTGTGCATTGTACATCCATCCCCTCTATCAACAACTTGCTCCTACGTACGGACTGTAACACCCAGCGAGCAGAGTGCAATGGCCTGGGGATTAATGTGTGTTTTTCTGGGACACATTAGAATAGAACTGGTTCAACTTTGAGATTTCTGAGGTGGAATAGTTTGCATGGATCATGAATAACCCATGAGAAACTTGTATAATGGGTCCTACAGTTCGGAATTTTATTCAGAGACACATTGTTTCTGGGACCAAATGCTCTCTGGAAGGTGGCTCGGGACAGACGTGTGTGTGTGTGTGTGTGTGTGTGTGTGTGTGTGTGTGTGTGTCTGTGTGTCTGTGTGTCTGTGTGTCTGTGTGTGTGTGTGTTGATGGAGTGCAGTGTGAAGTTTGTGACCGAAAGTTCAAGACACTCACTATTGTCTGTGTGTACTCATGCAGCTTCTGGTCATCATAGTGTCTGTTTGCCTTCTTCAGCAGGTCTGAGAGGAATCCCTGTGGGAAAGCAAAGAGGGGTGAAAAAAGGGACACATAAAGTGTCTGTGGAGATTTATCTTTGCCGCACGAGTGCCCCCAATATTGAACCGCTGTTTTGATTTTAAATAATGTAATGTGGACATGACCTAGCACTAAGCAATAGTAGATTCATTAAAAGAGTTTGACTTGGGTCACCTTCCTCGTCCCAGCAGCAAATACAACTAATGAATTTAATATCCCTCCCTCTCTCTCTCTCTCACTCACTCACTCTTACTCTCTCTTCCTCTCTCTCTCTCACACACACACACACACACACACACACACACACACACACACAGCTTCTCAAAAGCTTTATGCTTTTTTGGTAAAAATCTTTCCCCATGCCCTGAAAGCTTACTGCTGTATAATATGTGTGTCACTGCTTACTATCTAATGTAGAAGGGAATAGGATAAGAGGAGAGGGATCCTGCTAAGAGCCCCCTGCTTCACTCTTGCGCTCATCCAGATGGAATCATTTGTGCTGTTCTCATCCACTGGCAGTGAAAACATGAATCATTTACACAGCTTCTGTCTGCCTCACAACATCAGCACAGAGCATCCTGATTTAGCAGAGGCCAGGTGGAAGGGAGGGGCAGGGGGGGTTGATTGATCCATTGTGCTAAAGACATATTAGTCAATCTCTTTGTTCATTACCAACAAGTGCATATTTCATCATTTCACGCCACGGAGAATGAGAAAAATGAGCAGCATTTCATTATGAAAGGGGCAGCAATTCGAGGGAGTTGAAATGTAGACTGTTAAAAGTATGTCGGGTATGTATGTGTAGCTCTGGGGAAACTGGAGAAAATATTACCTTCAATTCATTTGCTTCAATGTAGCCACTGCGATCTGTATCATACCGCCGCCAGGCCTAAACACAGACAGCCAAAAGAATTAGCATGGCATTATGCTTTAACACCAGTCTGCGGTCATCATTAATATCGGTACACTATTGTTGCTGTCCACGAAGAAAATCTAGTTTGAAATGTGCGTGGCACAAACCCTACGCAAACCATTCTCAACTTTGCATATAATATGAGAGACAGGACTCCTTTTTTTCATCTGACAAGATTGCATTGATGGGACAGAATGTGCCCACGAAGACCCAGGAGGGTAGTGAAGAGGCAAAGGGAGGAACTGTGGTAAAGAGGGATGGGGGAGGGAGAAGAGAGGAGAGAAAGAAAGAAAACAGAAACAGAATCTTTGAGAGGCGGGCAACCAGAGAGGGATGGGGGCAGGGTGGAGTGGGGTAGGGGGTGGGGGTGGGGGGGTTGGGGGTCGGGTTGGTGGTGATCATTTTCTATTTGTTTATTCCTTAATTGTGGGGTTTCCCACCCTGTAATCACAATAGATTTTCTCATTACACGTTTTAACATTCTCCAAGTGGACCTTGCTACACATTGTGCAAAGACAAGGAATGAGAAATGCAATATAATTAATGTTTTAATCTAGTAGCAGCCCCTGTTTCCAGCAAGGGCTCTTATCAAAGATAGATGCCCTGCCTCTCCAGGTCTGCAGAGAATTACAGAAGCACATCTATAATATATGACTCTGAAAATAGAAGTTTGTACTTCCTCATTCTATCCTTTTAAGAGGCTTGCCAAGCCGTGCTGGATGATTAAGAGTCTTCCCTCACTCTCTTCCCGCTCTCCCTTTCTCTGCTGCTCCAGCAGCTCGACAACATGCCGCAGACAGCCAGTGAATCCCCATTACAGATAATCAAACACTTTGAGGCTGTAGAGAGGCTGCAGGATGAAAACGTCAATATCTGTGGAGGAAGGAATCTCCAGCTCTAGGAGGATAAGGCTTCTATACGGCTGGTGCTGGAGCACTCAGGAGGAGTATCTTGGTGCTGGCACAGCCTGGTGATGTCAGACAGACTCTGACCTCAATACAGCACACTGGTTTGACTTTTACCAAACTTTTTAGTTTGTGGACTTTCCATATAAGATAAAGTCACTTGCTTCTGAAAGAGAAAATGATGCCGGGTTGCAACTGCTTCAGTGTCTGTGCAGTCTGTGAGCCTATGTAATACACATGTAATAACACTGTGAATGAGCATGTGTTGTACAATGTGCTGGAGTTGCATGTATAATGTATAATTTGAGACTGTGCGTAAAGACTACATTGTGGCCAAAAGTTATTTCTACACTGACACATTGTCTTCTTGGTGAGGAAGGCCTTTAACATGATTTGCATGTGCGGGCGGTGGTTATGTTGGAAAATGTAGTGACAAGCAAACATATTTGTTATTTCCCAGAGTGTACAAATAATGTGCACTTTGTCTGCATAGTTGATCTGTTGTGGTACTTACAGCCATGAATTCAGTGCTGGAACCCACAAACTGTCTGAAACACAGCAGGAAGTTCTCTTCTGTGGGCAGGATTTGAGCCAGCTAGACAGACAGACAGACAGACAGACAGACAGATGAGACAGACAGAGAGAGAGAGCTCTAACTAACTAAACAATTATTCTACATCATTTTGAGCACATCTGTATAGGTATGGAGTGTTTACTAGCAGATTTGCACTCTATCCAGTGTAAACCATATGATTTAGCAGTGAATGTACTATGTCTTGCAGAGTAATAAACTGTGTCCTGCACACATCTCACCTCTGACATCTCAATTCTCCCATCTTTGTTCTTGTCAAATTTCTGCATGAACTCTTTCATCTTCTCTCTGAAAGAGGCGTTCGTTGGGTCCTAAAACCATGCAACCACAGGGAGACCAGTATACTTGGATGGATGAATGAAATGTCATCAAACAGTAGCATTACACAATACCTCTCACTGCATGTTATCGAACAGCCAACTACAAACAATCATGGAAAAAAGACTCCTCCCCACCACCATCACCACCACCACCACCATCTTCCCAACTGAAACTCAAGTCCTTTGCTTTACTGCTTTGGGCAAGGGTATCTGTTTACACAGCCTGTGCATCTACAGGGCATACACATCTCTCATATTTCTTTGTTACACACACAGGGGTTTACAAGAATATAATCTTGCAGCTCCTCTCGCGAAATAAAAACATTACAAGCCATCTGTCTGAGCGGAGCGGTCTGGGGATGGCCTCGTCTGCTGCCTGCCTGACTTTTTCCTAATTTACAAAATAGCTTAAGCAAATTGGAGTGAATGGTCTAAGGCTCCTCAGATGCTGTTGCCATTTGCTGGGCTGAAAATGTCTCGCAGGCCTGTCAGGAGCGCCACATTAATCTACTTGTGCATAAACAACGTGACAGACAGCCCCCTCTAAAAGAGAAAGAGCTGCTTTAATCACCCATGTGAATAATTTACAGGGGTGCTAGATACATTTTTGTTCAGAGACCACATTACGCTGTTAAGGCCCCTCAGTACTGTTCCACCCAGTTCATCCAGAACCCATTACAAGTTATTGCAATTAATCTAATCACATCAGTGTGTTTCTGTGGACTTTCATATTTTCTAGATATGACAGGATACAAAGGTTACACCATTTGCCATGCTTCATTAATAGATTGTCTAAAAGGTAAGCTGGTGTCAAAAACAGCCCTTATTATCTTCACGGAGATCTCTACTTTACTTAAATTTATCCAATTACTTTAGAACTGCTTGTGATTTCTCAGATAGTGTTGTTGTTGTTGTGTGTTGTCCAGTTTTTGAGCAGTCAAGACTGAGCAACCATCAACCAACTTTATTTATAGCATTAATTAAAGTAAACAAACTGCTGGCTTGTGTTCTTGAGGCACTTACTGCCAATTACACAGCAAAGTGAACTAGCTCCATGTCACAAGGCCGCGTTATACTGACAAGAGGAAAATTACTGAGTATTCAGGCTACACTACTGTGTGGCTCCTTAATGCAAATAGGGTTAGTTTGTGTCATGCAAAAAGAGGGGGCAGAGTTGTGTGTTTGCCAGGATGGTACCAAAGGCCCTGCAATGGCAAGAAGGATCCCAGAACTTCATGACCAACATTGCTCTTACTGCTTTGGCCCAATATTACCCCATTCTTTCATAGAGTTTGACATTTCTCTATATATATACACACTAAAACAAGATACATGTTGATAGCTCACATTTCTACCCCAAATTATACCGTTTGTAGTGTATTAAGTGAGTAGTTTGCTCACCACACCAGCTCCTCTTCGTGCACTCTCCAGTTCTCTGAAGAAGTTCTCCAGCTCCTTACCCTCGATGTACCCATTACCTGCCATGAAAGCAAAAACAGTCTCATACAGACAACTTCAAAGCTTTCTTTTTTTAATGCTTCAGTGCAGTTTATCTGCTGTTCCCCCCATCCATCTGTCTTCGTGTTCCCTTTGCACAAGTTATCCAAACAGCTTTTATGACTGAGAAATGCCTGAGTGACAAGCTAAGTAAGTGGCTTGCTTGGGTTGAGTCTTTGAGCCTGTGCAAAGCTGGCTAACTCAACAACTTGACAAGGAATTGCTGGCAGCCACCCAAAACTGGGGAACAGCTTAATTAAAACACTGGACGGCTGTTCATGCCAAACTGCTTGAACATTCTCTGGCTGTTTTTTTTTGCTTTTAATTGGAGTCTCGTTTATTTTAGGAGAGATGAGAGGAGAATCATGAGGCCAGGCACCGTGTTAGAAAAATGGGACCGGTGTTTCCAGCCCAATTTCACAGTTATTACCATCTGTGGGCAATATCCCATGCCAGGAAATTGGCTTTGTGTTTGTGTGTTTATGCTCTCTCTCTGTCTCTTTCTCTCTCTCACACACTCTGTCCCACCTCTCCCTCCCCCCCCCTCCCCCCCCTCTCTCTTTCTCTCTTTCTCTCTCTTTCTCTCATTCTGACAGTGTGTTTGTGACTGCGTGTGCCGTATGCATCTTAGCCCACATATACAATTTATGCCCATGCTTTGTATCATCATGGAAAACAAGCTATTGCTAACAAAAATTACAAAACACCATGCAGATGCAGTTTAGGGGTTGTGGTGGTGGTACAAATGCCAATCTATTTCTTACTAAGTTCCCAGCAGCTATGAAGGGTCTTCAAGTCTAGTGAGTTTGCCTCTGGACTCTACTGCTATTCATAAACTGCAAGGAGGGAGTGTTTTTGGCTGGTATTTACAAAAGGATGGCATCATACGTATTGTTTACTTGTTGGAAACCTTTAAGAAAGACTTCTGTAAGGAACATGCACTCATCACTCGGATGTTCATCAGCCTATGCTTTGTGTACAATAGAAGGACTACATCGGTGAAATGACTATTTAACTGGTATGGTTACAGTTTTAAAATGACTGTTTTAGTTGACAGAAAAATAGGGTAAAGATGACTGAGGCCTCTTGACAGGCTCCCATTGAATACAGATTTCTATATCTGAACCTGGGTGTTGGTTTAAAGCCCTTCACTTTACCTTGGTGATGAATAAATTATACAGTCTAGGTATTTTACTGGTGATGTTCTTGGTGGATCTTTTATGCAAAGGTTCCTAAAACTGGTTGATATTAGGCCTACTAGTATGAATATGTAAGGAAGGGTTATGAATGCATGTATTCCTTCACAACTATCAAAGATGATTATGAATTAATTTGAATATATCAACTCAAAGAGAAACAATGAGAAAATTAATCAGGGTGTATTTGTCAAGATATGTGGCCCATCATTCTAATTATACAAGAAGAGAGGGTGGCAAAGTACAGCTTGGCTTATAATTCAACCATTATAAATGCAAATGTCCTGGCTAATAAACTCGAGATATTAACTAATGGTAATGTAATTATAAAAGAGAAGACAGTGTAAAATGTGACTATTTATGACATTGTCATAAGTAGAAACATTCCCCTGTACTCTTTTCATAATAAAGTACATGGTTTGAAATTTACCATATTAGCTGAACTAAACCAATATAGCCTAGTTTTAATGTATGCTTAACTCCAATGACATATAGGCATAATAATTTCATGCAGATTATAATGTTCAGGACAGGTTGATGTCTGTTACATACTAATAGCCTAAATATAGCCCACCATAGATGTCACGTTATCTGGGTAAATATGATATCCTCATATGATATGCTCATCACAATCGTTTACCAGTCCAACGCTGCAGTAGGCCTACCATTAAGATTAGGACATGCGAGAAGGCTCTTTCCCCTCATATGCTGGCATACACTATGTGATTAATAAGCACATTTATCAACAGGAGACAGAGAACACTGCCATTGGACTTGAAGAAGCCAGCCAAATTATTCCAGTCCAATTACATGTTTTCTTCTGTTTGAAGATCCCGCGCACTATGCTTTACTATATAGGAAAAACGAAGATTTTTCAAAAGAAGCAAAAGCTTATACGAGGCAAAATGTATGGCTGACATCTGTCCACGCATGCATTATTCATGTCATGATTATCACATCACACTCATTGTATTCCCACAGTATATGCATAATGCTGTTCCACGTATGAAATAGATGTAGGAGGACGTGATGCCGTAGCTTCGACGCAAGCATAGCCTACAGATGCGACGGGGCAGAGTCGCCGCAATAAGAACGCAGGCATCACATCACTGAGTCATTGGATCTTTCTGTCTACGGGCTATCTCTACAGATTTCCAGATAAAATAAAACTACATTTCTTCAAATAAGTTACAAAACATATTAAGATATGTTCAACGGGGGTACAATAAGCACCTCATTTACTTAATTTCGCTGTTCCTTTCACAGCAATTGTCTTTTGTAAAATTATATGAAAAGCCAGTTGATGACACACCAAACTCCTTACACTACACCTGACAGGTGCAAGTAAATGGGAAATGGTCCAAACCTCGCAAGTTTCAAACAAACCCGTCTTCTATTTTAAACACAATGATCTAATGTCATAGATAATCGGACAGATCTTCCGAAGAAACCGTCCACCCATTTTACGGGGTATGGTGATGTAGAATTACATTATAGTCACAGCACCCTATAGGGTTATTGAAAACCAACAGCGGGGCCCCAGACTGAACGTTTGACGCACTGCAATCTTAACGCGCGACATTTATCAATGCTCGGAAAAAAGGGACCTTGGGAGACAGCTGGTAAGGCTGGTTCTAAGCAAACATTCAACATCTACCAATGAAAGATATATATTCCAAATCGCTGTGGAGTTGTAAAATATGAGACGTGTTCAGTGTGTGCGCATGTAAGCCAAAAATATTGATGCTACAATAAAAAAGAAGTCATTAACAGTTCCTTCGGCGCACTGGACCAATTGATAACTGATACCCTTTATGCGTCTCCACCAGAAATCACTGTCACTTAACAAAAAAAATACTGTGTTTTTTTTTGTTTGTTTGTTTGTTTTTAAGCCAGACGTGTTGTTAAATGTAACTTATTCATGGTTATTGCTTGTTTATTTACACTTGTTCATTTTGTTCACAGAAATGCTGCCGTTCAAGACGGACAGGGAAACAGGTACTGGGCTGACACACCCAAGCTTGCTTAATTGCGACGCGCACTTACATGTCTTACTTTTCCAAAATAGCTCTGCGGACATAAATCCTTTTATTTTTTCACTATCAATCTTTAACACGCTTCGCAGTTACAGTTTATGCCTTCCCCCCCCCCACACACAATCACTTCAGTATTGTGCCCCAAAGCCCGCATATCATAATAGTTTCACTTTAGCCATTTGATTAAACATAGTTACCATTAGGCTATACACGTAAGCATAACATCATAAATAAATATAAATTGCATATTTACTCAGAATAAAATCGTCACAGTGCAGTACATGCAGTGACCATGTGCGAAAAACAAATACAGGACATCACAAGTCAAATATTCATTGGCGGTGAATTTGGAATCAACTGGAAGTTTCATGGGAAAAAAAACTTTTGAAATGTCTCAGCACAACCCAAACGGACTGCGTTTCTTCATTCCTTCCATGTTTGTCTGTACATACAGCTTTGCTGTGTCTTATTCACACGCGCTCAAGAACGCAGTTGACGTGCGTAATGAAAAAGTATCCCTTTGGATAACTTTGGATCCGGCACTCACCGTCCGTGTCGAAGTGATTCCAAATGTCCAGAAACTGGGAAGCGGTGAGCTCCGCCAGATGAAGGTATGGAGGGTGCTGTCCCTTGTTTGCCATATTGGTGATAACTATCCGCGTAAATGCGCTAGAAAATCCCGAGCGAACTTTTACTCAACCAAGCTCCGATTCTTTCTGGTCCCCCTGTGCGCCCAAACCGCGCTTTTAAACGTCTGCAGTGGCTGTAATCCCTCGGCTCTCCTAGCGATGGCGCAGTGGTTCTAACATCTGCATTCATTCAGTCATTCAACCTTACTGCCTGTCGTTCTTGCAGCTGCTGATGCGAGGATTCCCGCCTGGGTGAAGGTCTTCCCCCATGATGCGCAAAGAGAGGCTTCACAGTCCGAGTGCTTCAGATCATCTTTGGGTGGACCCCAGCCTCGGATTTTAGCTTTTGTCATCCATGGAGCGAGTTTGAGAGAGTCATAGATAATTGGACAATTGTGCAAATGCAAATGACAAGAAACAGCCATATTTAAAAAAAATACAGCAGACACCTTTCACTTATCTCAATTTGGTCGTCTACCAGTCCGAGTTTACTACCAGTGCATGGTTTAATTAGTTTTGAACGGCACAACCGCTACAAGGTTTAGCTTTAGTTAGAACGTGATGTGTTGGATGGTGCTGTTTCATTTACAGCCTATGCGGCCGTATCAGCAGCCTCGGAAGTCAAAGTCGTCTGTTCGACGCACAGCCGTCCCCACAGAGGCCCTTGGCGACACGGCTAATTATCTTTCATCAGCCGTGCGTGTGGACTGCCGCCTCTTATGAAGCAGAGGCCCCATCAGGAAGGCAGCGCCCAAGGAAGAGTAATGCTAGCATACCACAGGGACTCGGGCACCCCAGTAATTATCATCTGCCTGATGTTGAGCGACTGCTGGGGGCTGGTGCGCGCCCAACTAGAAGAAAGAAAAGCTTCAACAGCAATTACAAGTGTTTCCCGAAATGACTCATGCAAGACCAGATTAATTAGAAAACTACACACTAATCACATTTCACACATCCCTGCGAGAGTCCAGTGACTAGTTGTGCTCTTGGGTCCGAATCTACACAACAACCACTGCATTTTTAAAAACACACCGTCAAAGGCCATTTCAGCACCAACTTTGATTTGTTTTCCTTTGGGGCAGTGGAAGGTAAGTAGTAGCCTAAGAGGAGTGTGACAGGCAGGAAATGCATGTAGGCATTAGAGACATTTTCTGATTCATTTGACACACTTCAGGCAACAATGTTACTTACATGCATGGACAATACAGCACTATCTCTCTCTCTCTCTCTCTCTCTCTCACACACACACACACACACACACACACACACACACACACACATTCACACACTGACTGCGTTCACATGGTGGGATTGGTTTGGTTTGGGATTGGTTCACAACGGGTGGTCTGTCCCCCAAGTCCCTGTTCACATGCAGTTTGTCTAAGCGGATTCGGCGAGAGTTCCGGCTCTTTCCGCTACGCTAGGTGAGGGCGCTGTAGTCAACTTCTATCTTTCTATTATTATCTTTTAATACAAGGAACGTCTCTTCCACGCATAACTCTTGAACCACTCATCCGCTTGATCTCAAATTTGGACGGCGTCATCATAATGTTACCAGTGTGTGCAGTACCAAGTTTCGTGTTGTTTGGGCAAAAAATGCCAAAGATATCGGTCAAACCGTGCCGACCCAGCCATGACGACCCAGGCTGATAAGATTTATAATGCTAGCTGCTACAATGTTGGACATAACGCGACTAACGACACATAACTAAAATAATGGACATAACACGAGTAAACATTTGCCCACAACAAAGCTGCTACGTAGGTAAGATGTATCTTATCGTATACGCAACAGCACTACAGCACTGCACACATATGCCTACAGTGCATACAGACGACACGTAGAGGAGACTGAACTTTTCACCTCTCATTCCGGTTATTCCACATAGCAAAACAGTGGCTAAAGAAAATCTTACAAGTCAGTCAGTGCAAATGTATTTACATAGCCTTCTCCTTTCACCTGATATTATTACCCACTTAAACAATAAGGTGGTCTAAACAAAAACGTAATACTCTGGCACATCTTCTATGGGCTCTGCACTGTTCCTACTAAATAAAGACAATAAACAAACTTTCTGGCGGCATACGAACATGGTGTTCCAGGAGTTTGACGCATTCGCGTACGTGTTGTGCATTCTGCTGTGTTAGAAAGTCTGTATGAAGGAACAAACTGCGTTTTTTATTTCGTTGATACATGCGCAATACATGAAAACCAATCCGATCCCGTTCACATGGCAGTCGAAGTGGTTTCGAAAGAGCCCCGGCCTGGAGTCGCAGGGGGATCACGAAAACCAATTCCAATCCAAACCAATCTCCGTTCACATGAAGCTGGTACAATCCCAAACCAGTTCCAAGTGGTTTCGACTTGTCCATGTGAACGCAGTCACTGTCTCTTTGTGTCTTTGTGTTTATTGTAGTCTTTTACAAACTACAGTGCTTAGGTCACCTTGTATCCCCATGTGTGTTTAGAGCAAACCACACATTGACATGGTCATTTTTGAAGTGCAGTTTAGGCACTTTCTAAAGACCAAAGTGGACATTAATCTATCTCTCTTTCTCTGAGTGTGGACAGCACTGGCCCCAGGTGAGGTGTCCCAGTCAGTCTGAAGATGTGGCAGAGACAAACTTGCCAATTCACTGCAAACAGAGGACCTGTAAATCATTCCATTCCCAAACGGTGTTCTTTCACTTTGTCTCAGTCTCTGTCTCTTGCTCTCCCCCTTACATCTCCTTCTTCATTATGTTCTCTTTGTTCTAAAGATAGTTGTGAAATTGCAGGGAAAGTTATAGTATCAATGTCAAAAATGGTGTCTAGGAAAAGTGACCATCAAGTCTAATGTGGCTCTTAGGCACTGGTAAATGTTTCAAACCTAACTGCACAACAAAAGCACATTTATTACATGCACATTCATTATATTGCATGGGTCCTATTACTGCACAAACATGCCTGAATGATGAACAATATGACAGTATGAATGAGTACACTGACAAGTCTCATCTGGTCAAGACAAATACTGTAGCTCTACTGTCAGAAAGTGTATCTGAATGACATCCTCTCTCTCGTCCTGTGCAGGGCCCTTGGCGTAGGGCACGGTGAGTGCTGCAATGTACACAATCTGCAGGAGAAAGCCCTCCAATCAGATTTGCAAAGAGGAAGTCAATCAATACAATCTGCAATTGATAGTCAACTAATATGATCTGGGAGGGACAGTCAATCAATACCATCTGCCAAAGTCGTCACCCAGGTGTTGGCACGGAACCAACGGAATGGCTGCTGACAGGTTGGTTCCGAGGCGCCAAAAGCCTTTATTCAGCAGAGATGTCCAAGTGCATTTCCCCAGCACATCTTCTTTGCCGCGCGATCAATACGCTCGCTTCAGGTGTTATTGGCACAGGAAGGGCAGATGGATCATCATTTTCGGATGAGAGCTGTCACCATGCAGATGTGATGAAGCCGGGTGACCTCCACCCAATGGCTCGGCTATCCGCCAGCTCCTGTGCTCTGCCTCCTGCACCTCCCCCTAAACCCGGTGTCCCTGTCATCCCATTTCAGACGCCCGGGCCACAGAAAGCAGCTCCCCTTCTTGGTGACCTCCACCTTCCCAGATGGCTGCTGAGGGTGGCCTGGACCTGGGCCGGACTTGGCACACACCGCTTCTTTGGTGTAGCCTGTGGCTATCTGTATACACCACATCTGCACATTACGTAATAGAGTTAACTAACAAAGACAAATTACATCGCAACTCCAGAGGAAGAGGCTCAGCAAACAGAGAGGCCTAGGTGGATGCTTGTGAGTGTTGGTGTGTGTGTGTGTGTGTCTGTGTCTGTGTTTGTGCATAAGCATGTGTGTATGTGTGTGTCTGTATGTGATAGGGAATTTCCTTTACTGTGTTTGGATAGTAATACTGAGCTTTCTGTGGGGTGTTCCTTCTTTTTCATTTTGCTTTTTTCTCACCTGCCCTTTGCCTACCACGAGATGGAGGAAGAAAAAAAAGGGATTTTTTTCTGTGAGATAGCCAGGAGAAAGAAGAGAGAAAAAAATAAAGAGAGCCTGTCAACCAGCTGGAGGATTGCACCATGCTGATTAGAGCAAAATGAAAAAGAAGAAAATAACTGGATGGAATGGGGAGCGTGTGGTGTGAGGGGATGTCTGGGGAGGAGAGAGGAGAGGTGGAGGAATTTGAGTCTTGATCTAAAAATGGAATTTAATGTGTTTCTCTCTTTGTGTGTGGTACTGTATGTGAGAGTGAAGGATGGTATATCTATGGGTGTGCATGTGTGTGTGTTCGTGTGTGTGTATGTATGTACGTGTGTGTGTATGTACGTGTGTGTGTGTGCGTGCGTGTGTGTGCATGTGTGTGTAGTGGTTGTGTGCCATACCTAAAGTGACTGTATAGCGCCCACCACCAAACCAACAATGCGTTCATCAATCATTATTTCATTTTCTCCCAGCTGATTTAATAAGCCCTGTGCGGTGCTTGGCTTTATTCCAAACTCTGAGCTCTTATCCCAGCCAAGGCTCCCAAATGAGAAATGCGATGGAGTGGGGAGCATAGGGCTTGGTTTCTGTGCTAAACGTGCACACTGATATGAATGAACACTGAGGCAAAATGGAATCCTGAGCTACTCGGATTATTTAGAGGAGCCTCCATTACAAGGTGTGTGTGTGTCTATGTGTGTATGTGTGTGTGTCTGTGCGTGTGTGTGTGCATGTGTATGTGCGTGCCCGTGTGTGTGGGTGTGTGTGACGCGCGTGTGTGTGTGTGTGCGTGCGTGCGTGCGTGCGTGCGTGCGTGCGTGCGTGCGTGTGTGTGTGTGTGTGTGTGTGTGTGTGTGGGCATGAGTTGGTGGGTGTGGGGGAAGGGATGAGAGTAAGATAACGTGTAAGAGACTTAGGGAGGAATCGGTCTGCACGTGAGTGATCGACATGTGAGTTTCCTCCAAGATCAGAGCAAGGAGTAGCAGGAGGGAGGGCAGGCTCAGGCAGGTAACCTCCAAAAGGCTCAGTCCGCTCTCTCTGCCGCATCTGTGTGTGCGTGTGCGGCTTTTTTAGCCCTAAATTATTCACGAGTCAGCTAGTCCGTAACTGCAGCGCCGTGACCAGTGCAGTAATAGCACATAGCAGTGGTAGTGTTTTCATGTGTGTGTGTGTGTTTTTTTTTTTTTTTGGTGCAGAGTCAGCACATCGGCACTGGTGGAGTACATTTAGGTGAAGGATTAGTTTATATCCACTGGGTGTTTTCAGTAAGATCTTATGGGTTTGGTCTGTCTCCAGAGCTTCAACTGAACTGATTTCTTTGATTTTGCTTTGCTTTCATTTATTTTTCATGGGAAAACAATGACCATGTAAAAATGAGTAAACTGTGTCTGGTCGAATGTTTGACCTTATGACTACAGAAAAGAACTGAGTGGCTTTAGTTTAGCCTCCTCGTCTGAAAGGCCATGTTTGCTTTCAACTTAACTAAACACACATCCTCCATATTGTCAATGATAATTTAGGAATATTTATCTCCATACATATACAATATTTATGTCGTAAGGTAAGCATGCACAATATGAATTCCATTAAGTGTATCCAGACCACTTGTGTAAATTCAGAATTGGTCATTTATTTTGGTTCTAGCAAAGAGAGAGAGACAGAGACAGAGACAGAGACAGAGACAGAGACAGAGACAGAGACAGAGACAGAGACAGAGACAGAGACAGACTGACAGACTATTAGCCTGTGGCACAGCATTGGTTTCTCTGAGGACTACTGAATCAGACATGGAGGCAATCCATTATAAAAGATTTCATTGCCTTCTTTGTTGTACTGTTACTGAGTAGCACCATTTCCTTCATTCTGGGTGTCAGGTATAGCAGGTATCACATGCAAATCTGAATACATTTGCATGTTTAATGTGGTACATTAAGTACATCTGCCTGCCATTTTCCTGAGCTGCTCTGGGGACTGAAAGAGGGACTTGGTCCTGCCTGTATGGTGGCTTAGCTGTGAGCCTGGCTTCCTTTTGTGAATATTTCATAGGAGCACCTTCTCTCTGGTGTGGCTTCGGGATATCAATAATGAAGTGAGATAGCTCACACAAGGAAGTCCATTCATTCAGTGAGCCCATACCTTGTGTGTGCATATCTATCTGAGTTCCTGTATGTGTGGATTCAGTTGCACATTATGTATGCTGCCTGTGTGTGTGTGTGTGTGTGTGTGTGTGTGTGTGTGTGTGTTGCACATTTTTTGTGCTTGTTTGTGATGTAATTTTTATTATTACATTATTACAATCTAAAAGCCACTCATTTAACATAACTATCAATTATGTTGTTGTATAGTGGTTATTTTGTTTTCTGAAAATATTCTGAATGAAAAAGATGAAGTGCTCCAGCCAGGTCAGTACATTCTGCTTACGGTATAGCCCTTAGATCAATACAAACATACACGGACGGTTACTTGACATTACCTCAAAGACATCTGTTGTGCTTAACCAATGCAGCATGTGGTTGTGTATGTGTGTGTGTGTGCGTGTGCGTATGTGTGTGTGTGTGTTGCACGCTTTTTTGGTGCTTGTTTGTGATGTAATTTCATTATTACAGCCTGAAAGCCATTAATTCAGTACTTCCAACATGTGTAAATTATCTTGTGGTACAGTGGTTATATTGTTCTCTAAAAATATGCTGAATGAAAAACATCAAGTGCTCCAGGTCAGTACATTCTGCTTATAGCCCTGAAATCAATACAAACATACAAGGACACTTACTTGACATTACCTCAAAGACATCTGTTGTGCTTCACCAATGCAACACCAAGGGAGAAAAAAGGCAAGCCGAAACAGGAACAATGTACACTTTCAGAAAAGAAGGTACAGAATTGTACTTTTAGGAGTACAAAGCTTGTCACACTGGCAGCACCCTCAAAGGCGCATAATTGTACCTTTTAACCACTGTTTTCCAGCTAGTTTGTACCTTCTCCAGAGCTGAAGAGGTACACATCAGTACCTCAAGGTCAATATTAGCCTTTGGGGATACATTAATGCTGATTGTACCTTAATATACACATTTCTAACCCTACTATCCCATTATTTCTGAGAGTGTATATCAGACAAGATAGAGAGGAAAACACAAATTGAGTGTGAGAGAGAAGAGGATATTGTGAAAATGTGAGGGACATTCATTTAGAAATAAATGTGCAAATGAGGCCATTGTACTCCAAAATAGGAAGGAAAAAAAATTATGCTTATGACATGTCCAGTTTATTTTAATAACAGCAGTGATTATTGCAAGGGCCCTCAACCAGGACCGCAGCACATTTTACATTAGCATTGTCTCGCTAAAATAAAATCAGATCCGCCATTGTGCTTTTTTTTTTGTTCGTAAAGAAAATAGAAGTATTCTTCAGTGATTTATACAGTCTCTGAAAAGGTAGTACGTTGGCCATATCCTCAACCATGATATAAGTGCAAAAAGATCTGCTTCCAACCCTGGTGCACAAGTGTGGTACTAGTCCTACACCTCCCATTCAAGACTTGAGATATAAGTATGAATTTATTCAAAGATGACCACAAACCTTGGAACATTCCAGAAAAGAAAGTTGGTCCCTCCCTTGAACAAGCACCAGTTGTGAAGATTTGATCACAGTGTCCACACAAAACAAGTCAGATTATTGTCAAGAAAATACAACAATTTCCTGCATTTCCTGAGGCACCTCGGATGTTGCCTGAATGTTCTTGAAGTTATCAAGGCAGAAGTGATCTGTCAGTGTTAGTGTAGACCCGTACACATTTAAACTTATCTAAGAGGTAAATCACATGATTAACAAACCCGTCCATAATGCAGATCATGCTTCATTAACATGTCGATAAAAGTCAAGTAAGATGGAAATAACATGAACTGATGCTGTCTCTCTGACAAACACACGCATACACACACACACACACACATAATTCATACTGTGTTCAGTTAGTTAGTGTTCAGCTCAAAAGCATGGAAAAGGCCCAGTAATATAGTGCTGAACCAAATTAGTGACATTGTTAGGTGGGAAAACAAATAAACAAATACTTTGTTAACAGGACATCAGTAGAATAGCCTAAAGTGTCAAATTTAGCAGATAAGCAATCAGTGCACGGTTCTGCCCATACGAGATTATCATTAGCCATCATACACATTAAATAAAGCCATGTTAATTATCACTTTCTAGTGCAACATTCCTTTTTATATATAGATATATAATCTGACATTTAATCATTTCTACAACATTTTCTGTTACTCTGCTTTATATATTTTAATATTCTTCTATAAATACATTCACAGTGAACTAGGTTGACGTCTGGAGGCTCTGCATGGAGGCTACAGTTTGCCCACTAAGTGGCTGACTAGCCTCTGGAGGTCCTCCGTGCGCATGCGGGTAGTCTGCAGCACCTCCTCGTGGTTGGCCCGCTCCTTGCTGTCGTAGTCGGTGACAACTTTGTTCGTGATGAGTGACAGACCGAAGACACGCAGGCCACAGTGACGTGCCACCACCACCTCGGGGACTGTGCTCATTCCTGGAGCAGAGAGGACAGTTCAAGGGTCAGCTTTGACATAATCCACATTAAACCTTTTGTTAACATCTTACAGGAAAAGTAAAAAGTGTTTACTTTTTACTCATGTTACGTTACCCAATAACCTACTGGGTGGTTCACATGGGGTTGACCAATATGTTTTTTTTTTTAAGGCCAAAATAATTATTCAATTATTATCAAGGAGACCGATAAACAATATTTGATTTGAGAAGAATTTTAGAACTTTATTTTATCAGTATATCGATTTTTTCTAAATGCCCTACAGTACATAATAATCATTAAAACAATACATAATGTACATGCCCATTACACATAGTAATTGATTAACACCTACTACAAAGGCGCCCCAAATCAGACAGAAAGGCTTTTGAGGTTAAAGGTGAACTTTCATCGTTATTTTTATTCATATTTCTGTGTCGCCACTATGGTTGAATGCATTGTGCGTCAATTCTGTGAAAAATTATGTCCTAGATCTCTTGCTTGACGCTGTTTTCTGTAAGCTAGAACAGGTCTAGTGGTTGAATGGCTTTTCCGGTGTCCCTCGTGAATATCCATGACGTGTCAATAAGGCACCTCTGATTGGGCAAATTTGCTGTCTTTCGCTCACCTAGCTTCTGTCCACTGTTCTTCCTCTGGGATGTGGGCGTACCATACATGGCTCTAGGTGGGGCTTACGACCTAGTGACGTAGATAGGTTTAGCCTGCTCTGATCCGCTCGTTTTGGTTAGCTTGACCCTTCAATGACCAGTAAAACCATGAGGGTCGAATTTCACGTCTTGGAGTGCTGTGGGCATATACTGCTTGTTGTGACCTACCACATTGTAAATAGAGCTACTCAAAGTGGTTTTTAGCGGAGGACCCCTTTAAAACACATGACCATAGTGGGGGCACAATGGCGACACAAAGGCCTCTGCTGCCCGTTTTCTAGAATCTTCCTAATTCTGTAGTGAATCAGCTCCTGCTCTGACATGGATCTGCTGGATAACAGCCAGCATCTATCGAAAGGGCAGCTGCCCTCTTAATTACTCTACAGAAAATCTAATTGCCCGGCTTTACCCTTACATTTTAGGTCAATGGTTTTCAAACTGGCATATGAGCACCCCTGGGGGGTACTTGGTACTCAATTTTAAGGGGTAAGCATTCTTTGAATGGGTTCTCAGCTCTCATCATTAAAAAGTTCGGTTGCAGATTATGGACAAAAACAACTTACATTCAAACTATCCCCAATACAACTCATTGCCACTACATTATTATGTAACACCTTTGATGTTTTAGGCAAATTTACAAACTGTCTGAATACAAATAGTCTTATTACAAACAGTTCCCTTGAGCAACTCTTGAATGTTAATTCTGAAGAGATTGTTCTGCATTCTGATTGTTCATCTTACCAACAGCGTCAGCCCCCAGTATCTGCAGTGCCCTGCACTCAGCGATGGTCTCGAACGTAGGCCCTGCCAGCATGCAGTAGACCCCCTGCCGGAGGAAGGAGGCGCAGCCCTGCTCCTCGGCCGACTCCCGCGCCAGGTGGGCTATGTCCTTGTCGTAAGCGTCCGACATGCAGGGGAAGCGCACTCCAAAGCTGCATGCGGAGATATGAAGCACACACAGCAGAGAACTTACAGACTGTGTGTGGTGGACAGAGGTATGGAGCTACGTGATATTAGTGTCATTAGCCTAATTAGTCTAGATCTATAGGAATTTCTGATTTCTGATTTTAAGGTGTTTACAGGTAACCCATGACACTGATTAGAAAGGAGAGAGTTCAAGTTACCTTGCTTTGAACACATTATGTAATAAACTCTGGACACATTATATAACCTAATGAATTTTGGGACTAATTTGTAAGTGTATTGTTTTTCCACACTTATGGGAGATCAGGGTGTGTATCCATGCCAACCAGAAAAAAACCCTCATGTACCGGTCATCGTTAGGGCCACATAGTGGGTTCTGGCCCGCAAACCCCGGCATGTTTATATGGTCCTTAATTATCATGATGTCCCCCACACTGAACTCGGGGTTCAGGCCCCCCGCTGCATTGGTCACTATCAGAATCTCCACCCCCAGCAGGAAGAAGACTCGCACTGGGTAGGTCACCTTAAAGAGGAAGTGGAAGAGAGAGGAACAACCTATTAAAGTGTAATTTTTTTGAAAGCAGAGCAAAATGTTCAAAACTCCCATTTGTGATTATGTTTACTTTCCCTTGGCTAATGCATTACTGCATAATGTCAAGTCATTTTGAATCAAATCTCTACTAGAATGTGAAGGTAATATCTCTTGACAGAAAATATTGTGAACATTACATTTCATTATGCATTAAAAGAAATGGCACACATTAGACGAATCCATTTTCATTTGGCTTCAAATGTACTGAGAAACTACACAGGCCTCCACACACACACACACACACACACGATTGATTCTCTCTACCTCACTGAGCAGTGCTGAATGTGTTTTTACTGACGGCTTTGAGACAGATGCTAGGGTCTGAGAAACAGCGTGAATAAACATTCATTTCCACTTTCTCCATTGACTTATGGGCAGACCTCTTGTTTTTTCACTCTCTGTTGCTCACAGGACAGGGTACACGTAGTGAAAGAGGCACTGCGTGTTAAAAATTAAAGAAATCGCAGGCATGCTCGGGTGAAAGATCGCTAAGACAAGTTACCTTAAAATGCATACTCAGGTTGGACCAGCAATGACAAACTTGACAAACTACCAGTAATGTAACAACAATGCAATACATTAGAGCAAAGGTGTCATCGGTGCCAACAATGCAACACAGTGTCATCTGTAGGCCTAATTCCTATAATGACAGTGCATAGACTCTCTAATTGCCCTCTGGGTAATGGCCCCAATGTCCTCATTAAAGACTGCATACACTTCATCCAGTGCAAACACACAGTTCTGTTAAACACTTCAACAATGTCCTTCTCTTACATCTGCTATACTGGCTGAAATCCTGCATCGCAGCAATGTCTCTGCATTAAGGCACTCCATAGCTGAGTTACAGACTGTGTGTTCTGAGAAAAAGTCCACCACCATAACCGCATAAAAATGCATTACACTTTTACTTTGATGTCGAGTCTTGATAAGTAGTAGCCAAGAAACTAGGGGACAATATAGGAAGACAGCTGAATTTTCTTCTATACTGAAATACATTGAAGCCATTACTATAAGCAGGCAATGACAAGATAATGGCAGTGGAGAAAGACCTCATGCTGTGCACTTGCCTTTTGCAGTGGAAATGTTCTTCTTAGTTCATTTCAGCATTCTCTGCCACATGACAGTATTTATTGGAGATTATACAGATCGTCTTAACATATAGTCTCTTTCTCATGCATTTAATAAGCATGCATTTACTTCATTACAAACACACACACACACACACACACACACACACACACACACACACACAGTGCGAGAGAGAGAGAGAGAGAGAGAGAGAGAGAGAGAGAGAGAGAGAGAGAGAGAGAGAGAGAGAGAGAGAGAGCAAGAGCAAGAGCGAGAGAGTGTGCACCTTTAAAGGCTAACTGTAAAAGTGACACTGTGTTGCACTCCCAGCCAGCACAATTCATATCACAGGGGGACTTGGTTTGCTTGAGGTCTGACACTGAGTGGGAAGTGAGACTCACTGTGGTGATGTTGTAGCCCTCATAGAAGTGGAAGCGGCCCTGCATGCAGATGCACTGCTTTCCCCTCAGCTCCCCAAAGACCAGCTGACCTGCGTGTCCTTGTACTGCGGATAAGCATGACAGTGCAAGGGGGAGGGGGCGGAGGTGGGGGTGGGGGCGGAGGGGGGACAGTTTCAGGTTGTGCCTTCAGTACTGGTGCAGACAATAAGAGCTGTATCCTCTGTCCAACCAGCATGCACAGTGCAGGAAGAGAAAAGCATCTTACTTGCCCTATTCTCACTAGGCTAGAGAGAGGTCCTGGAGGGGGACAGCCAAACTATAATAATGAACGACTGAATGCTAGGGGTTGCCCATGCACTCTGAACGAAACAAATACAGGTAAGGATACAGTAAATGACACTTGTGGTTTTGCAGTTGGTAAATAACGCAAGGTATTCCTGATGGCCAAACTTATGTTTGGGTTTAAACCATAAAAACAGTAAAAAAAAAAGAAAAAGAAAAAGAAAATAAACATACCCTGGTCATTACAGTGCATCACAAATAGTTATAGATTGTGACAGATGATTAAAAAAAAAAACTCCAGAAAAATGTAATGACCAACTTATAGGTAAAGTTCCATGTGTTCTTTTCTGTTACAGTAAACACAACAAGGCTTGTCTGCATTAATAGAATGTGGTAGTAAACGTTGGCAGAGTAGATGTTGGCGGCTCTCGGTTCTTCAACACTCTCTGCTGTTAAGGTTAGGGTTAGGGGTTAAGGGTTAGATTTGGTTAATGTGATAAGTCAGTGTATAATTACCAAATGAAACAAATTTTTAATAAACCATCTATTAAGTCTCTGTGGGTGAACTATCCAAATAAGGCAGGGGTGTCAAACTCAAATACACAGCGGGCCAAAATGTTAAACTTGGACAAATTCATGGACCATTATTGATAGTTATTGAAAAAAAAACATTTCAGATATTATAACGAACCTTTTCATATGGATCCAACCATTTTTTGCGCAAACACTGAATATGGAACAATGAAAGCTTAATACTTTACAATGCAAACATGCATTACATATGCAAAATCAAATTTCAAATGAAAAAAACACATCACTGGCATTCATTTCTTAAATAAAATTTAAATACAAGGCAAACAAGTCTGTCTTTTACATAGGCAAACAGACATTCTGGCTCCCACCTGTCCTGAAAGCTCCTGTTTTCTGCCTTTCTTTTTGTCATTTTTGGGAAGGGTTGCACTATGCCAGTAATAGCATGAGGTCGCTATGACTACTGTCAACAGAGGAGAGGGCGTTTATGGGTTTTGTACTGATTGACATGCCAAAACACCAGCAGAGCATTCTGGGATTTTTAGTTATCATGTCGTACTGCACCCTGCTCTCAAGGTGTGCATGGCAGTAGCGGCATGTGCCATGGCAGTAGTATTAGCGATACATTTGTTGTAAAATACCGGTTGGCCAGCTCTAGTAGTCATTTGGTATTGTCTCACAGGCCAAATATTATTACTCCCGCGGGCCAGAGTTTGACACCCCTGAAATAACGGATATTAGCTTAAAGGTCCAATGTGTAGAATTTCTCCCATCTAGCCGACTCTCACGTGCCACGCATTTCAGAGTATGAATTACAGATATAGTTGCATTCACACTTCAAAAAGCCAAGATGTCACCCACGACTTCAGATCATGTCACAGCGAAAACGTAAAAGGCGGGGCCGTGTCTTGTATGTCCCTAACCTGCTAACATATTTCAAGATGGCACATGAATATGGATTGTCAATCCCAGTTCATGCATATACAAATGTAAAATTTTACTTGGAATTGATGGCGGCGGTAAATATTCATGAAAAAGGACAAGTTTGTCAATGGGGCAACGCAGATTTTGATAAACTAAAAATGTGACACACTGGACCTTTAACCAAACAGAGTTTCAACCGATGGTCTGTTAGTAGTTTCAGCATCTGTAGATAGTCAATAGACCCATCTATTGGACTATTCACATAAAGTGTGACCAAACAAAGCGGTGCCGAGATGTCAGCTGACCTGTGCTTTTGGGGAAGTGGGGGATGTCCTGGTAGGGAAAGGTGCTTCGGTTCTCCAGGAGGTCAGCCAGTCCCCCTAGGCCTGAGCCACAGATGATGGCCACTGTGGGCTTCTGCGGTATCCGTGACAGTAGCCAGTCGGCTGTCTCCTTGCACTCTTCATATTTGTACCTGACACACACACACACACACACACACACACACACACACACACACACACACACACACACGTATGCACAAATGTACACACCCAAACACACACATGCACACAGAAAGTTAAAGAGATCAAGAAAGAGAAAGAGACTTTTCCCTAAGCTTGCCATTTCATCACTGGGCATTTCAGTAAAATCTTGTTGATGGCTCACTTTCTTTGCTTAACATAGTTATTTGCACAAAAAAGCAGAAGAAAGACTGCTATTTGATCAGTTTTTTAACATACAAGCCTTAACTTAAAGTCTGGAGTAAAACCTTGCTGGCAGTAATTTATTCAAAAATAAGATAAAACATCATAAACCATGCTAATGGGCCTATATGACAATTACATAACTTCCACAGAACATGTATTGCCAGATAGCTATCAGTAGTTTTAAAGAGCTCTTGCAAGATAAGGCTGCTTACATGGCAATGTAATTATATTTAGCATGTCAGATTACATGACATGGCTAGCAAATCGATTGAAGCTATTTATGGAACAATAATGACAGACAATGATGTGGACAGGAACTCTTATTAGGTCATATTACCGAGACCACATTGCTTGTGAGGTCATATTACCGAGACCACATTGCTTGTGTCTCTATGCAGAGTAGTAGAACAAATCAAGCAATGTCTTACTAAGCTTTTAAAATCATATCGATGACAGCTGCTGAGGATTTCCAGAACCCCATGGTTACTAGCACAAAACAGCCTGTCATTTGCAGACAGCTGACTTTGTAGTGCCAAGCTGTGAGTGTTTCTATGTAAGTGGTTGTTAAGTTACCAATGATTTCTGTATTTCCAAAATGGTAAATGAAAGGCATAAAATATCAAATTCCATGTGTGGAATATCCAATGTTACCAAACAATGCAGTATGTCAGACTATGTGATACTGTTTGCTGTAAATGTCTAGTGCGTGTTTGCACACAGGCTGGCTGTTGATTTATCACCTGTGGTCTGCATACTTAGTTGAACTTTCACTGACTGGCCTGGGTGAACTATAACTCGTACCATTCCTCTTGAGTCTATCATTCTTTGCCTATCTGTTCATAAGTCACCACTAGTCTACACTAAATAATGTAACATTGACTGGCACAAGATACCCTACCCCCAATTTGTTTTCTGAATTTAGTGAGTAAACTGTATGTCATTCATGATGTTAAGGAACAGTAGTATGAAATAGGCCACGCATTTTAAATCATGTAGACTCATTCACCTGTCAGACTGAAAGGAGATACTGTGTCACGTGTAGCATTTGTGCCATTTACACTCACTCTTGGTTCCTCAAAAGGGACTGTCATGGACACTTTGAGTGTGTGTGGGGGTGGGGGTGGAAAGTGGATGTGTTCTTAAAAATCCAAGAAACCATGTCTGTGTCACTGGAAATTTTCAGTGACTCGCAACAACAGTAAATACACTGTGTTCACTGTCTTTTTATTCCCTGCATAAAACAACATAAGATGTAGCCCATGCTACATCACTTTAACATTTCAAAGGCATAGTGTTCTGTAATGTTGTGTGTAAAAGGTGTGTTTCTCTGCTTACAAACCATAAAGGGCTGGCATCATAAACTTTTATTTAAGCAATGGATTATTTTATTGGAAGCTTGTAAATCTTGTTACATTGACCTCTTTGCTAAAACTGCTCATATTTCTACATGTAATGTGGGCTCATAGAGTAATCCAACTTTTTTACATTTAAATTGCTGTTCAACTTTTACACAAATATGAACAACTGGTTAATGAAAAAAGTAGCCAAAGTCAAAGACGTATGCGTCAACAAAGGTTTGCTTGGAGCTGTCCATGGTCCTAACGCTCACTGCGGGATCAGCACTTTCTATTCAGCTCATGACCCCGTGGACCCGTCTAAAAATGAGCTCTATAGCTGCACACAATACACAACCCTTTTTTTTGTTGACACTCGTTGGCACTCACAACGGGGGCCATTTTCACACTCGTATGGCTATTCCCTCCACACCGTATTTATGGTTCCATGCCTGAGCTGACAGCAGAAAATGTCACCTATCGCTTTAAGAGACGTCCTATACAACGCGCTAATACAGTATTCACGAAACATTAAAGGAAGCTCTATTTACGTCAACTCATAGTAGCCTTCTAATTCATGGCAAGATCATGTAGCTTTCTCGCCACATATTTGTTTTTTTGACAGTTTTAACCCTAGCTATTCAGAAAAAAACAATGTCTAGTTCTGGCTACCTATGTGTTTTATTATGTTCAGAAATACAGGGGATTACCCACCGTATTAAATCACAATAAATCCCCCACACAAAGCGTATACTTTAAACTGATTCACTGCACAATATTTATATTCTTTTTAAGTAGTCTACAGCATATGAGGACAATTCATTCATTATGATGTCTGCATTCAACGAAGGCTATGTAGCCTATGCAGCCTCTGTGGTTATAGCCCAATAATGACAATTTCTTTCAAGGAATGCCGATGTTGTTGGTGTCATAATAGCTTGCACCCCCTACATTATGAAGAGGTGGTGTATTGTAGGCTAGACTGTTTATTGTTGGTCGGTGGATAAACACTGTTTGCACTTCTTACCTGCATTCGGAGGATGCCGACATGTCCACGGATGATGGCGAAAGGGTGCCTCCAACAGCGTAAACTAGGCTACGGCTTGTTTCGGCACTGTGACTTCACTATGACCGTGCAGACCGTACCCTTCTCTATTCGTCAGTTAGGCTACTCGGCGTAAAGGAGGGAGAGGTCATAGAAGCTTGGCGACGATTTTGGCGACGGACTGAGTAGCGTAGCGTGACGGAGGAGGAGTCTTGGGCAAACGGTTTCTTTGAAAGGACCAGTTATTCTAATCCAATTTTCTACCCCACTGGACCGCTCACTGACCCGCATACTGAGAACCCAGAGGGCTGTCAAACGGCTATGGGCACAAGCGGGACAGTAAAGAAATTACATAACATAGGCTACCTTGGATACTGAAACAATTTGGCTACTTGTTTAAATGCCTACCTGACGGAATGATGGCAAATGTTACAAATTATTCAATAAAATACTAGAAATCACACAAAGACGTTATACAGTTAAGTTTAGTTCAGTTGAATATACAAAAAAGACAGGATAGTCCATAGTCAAACAAGTAGCCTTTTCCATAGAGTTGTAAGTGGTTCATAATGCTAGAGCTTAGCCTATTGCCCATGCATGTTGACATTTATAGAGGGACAACTATAGCCTAATGATATAAACACACATCTAGGCCTACTTGCAGCTTAACTAAAGGATTTTAAATTGAAGTAGCCTAAACAAATAAGCATTACAAAGATGACAAAAAAATAAATAATAATAACTAGAAAAGCACTCAGAGAGCGCAGACCTCTGCCAAGGCAGCTTAAGTCTCCACCTTATTGTCATTCTCACCTTAAGACATTAAAAGACATTATGTTAAAACATTTTATTACTGGTGTAATAGTTAACTAGTGGGTTCGTTCACTCATGCTCACACGAACTTGGTTGGCTCTTCGGTGCAGGTGGGTTCGTTCACTCATGCTCACACGAACTTGGTTGGCTCTTCGGTGCAGGAAAGTAGGCCTACTTTATCTAATTTCCACTGGCAACATGAACTACTGGGCTGCTCACCACTACCGCTCTAACTCTCCTCTGTCTTTCACTTAACCCTAACCACAGATATTCTAACGCTGCGTGCACACTGGTTCCGTCGGCTGCTTCGTGTTTTTTTCCGAAGTCGTGACGCCTCCTTTCATTTTGACGTGACACATTTTTACGTGGGCGTAACCGATGTCCCCTCCAAATTTAAAGTTTTTCTATTCTCTACACTATTCTTTCAAAAGTAAAGAGGTAAAGCTTTTATGAAGGCTTATTAAGAACCATGACTTCAAGAACACGTACTTGGTGTTTGACGGACTTCATTGACAATACATTGAAGGCGTTTGATGTGTCACATCCGACGTGACCTGTGTGAACCCACAGTAGGCCTAACGCTGCGTGCACACTGGTTCCGTCGGCTGCTTCGCGTTTTTTTCCGAAGTCGTGACGCCTCCTTTCATTTGGACGTGACACATTTTTACCTGGGCGTAACCGATGTCCCCTCCAAATTTAAAGTTTTTCTATTCTCTACACCAGGGCTATTCAATTAGTTTAGGACTGGGGCCAGTTCATCAAACTGAAACTAAACCAGGCCGGGCAATATGACTTATCAAGGTATCAATTAAAGCAATATATTCACTCTAGCGTGTAATAACTAAATTAGACTACACTTCGGGGGCCACTATAAATCATCTCAAGGGCCGCATGTGGCCCCAGGGCCTCCATTTGAAGAGGCCTGCTCTACACAATTCCTTCAAAAGTAAAAAGGTAAAGCTTTTATGAAGGCTTATTAAGAACCATGACTTCCAGAACACTTGGTGTGTGTTTGTGGCTAGCCAACCGTAACTGTACATAGCAACCATGGCAACCGTTCCTTCTGGTCTTCCTCCATTGGTCAATCACGGCGCGTCTGACGGATTAATTTGCATAAAGTTCAGCAGAGCTCAACTTTTGGCCTTCCCGAGATCCTTTGCGAACGTGTTTGACGGACTTCATTGACAATGCATTGAAGGCGTTTGACGTGTCACATCCGACGTGACCTGTGTGAACCCACAGTAAGACGACCAGATATGGCACTCCCTATTAAGGCCCATTGTAACGGCTTTTTGGCCGCAGTTCCATCAGAATTCCACTGGGGGCGTCGGCAGAGACCAAAATGAATGGGGCCCAATGGAGCTAGATGCTAAAAATCACCATTTTCACCCAAGTCTCTTCAAGTGCGCTCAGATTTGAATGTAGTTTCTTTGAGCAAAAATGGGGTTTCAATAAAAAATCCACTGGACGAGTGCATATGTCCCTTTAATTTCTTACAGGTCGGCCTCTTGTTGTCTACAACGCGCTAGCATTATGCTATGTCGTGAGCTATGTATGACGTCATCGACACTTTAAGTAGCTTTTTAAAGAGAATGTATGACTGTAAAAATCTACAACTCAGTCGGGAGCATTTTATAGACATTCTCTTTGAAAAACAATATTCAAATTAGTAGACAAAAAATATATATCTCGAGATAAGGGCAGGTAAAGGGGTATTGCTCCATAGGACTCCATTCATTCTGGTCTCCAAAAATGTGACAGCCCCCGCGTGGATGACGATGGAACTGCAAACAAAATCACGTGTTGTGAAACCGGAAATGCACCAGAGTGCCATATCTGGTCGTCTTAGAATATCTGTGCCCTAACCAAAAACTCAACAACTCCTTGACCCGCAACAGGAGCCTCATTTCCGTACCAACCTATATTCCCCCCTTTCAAAATAAAAGTCTCTGTAGATTCCATGCTACACTGGTAACTTCACTGAATAAAAAATTCCTGGATCCAGATGGTTATCCGGATCACCACCAAAATCAAATCAGTTCTAAGTTAGGCCACTTCTGACCTATCCTGAAAATTTCATCAAAATCCATCCATAACTTTTCGAGTTATGTTGTTCACAAACAAACAGACAAACAGACAAATAGACAAACGGACAAACAGACAAACAGACAAACAGACAAACAAACCAACGCCGGCGAAAACATAACCTCCTTGGCGGAGGTAATAATAAAATGTTCATGTTGCCATTTTCTTTTTGGAGTGTGTACAGGGACATTTTTACTCAACTGTCAGAAAAGCAAAGCCATATAGTTTCTTTTATGTCTAAAATTAGAGCCATATCTCTTTGTTGCTCCTTCTCATTGTCTTCCACTCTAGTCTGTGCCTGTGTATTCTGTGTCACTGAAGCTTGTGTGACGATATTTGAAGCAGGCTCACAAAGACATCTATCTACAGGAGTCAAGGACATTGCCTCCTCTTAGTACCTCAAAGCATGAAGGTAGCATTTCTGGTAATACAGTCTTAGAGGATAAATGGCCCAGAGATGCAAGCCCCTCTGCAGGAGAGAGCCCACTATGTCATCCGTGCCAAGTATTAAAGGACACCAATTTTCCAAACCGCTGAGAAGCACCTGTTTTTTAAAGGACAGGTTGAAGATAGAAAGTGAATACTTGACAAAAAATGTCTTCTCTGTTACATGTCGATCAATAAAATTGCATTCTTGAGAACAGAGAACAGAACTGTCCTGACCACAAACCATCCAAAGTGGTGATGACAGCACTATTTCGTTGGGTATCCAAGAGCACTGTGGGGATATTAATGGTAGACATCTTCTTGGTGTCCCTCTCATCAGACTTTAATTGAGTTATAACTGGCTGACAGTGAGAGCCAAATAACTCATCCTATGTTAATAGTCTCATATGCCAATTTCCTTATATAGTTATTACCTTGCAATGACACTTTTGATTTCAGACTATTACATAGACAGCAGATTTATTGTATTCATTTGTGCATATAAGAATTATGAAAGCTTAAACAGTTATTACCACACACTTGCACCTTGTAAGCTTGTTTTTCATTAACTTGCTTGGGAAAAACAAACAAGCATAAAACATGCTTGCCATGCTGAGACACATTGCAACCACACACGTTAGGTCTTGCTTCCACATCTATAGGGCCCATGTGTAGGCTACAGGTTTAGCTGTGAGTTTTTGAATATTATGTTTATGTTATGGTGGAGTTAAGGGCTATAGGAAGCCAATAATCACAGCATTTTTCATAAGATCTAATATAATAACGTTCCACATTACGTAAATGCTTTCCTTTTCCCTATTGTTAACCACTGATTTCACAGTTAGGGTGTCAGAAATAAATCGGGTAAACCCGACAAATAAGAATGTTAGGACATTTGCAAGTTTTAAAGGCCTGTGTGACACGAAAGCTCCGAAAAATGTGTAGGTCTAGTGCCCTTGCCTAAACTGAGACAGAAGTTTCTCGATATGCACGGACACACCAGGAAACAACATCCCCCGCTGCAATGTCATAGACATAGACCTCTTATATACAGTCGATGACATAGACAGTGAAAGAAAACCAAACTAATAACAACGCCCGCGGCCTCCTGTCTACCCAATCAGTTCCGATACCACCCCTAACAATAAATGTAAAGCCAATCAGCGAACAGAACACTCCTTTACAGCCAATGAGACTATGGTTTGTTTAAAGGTCGGTCTACTCGTTGTCATAGTAACCCCCAAACTTTTGACTTCTCCTAGGGACGTGTGTGCAAACAAACGTCCACCACTGAAATGAACAACGCTGTAAGTAAAACAAATTGAATAGCTAAACTTGTAGGCCTATGCAATGTGTATGTGGTATATATACATAACATACATACATATTAACACGTTTGGTGTTGTCACCTAAAGAAAATAATGTGTAGATCTCGATAAAGTTAAATGTTGAGACGGAATTGACAGTTCATGCTAATTGTCCAAAGCTAACATTAGTGAAGATTCATTTACAGTATATAGATGAATAGGCAGTCAGCAAGACCGAACTTGGGACCTAACTATTTAAAATGAAAATATTCAAAAACCATAAGATAAGCACGAAGTTGTGTATCGTTGTTAACTGTGCACTATTTTCCTCTCAGATAACGTAATACAGATTGAAGACCCAGTTTCACAATGCCAACGTCAAAGGCCCACACTTCAAACACTGCTGTTCAAAACCTACCTTTCAAAATTACAGATGGACAGAAGAGCAAAGTTGTGGCTCCGCGGAACCCAAAAATGGTGAAACGGCTAAACAAAACGACTAGAGTAAGAGAAGTAATCTTTGTGTAAATGTTTTTTTTTCATGATGGGCCCAATAGATCCTTTTATTTTCTACACAGAAACACAGTAGAAACTCAAATTTCGTTGTACAACACTGCTTTCCTCCCCTCCTGTTAAAAAAGAGTAGTAGTAATAAAAATAGTAAGCTAATATTTGTATTTTTTTCTTCGATTTATAGAGAGAACTGTTGAATACATATAACTGGCTAATACAAACGAAAATGAATATCACAATATCATTCTTATACAAGATACAATCCTTTTGCTGTAACCTTGTGATGAAGTGATCATCACTAGGGTTGTGGGTGTGCTCTGACTGCCATACCAACGAGCCTGGCTCTTCGGTGTTACGGTCAAAGCTTATGTTAGGTACCCTGGAGACCTGGTTTTAAAGCGGGGTGGGGTGACTTCTCCTCCCCTTTGCTACAAATGTTGTGAGACGTGGGATGGCTTGCTGTGAGGTCATCGGAGGTGCAGCAATTGTGTGAGCCATATGAGGGACCCCCAGGTTAGGTTGACCCTAGTGTGAGGGATCCCAGAGATGGATGAAGCATGAGTGTGTAGGGCACCCTGGATGGGTGAAATATGGTGGTACATGCGTGAGGGACACCTGAGTGTGTGAAGTGCATGGCTTGCTTCCCAAAGGGAAAGGCAGTGTGATGGAATGACCGTCACTAGGGTTGTGGGTGTGTGCTTAAAATAAGGAAAAGTTTGTTGGAGGAAGTTGTTATGTTTATTTTTTCTCTGTACAGGAGTTCAACATATTATCTAAGATTTTGCTGTTTCTTACAGGTAGCTGGTGTTAGTGACCCTCATGGTATACAATAGGAATATTCATATACTTTGACTATGTGCAATTTGTTTTGGAGTCGACATTATGAGGGCATATCAGTTATGTAAATAAATATATTTGGTATTCTATGTCATTTTTATAATCTAA
Source organism: Setipinna tenuifilis (assembly GCA_030347295.1). NCBI lineage: Eukaryota > Metazoa > Chordata > Actinopteri > Clupeiformes > Engraulidae > Setipinna > Setipinna tenuifilis. The sequence continues at coordinate 31,516,775 of CM059268.1, read as the reverse complement.
GATACCAGCATTTCAAATGTGTCCCATTGTTATGATCCACCCTGTGTTGCTATACATCTAAAAACATTAAAACATATAAACATGTAGCCTAACAGAAACAACAAGCAGGGGAAAAAACTGGTATTTGAGTGTAGCAATAGGCCAGTGTTGCCACCATGAACATTTCATCCGATATAGAACAGCATTCGATTTGGGATTAACACCACTGGTGATGCTAGTCATAATTGTGAACATGTCATATGCTTGTGTTGTTGCAGATGACGCCCTCTGTGTTTGCAAAAGAGATGTCACTGTCCACAGAGGAGAGGCTGGCAAGCACATATGAGATGCATCCTCCACGCATTCTGGAACTTTTAGATATGAGTGAGACTACACATCAGAAGGTATTTTCTTTCACAGTAAACATTTCACTGTGAACATCTCACAAAGATTGTAGTCAACCTCTTGTAAATATTTACTGTGAACTAAATGGCTCATTGACCGGTAATTTTCTTTTGAAGATTCCCAAGGAAATGTTGCTCTAATGCATCTATATACTGACACAAAATGGGTATCTTAGTGAATGCTCTTACATTGCTGCAGTAAGTCAATGATGTGACGCAGAAGAAGTTATATGTACATCTGACACGGCATTCTATAAATCTACCCGAACAGTAATTAGTTGCAGTCTATCCGGTGTGCAAAACAATGCTATTAAAAATCTAAACAGAAGCATCAATAACTCGCAGCCGTGACTTAGTAGTGAGTGTTATTGGCAGGTTTTTCATTCTTAAATCATGGTGAACCCGTTTTTGTTTTTTATCCTCCAGGTTGCAAATCCTTTAAAATGTTCTAGAACGGGCTGCAAATTTCCCACACAATCAATCAATCAATATTCCAGTCCGCCATCTCCTAGGGTTTGCCTCACAGAAGTGGAAGAAAGGGGCAGTGTTAGCGCATCTAGAGTTAACTATGTCATGCATCTTTATTTCAAGGAAAAGTGGGTCATGTTGGCAATATGTTATTCATTTTCAAGGATCTTCTATTTTTGTGCCACTGGCGCTTGTCATGTGTAGGTGTCTTCAGTGGATGTGGATCAGGCCATGTTCCAGCCTTACCCCTCTGAGATTGTGTTCCAGAACTACACCCCCTCTGAGACCTATGAGGTGCCCCTGGTTCTGCGAAACAATGACAAGGTGGGCTTTTTAATGCAAAAGGGCCAGGCACCCAAGCAACAAAGGATTTATGTCAGTGTCTGTGTGTGTGTGTGTGTGTGTGTGTGTGTGTGTGTGTGTGTGTGTGTGTGTGTGTGTGTAGGTGCATGTGTGTAAAGAGAGAGAGGGAGAAAGAGCGAGAGAGGGAGAGAGAGAGAGAGAGAGAGAGAGAGAGTTATTTGTGTACAGCTTAGTCAAACCAGTAGAGAAGAGACTAGTAATGAGGCCTGTATGTTTGTTGCATCATGTGGATATCTTAAAATCTGGGTTAAGCAGCTTGCTTGGGCAACCTTTACAATGATAATTATGGTGGGGATGTGGACATAAAGACACTCTGAGTTCTGAGTCATTGATTAAACCTCTGCATGCAGCATAGCAAGTGATTGGATTCTCCATTAAATCGCATTCCAGTGTGAATGCCTAACATAATTAATTGGATGAAAGGGCTGAATCATCTGTGGATCCATCACTTGAATGGGCCAGGGTCTCAATTACACTTTGAACACATTCTTCCCCATAAAACCAAGTCAAAGGGTCACAAGTAGGTCAAGGAGATGTATTGTTGGATAGTTACTGCACACAGGGGCTCGTGGGCTAAAAAAGAATGTCAATAAGGAGTCTTTGGATATCATTTTACATTCACTGGATATTTTTGAGCGGGTCACTAGCTTGTATTAATGCATTATAAAATATTCATTAAAGGCTCGAATAATAGATGGAAGCTGGAGAATTTATTAATTGGCTTAATGCAGTCCACACAGTCTTTAAGCCTCCATTTGCACATTAATAATGTTTAATAATGGGGTCTCTGGGAATAAAGCTTGAGATTTCAAGAGAGTTTAAGAATTCAGGGCACAGTTAATTAAATCAATGGGTTAATTTCCGGACAACAGCTTTCGGTATTCCATTTATTTTAAGTAAATTAACAAAAATGCAACGGCCTGTATGAGCTTTTTGAAACATGTCAGATCTAACATTCATTTCATTTAACAAATTTACATTACTGCGTTTCTAAGTGATGTTATCAATTTCAAGTGTTTAAGTTATGCTTTGCACCATTACCGCCATTTATTGCAAGTATGCATTTATGCAGTATGAATATCTGTCCAATTTGATAGTGGTGCAAAGGGGTTTGTGTTAGCACAAATAAACTGATATTGGAAAATTGACAACCATAGGAACTGAATTCCTTCATGACAGGAGGGCCAAATGTTTCTGTAGCACAGTGAACTCAAGAAGTTTCATCTTGTCACTTTTTATGAGTTTTTAATAACATAAGATACGAGTCTGCCTTTTGATGCCTCACGCTGAGTTTTTTCGACGTGACTTGCGTGATCCCACCCAGGCTCTAGCTATCTCTTTAGTTATCCCCGCTGTGCTGAGAATCCTGTGAGAAAAGTGAAGCTCTCCCACAGTCTCAAGCACTTCCACAGAATCGTTGCAATAGGTTTTTGAGGGCTTCAGACCATATTCTTAATTCCCTGACCACTTAAGCTTTCCCGTGCTTTCAAACCGCTCTGCTCAAGAAAAGCTGAAGCCTGGCTATGGAGGTGCTTAAGGTTTTACAGAGCAGGATGAAAGATGCCCTTGTACTGTTGCCATCCCTGCTGCAGAGTATTCCTCATGTTAAGTTCCATTGCATGACGTTTTGTGGTGTAAATACAAACAAATTCAGTTACAGTGGATATTACATATACTTATTATTATACAAAAGTATGATACATACAGTATAGTATAACACACGTTTCTGTTGAAGGACATATATAGATTAGATTGTATTTTGAGCGTGTAATTTGAGAGCACTGAGGGAAAGGCCAGACAGGTGGCAAGTCTTAATGACCGTTTCTCTATAAAAGCATGTTTATTTGTACAACATTCTTGGAAAGTACCTCCTGATAAGCAGTAAACAGAACATCAAAGCACACCTCAGCAGTCAGCTCCACTCCAAAATGGCTTGTAGTTCGTCCCTAGTGGCAAGCTTAACCAGAGGCATTTTTTCTCCTCATCCACCTCACTGAGAGAAAAGAACAGGGCCAGTTGGGTCATTTATACCAAGATAATTACACTGGATAGAAAGCAACCACTATCTTGAGTTCTCACCCACTTTAAAATCCTTTTGCTTGGCCAATGAGTTCCAAATCGGGGGTGTACTGCACATAGCACATACACTGAACCAAATGTCAGCTTATGTTTTTTTAACTCTTTTCCCCTGTCGCTAGTGGATATTGAATATTAACTACAGTCAAATCAAGTGCTGCAAATCCTATTATGCGCTGATATTAGTCATACTGAAGCTGAACCCCAAGCAATGAATGATGCTCTTGCAACCCACCAAATCCTGATATGCTCATAGCTATTATACAGGCTGTTTTATTTATTTATTTTCTTTCTGGTATGGTATGGTAATGCAGGGTTAGAGAAAATATGCAGCTTTTTCTCTACTGATGCTTAAGTGTCCTAATCGCTTGATTGTGGCAATGGTCCCCATCTGCATCTAGCCAACATCACATTTTAATTACCTCCGCCAAGGAGGTTATGTTTTCGCCGGCGTTGGTTTGTTTGTCTGTTTGTCCGTTTGTCTGTCTGTTTGTTTGTGAACAACATAACTCGAAAAGTTATGGATGGATTTTGATGAAATTTTCAGGATAGGTCAGAAGTGGAACTGATTTGATTTTGGTGGTGATCCGGATTACCATCTGGATCCAGGAATGTTTTATTCAGTGAAGTTACCAGTGTAGCATGGAATCTACAGAGACTTTTATTTTGAAAGGAGGGAATATAGGTTGGTATGGAAATGAGGCTCCTGTTGCGGGTCAAGGAGTTGTTGAGTTTTTGGTTAGAGGGTTCAGTGAAAGACAGAGGAGAGTTAGAGCGGTAGTGGTGAGCAGCCCAGTAGTTCATGTTGCCAGTGGAAATTAGATAAAGTACTTTCCTGCACCGAAGAGCCAACCAAGTTCGTGTGAGCATGAGTGAACGAACCCACCTGCACCGAAGAGCCAACCAAGTTTGTGTGAGCATGAGTGAACGAACAGTGTGAAGAAAAAGATAGCTTGTAGAGAAAATGACAAAAATAGATTACCACGCACTTGTGTTTTAATCCCAAAAATATCAACAGATCTGCAGATTGTTAGTTATATGAGCTTACTGACAGCAGGGAACATGAGTTCAAAAATGACTTTTTTTTACTTGACAAATTGGACCCTGCAGCTACTTATATGTGCCCGCTCGTATCACAAAATGACAAATCTGCTCCCCTTTCATGTTGTAACATATCTTTAAGCATTTTGAAATCAGAGAGCAGAGCAGGAGGAGGAAGCCCTTGTCCTGGTCCTCCACATTTGCACATTGCAGAGATAGATATGCTATGGCACATACTGTAAGTCTGGGGTAGTTAACAGAATACAGTACATTTAGTATAGTATTTTGCTATATATTAACCTTAGTATATGTCTTTCTCTTAACATTTGCATAGTTGTATACTTTCACTTTCAGTCAAAGGCATTTCTGCTCATAGCTGATATTTGTTACATATTGTGACATACATATACAATGTGTGACATATGCATTGTGTGACTTACAGTGTCTTTGTGTGCATGCTTGTGTGTGTGTGTTTGTGGTGGTGCCCAGATACCTCGCCTGGTGAAAGTGGTGGAGGAGGATTCACTGTATTTTAAAGTGGTCAGCCCAGTGGACGTGTGCATAAAAGTGGCTCCAGGCATGGCCTCCACATTCACTGTCCTCTTTAAGCCTCAGGAGAACAAGGTGAGACACAGCACAGCAGAACATGCAGCAGCACAGCACAGCAGGGTACAGTATCAGACACAGCAACAGCTACTTATGTAGTAGCTCTGTGTAGCTCTGTGGCACAGCACAATCTGACAGAACCACATACAACACAATGCAACTCAACAAACTACTGCATCAGTCATAGCACAACACAGTGCAGCTTTGCATGAAGCAACAACATTACACATCACTATTGCCAGCTAGCACACCGCAGCCAGAACACTTCAAGGGGGTTTCAGATGCCTGAGATTCCTCTCTGATGTGGACGCCCAGAAACATTAATGTCAAACCACACATTCCTCGGTAATGCCTCCCTGAACAATAAGGATGGCAGAGAGAGCACGCTTTGATAGGCACCGCCCAGGAGATGGAAAGTTTTCCACTATCGCCCACACTCACCCATTACAACGGCCATCTGCAGCCAGTAAAATAGCCTACAAATATGCTTTGCTCTGTTGGCCCATTAATACTCACTGTCGGGCTGAGTGTAGCAGCGATATGGAGCCCTGAAGCTTAAAAAAAATGTAATCAGTTCAGGAAGTAAGTAAACTGGGCGCAGAAAGTGCCTGTGCACTTGAAATATTTAATCTCACTAATTAGCTGATGATTTGTGTGCTCATTAGGCTCAGCTGGTTCAGAAAATGGTGTGATCAAATATGTGGCAGGGTTTTTGCTTTTTGAAGCTGGAATTGACACCTGTTTTTATGTGGCAAGGGAGTCCCCTTAGGGAGCCCCGAAGGATTACAAAGCCAGATAAGGTTGGGGAAGGAGAGTAGAATACGAGCCCCCTGGTCAATTTAGGTATCCAAACATCCTACAACAGGCCTATCCATGTCATATGGGTTATTGACTCACATAATCATACAGGTACACATACTACTCCGCAAGTGTTCTGTGACTACCTAAGCCATTACCTTTGGTTTACTTTGTCAGTAGTCTCAGACAATTCATTGAAATGTTTAACCAAAATCCAACAGACATTTTGTGGCTAATAAAGCCTACTGGATAATCTCTACTGACTCTCACTTCTGCTACCAGTTCTACATACATTAGCACCTTTCTCAGTTGCAGCTTGTATGGTGAATAAACTACATTTATTTAACACTTTTTTTCCTGTGTGAGTATTCATTGTTACAATGAATAAACAAAAAAAAGAAGTTTGGATGGCCGTGTCAACATATGCCAAAGAGATAACCTGACTTTACTTGTTCTCAAACAAACATAACATAGAATTAAGTATATTGTAGAAGTATAGAAGTTTAGTGACCCTGGGTCAAGGTAGACAAAATATTTTTTTTAATGAGCCAGCACCCATACACAAGTTGCAGCTTCACCTATCTGCTGACTGAAGCTCTGCGGAGTTGGGAAGACATCATGAACGACAATTAATTTCATTTAACTAAATTTGTTTATTTAATACTGTTACAGTTTTTGCCAATCATTTTCACACGTTTTGCAGGGCAATGTCCACTTTTGCAAAACTCTTAACACAGTGTGCTGTACCAACATGCGTTTGAGCACATCAGTTAACATTTGCTGCAAAATGCACTACAGCAACATAACTATAACACACGCTGTCGGTCAGTAAGTCTACAATGCCAGTCAATGTACAATGCGCTAAAAAATGCAAACAACTTGAAACAAAACACTTCAAATCTAGCCTTTGTCTGACAATATGGCACATGTTACTGATATGTAATGTAAATACACACTATATCAAACAATCTAAGTGACATTTGTAAGTATTCATTCACCTTTGATAATAGATAAATAAAGACTATAGGCTATACCTATACAGTTTACAAATGAATTATTTTGTGTAAAATACCACATGTATTAGAAAATGTTGATGCAAATCACAAGGTGTTTTTTCAGTGGATTTTCTATAGTTTGCAATTTTTCTGGATTCTAACTGCAGTACACATTTCAGAACTGAAGATAAATTGTGTCAATCCAATATGCACAATCATACAAACAGAAAACACATCACTCCAGAAACACACCAGGATAAACTGTAACATGTGATACCTTCACCCTGTGCTTACATATAACCACATTGTGTTCCACTGCAGGAAAGGTGAACACCCATTACCTGCATCAATTAGAGTATGTTTCACTGCAAAAGACTGTACATGTAATATGTGTTGTACATGCAAATGTATGTAAATATTAGCCTGGGCTCACCCATACTGCCTGTGATGCTACATTGAGGGAGATTTGCCAGACCAAGCTCTGTCTACAAGCTTGGTGTGACAGCCAGGCTATGTAAATATAGTCATCCATAGAAGTCGTTTTTGGCCCTACCTACTGTAATGCTGATCCATGGTGCTGCTGCATTTTGGATACACCATGATAAAGCCTACAGTACATACTGGTAATGGAATACACAGCAACTCCAATATCAACTTTCTATATCACAATGTTTTGCCCATAAACATGCAAATGTAACCTCTTTGTTTACCTGTTACGTAACAAGCTATAAAAATAAAAAAATATTATGAAGAAATACACACGTAAGTGTAAAAGTGCTAAATATCAATAATTATTTGGCTAAAACATGCCTCAAGCACATTATTTCTTTTTTGTGTGACAAAGTGTAAAATGCTGTGCTTTGTTACACTGTATTGTATTGCTTTTAGGCTTTGATCCTAGAGTTAACTGTTTTGATAAGAGTATCCAAATGTCTGCAAATTCAGCTGCAGTTGTACATAATTTTGTTGGTGGTAAACATTACAGTTTTTACCAATCATTTTCACGCGTGTCTCAATAGCATGTCTACATTTTCACAACTCTTAACACATTTGCATGAACCAAAGTCTATGGGAGACAAACTACATTCTCTTTCGCATTGCTTTCACACAATTGCGTTCAATCACCACTTCAACCAAAATACATAAATACTTCTCTCAGTTAATGTTTACCACCAACAAAATTATGTACAACTGCAGCTAAATTTGCAGACATTTGTCGTGATACCTTCACCCTGTGCTTACATATAACCACATTGTGTTCCACTGCAGGAAAGGTGAACACCCATTACCTGCATCAATTATAGTATGTTTCACTGCAAAAGACTGTACATGTAATATGTGTTGTACATGCAAATGTATGTAAATATTAGCCTGGGCCCACCCATACTGCCTGTGATGCTACATTGAGGGAGATTTGCCAGACCAAGCTCTGTCTACAAGCTTGGTGCGACAGCCAGGCTATGTAAATATAGTCATCCATAGAAGTCGTTTTTGGCCCTACCTACTGTAATGCTGATCCATGGTGAGCAGCACCATGGCTGATCCATGGTGCTGCTTTGTTGGTGGTAAACATTACAGGTTTTACCAATCATTTTCACGCGTGTCTCAATAGCATGTCTACATTTTCACAACTCTTAACACATTTGCATGAACCAAAGTCTATGGGAGACAAACTACGTTCACTTTTGCATTGCTTTCACACAATTGCGTTCAATCACCACTTCAACCAAAATACATAAATACTTCTCTCAGTTAATGTTTACCACCAACAAAATTATGTACAACTGCAGCTAAATTTGCAGACATTTGGATACTCTTATCAAAACAGTTAACTCTAGGATCAAAACCTAAAAGCAATACAATACAGTGTAACAAAGCACAGCATTTTACATTTTGTCACACAAAAAAGAAATAATGTGCTTGAGGCATGTTTTAGCCAAATAATTATTGATATTTAGCACTTTTACACTTACGTGTGTATTTCTTCATAATATTTTTTATTTTTATAGCTTGTTACGGAACAGGTAAACAAAGAGGTTACATTTGCATGTTTATGGGCAAAACATTGTGATGTAGAAAGTTGTTATTGGAGTTGCTGTGTATTCCATTACCAGTATGTACTGTAGGCTTTATCATGGTGTATCCAAAATGCAGCAGCACCATGGATCAGCATTACAACACAACACATATTACATGTACATTCTTTTGCAGTGAAACATACTCTAATTGATGCAGGTAATGGGCGTTCACCTTTCCTGCAGTGGAACACAATGTGGTTATATGTAAGCACAGGGTGAAGGTATCACATGTTACAGTTCATCCTGGTGTGTTTCTGGAGTGATGTGTTTTCTGTTTGTATGATTGTGCATATTTGATTGACACAATTTATCTTCAGTTCTGAAATGTGTACTGCAGTTAGAATCCAGAAAAATTGCGAACTATAGAAAATCCACTGAAAAACACCTTGTGATTCGCATCAACATTTTCTAATACATATAGTACTTTACACAAAATACTGTAATTCATTTGTAAACTGTATAGGTATAGCCTTTATTCTTTATTTATCTATTATCAAAGGTGCATGAATACATACAAATGTCACTTAGATTGTTTGATAAAGTGTGTATTTGCAATACATATCAGTAACGTGCCATACTGTCAGACAGAGGCTAGATTTTAAGTGATTTGTTTCAAGTTGTTTGCATTTTTTAGGTTATTGTACATTGACTGGCATTGTAGACTTACTGACCGACAGCGTGTGTTATAGTTAGGTTGCTGTAGCGCATTTTGCAGCAAATGTTAATTGAAACGCGTGAAAATGATTGGTAAAACCTGTAACTGAGAGAAGTACTTAACTCTTTCTAGCAGATATTGCTCTTCTCAGTTATACCAGTGTATGACCTTCCCTTGCTTTTTTATGCCACTAATGTTGATCAGGTTTCTTATTTTGTTTACCATCAGTCTCATCTCTTGCAATCTTGCCTTACCCCATGTTTTTCAACAGTCACCTAACCAAAACCCTGCTCTTGCACTCTGTACTCCCCAGTGACTGTATATATAGTACACTTTAAAATACTTTCTGTTCATATGTGGGTGTACAGTGATTATGTTGGCTGTATAATTAATGCATGTTTATTCCTGCTTGCCCCTTGCCATGCAGGACTATATCCACAGGGTAATATGCGTGACAGAGAGGGAGAAGTTCGAGGTACCCATTCGAGCAATCGGGGCCCGTGCTGTCCTGGACTTCCCTGACCACCTGCACTTTCCCGTTAGCCCAGTGAAGTGCACCGCACAGAAGACCCTGCTGGTGCGCAACATTGGCAACTGTGAGGCCAAGTTCCAGCTCAGCACATACAGGTTAGTGCAGGACAACTGAAGCATGACACATGTGTGACTGTGTGTGTGTGTGGTGGGGTGTGTCTGGCTCCTTTTTTCCTTGTATGCATACAAGGTGAATAGTTGTCTTGCATACTGGTCTTGGCAGTAATGGTCTAAGTGTGTGTGTGTGTGTGTGTGTGTGTGTGTGTGTGTGTGTGTGTGTGTGCTTGGGTAACAGTGTAAGTAGGGGCTTCTACAAAATGTATGGTCGATATACTGTACTGCTCCGTGAAAGAGTCAGTCTATATGACTGCACTGTACAGGAGAGTCATGCTGACCAAATTAAGTACAGTGTTTGAACTGACTGAGGCAGAACTGACATTCCTTCAGTGTAATGAAACCAATTACATAGGACGTAACAAATGAGAAATAGATTTGTGTGTGTAGGCTTGTCTCCTTGACTGTTTGTGTGCCTGTGCTTGTGTCTATGTGCATATTCATGTGCATGGGTGTGTGTGTGTATGTATGTGTGTGTGTGTGTGTGTGTGTGTGTGTGTGTATGTACATGTGTGTATGTATGTGTGTGCACATGTGTGTGCTTATCTGTATTGTGGTTTGATTAAGTAGATCCTTCCCTCCTGCTCCAGTCCATTTAGTGTGGATCCTCCCCAGGGGACTCTTGATGTTGGGGAGAGCATGCAGATCACTGTGGACTTCCTGCCCCGCACTAGCAGTGACCACTCTCAAGAGCTGCTACTGCACTACCACACAGGTACACAAGCATTCATTTGCCATGTGTTTGTTGACCAGGTATCTTGGATTCACAAGCTTTCAGAGGTGATGTTTGCAACATAGACATTGTGAGTCACTAAGGCCATTTTAGAACCTGGAAATCAAACTTATATATGTTGTGGAAAAAAAAGTGGCTGGCCTACGATTTGAGGTACATGATCATGCCCATGTATTGTCTATTAAATCTCGATAGGTGTAAAAGCTTTTTAAAGTAATGGAAATATAATATACAGAGCATCTGGTGAAGTCTGGTGCCGCATAATATTTGACCAAAAACCATAAAAAGCATGTTTGTCATCATATTTCAGTAGAATATTGTGCACAAAGCCATTGTTCTGTATGGGCATTTTATGTTTTTTTTATGATGACAAATGATCTCTTTCCATAGATAAGAAGGCAGACTCTGCTCTTATCTTGCGTTTGCACAAATGAAACAAAATCTAATTTAAAAGTAACACTGGCCTGCACCCAATGTAGCAGAGCCAAAAGGACGAATCTGTTTATGGCTGCTAATGTGTGATTATAATAACTTTTGCTTTCTTTTTACTCATGACCCTCCAGCGCTGTCCGTAAACCTGCGCTAATCATTCGCCCTGCCACCATTTTTATTGTGAAAAATCCTTCATCTTCGCTCCATCACATTGCCCGCAATGGGGAGGAGCTCCATTAGCATATCCTATTAAGCGATTTATGAGTCTGGATAGCTGGGGGTGTCGGGGGTTATCAGCCACTCACAAGCCAGCATCCTGCCCATTCAAAAGTGCCTTTATTAGCCCTCAGAGGCAAACTCTCTTTTTTAAGCTTCACTCGCTTTTGTTTCCCTGATAACCTATACAGAGTTTCACCTCATTTGGGGTTGGGGCTTTAAGTGCTTTTGGGAAATTAAAGTAATCTAATTTTCTGATAAACAAAATACATGTGTCTATGTCAAAAAAGACAATGAGCTGTTTGTTATTTTGTTGTGATGATTGCTTTTTCTTTTTTTTTAAGAGTTATTCTGTGATATGATGGGTCCGGGCAAAATGACCTTGCCGGGAGACTAAACTACCAGAGTGTTGATGAATCACCACTTGATGTGTGATGGGAAGAGGACTTCCTCATTCATGTGGTGGTCTGTTGCTGGGAAGAGCCCAGTCGCTACAGCTAATGGTGTTTGGATAGGGCGACTGTGACAGTTGTGATGAGTTTTATCTCGGACTTGAGAGCAGTAAACCTTTCAAAGTGGCATCAGGGAGCTATGACTGAGGTTGAGTGATTCTGTGTGCGCGTGCAAGTATGAACATAGATTAATTAACAGTAATTAACACCTGATTATGCATGCACAAAAGCCATTTTTTCTTTATATATGTGTCACACAATTGAATGATTGCATACAGTTTGTGTGTGTAGGAGGCTTGTATGTGCATACAGATCGTGGTTTGCTCACTGTATGTGTACAGTATGTGTTTGTGTGTGGAGTATGTGTAAGTTTATGTGCACTTGCATGTCTGTGTGTATGTGTGTGTGTGTGTGTGTGTGCTTCCACATGTGAAAGCGAATGTGGCTGAGGTAGGCAGGTTGGTCTCTTCTGAGGTGCACTGCTGTCTTTGTGCATAAACACACAGGTCCGCTGAAGGGCAGTGCCATTAACATTTCATTGTGCATGCCACTCTGAAAAGACCACTTTAGGCCCATCAGGGTCGTATCATTTTTAATTTAGCACCTTCCCCTTTCCCTTCTCATTTATGTTTCAGATTAAGCTGCTCGGGAGCCTGTCCTTGGTGCTCTGTACCAGTAGGCTGACAGGGAGAGAGAGAGAGAGAGAAAAAGAAAGCAGTTAGTTTGTGCTGTACATTTCCAAAATGTCCCCAGCTCCTCACGTGCCCTCAGCTACACAACATGTTGGGGACCCTCAGAAGGACTGTTCAACCTCATTGCGACAGCTTTTCACTCAGTGTGCCACATGTACGATATTGGTGCCGAACAGAAGCAGGCAGCAATAGAGAGGAGTCTGTATTGTCTATCTGTCTTTGGTGATGTTCACATTAGTCTGAATGGGTTAAAATGCCTAGTTATGACTCGCAGCTGTTTTGCTTGCGATCATTTGCCTTATCTGTCCTTTAGCATTTGCCTGCTGAGTTTGAGGTCTGCACTGGAAAATAAAGATCCCCACAGAGTTCAGCTGGAGCTGGGGAGAGCGGCACAACCGTGGTCCACTGCAGAGTGCGTCTCCATTTTCTCTCTTTTTTTCCCCCACACTGAAAGCTTCTCAGGAGACTCAGGGGACTCTTCCTCCAGCCCACACCCTATTCACTCTCTCTCTCTCTCTCTCTCTCTCGCTCTCTCCCTCCCTCCCTGCCTCTGTTTCTCTCCCTCTGTCTCTCTCCCTGTCTCTCACACACTCTCTTTTTCTCTGCTTCTCTCACTCTCCTCTTTTAGACACACATATATACACCCACTCACTCTCTCAGACACATACACACACACAAACATGCTTCCACCCACACCACTGTAACAATGTAATGTGTTTCTTAAAATAGCTCAACAAAAGAAATGCATTTGGAAATCTTTGTGTGACAAATGGCCTGAGTCATGCTAAGAAATTGGTTTAAGTCTTTTGTAGTATGTTGGCCGTGATGCTTTTTACTACAGAGCTGTCGGCCATTACAGCAGTTTGTCATGATGTAAAGCAAACGTGTGAAATGAGGTGCATGTGAAGGGGCATCATTGGAGCAACATTAACAGAATCAACCCTTAGACAAGCACAGAAGATGAACGACCACACAGGCACACATGTGATGACTAACAATACAAAGACATGCACACTTACCATTATGTATCAAAGACAAACCATGTAAAAACCCTCACATTCATGCAACCCCCCATTGCATCCATCTACAAACAGGTCATAGGTCACTGATTGCATTCTAGATAATCTCAAAGTCAATTAAGTCTTTTATTGAAAACCACTCAGTTTTATATGAATTCAGCCATCCAGTACAAAATTAACATCAGAGTGCCTGGCAGCAAGATGACTGACTTATTGCGGATTCCATCATTCCCAAAACACCCAACAATGCTGTTTGGGAAAACATGAGATTCCTGATTGCGTGTGGCAGATAGCTTTCTTCACCACAGCACCCGCTGTGGATGATAATCTATGGTAATACGTATGGAAGGAAGCGTACAGTATTTATTTATTTGCTTGTTTATTTATTTATTTACAATGCCTACTCTTCCTCAGGGAAGATTTGCATCTCGTGTGCTTCCATCCATTTAGTGATAGCTTGAGCATGACAGATTAGCTTCTGGAGCTTCAGGGTTTTTTTGGGGGGGGGGGGCACCCTGCATCTCCCGGACTGTTTATTGGGCAGCCACTACTGCTGGTTAAGCATGGAGAAAATATTATTTCACACACATTTTTAGTTATGATTATCGTTTAAGTCTGTTTTTTTTGGGGTCAGATAATTGGCTGTGTTTTCTTTTTCTAATGCTGAATGACATATTTACCGTTTTATTGTTTTATTTTTTGCTAAATCCCACAATATAAACATTAAGCCAGGATTTATGTAAAATTGGTCACAGTTTTAAAGTTTTTAGTGTATATGTGCTGATGCTTTCTGCAGTCATTTTAGAGTGCACTTTACATGAGCCAATGAAGACATCACACATACACACACACACACACACACACACAAACATACACACGCGTGCACACACACACACACACACACACACACATACATACTGCAGCGGCTCCCTGAGTGGCAGCCCCCCCCCCACCACCACTGCAGATCTCCCACCATCATTCTGCTTCCCATCTTCACCAGCTCCGGCAATCAAAGGCAAAAAAACTGCTTGTCTTGTTCTCTCTCTCCCCGCTCTTCATTCTCTCTCTCTCTCTCTCTCTCTCTCTCTCTCTCTCTCTCGCTCTGTCTCCCCCTCTCTGCTATACTTGCCTAGAGTGGCAGAGATAGGGGTTAAAATGTCCTCTGCTGGAGGAGGAAACTGATGGCAGTGCAGAATTAATCAGAGGAGAGCGAGCAGATGAAAGCTTGAGATTGGCGTGTGTGTGTGTTTGTGTGTGCTTGTGTATGTGTATGAGTGTGTGTATCTGTGTGTTTTTGTATGATTGTGTGTGTGTGTGTGTGTGTGTATGAGTGTATGTGCATTGATGAAGGGATCTGAAGATAGAACTACAATAGGCTCGGCCTGTCTTCCTCGTGTGTCAGCTCCCTTATATCTCTGATAATTACCTTAGTTTAATTTCCCTCCTGCTTCCCAGCCCCAAATCCTACATTCTCCCTCCTCTTCCCCCTTCTGGCAGGGTTTCAGTCGGCGTGGAAGCAGCATCTGAAAGAGAGATAAAAATAAACGCTAATTCCTCGCTCCTGGGCCCATCAGATGTGTGGGGCTCAGAATTTATCCTCTCCGCTAAAAAGTGCATTAGCCCGCGCTGGTTTCTGTAAATGGTGGGAGACGCGGTTATGTAACAGGAGTAGTGGGGGCTAGAGAGGAGGGCAGGTCCCCGCTCCTCTGAGGTGTCTCACCGTCATCTGATATTCTGCTCCATCCTTCACCGACAGCAGCAGTAACAGGGAGTCAGGGGGGTGGGGGCGGGGTGGGTCGCAAGGGGCTGCCCATTAGAAAACACACACACACCCCACATACACACACTCTCACACACCTACACACACGCTCACACACACACACACACACACACACACACACACACACACTCACACAAGAAGAGCATTTCATTTCAGGTGGAAAGGACTTCAAACACCAATTACTGAGACAGTTTTGTAGCTGCTTGCTCACATTCAGAGGTCCCATGTCAGTTCTACTGATTTAATTTCTGCTCTTTGGCTGCATTTCCCTTTTTTATTTTCCCTTTAAAATTATATCACATTGGTCGCTTGTGCCATGGCCCTTGTGGGAGAGCCAGGGTTTCTTTTCTTTTTTTTCTCTTCAAATTTCCCTCCAATGTTTTCTAGATGAAACAGCTCTGTGAAGGTTTTCCGATAGCCAGGGCTCAGTGCCAGTTAGCATTTGGAGTATAACCTATATCTTTGAGAGATTAGTATTGGAAAGAGATGGATGGCTGTGGCTGTGTTGCTACTAGCTGAGTGTGCATGCTTAAAGAGGCAAAGAGGGAAAACAACACGATGCAGGGACCGTCTCACCACCTGATGACAAACTGGCCCCTGAGGAGCTCTTAGTGATCAGCAGTGGGGCCCCCTGAAGACCTGTCTTGTGTTTACCAAAGAAGTGCTGCTCCCCATGGTAATTTGTGCAGAGATAGCTGATTACTCGAGTGGAAAAAAAAAAAAATCACATTTCTTTCTTTGAATTATTTTTCTTTCTATTTCAGCATGTAAGAACAATAATTGAGAACAGACTGTGCTGTGTATAGTGATGCGGTGAATTTAGATGCATGTGCATGTTTGGGTCAAGGGCTATGACCACACAGGTGAAAACCTGAACAAGGTGGCATGAAGGCCGATAACACATATCTTTGACATGAAATTATCAGCTGTTCACCCTTGCTTGCACAGTGAAGAGTGACATTGTATGTCTTTGAACCTCTTTTGCCGAATACACTTTTAATATGTTAATGAGCATAATGCAATAATTTGTTTGCATTTGCAATGGGCAGTGCATTATTCATGTCTCAGTAGTCAAAACAGGCAGAGATGTTTATGAGTCTGCTGTTGTTGGCTGTGTGTGTGTGTGTGTGTGTGTGTGTGTGTGTGTGTGTGTGTGTGTGTGTGTGTTTGTTTGTTTGTGTGGTGGTGGGGGGGGGGGGCGTTTTTTTGCTTCCTACACACAAACATGTTGATGGATTGGATTCATTTGGTGCAGAAGAGTATGAAAAATGAAACATGTTAGACATGCATCACTCTGTGCTGCCTGACTTACGGAGAGGAGAATAACATTGGAATTTGAATGATAAGAGCACCCAGCACACGCCTCTGACGCCTCGCAGAGTGGAAAGATGGATCTGTCAGGAGCCATCAGACAGGGAGAGTCTATTATTTGAATATGTTTTCATCCCAGTGTTGTTCGCCGACTGCGGTTTTATTCAAGGTGAGGTCAAATAAGGATTACTGGTGGAGCGCACGATGCTTGCTTTGAATACAGCCAAAGTACCGCAGCCAAATCCCAAATGGGACGATGGTTTACATATGCCGTGGCAGTGATTTGTGCACCGAGTTTGCATGGAGCCTCGACATGTGTTTGTTTTTGACGGCGGTTGCTTTAGCTGCAATCACATGACCACTCAGGTCAGTCCCCAGGGAAACCTGTTTGTTGAATCCAGGTGTGCCTTTGGGTCACGTCTTTAAGGCAACAGCGCCATCTTCACCACTGAAATGGACCCAAGCCCTGGAAGGGTGCACAGGCCAGACAATATTGATCGCTGTTTGGTGGGAGTCTGGCACAACTGGCCTAGTTTAGTTAATTTGAGGTAGCTTACATACACAGACCAATGACTTTATGTTGTTGTTGTTTTTTTTTTCTTTTTTTTCTTCTTTTGGCACCTCTAGGAGTACTCTGGCAAGATGTCAAACTGACACTACAGTAATTCTCACTGGTCCCACTATACATTACAGGTCTACAGGGTGTATGTGTACTTGAGACATTAATTAAGTCAGGCAGTATATAGTTGTAGTAGACAACACTGGCAAATGGCAACACTATGCCAGTTAATTAATGAGAATTAATTATCTCATACCTTAGGAAACATTGTGAGGTGTCCCCATTTCATTGGTGTGCCAGCCTATTGCTTACACTCTGCTATGAGTGTAGTGACATAGTGGTGAAAAGGTCACCACTTCTGCTCATCTGACTGGCAGTGATCAATTGTCCATGACTGACTATGTGTGTTTTACAAAGTTTCTACAGTCTATTTGGTTGTGGTTCTTGTGTAAAATCTGGAACACACACTACTACTGAGTTGACACTACAGATGGTGTTATTGCGCTAATGACTGACTGTGACTGACGGTGTTTCCCACCGCACCCTCAGGGGAGGATGTTTACATCAGCCTGTACGGAGCAGCGACAGACGTAAACGTGAGGCTGGAGCGGAACTCCGTCCTCCTGGAGAAGACCTACATCTCCATGGCCAACCAGCGCACGGTGGCCATAGTGAACAGAAGTGACACCATCCTGCACTACCAATGGAAGAGCTTTGGCACCGAGGAGGAGGAGGAGCAACAGAAGCAGAGGTGGGACGTGAACCTCAGGAACATCGTTCATCATCATCTCAACCATCAGGATTTGTCTTACACTGTGTATAAAAATTTGCGACAAAGTGATAAGAAATATTTGTTGGTAACCCAGCGGTGGATGTAATGGATAAGGGTGATGGGAATTCACATGTGATGAGGGAATCATGTTGTCATTAATAGCTGGCTATGAGTGTTTGACACATTATGTAGTGGGAAAGGGGAGGGTTATTAGCTATAAATCTCTTGATCTTTTTCTATCCATCTCCTTTCCCTATTGCTTACTGCTTGTTCCTTCCTCTCTGTGGTGCTTGCCCCCAGGTTAATTTGCTTTCTGTCTTGTAATCTGTCTCCTAGTCAGCATCTGTCTCTCCTTACACCTTCCTGCGTAATGGTGTTTAACCCTCTACCTGTCTGTGTCATTCTCTGTCTTCAATCTATCTTTCTCTTCCTCTCTCTCTCTCTCTCTCTCTCTCTCTCTCTCTCTCTCTCTCTATCTCTGACTTTCTCCCTCTGTCTCTACCACTGTCTTTCTGTCTGTCTTTATTTGTCCTGTTCTCTCTCACACCCCCTTTTCTCATGTGGTATCCATTTTTCTATTCACCTCCCTCTCTCTGTCTTGTTCTGTGCTCTTTACTTACATTCTCTCTCTCTCTCTCTCTCTCTCTCTCTCTCTCTCTCTCTCCCTCTCTTTCTCTCTCTCTCTCCCCTCCTCTAGGTTCTGTGTGGAGCTGCAGCAGGAGGAGGAGGAGGGTATGGATGAGTTCCTGACAGAGTGTGGTGCGGACCCCACTGCACGCCACCAGCTCTCCCTGCTCTCCCGCACCTTCCAGGAGCGCCGCCGTCAGCTGCGTGATGAGCGCCTGGCCTTCGCAAACCAACATATCATCATAGAGCCTCTGGTCTGTGTGTGTGTGTGTGTGTGTGTGTGTGTGTGTGTGTGTGTGTGTGTGTGTGCGTGCAGGTCTTTGTGTGTTTCTGCATGTCTCTGTGTATGTGTTTGTGTGTGTATGAGATGTGTATTTTTGTGTGTTGTCTGTGTCTGTGTGTACATGTCCGGATCACAGAAATGCCAGTTTCATCATCTGGCACCAGGTTACATAGGCCTGGAAGTTAGAGATTTTGGTCAGAAGTATTTTATCTCATGTGGCCATTTGCTTAAACAAAGTGACCAGAAATAAATTGAGACAGGCCTACTATCATCAGCCTTTTTTGCATTCCACATCCTGCACTGGTCAAAGGGTTCGTCTCGTATGGATGGCAAATGGATGTTGTACTCCCTAATTACAAAATTCTTTTTCAAACTCACGGGGGGTGACCATCGTTCTCAGCATGGCCATTGATCATTGTTCCCACTGTCCAGTGGCCTCTACTGACAGCCTGGACCAAGAAATTTATAATATGGCCTTCAGATGGCATTTCCTAATACCGGGTCACTCCATTAGGTATTCACGGCAGATCCCTCTTTCCCTTTGCCTTTCATTAAGT
Source organism: Setipinna tenuifilis (assembly GCA_030347295.1). Taxonomy (NCBI): domain Eukaryota; kingdom Metazoa; phylum Chordata; class Actinopteri; order Clupeiformes; family Engraulidae; genus Setipinna; species Setipinna tenuifilis. Next base: position 31,497,234 of record CM059268.1, on the reverse strand, counting down.
GTTGTACACATTGTCTTCGTAGCCCTAGGTGGCTGTGCCTCCCATTCATTTCCTCATTTATACAAGAAGCTCTCCACTCCGCTGACAGTGACAGATCTGTCTTGGAGGTTTATGCTGCTTTGCTGAGTGTGTGGGGGTGCTTGCGGCTCTCACATTGCAGCCCTGATTTTTAAACAGCACATTAATGGCTTTGCCTGCTCATCTGCCTGCCACCCGCATCCAGTCATCAAGTCACTCCCTGCTCCCCGCTCATTATGCCATCTATTGTCATCTGCTGTCTTACTGCACGGCCTAAGTAGATAAATCTATGGCATTTGTGTGTGTGTGTGTGTGTGTGTGTGTGTGTGTGTGTGTGGGTCTGCGTGTGTGTGCCTCTGTGTATGTGTGCCTCCGTATGTATGTGTGGTGATGTTTTGTCTGTGTGTATGTGCGGTGATGTATTGTCTGTTTGTGTTGAAGACAGGCAGTGACAGAGGGTGACATGATACAAACAAAGTGCGACCCGCTGTGTTTGCCGTAAACAGCATGACAGGGCTGCGCTTTTCGCTGAGTCAGAGGCTTAGACGAGACTCTAACCTGGTTTCAACTCAATGCCCTCCCCTCCCCTCCCCTCCACCACCACCCAGCCAACACCTCCCCCTTCCCTCCCCTTCCCTCTGCGCCTCCCCTTCCCCTAGAGGTAAAATCTCCAGGCCCTCATCCATCCCCCTCATGCAGGGAGACATTGTGGCCGCCTAGGGCATCTTAAAGAGCACGCCCGGCTTCTTGGTAGAGGCCAGGTGTGACTCACCCCCCGCGTCCTTCTTGCACTACAGGTCCGCAGAGGCCTCCTGAGGACAAGCGGGAGTCAAGGAGGGGAACAGAAAACAACGGGGTAGCAGGCGGGGGTGGGGGTGGGGGGCAAATGGGGAACAATGAGAGAGATTTTAGCCTCCCTTGAATGGACGCTGACGGCATAAGGCAAAGCACACAGTGGCGCTGCAGCGTCAGCACTCTGCTGTCACTTGGCGTGACCTCCAAGGCGAACACCCACGCCAAGCGCAGGTCCCGGCTGGCTGCTCGAGGCTGATTAATCTAAGCCAAGACACACACACAGGAACACAGGAACACTCACACACACACATACACATAGACACACACAGACATGCACAAACACATACGCACACACCCCTCACCTGTTTAAAGACCTGATTTCAACTCCTGCCAGAGGATTTCTTCATAAGCCCTTTTCTGCTTTATTGGCCCAGATGTACAAACACAATATGGCAGCTGGTGTCACTTTCATGCAGTTTTTCAGTGACTTTCACTTTTTTTTTTTAATTCAGTCAAGAACGAGAACAGAAAACAACAGGGGAGCAGGGAGAGGGTGGGGTGGGATGAGGTGATAAACAGTTGAACACATAGAGTGGTGGCACACACATACTTTTAAAGAGCCCCAACAGAGACGTTACCTGACAGCAATTTAATCCAACCATTTTCTGAACAAGCTGAACCTAATGAGCGCAGAAATCATTAGTCAGGTAGATCGACTAATTAGTGAAACCACCTGTGTCAGGTGTACAGGCAGAACAAATACATCGTCGCTGTCGGGCGGAAACCTCGTATGTCCAAAACGGCTACTTTTCAGGGACACACCAAAAACCTTATATTTTTCTAAATAAATGTTGTAATGTCAAAATTGGCACAACGACTCAAAATATGACCATGTAATCATGTGTTATGCTATTTAGTGACAATTTCCCTGAACCCGTAGTTGAATGGACTTACGAGATTTCTGACCGGCAGATTTAGCAGTAAAATGCGACATAGAAGGTTTGCGCAGCATTGACTAGCGCTTCGCGCAGCGTAACCAGAGTCTTGTAACATCCCCTCACTATATTGAAAGTAAAATAAACACTTATACAGCAACTACAGCATATCTAACCTGATTGATAAGCTCCCATTAACTCAAAAAGTAGTATTGTTAAAACCTGTAAGTAAACTTACCCGTGTAGGCTACTCACTCCTCTCCACCTATGATTTACCTCGATCTCATGGTTAAACTAACATTAAATCAGCTGTGTAGTCTACCCGACAGGTCCACTAAGTTCAAAATCTCAGAAATGGAGATACGAGGTTTCCGCCCGACAGCGACGACATGGAAGAGTTGTTTTTCTTTCTGAGACCAGAACGGATCTGACCTTAACTGGACCCAATTAAATTGAATCCCATGCATAATTTTGAGCTGGGTAAAGAGCAAATGTGCATCAGTGGATTTTGAACTGTCCTGTTGGCTACAAAGAGACCGAGCCCTTGAAGTGTGCTGAATTTACTTCAGAGAACTCCAGTCCAGTATCCGGTCACAGCCATGATTATTCGGCTCAGCAACCCTGGGAAGTGCAAAGTAAATTGAGAAATTGTAGAAAATACACTGAGGCAACACACAGCAGGTCTAACTGTATGCTTGGGGTCTGGTGGGATTCTCGGCCTGGGCTCAGGAGGTTTGGGAAAACCTGGGGGTGTGAAGTGGTCTTCAATGTGCTTTATTTTTATTTTTTTATTTTTTATTTTTTCCAACAGGAAGGGGATGTGTGGCCCAACAGCATAGCGGAGGTCAACATCGTGTTCAAACCCCAGGAGGCAAGGCTCTATCAGCAGACTGTGTACTGTGACATAACAGGTGTGCCCTCAGCCCACTGCTAGCTCAGAACATGGCTCTAGGTATCAGAGAAAATGGCCGGAGCCTGGGTCAGTTTCCACAGAAATTATCCTGTCAGTCAAATGGATCGGTTGTGACTTGACTTTTGAGTGCTCCCTTTAAGAATCAATTTGAAAGCAGGCACTTAAGTGTAGTGTTGTGCAAGTTCATCATTTTTATGAACTAGTTCAAAGTTCAGCTCATACAAATATAAAATGAATAGTTCAGCTCATACTTCACCATTTTCAATTTTGAACTACTTCAAGAACAGTTCATTTAATATTTTTTTAAGGTGAAAAGAAACAATAAAAGACTAAAACTGTTGACGCCTGTCACTACCTAGGCTACCGCCTAAACCTCTTAACTGTAGGCTATATAGTTATGTTTTGTTCTGTGATACAGTGTAAGAATATTGATATAATGAAGTAATTTTCTTTGTTTTTCCCTATTTATGCAGATTATTCTCATGTGTGTTTGCCCATACCCTAACCACAAATTACAGTGCTATAGACCTAATTTTGAGTAAAAGACATTAGGCTCAGAACCTTCAGTGTGGGGTCGAAAGTGCTCTTGCTTCACTTCGAGCAAGCTACTTCATCCTTTTAATCATTTGCATTTGCTGCTTGTGGTGGTTGGCAGATTTTACATCTATTTACATATCACGTGAAGGATGTTGGACAAGTTGTGATTTAAAAAAGAAAAAGTCAGTCACTTTTTTTTCTCTCTTCCACCAATTTCCCTGGTCTGCTGATGCTAATCCCCAAACCATTCCTGGCATGTTGTCTAGTTCCTCCACGGGTCTACCCTGTGCATGCCTTGTTGGAATGACCAAACCAATTACATTATGTGTTTACAGAGGTTGTGTAGTGGTCTGTATAAGGGCTAACTACTAGATGTTGCATGTGTGCTCTCTGTGTATTTGTCTCTATCAGGCCGAGAGTCTCGCCTGCCTCTTCGCATCAAGGGAGAGGGCATAGGCCCCAAACTGCAGTTCAACTTTGACCTTCTGGACATGGGCAATATCTTCATTGGCTCCAAGCACAGCTATGAGGTATGCGTGCAAGTACTGCTTCCGAGGGTGCTTGTAAACCTTAGTGAGACTGGCATTAGATTAGAAAGATAAAGCACATTCTCACGTTTCACAGTTGAAGGGGCCAGACTATGACTAACGCTGACTGGTTTGAAAACACTCATCCATCCCCATACCCTATTTGCTCTTAGAGTGACAAAGCAAGGCAGTGCACAAAAGGAAGAAAGATATTAATGAAACACAACACCCTGTTTTTTGATTAATCTATTATTCAAGAGTAAACACCATAGTCTCACATAGAATATAATTATCTGATAACAATCCACAGATCACCAGTGTATATTCAGGATCAGCCAGCGTCATGAATAATTGAAGTCTATTGTTATTATCAGGAGTCTCAATTAAACAGACCCTGGCACAGTTTTGGAAATACTCGCAGCTGAATTATGCAAAAGGTTTCCTGAGACAGTTTGGTGGCTTTGTTATTTGGATACGTTTCGCGATGCGATAACTTAAGTTGTCCAGACATCAGAGTTGACAGTTTGAATTTTAATAGCCAGTAAGCTCCCTGCATTGCCATTCTGTGAGAATGCAGCATTCTAGGAACAATCTCGTGGAGCAGGGTGATGGTGCTCTTTTTCCTATTAAGCTGTCAGACCATGCGCGAGTGAACACTTTTAACCGCAAATTCAATTAGAGCAAAGGATTGCAATGATAAGACCAGAGGGCCCGTGCGAGCGTGAAAACCCACAAACACGCTTCGGCCACGTGCGTATGATGAAAGCCGGTAAAGTGGGTGAAAGCTTCATTTTCTGGCCAAACCACATGGGAGCTATGTAATCAACCTCCTTTATATGGAAAATGTATCCTGAGCCCCAGGATGGGGGGTGTAATCTACAGAGTTGTTGGTGATTTGCATGTGTCCAAAAAGGTATGTGGTCCACAGAAAAAATGTAAATGAAGCAATTGATGTTTAGTTGTGTGTGGTGTGGCCTTGGTCTCTCTGCGCTGCATCCAGAATGAGGGTGGAATAAGGTCTGGGATGGACTCCGACTATGCTCAAAGAGCCCAACACATTTATTCTGAATAATTTATCCCCCGTACCTCTAGGTCCTCCTCAGCAATAAGGGCCTCATCGCTGCCTCCTACCAGCTCTTGGAGCCCAGCTCTGCCCAGGGCCTGTGCTTCTCTGTCAGCCCCAGAGCAGGGAGGATCCCCCCCGGGGAGTGCCACGCCCTGGAGGTCACCTTCACCTCCAGCACCCTTGGCGTTTTCTCAGAGGACTTCCACTTTGGCATCGAGGGGAACCCCCTCACGCTCATCCTGACGTTCAGGTGACCCCACTGGCCCGTCACGTGGAACAATTATTCACTCTCGCTTCCTTCCCCTCCATTCTCCTGCCTCTCCCCCTGCTCAGCGGTGCTTAGACACAGCTTTTGATATCAATTTGCCGCATAAATAAGTATGACCCCTGGCAGGGGACTCTCTTTATAACTTGCTCCTTTGCTTTCTTATTGTTGCATGATTTATACAATGAATTAAATGACTCCTTCAGGGGGCACCTAAGTGAAATGTACAATGCAGAGGGCTTGGCGTGAATGCTCAATGGGTTTTCAGACTCGCCTGCGCCACTCCTGGCACCTGTTCATGATTAAGATGTATCACCATGGGGGAGTGCTGAGTGTGAGGATTACTGAATTACCCTTCTGCATTGTCATCCAAGAAATTGACTGATTTTTTTTTTTTTTTTTTTTTTTTTATGGTCTCTCTCCCGCCCACCCTCACCCCTCCCTATTCTTCTCTCCTTCCTTCCTTCCTTCCTTCCTTCCTTCCTTCCTTCCTTCCTTCCTTTTCTTCACTCGCTCTTTTTCCTGTCTTTTACTTTCTCTCCCTTTCTCTCGCTCTCCCCTATTCTCTCTCTTTCCCAGCTTGCTACACTCTCGATTTTCATTAATTATGTCTGGACTTGTGGTGACCTTCAGTGCACAGTGGAGGCCTCAGATTTAACCCAAGGCTCCCTGGTCTTTCTATCTCTTGCAGGGGCTGCGTAATGGGGCCGACGTTCCACTTCAGCATCCCCGAGCTCAACTTTGGCGAGGTGTCCTTCGGTAAATGAACTGGTACTTTGGTGTTTCATTAATCGAAATCAATGGCGCTGCACTCCAATTGACCCGTGTCCGTGTCTCAGTGTTCAATACGGCTAGTGCACAGTTCCAGGTTCAGAAAGTAAATGTTCGGCCTGGGGTTTTGATCCTTCTGTGCTCCCAGCCAGCAAAACTGTACCCATAGCATTGCTCTTGACATCTAGATTTCACTAATTAGGGCAGTGGGACTTTTTGGTCTTCATTTTGAAGAATGGGTGTGGACTTTAATTTTACTGTCTGCTATCTATCTATCTATCTATCTATCTATCTATCTATCTATCTATCTATCTATCTATCTATCTATCTATCTATCTATCTATCTGTCTATCTGTCTGTCTGTCTGTCTGCCCGTCTGCCTGTATGTCTGTCTGTCTATCTCCATCTGTCTCCATCTGTCTGTCTATTCATCTATTCATTCATTCATTCATTCATTCATCTATCTATCTATCTATCTATCTATCTATCTATCTATCTATCTATCTATCTATCTATCTATGCATCCATCCTTTCATCCTTTCATCTTCCCATTTTGCCTCTAGGTTTTCCACACACACTGACCTGCTGCCTGACCAACACCTCGCTGGTGCCCATGACCTTTCGCCTCCGGGTCCCAGGGGATGGCACGGGGCCACCCAGCATCACCAGTGCCCTCCAGGTGTCACAGCTGGACAGAACCGACTGGCTCGGGGGCATCTCTTTGGGGGAGTGGCCCACCGAGTTCTCCATCACCCCCAGCTCAGGCACAGTGCGTGCCCAGGGCCAAGTGGACCTCCAGGTATGACAGTGGCTCTGATACACGCTGGCACACATACTGCTTCAAAAAAAAAAAAAAAATATATATATATATATGGAAATGTTTTTTTTCCTGGATGGCGATAGCTAGGGACAGCTCAGAAATAAACAAAACTCAATGCAAAGCATGCTGGTATCTGGCCCTGTCAAAAACAATGTGGCTGTATCGTCCTGATGGCCTTTAGTGCTCTCTGGCTGCGGCGCGGGAGGTGTCATGCTGGCATGAGGACCAGGGCTCATGCTCCGAGTCATTTGGAAAAGGCCAGCTGATTGAAGGCTCTTCTAAATCTCAGCACCCATAATCAAGAGGAGACCTTTAATCCGTAATCAGCTCCAGGGCCGTGGCTTTTTTTTCCCTCCTTAAAGGTCTGCAGTCTTCCATTATATCAAGGCAGGCCAAAAAAGTTTAGAGACACTTTGTGTCTCTCTTTCTTCTTCCCATCCCCCCCCCCCCCACACTCCCCACCTCCTGGCCTCTTTTTTCTGTCTCTCTCATTCTCCGTCTCCTCTTCTATGTCATCGTGGCTGTGATTATCCTGTCTTCCCTTTGCCAGCCTCTTTCTGGCGCTGGTTACCTTGTGTACCTGTCATCTGGGGCGGCCGGAGTGGCACTCCCCCATCGCTGGGTGGAGGTGTGTGTGTGTGTGGGGGGTGGTGGGTGGTGGAGGTGGTGGTGGTGGGGACGCAGGAGCTGTCACTTCCTCCCGGGGGCTAATCTGCTGGATCTGTCCAGCTGTCTGGCGGCCTCTTTGTGCGAGGTGTCTGCTGTCGGCACGCTGCTCTGGCAGCTCCTCTCCCCAGCGCTGACAGCGGAGCGGCTCAGCCACTGCCACTGCCCGGCCCTAATGAGGGGCTCCGCTGCCGCTGCAGAGGGGGCCAGAATATGGATGAGGCTGGATGAGGCTGGGCTGCTGCTTCACACACATGGATGGAGGATGATAATCCCTCAGAAAAACACACACACACACACACAAACACATACACACATACAGTACACACACACACACACACACACACACACACACTGTCAGATACACACATGCATGGTCACAGACTCACACACACGCACACATACACACACACACACACACTGGCAGAGACACACAATCGTACTCACATACACACATACACACCCAAACATACACATACACTCACGTTTTCATGCACACAGACTCACACAGGCACAGTCTCATACATACATGCATACAGACTCACACACCAACTGGCACATGAAATGAGAATACAGCCAAAGACCTGGCACAGGCAGCCAAGATCCAGACTAATCTGTTTCTGTGTGCGCGTACTGTATGTGTGTGCTATGTCTTAATGAGTGTCTGGTTGTGTGAGCACTGTGAGTGTGTGTGCGTGCCTTGTGCTGTGTATGTATGCATATAAATGTGTGAGGTTTCTGTAGGACTGAAGCATCTGCCATCACTCTCCCTCATCATAGCAAATGCTTCGGGCACACACTCTCTTATCCACCAGCTCAGCACAGTAGCTTAGGCAAAACAACCACAAGTAAATAAAACACGTTAACTCCATGTTCACTTGTACACTGGTACATTTCTGAATCAGCATTCATTGGTTTATGGAAACCCATGTGTGTCTCTCCAGTCATACCAGCACTGAGATTGTGGGTCTAAGTGCGTTCTTCTGTGTGCAACTGAGCATCTGTTTTCCTGCGCCCTGTAGGTCACCTTCTGTTCGAACACTGTCCGCAGCTACGACCTGGCTCTGGTGGTGGACGTTGAAGGGGTGGGCGACGACGTGCTGGCCCTCCCGATCCGTGCCAGGTCAGCCAGGGCCGTTAACTACGACGAACAAACCAGAAAGTTTATTTGTGGAAACATGCTGTCTTTTCTGGAAACATCAAAGTGTATTACTTTGATGTAGCATGCTTGAAGTAGCATTAAAGATTGCTACTTCATTGAAAAGACATTGCAGTGTTTTGCTTTGTCTAATGGCGTCATTAGGCACATTCTCCCTTGCGAACTAAGAGACGGCAAATGATATGTAGCCTACAGCATGTGCTCAGCTGTGTATTTATATTAACCGAGAGGCAATGTAAACAACATAGCATATAAGATTTCAGAGCAGTCAGCCAAGTAAACATCAGCAGAATGCAATGACTGATTCAGATACTGTTCAAGACTGCAATACAGCTTATCCTACACAAGGACTTCACAGTCAGTGGCAAACAAAAACATTCGACAGTCATGTAATTCTGACAGTAGTATTTCATCAAAGTCACAAGTGTATATTACATAAGATCAGTTCTAAAATAATACTAAATCACTAGAAATAATGAGATATAACACTGACTTGAATTGTTTGAAGAGTATGTTTTGGATATAAAGAGTTTAGGAAATGTTTGTATTGTGGAGTTAACAAGTTTTTATACTGAGGCACAGAGTCTGCCTGGACACTGCCTTTTTGCTTGTGAATGAGTAGATCTGTCCTGTTCCTAGGTGTTCTGTCCCCAGTGTGGTGCTGGAGAAGCCTGTGCTGAGGCTGGAGAAGTGCTTTGTGGACTACGCATATGAGCACCCAGTGAGGCTGACCAACACCAGCGACCTGCCCGTCTGCTATGGCCTTTTGTCTCAGGTCTCTGACAAACTCCTCTGTATATGGCCTCTTATTTTACCAGCTTTAGACGTTTGCAAAGACAAAGTTGTTGCATTGTTGGTTGCATTGGTAAAGCTTTTACTTTTGTCTTTTGTGTGTGTGTCTGTGGGGGGGCGGGGGCGGTTAGTGCACAGGTGTATAAATGCATTTTTTAATGCATGTGTTTGTCTTGTTTGTGTTTAGGACTATGAGGAGCATCCCACCCTGTTGTATTCAAGCCCTCACCCACGGGGAGTCATCCAGCCCCACGCCTCTGCAGAGATCCCAGTGGTGGTGCAGGCTAAGGCCCTGGGCCCACTTGAGATCACCGCTCATATTACAGTTCTAGGAAGTCGGCATCCACCACTTGTGAGTTTTTTATGTGTGTGTGTGTGTTTGTGTGTGCGTGTGTATGTATATTTGTATGTGTGTGCTACAGTCCCTGTGTGGTCCTGCTGATGCTATATGTGGAGAAGGGAAAAAAAGGAAAAAAAACAGTACACAAAAACACCCTGCTTGACCCTGTCCTTCTCCCACAGGCCCTGCTGCTGTCTTGCCTCGCTGAGGGCCCGGTCATCCATGTCCCTTCCGCCGAGGTAGACTTTGGCAGCATCCCCGTGCTGACGGACGTCTGCAGGCCACTGCAGCTGTCAAACCGCTCTCCCATCCCGGCTCGCTTCCGCGCACAGATGGTGGGTCTTCTCCCCTGACACCGAAAGGGCCAAACCTGACAATGCATCTTTAGTGCCACATTGTTTCGGGACTCTAAAATAAGCCAACCAGCAGCTCTACTTCATTTTTTTGCTGCCTGCTCGCTCCGATCTCATTTAACCAACCATGTTTAATGCAATTCATTTCCAACTTAATTAAGTCCATACTGAGTCAGAGGATGGGTCGAGTGGTTTGTTGCTTTGTAAATAATAGGCCATCCCGTTAGATTAAATCGCTTCCAACAGCAGGGCTGGCGTCAGTGGCTTGGCCTTCCTGTTACCCTCTCACTTTACACGGCATAGTCACAGTGGTTCCCAGCGCCGAGCCACGCGGGAGGCCTGCCACTAATCCCCCAGGTAGCCCTGATATTGTCATCCAGCTCAATCAGGACAGCTTTTGCCGGATATGCACGGTGTCAGAATGGATCCTCAGATCGGAAATCAGACACTGGAAATAACGTGTCTTAAGAGCAGTGCGTTGAAACCCAAACCCCATACTGCCGGAGCAGATGTCATTGCATGACCTGTGAGGGTCACTGTCAGGCCACCCAACATCTTGAGCTATTGAAAATGATTTCTTATCATTACGTATGACGGTGTTGTTGCAGCTTCAGGCTGGCTGGTGGTTGGCTGTGATGTGTGTGTATGATCTTAAAGGCAGAGCCCTATTCAGCAAGTTATTACCCTATTAGGTACAGCACATTTATGTGTACCTGCACTTCACACAAACAAGTGATGGAGTGTCATTTCAGAGGCATTTATTCTTGTATTGTAATATATTTTTGATGCATAGCCATCATTAAATTAGATCAGCACAAGAAGGATCGGGGCGTTGTTTTATGGTTAGCAGTTACATAAGTCTTCTTTGAAAGCAAATGTGGTAAACTTACTGCAGCGTTGCAGTTACATATTGAAGAAACATGAAGAAATTATCATGCAAAACATTTGGACAGAGGCAGCGACTTGCAGCAGCAGTGACAACACAGAAGGATAGACATGGTGACGCACAGTGGCAGGTGACAGGTTTGTCCCGTCCCTTGACCACGAGCATCTGGAGCTTCTCATGAATCAGCACAAAAATTTCCACAAACACAGAACAAACTTAAGAACAAAGCAGAGTTCAACGTTTGATATTGCTTTTTTTATCCTCTTTACAAACTGTTCTTTCTCTGGTACTTGTAAAGACCTTCAGACGGGAGGAACGTGGCGCTGTCTGGCTGCTTAGAGAGCGGTGGGTGGGGGCAGTGAAACCTCTGAACTTTGTCGGGAAATTGGGAGAGTGGGGCAAGTATACCATAATGTGCTACAAAAAAAGTTCTCTTTTTCGGCCCATTTTTCTTTGCTCATTCATGGCTTTGGTGTAAGTAGACAGCCGTTTGGAAGGCAATCAAGAACTAGATTGCACAACTGACTGTGCAGTATTCAAAAGAGTAGCTGGCCTCCTGTAAAAAATGGTACAATAGCAATGCTGTGCTGTGAAAAGATTACAGTTGCCGTGGCAGATTGTACAAAGATGACTGCAGTAAAGGTATTTCAATATATAAAGTGGAGGTGCAAGAGTCGCATTGCACATACATCAGAACAAGATTTAAAAAACAGGCACATTTGATCCCCCCCACACCCCTCCACCTCCTTCCCTCCATCATTTCTCAATCTCACTTTAGTTACTGAGTGCAACAACTGAGGGAACAGAGGGGAATACAAGAGGAGCAGAGATAAAGTCTGTCTGTGGGACACGAGCTCACCTCCTTGCCCCTGTCATCTCACTCACACGGATGTACGCATGCTGATAACTGCCAGCGCTGTCACAGTCGTAGCCGTCACCGTCATGTGATGAGATTCATCTTCAAACTGCCGAGCCAATTAAATTTACCGACCCCGTCTTCTCCTCTACGCCTTGAGACTGGCATGTTGATAATGCAAGAGTTTTTACAAAGCATTTTTAGGCATCAATCGATCACGATTCTTTTGGAATTACATTATACTCGCTCGATAGTATGGCACAAAGCCAGGCAACGAGGGGCTGGGGTGAGGGGGGAGAATGAATGCGCAAGATTTGAAAACAAATGCCGCCCCATGTTTGCATTTAGTTCATCAGTTGATGTTGCGAATAGAAAAAAAGGGTCCTAGGGGGCTTAAGACAGTGAGACCATCCCTTTGAGATTTGGTTTCATTTTAACCCCCCCGTCGCCCCCCCCCCCCCCCTTGCAGTGGTGTGGTTCAAAGCAATCGATGGCATTAAACCTCTTTAATGCAGGCCTGATCTGATTATTGAAATTTCAGCCCCTCTCCTTCTCTGCTCAGATTCCGTTCTCAAGGGGAGACCACTCAGCCCTCCGATTTACCTTCCCTATTGACCAGCTTTACTCTGCCTCCTCCTCCTCTCTTCCTTCTTAAGATAAAGGCTGAGAAAGTGATCTACAACTCCCAGGTGACTCCGGCAGTCTCGGCGCGGATCACATTTTCCTCTCTTAATTTTCCCTCCTCCGAATGGGGCCACATCCGCCGTGAGTCGTAGGTGTGCTGGTGAGAAGGGTTGTTTTTTTCACCCCAAGAAGGACAGCCTTTGTCTTTGCAGTGGCCGAGACTGCAAAGGGACTCCTGGCTCTCGCTCTGCCCTCAGTGTAATTGGCTCACAGTGGACATTGAGCCGCACATGACAGGGTGTGCAGAGGATGTTTTTACAGTACCTTGCCTGAGTCCTGCTGCTCAATTAACTCTGACCAATGGGCTGCTGGGGTTTGTGCTCTGATTCTAACTTTTGTGAATGCCCTCGATTTGCCCGCTGCATTGGCACACACTGCCCATGTGGTGCGCAGAGTATAAACAAGTTTTAGATGAAGAGGACATTTTAAAGGGCACTGTGCAGTCTCTGAAGCTGGTACAGTCAAGGACCCAGCACCTGTTAGCTAGGACTGCTTTTCATCCACTAGTTGGTTATTGAAGTCGCTGCGCTGTAATCTCTCTTCAGGGTCCCATCTGCTGTGCTTATGAGCCTATCAGTAGTCACGGCCAATGTGTAACCCAAAACAGACGGTTCCCCCGGTGCATCTCAGACAACATTATACTTATCCCTTAGAAGCTGAATTTAACCGATGGTATCAACTACAACAGTAACAGCTATATATATAGCTGTTTATTTCTGTTTAATATAGTAACATATTGTATGCAAGTGTATCAAGTGTTCCTAATGAACCGGGAGTCCTCTGGCCGTCTACCCCAAGCCTTGTCATGCTGCACTGTTCCGCAGTGGTGCTGAATGCAGAGCGCTGAGCATGCGCGTGAGCGAGCGAGCGAGCAGCACAGAGACCCTGCATGATGAATGGTGCTCGGGCCTCGGAAGACGCATCTGATAGCTGGAGGAGCTGCGTCCCATAGATAAATACACCACTATCAGTCAAGGCACTCCCTTTCTCTCCCTCCCCTTCCCCCCAGTCTGAATAACATGTCCTGTTGGTATGAAAATGTAATGTGCAAACCATTAGTCAGCGTGCTGGCATTATGGAAATTGATTTTAATCCGCAGTGTTTCTCCTCCCGCGCCGCTGTGCGCACACTGAAGTGAGACTTAATGACAGGCTGCAGTGCCAATTAGGTAGTGTCAGATTTGCCCATGTGTAGCATAGGGAATCTGTCATGCTGGAATTGCCTTTATTTACCGGAGAATTTCTCTGTGAGGAGTATGGATTATCCTCGAGTTATCGCTGAGAAGAAACATTATCCCCTGGAAAGAAATGGTTAAAGGTATTTTTTTTCCTACCATTCACAGGGCTGTGTGGAGACTGTGGAAAAATTCAGTTAAACGTGGGAACACAGACACACACACACGGACCCTTGCACACACAGACACACAGACCCAGATGCCCACACGCACATACACACTCTCGCTCTTTCTCTATCCCTCCCACCTCTCTCTCTCTCTCCACCTCTCTCCAACTCTCTCCTCTCCTTTAGTTTTCTCTGCGTCCTCTTCCGCATCTGCCTCCTGTCAGGCTCCTTGATCTGATAGCCCGGCGCTCCCCCAACTCTCTTATTGCCTCCATTAGCAGCTTTGCACTCCTGCTAAAATTGACAGGGTGATTAGCGGGGCTCTCTCACACATCAGCTTGCCGCACTGTGCCCAGCCCAGCCCAGCCCAACCCAGCCCAGCCCAGCCCAGCTCCTCTCCGGGTCCACCTCCCAGAGTGTGGATAGTGGGGATGTGTCAGAAACATGAGCGCAGACGTGGGTGTCACCAGACAGTAGCTCGTTAAGGCCTGTGCTCATTAAGGCTGAGGTAGAGATACATTTTTGTTGTTGTTGTTGTTTGGTTTTCGTTTAGTGTCTTTAGCGAAATTTGGATGAGCAGCTCTTAGCGTAGGTGTTTTTCTCATGATGCTGTTCTGCCTTTATGAATAGCTAATTCATTTTAACAGCATTTCTGTTCATTTTCTAAATAAAAACAAAGCAATTTATAAAATCTTCATTACATACTTTCTCATTTAAAAAAGACGTGTTTATTTTCTGCTACCCAGAGCTGTTGCCCCAGTTTCCTTGAGGTGTGTTAATGAAATTTGATGCAATTACAGAAGTCAGCATAATTACCATCAGTAAAATAAATGAGCATAGCTACTGAATTTTCATGCGTTGTGATTCATTGTCAGTACCAGTTTCTGTAAGTATAATGTGGTTATTTGTTGTACTGTATGTGTGGGCATACTTTAAATACATTTTAAGTCGTGTCAATTTCAATTTTCACATACAGGCATAAGACCCTGGTGGTAGTTACCACTGCATTGTTGCTGCTGCTATATTACTTATTTTTTTGTATGGTTGCCCCCCCATAGGCAAGAAAGAAGTCCCTATGGCGTGTGGAGCCCAGTGAGGGCGTGGTGCCCCCGCAGGGTGAGCTAGAGGTCCTGCTGGTGGCTCACCTCGATGACTCTGTACGCTTCCAGGACAAACTGCTTCTGTCCATCCAGGACTGTGCCACCCAGACCATCCCAGTGTTTGCCAAAGGAAAGGGCACCACCATTGTGACAGACCGGCCCTTCGCACCCAACCTTAACCTGGGAGACCACTTCAGGTGGGTGGAGATGCCCAACATGTGCAGTCATGTCTTTAAAAAGAAACACTTATAATAAGCACATTGAACTGCCTTGTGTATAAAATACACTTTACAAATAAACTTGACTTGACTTGACTTAGCTGGCATTAAGCGACATGTCTACTTTGTGAGCAACTGTGAGAAACATTGCAGAAATAAGTAAAAGGATTGGAATCGATTAGAAGTGAACTGAAGTTAACTCTAGGAGTCTGTCCTTAATGGGAAAAAAGCTCACTGTTTGCTCCTCGTTGCCCCTGCAGCTCAGGGCCATGCCAGTACCACTTCCGTGTGACCAACCGTGGCCGTCGCTTCCATCAGCTGTTCTGGTGCACTGAGGGTCAGTCCCCATTCCGGCACTGGGCCACCATGCCCAAATGCTCCCCAAGGGACATGAAAGCTCGTAACTCCCTCTCACCTGAAGCCAACAAGACTCCAGTCTTCAGCTTGTCCCCTACGCGCCTGGAGCTTGCCCCTGGGCAGTCGGCTGACATGGTGCTAGAAGGATCGTCTGATATACCCAAGGTAAGGTGGCAAAGAAGCACTCTTATGCCAACTGTTTTTGTAGCAGGAAAAGCTGCCCGAGCCTTGTGGAGTGGGGAAAAAACACTTTGTGCCACGAAAACAAAACGTCTTGAAAACAAACCTTAACAAGCCTGGGCTGTACTGCAGCCTAGAAACAACAAAAACGGGAACAAATCCCACAAAAAGCCATACAAATTCAACCCTGAAGCTGGGGCCCATCAAAGGGGTTTGGGAGGTGTATGAAATAACACATATTTAGCCTCAGGAACAAAACTACTTGCATTTTCTCTGTGGTTTTAATGAGCATTGTTTTAATAGCTTGTCTTGCACTGTCAGGTGGCGAATCAGTGCCTCCCTAAGTTGGTAGCACTGGAAGTGATGTGTTGTTCTTTGTGCTTCAAAAGTAACTTTGTAGTGACTCATACATTTCTGTGTTTGCTGTGATAATAGCAGCATATTAGATTATTTATCATCCTGGTTGCACAGCACTCCCAATGTTATGTATTATTATGTGTTATCGTGTTCTCTTACACGTCTTGCATCTTCATTGGATGACTGGGGCATTCCTATGAATCCCCAAGAGCATGTTGTTTTTTAGGCAGTAGCAGTACAAATTGCACTCATGCTGCTTAGCCTAGCATACAGCAGCTTTGGGTGCTTCCATAGCACTCAATATGGATCGAAGACAATCCGTGATGTTACCAGGACAGATACGGTCGTGTGAAATACGCGCTGCGCGCCATATTTAGGTATCTTGTCGCATCGGAGCCCAGGCAGCCCAAGGTTGAGCGGCGCGGAGATAAAGGTGGTCAAAGCCACCCTTAATCTCTCCCCAGTCGCGGCGCACTGAGCCACGTATCGACTTCCTCTCCTGGGCATTAGTGAGATGCACGCCTCCCTGAGTCCTTATTGATTGAATGGGGAGCAGGAGAAGGGAGAAGGTGAGAGGCAGAGATAAGCAGCTCACCACAGAAAGCCCGAGCTGAGTCGGTTGCAACCCATTCTAGGGATGCCGGCGTGGTGGTGTTGGCAAGTTGGGTTTCAGTGCGTACAGAAACATGGCAAGGCTTCAGTAGCATGGCATTGGCACAGCCCTGGCACGATATTAACACAGCAGGCAGCTGCCTTAGTTCTGTTTGCCAGAAGGAACTGTGCCTGTGTCTGCCTGGGTGAAAAGATTAAATGTGAAAAATTAAAGGTGTGTGTGTATTCACATGCATGTGTGTCTGTTTGTGTGGTTACTTCAGTATGTCTTTGTGTTTTTTGAGCAGCTGCTTTATTTGAGTGATTAATTGTGTGCCCATGCCTGCACGTGTGTGTGTGTGTGTGTGTGTGTGTGTGTGTGTGTGTGTGTGTGTGTGTGTGTGTGTGTGTGTGTGTCCATGCTCTCTTGTCTCTCAGGTGGTGCAGGAGAGGCTGGTGTGCCACGGCATAATTGGCCACCAAAGTGGGAAGGAGCGCATAATGACGGTGGATGTCAGCTGCCATTTCATCACCCCTGTGCTGTCCATCTCCTCCCAGCAACTCCACTTCTATGTGGAGAAGGTAGAATACCATACTTCTCCCCCCATATTTCATCCTCAAATTGTACAGCACACACACACACACAGGCACACACACACACACACACAGGCAGACACACACACGTAAGCAAACGCACTCACTCGCACACACACAAACACACACACACACAGCTTGCATAACTACGCCAGCACATTACCCTCCTTTTCTCATTACTATGTTCATATTGTAATGCAATGGAGGTTCGCTGTGCAGTCAGCTATAGTAGGCGTTATGTAAGACATCTCAGCACCACATGCCATGTCTGCCATCAGTGAAGTGAAAGCTGATGGAGCCACTGGCGGGACTCATTAATGTATTCTACGTTGGCTCGTTGTGGTGCCAAACGTTCCTCACGTACCCCACCGTGAGTCTCTGTCTCTCCGTGTGTGTGCTCGTGATCTTACAGGGATTACCCACCCCACCATGACTATAGTCTGGCAAGAACAAATTAGGCGTTTGAGCACCGCTTTTGTTGTTTTCTTGATTATTCTGCCGAGCAAATAATGCCTGTGACAAAAAAATATCAGAGTGTGCGGCAATCTGCTTCAGGAAAAAAAAAAATTGACAAAGAGAGAGAAGGGCTTTCATGAATGAAATTGCTCTCCATTCAGAGATGTTGTAGAAAAATACAGGCCTTAGTATGCCCCATCACACCTCACAACATTTCATGAATGTTAATCAGGGCAATACTTTGTCTAATCAAGATGATCAGTCTGTGAAGGTGATTGTGTAGACACCATTGACTGGTTGATTAACAACACATGCAAACGTCCTGCCAGACAAGGCCTACCCAGGCACTGGTCAAACCAGTCCCACCACGACCAAACATATAATAAACATGGTTTCCATATATCCTGCAATGACCATAACTCCATTCAAGTCGGACAAGCTTGAGTGCGCATTTTATGGCTATTCATGTCACGTGCTGTCGTGCCAAATTGGAGATCTTAGTCATGTAGTGAGTGTCATGCAGTGACTATAAACAGTTTCCACAGTCACTGGTGTCATATAAATGAATGAAATGGGATGAAATGCGGCTAAGATGGGCTTGTAAAGAATGGATAATATCATTTGATGGTGGTGTACGCTGCAGGAAAGTGTTCATTCTCCATGTCTTTTTTATTTTTATTGCCATCCTTGTATTGCTCTGATGTTCGAGGAAGCACTTTAGACTCTCAGCAAAGATGTGCTATATTAATACAAATGACAAATTCCTTGGTTGAATGTTCAGTTAGATGAGGTGCCAGGCAAGGCGGCAGGGCAGGGGGGGAGGGAAATATTCCATTTCAACAAATGTGACTGCCCAGTGATCTTAGAAAAAGATTAGCTTTTCAAAATATTTTGATTTTTTTTTTTTTTTGGACTCCCGAAATTGTCAAGTAGGACCCAATCTAGATTTATGGTGTCATAAGAAAAAAATGGTTGCATATATTAAGCTTGTGAATGCCAGAGGGAAAGGCGAAAGGCAGCACAGCAGCACAGTATACACCAACCACCCCCGCCCACCCACACAATACCCCCCCACCCTCCTTCCAGGAACATCTATTGTCCCTCTTGAGTTAGAGCAGCCCTAAAGAATATACCCCCCACCCCCTCCGCATCATATCGGAACTGATTCTCTGTCCCCTCTATTTCACATTTTATTATCCCGGCCATAGCCTCGGCTCATCAGATTTGTGTCTTCTCTTCTCTGCGCGCTGAAGCTACGCATATTTCCACACATTCCCTCATATCTCTCACCACAGCCTCGTTGCCAGCTCCCTTGTGTGTGTGCGTGTGTGTGTGTGGATTTTTTTTTTTAATTTGGCACCGAAAATGCTAATTCATTTCAGCGTCGTTCTTTTATCTGATTCTGGCCCCATTCATCTGTATGGTGACAGCCCAGCAAGGCGATTTACAGTGCCGCTCTGCATCACGGTGGAACTGGGAGAAATAAAGCAATTAGAGGGAAGGGGGGAGGGAGGAGGAAAGAGAAGAGGGGTGTCGGAGGAGGCAAAATGAGAGGGAAGGAAAGCGAACGGAAGATGGGCTATGGGAGGCAAATGAAGGCAGAGTGAAAAAGTGCTTGAAGTAGAGTTTGTTTAAATTGACAGGCTGGCTGAAGCAATGAGAGCGACTCTGGGCTCATTATTAGCGTAATTATTCAGTGACAGCGCATCCCTGAGCTGTTTACAGAAATTCAGGATACCAGAACAATCCTACTGGGAAAGACTGTGGAGGGAAAAATCTGTCCCAACAATGTGTGAAAATATCCTCAACACTGATATTCTTGAAATAAAGGAAACTTTACATGTTTGTTGCTACTGTATATAACTCTACATCCGGTTGGTTGTGTTTAAATTTCTTATTGGTTGTCTTCCTGGTTGTCCACAGACCCCTGGTGTGTCCCTGGTCCCCCTGTACCAGAAGCTGGTCCTGAAGAGCCTGTCCACTCTGCCCCTGTCCTTCGAGCTGAGCGTCTGCAAGCCATTCGGCCTGTGTGAGAACAGCGATGATGACACATTTATCATGTCCAAGGTACAACAGCACAGTTCCACTGCCCCAAGATGTCACGCAGCTCCAGCCCGGCACTCAGGGTGATGAAGGAGCCAATACCAAGTTTTTCCAAACGTTATGAATTGCCCTGGGAGAGAATCATTTTTTGGGGCTGTCAGGTTGAATTTCACGTTTCACGTCCTACGTTAGGGTTTGGGAAGAGTCACTCTGGTTCTTCTGCAGAACCTTAAACCTGTTTTTATCAATGTGGCGTTTTATAGGTTCCGATGTTGCACTTGCAGTGAAGGGTAGTCCAACAAAACAATGACGGATAATGTATTGTGGGACAGTAGGGGACTGAGGGTGGCGTTGCTGCTGGCACACACTGCTGGGTGCACAGATGGCAATTATGTTCTTAATAAATGATAAATGTCTTAGGTAATTCCACATCCTTAGGGGATTATCCTTCAGATGCTTTCGCAGTTACTTATTACTTTCACATTCACTGTTGGACTTGTAGAAGAAGTACTGATCCATGTGTTTATTTGGCAACTTTTTATGACCAAAGCCATGACGTGCAGTCACTGCACTGACCATCAAATTACCAGCAAGTACTGTCAGGCCCATCAGTGGAGCTCCAACTAGATCAATTTCAGACAGACAGATATACCTCTGTAGCACTCATTTGTCATTTCAGAGTTATCTGAGGAGGACTGACAGGCAACATATCCTCTGCAATATAGCCATGGCTAACCCTGTGTGCCCCTT
Source organism: Setipinna tenuifilis (assembly GCA_030347295.1). Classification (NCBI taxonomy): domain Eukaryota; kingdom Metazoa; phylum Chordata; class Actinopteri; order Clupeiformes; family Engraulidae; genus Setipinna; species Setipinna tenuifilis. Next base: position 31,476,864 of record CM059268.1, on the reverse strand, counting down.
GTACTCATCCATTTCTTCGCCTTCCTGGATAAACAGACAGGGTTTTTGCAGCAGTCGGGATCCAAACTCCAGTCGGCTCCCCAACCTGCAAATGCTGCCAATTACCACTCTATTGGGTGTTTATCCGAGCCAGAGGCTCTGCTGCTGAAACTTGAGCTTGGGTCTCTGTGGTGATGGCCTGTCTGTCGGTTTTGGTGCTCCTGGCAAGAGCTAAAAAGGAATTGTTTTCATAAACTTTTGTAATGGGATTGCCCTCGAACCTGACCTTCCCCAGTAGCCAGTCTCATTAATTTCTGCTTGCCTTTTTAGAACGTGGCCCTGGGAGTAGCGGCCTGCACGGAGCTGTGGGTGCGCTTCGATCCGCTCTACAGGCTCGACCAGGTGTCCCGCGTGGCTGAGGAGGTTCTGGAGATCCGCTACCAGGGCCACCCGCAGAGGGACCTGGTGGAGCTGAAGGGCGAGGTCCACTTCCCCAACCTGCACTTCTCCAGCAGCACGCTGGACTTTGGCTGCGTGGTGAACTACACCGAGGCCCAGCAGCAGATCATCATGACCAACTGCAGCCCACTGCCAGTCTCATACCGCTGGGCCTTCCTGCTTGACCACAAACGCTCCTGGATTAGGTACCATAAGGGAGAAATGGTGGACATAAATATGGGAATAGTAGCTATGTAGTAAAGATATAGCCTAGATAAGTCACGAAGCATCTTGCCTGACCAATCAGCGAACACTTTCTTCCTGGAGGTGCTGAAGTTTAAAATGATTGGATCTGCCTTTACCCAATTGCTAACATCTGGTCGTGATGTATGCAACTAGCCGGGCACTACAATTCAAAAATAGAACACAAAGTTGACATCATCCCTCACGAACACTCCCTCTGTTCGCTGATTGGTCAGGCAAGATGCTACCTGAGACAACCATGTCAATTAAACCACAGCCAGACCTCTGTATGAAATGAAGTGTAGTCGAGGGGCTGGTATACCAGGCTAGTAAAGATAGCTATTGTTATAGATATAGATAGATAAATAGATATAATGGTAGGTAGGTATAGGTAAAAATAACCATTGCGGGAAAGCTACATATGCTGGAAAGACATTTATCCAAACATAACATGCTTTTTTTGTATGCCGTAGCGTTTGAAGAACTATTGTATACCGAAGGACACTTAAATACTTTTACACAACTGAGGGATCCTGAGCAGAAAAGTGGGCTGTTCAGCGTCGTCCACCCCCTCTGTTGCCTGATAAATGAAATGAATCCCTTGTACTGATGGGGGTCTGGTAACACTGCCTAGTTCATTTAGGTTTTTCTTTTCTTCTCATTGCCATTTTCGTCACACTGTGCAGAAGAAGTTTCTTGAGCGAGCTTAACGTGAGAGACTCTCCCAGTGAAACTCCTAATCTGCTTTTATTTAAAAGTCTGGTGTTATGACACCGAGCAGGGGAAGACCTCTTGTGTCTGTTAATGAGTCCTCCTGCTAGCCTTCCCACCTACGGTAGCCAACCGTCTGTGTGCTTTATTACTGCCTGCTCTTTTGATTACCACCCCGGTTAGTGGCTGTGTGCCACACACACCAAGCCCACGTGAATACCTGCCTGGTTACAGCATATTTTTTCATCACAGGAGTGATACATATTTAATCCAGGCAGCCACAGGAGAGGGACAGACGGTGTAGAGGCATCTGCCCAATTAAAGCTGCATTTGGGCATGCCGCTTTTTACTCTCCACCTCCCCACCCCGCTGTCCCGCAACCTCCTCACCACCACCACCACCACTACCCACACATCCCTTGCCCAGCTACCCCAACCCCCCCCAATCCCTCCCCCAGCGTCCTCCTTTGAGAAGTTTGTGCTGCAGACAGCACGCCATCAGTAGCTGCTGTTTTAGCTCTGGCATGCTGGGCCAGGCACCATCGCTCCCGTATGCTCCCACATCTGCCCAGAGCAGCCGCGGCCACCCTCACCCTCACCCTCAGCTCACGTGTCCACGCCGCTACGCCTCACAGGATTAGGGGGCCGACTCCACAGCACGTAGCAAATTGCTCATTCAGATGTACTGTACAGACCGCTATAGGGTAGGAGGATAGGATGGGGAGTGGGAGTCCCCTCCCCCCACTGCTCATGCGCTTGGTGTGTTTTGCCGTTTTATCTCAGGGCTCTGGTTATTTCACGAACACATTATAGTACAGTGTCAGTCCACTGTAAGCCTGTGCTTTTTTCCCCAATAATGACCCCTGACACAAGCTGACCGTGGGCTGCAGAGGAAGCCGTAGCCCCCCCTGCCCGCCCCCCCCCCCCCTGCCCTCTGCGGTGATGAGCCAAGGGGAGCGTAAGGGCGTGAGGGGATGCGATGCTTCTGGTCGTGAGTAACTCGGGCGAGTAACCGTGCAGCGGTGGCGTTGCTGCACGCCGCAGTGCAATACTGCTGCTGGCAGTTATGGAGTGAGAGGGAGTCAACAGCCAGGCAGCTCTCCCCGTGTTAATGAGACTGCTCAGTGTAGCTGAAACTCTCTTTGCGGTGTGATAATTAGCCATTAAGTCTGTGTAATCTTGTTCAGGGCGGGACAATTTATTATCTCTGCGTGCCATTTTATCTCCAGCCTGCGTGTGGCGGTTTTGTGAATAACTGAATGAATTACAGTCACTTCCCATTGAGGAGAAAAATTCTGGAGGACTGTGGTGCATATTTGGGGCAAAGCGATGGCCCAGGCAGCAACACTCTCCCAGGCCAGCGTCAGCAGGGCAGCCATCTGGAGTGGACAAACACTCACACAATACAGACACACACACACATATGCGCACACATACACATGCACACACACACAAGCGCACACACACACTCACACACATACACATACACACCCACACACACCCACCCAACAAAACATAGTGCTGAGCCATGGTCTCTCGATGAAAAAAAAAAACTCAGCTGTCAATGTTGGAGCAGTATGTGGGCTTAGGCTTTTTTATTTATTTATAACGTTTAATTGTTCTTCGGCTCCTGCCATGTCCAGTCTCAGATAAATCAATACGTCCACCCCACCCCACCGAGGCCAAAAGTGCAGGCAAGAGGAGATTAATCACTCACCCTCATCGCCGGGTCCGGCCTCAGCCTTATTGTCCAATCAGACGATGACCTTTCTACCATCAAAGGAGGGGAGGCAGTGTGAGTTTTCACCATGGCCAGGTCTGGGTTCTGCTAATTAAAACCCTATCTGTAATTAAAACCAGGGCTGATCCAGGTGATTATTGCAGGCGCTTTGGCTGATTGGCCAGCACTGAGCAGTGCTGCGGCTGAACCTCCAGCTGATGGACAGGTTTACTTTGCCAGGCTTACTTTGCCATGCACGTCTGATTGAAGGGTAGATTTTACACCTCTGTCACACAACACAAATACACACCCACATACATGATCACACACACACACACACACACACACATCCACACACACAAACACATGCACACACGCACACAAGCACTACTACTACGCCCCCCCTCTTCCAGGTTTGCTAAGGAGGCAAGCTAAACGGATCCAGTGGGAGGCAAGGAATGCTGGGACCAGCAGGAGCACCAGCATGGCCAAGCCACACACCAACACACGGGATGCACTCAGACGGGTCTGCATACGGCTGTGCATCTTGTTATATAACCTGGAGAAGGTGTTGAGGCTAGAAAAAGACCTTGCACTCTTAACCCAGTCGATGGTGTTACTTTGCCATGACGGGGCATTGCATTATCATACACTCACATGGTGCATACGCAAGATGGCTCCTGCACAGTGACTTGAGCCGAGGGGTGGGGGTTGTGTTTTTTTTTTTACATGTACAGATTGGAGGCAGCTCAGCTTGGATCGTCAGCATGTGTGCAGTTTCAGTATGAAATCTTCATGGCAGGCATGTCCCAGGAGAATCGCACTCCACTGACTGCCTTTGAACAAAACATTGCAGCAGTCCTTCTTCACCACATTAAACAATGTAACGAGCCTCAGCTTTTTCCCCCCCTTTTCTCCACTGCTGTCAGTTTTGCTTAATTGAATTGTTTTCTTTCGGCTGTTGGGGGAGGGTGTTGGGGGGCTGGTTAAAATAAATGCTCACTTTCCATGGCACATATTACAGTGCACACAAACGTATGCACACACACACACACACACACACACACACACACACACACACACACACACACACACAAATATGCACACAGCATATCGACCATGGTGCTCAGACTCTGGCCCAAAAGAGACTAGTGGACTGGGGCAGTAGAAGAGCTGAGCTTTCTTACTGAAGGTGGAATGAAGTGTACACCCCCCAAAAAAATTGTTTTGTTGAAGTTCAGCTCTTCTCTAATGCCACTGTTACTGGCAGAGTGTAATAATTATCACTCCTAAATGATATCCTGTATTGTTGGTGGGTTGGGTGGGTTGGTGCTCTCCCATCTTATTCCCCACACAACACTGTCCCCTGCTGTCCACTCTGCTGCACTGCACCACAAGCCGGCCTTTGGCCGCTCTCTGCCTCATCACTCACAGGGTGTTCATCCCCCTGCTTCAGAAACAAGCCTCTTTCTGGCTCAGTTTCTCCTCCTCTCTTTCACATTCTGTCTCTCTCACGCTCCTGTCATCACTCCCTTTTCTCTCTCTTTTTTTTTCATTGACTATTTTTCATCTGTTCCTCTGGTTGCTTGTGCCACTATTGAGTACGGGAGATTTCCCATGATGGCATTACATAATAAATGGCATCTTAATTATTGAGCACTTTAATCTTTAATTAATAACAGGCTTGATGAAACCAAATTGGTTTTTCTGCTTGGCCCACCAGGAAGGAAGAGGGAGGGGGAGATAGGAAAGTTAAAGGGCTGTGAAATAATGCCTATGAAATTAGATTTAAATATGTCCTTGTATATGCAATTGTTCATATCGACTGTTCAGAATGGCAAAGTCTGTGTTTTCATCAGATAATATGACTGTCTAGATCATCAGTACTCTCATTACATCAACAGTAATCTCAGCTGAAGCCCATCAGGTTTTTTTTTTTTTTTGGCGGCGGCGGTGGAGTGGTTGGAGTGGTTTGCCATTTCAGTGTGATCTCTCAGCCGTGACCTGCCCATCTCGAGTGACTCCACGCAGTAAAGCTCATAGCACATCATGAGGCGATATGAATCATTGGAGGGGGAGCTGATCATAATGGGAAAAGCTGCAGGCAGGCGGTGAAGAGGAAAACACAGCCTGAGGTGGATAGACAGCATTACTGGGGCAATGGACTCGAATCTGAAGGGGCTTAGAGAGACAGGGCTTTGATAGAAGTATCTGGTGTGCTAAAGTCTACGAGACCACTAAAGGTTGAACTTTGACTGAATGACTGAACACAGCTTAATCCTTAAAGTGCTACTGCTCCAAAATGGTTCATTGCATCATGTCTGGCATGTCACGGACTGTATTTATATGGCAAAGTGATGGTGATTTGTTTATTGGTTATTCTTTGCTGTACTTTAGGGAATTGGACACGCCTGAACTGACTTTGGAGGAAAAGGATGAGGAGGAGAAGAGAGACCCTGAGCATGAGACAAGGGAAGGCCCGGGCTCCCCCAAAGAGTCTGTCCCAGTCCCCCTCAATTCCACCATCACTCCACGTGGGGGGACTCCTAGTAACGGCGGCAGCATCACCCCCCGAAAATCGGGCGTTCACTCTCCCCAGTGGCCCCCTAAAGCAGACCCTAAAACCAGTCAGACTGCTGAGGTCCAACCAAACAACATTGGGGTGGAGGAGGTACACACATACAGTTATTTGTGTCTGATTTTGTCATGTCTGTTTTCGGGCCAGTGTTTATGTAAGCACCACTGGCTTTATTCATTTCTTTTCTTACCATGAGGAGTGAGCGTCTGTGGCATAGAGGAAAAGGCTGCACTGAGTTGTTCTTTTTGGTGTCTTGGCTGCTCTGTGTTCAAGTATCTACTGTTTGAAATTTAGTAGTGTGTTAGCTCCATTACTATCATGGTGTAGCCTACCGAGAAGTGTATTGTTTGGCCTTTTCCCCAATTAATTTAACAATGTTAGTGAGAAGTTGGAACCGTGCAATCTAAAAATCTTGTTGTGGTAACCTAAACGTGTTGTGATTTCAGAGGTCTGCTATGAAACTGTCTTTACTCAATAAGTTAGCAAGCTAACTCAGTCATTATCATAGACAACATAGACGCCGCATTGAGCTGGTGGCCCGTTGCTGGGATACGTCCGCCATATTAGATGTGGCAAATCTACCCCGTAAACCAATGAAGAAACTTTATAAAGCGACGTTCTACAAAGATATTTAACTCGATGCCATTAATTTACCCATTCAGACACACACTTATATATTTGGGAAAGAAACAGGCATCAAAACAACATATATAACACTTAATGTGATGGTTATAAATAGTGTGCAAAATACCCGTTATTATTTCCTCAACATGCAGTAGGCCTATACCGGAATCAATCAAGCTATCGGAAACTTGTTTTTTTAAAATTCTGCTGCTACTATCGTAGGCTACTAACGGTATCTACACATCATAGCATGTTTTAGAGCTCAGCGGGGATCGTGTAGAATGATGTGCTGTGCTTAAGTCGTGCCGTGCCGTATGTCCTTGACTTAATGGGTACTTTTGTAGCCTTTGGTGGCGTTTGAAAGTGGCTTTCTAATTATGCTAGTCAGACTATCACTAGCTAGTTACACTATCAGCTGAAGCCCTGTCAGTTGAAATGCCTTTGTCGGCTTGGACCAGCCTGTTTTTTTTTTTTACCAATCGATAGATACGTGATATAGTTCAGGTAGGCTAATTAGTCAGCATACCGTGACAAGCTACCAAAACCTGGGGTCAAAATAACACTGTAGGATAAAAGATCCAAATCCGTCATGAATATGATAAATGATGGCTGAAAATAGTGAATAGGAACTTCTTCGTTGTTTGGAGCCTGGTTTCACCCAGCGGCTATTATGCGCGAAACTTCATATTAAGCACAAAGTCAGCTAATTCTGTTCGTAAAATACGTTATAATGGCCAAATACAGTGAAAACTATTTTTCCACTCTCACATGTGAAAGGTAATCCCATGTGATCTTGTTTGTACGGTAAACCTGTTGGTAAAATTAAACGCAGCACACGAATGAGGCATCTTTCAAGGCATCATTCTAGCACAGATATTTCAAGACGTCTTAGAATATCTGTGATTCTAAGCTACTGTCGACTCTAGACACTATACCAGACGGTTGAAGAATCTCCACCATGCCACATCCAATATGGCGGCGAGGATGACGTATGATTCTACGCGGAAGGCGGCGTCTATGTTTATATGTCTATGGCCATTATGCTGTCAATTTAAAGATGTCATAATGATGTCATAGAGACAAATAGAACATCTCTTTAAGAGAGCACTGGGTCTGTCAGAATAAGGCATATAGAAACATGGATGGCACATGTTCACCTGTCATTACTCCAAATAATGACTATTTGGAATAATAATAACTATTTGGAGTACTCCAAATAATGACTAGAAAGTTTTCTTGTTTGTTTTTCATTTTTTTGGGCTTTTTGTGTGCTCTGAGGCAGGTTTTTGACATCTTGCCGATCTATGGGACACTGCAGCCTGGGGAAACCCAGCCAGTAGCATTTTCTTTCTTCGGTCACGCCAACACTAGGAACCAAGTGTTGGCTATATGTGAGGTGGAGGGAGGTCCCACCTATGAAATCCCACTCAAGGGTGAAGCCTCCCGGGTCGACTACACGCTCGACACCAACGACATCAGTCTAGGCCCTCAGGTACAGCATATCCAAGTCTCTTTCAAATTTTGTATTGCCTCATGAACAAAGGTGAGTTAATATGTCACCAGCACTGCCAGTGGTCTCCAAATATGGCCCAGTACGTGTCTGCTGGCAACAACTTGTTGGAAAAAATGTGCTTGATGTACGAGTTTGTGAGCTTCCAAGCCTTATTTGCTTGTTAATCACATTAAGATGGACCTATACTAGTTCCAGGATTTGGATTGAGGGGAGAAAATAATATGCTTCCCCTGTAATAAATAATAGTAAATAATATCCATGTGAGCAACTTGTCTGTGTGTCACAAACCCTTCTGGCCTCCCTCTAGATGTTTGACCACGTAGCTGAGGCAGACATTGTCCTGACCAACACAGGCCGTGTTGGGTTTAACTTCAGCACGCTGCCCGAGGACCTGGGGGGGAGCCCTGACCACCCTCCCCCCGGACGACCCGTGGTCATTCCAAGCTCGGTGAGGGAGAAACTCATGGGATAATGCTAAAGACAGAAAAAACTGCAAAACTGTCCTACTGTCCAAAATTATCTTAAAATAGTTTTTATATGGTTTAGTTTTGTTGCATTCCATGTATGCTATAGACATTATGTCCAAAACCTTTAGAAATAATTTTTAAGTGGTGTTTTTGTGTTCAGAAACTGTGTAGGAACATCTCTGCATGCCATGTATACTACAAACAACATTGCATTAATCTCACCTAAACACTAGCACGGCATTCGTGGCCTTCCATTTAGAATCCGCCTGCTCAGAAGTTTATTTTCACTGATCTTTGCTGATCACTGTTTTCTGTAATAATCCGTTTAAAGGGCTACGTAGAGGCAAACACAGAGCAACGGATATCTGTGTATTACCTGCCGGGCGTCCCAGAGGTATTCCACAGGACCTTCCAGCTGCAGGTGGCTTTCTTTGAGCCGGAGACCATCAGCCTGCGCGGGGAGGGCATCTTCCCGCGAGTGTGCCTGGACCTGCCTAGAGACCTGGGTAAGTGCGCGATTAATCACGCCCCTGTGCTCTGCAGCGGCCGCGGACCAGCAGACCTGCTTACAAGTGCAATTAATCAGCGAGGGTGTCTGTCCGAGCGCAAGGAGGAGGAGGAGAGCCAGCGAGCGAGAGCTCACAGCCGCAGCAGCCTGGCCTTTTTTAGTCTCGTGGTGGAATGTGGTGGAAAGCATTAGGCGAGCAAATGGGCCTTTGTACAGATGAGAAAACTTTGTTCCCTCTCTGATGAGATATTGATCCACAGAGTCTGGCCTGTTGCACTGAATGGCTGCCAGTAGTCAAGTAATCCTACCCCAGTAGTCTTTGTCAGTGGGGATATATATTTACAGATCAGGTCAATAGCAAGCCATCTTAAATTGGCCCTATACTAAAGTCACGTATGAAGAAAAGCTTTCTTTGTTTCAGTTCATGTTGTGTTATTACGCTATTATAAGAACATACTTATGCATGAGTCACCAACAGCCCCATAACCTACAAGAGCAGAGGAGTACTCAGTTTCAAAAGGCTCTTTGATGCACAGTTTTTGCATTTGCTCGGAATGTTAGTACACTCACCCACCTCACCCCCCCCAAAATGTAGTAATGCTAAATCAAATAACCATTAGATCATAAATTCCTGAATTCAGACTCGACTGTGACAATAATTGGTGATGGGTGTGCAAAAGTTTAATCAATAAATGATTAAACAAAAATTCTCCCATGGTGGAGCTGAAATCAATTGCAGCATTGATTGGCTGACACAGCAGCACAGTGTAAGATTCAACATGTCTTAATCAAGCCTAGGCTCACTGATCTGTTGAGGGAGGGAGAGGTTGGGGCGTGGAGAAAAAGAAGAGAAAAACAGAAAGAAAGAGACATAAACCCTACAAACCTGTCTGCCTCTTCCAGATGAGCTGAAGTATGGGCCTTTGCTGATGGCAGCCAGGGAGAACGTGGAGAACGAGAAGCCCAGGGAAGAGCTTCTCAGTCGGCCTCCCACGGCTGGTGGAGTGCTGCCCGTGGAGGACTACTGCCCTACTGTAAGCCACAGAGTACACACGTACAATAGTGGGACATAAAACACCCAACACCTTCACATGAATTTAACTAGGTGCTAAACCTCATGAACGTTAATGATGAGTTTGTGAATTAGGCAAGCCCTCTTTAGTCGCTTCATGGTCATTTCAGGCATGATGCCCTTATTTATTGAGAAAAGAGTGATTTTACCACATTCAGGAGGAGGGGGGTGGAGGGGAAGCAGGGTGTCTTAAACAGCTTTCTCTATCGTAAAGCCCTTGGCTTCAGGGCACAAAAGTTCACAATATATAATAGCTCATAGCTCAATGAAGGAACTCCTCTCTAAAAACAAAACAAAAAAGGGATTATGTTCAGGTGAACATTTCTGCAGCAGCTGCTGTTTCTCTGTTTCTGTTTGCAGTATGACGCCTTGCTGCAGATGGAGGTGGAGAGACTGCTAGTCAAAGAGAGTTCAGTCTCCATGGAGACCACACCTGTGGAGGGGCTCGACACATCTGGATTCGGCATCAGGAAGAGGAGAAAGCTTAGCAAGTAAGAATGTCACAAATGGCATGTAAAAGCCTGTGCAGGTATCATTGCATGATGTCTTACTCTCAATCAGTGACCTGCCATCAGCTTATTAGAGTCACCTCTTCCTTTCTTACCAACATCCTTCAGGTTTGCACTGCCAGACTACATTCTGGATTTCGGATATGTGATTCACGGTAAAGTCCCCACCCACATAGTCAAGGTGACCAACACAGGGCCCTGCCAGGTTTCGTTCCGGGCCGACTCTCGGCATCTTACTGGAACAGGTTTGTCATTCCAACGTCTGTGTGTTTGGTGATAATAATAAAGTTGGTGCCAACGGTGAACAAAAGTTATTTTTTTCTGTACATAAAAAAAGGTAGCTGTAATTTATACACAGCCTGTTGTGTCTACTCTGCCCATCTGCCTGTAGGGTTCAGCACAGAGCTGGACAAAGTAAAGAACCTGCCCTATTGTGAGACTGAGACGTTTGAGGTGAAGTTCGACCCACGGGGAGCCAACCTGGACTTGGGCGAGATGAATTCAGTTATGCCAATTCAGGTGATTTACAAACACTATATAAGTATGTCATTAAATCACCCAAACGAAACCTACATGCCTGTGATACCTTTTCCATTAAAGCTACTGTCGGCAGGTCTTTGAAGCTGCAGGACCTTGGGCAGAAAATTCAAAAAGATACAACACCCATGTCTCTCTCCCCACCCTCTCCTGAGCTTCGAAACGACTCTCCCCTTCCTCTCTTACCCTTCCACAGACGTGCTAGTGCACCTGACAGTGAGTGCACAGGTGAACGAGCAGCATGTCCACAACAACAGCAGCAGCAACAAGCTTTGATTGACAGGGGCTACCATTTCCCTTTTGCTCTGACAGGTTCCCAATCGCCGTGAGCGTGATCATTTTGCAAACTCGACTACGGGCTGTAGGTGGTGCCAAAGGGGTCGTATTTGTTCCTAAACTGTCTGTTTGATGTATTACTGTCATAATATTGTGACAGTCCCAGCAAATATGCCTCACTGGTTTGCTACCTATGCATGCAAAACCAGTGTATTCCAAGACTTACACCATTACTCTGGTTCACCAGCCTTCACTTATTAAAAACAAGCTATATATATTCACCACATACTGAAGAATAGAGGGGCATTTAGGATGCGTCATCATTAGTGCTAAGTTTGAAAATGGTGTAAATATCAAAGAACACACACTGTCATTCATTTACAAAATATGAATGACAATGTATGAAGTGAAATATGACTTTTGTCAGTGTTTGGGTGTGTACATTAGATTTTTCCCTCAGGTGTCAGGGTTCATCTGCTTGTCTCCTTTAACGAGACGGTGTGCCCCTCAGTCCTCTCTGACCACCTGTGCTGTGCCTCATGTGATTGACAGGTGGCCGGAGGTCCGCTGGTGCAAGTTCGCCTGCACGCGGTGGTCATCATGCCTTCTCTCTGCGTCTCCACGGAAACCCTGACGTTTGACAGCATTCAGTGCGGCCTGTGTCAACTCATCACCCTGCAGCTGCACAACCCGGAGCCCGTGCCATGCGAGTGGAGCATCGCCGAGGAGGAGCGGCCCAAGAAGAAGGTCCGATTTTGTCTTATATGACATACGGTGCTACTCTCAATTCATCTACACTAGACAAAACATTTAATGCAGAGGCAGCACCTGTGTCAAGATGTTCCATATCAGAGAGCTCTGATATATATTTTAAATGGCACGTTATGCATGCAATGGTGCAATAATGTCAAATGCATCTTGTTACCAGAGAAAGAGACTGTATAAAGAGTAAAGATGACCCCCTGTATTATTATTGCCAGTACAAATGAACAGTATGGAGTCTCTTATCTCATTAAACCTTTCCGATGAATTATGAATAAAACCTGATTATTGAAGGTATTAGCTGCAGTAGGTTCATAACTCGACGTGTCACTTTGTCTCCGCTGGATAATTTTAGACCTAGGCTTTGCAGTCAGAGCACAATGAGAGAGCCTCAGAACTCTCGGTGAAAGAGCCTTTAGAAAAAAAAACCTTTGAAAAATCTCCACAGGGTTTGGTGATGACAGGTTGAATTTTTTGTAACACAGAAGTGTTTAATATTTTAAAATGCCTTGGAAATACCCTTTGTTGTGTTATACATTAAAGGAACGCACTGTATTTGTGTCGCTAGTTCTCAGAGGAAGGGAATCTGATGGGGTCGACTTATGCAACGGTTGAAACGGGATGCTGTACTCAGCACTGACTTGACAAGTTATGTTTGTCTCTCTTCTCTGCCCTGTGTTCAGTTTGACAAGCACATCCCCCTGCACCTTAGGAGAAAATTAAGGCTTGCCTGTCGTCCCCTGCCGGTGGTGTTTGAGGTTCTGCCCTCTTCAGGTGTGCTGCTGCCAGGAGACAGGCTGAATGTTCAGGTCAAGTTCAGCCCAGCAGAGGGGGTGAGCACTGCAGCAATCTTTCAACTTGGCTTGCATTAGCACTTTATTTTAAACAACTTACAGCTGAGTCTGACCACCAGACATGGGTTATGCAAGCAGAGAGGAAAAGGCCATACCACATATTCTCTCCAACCATCGACAAAGTCACGTGATTATAATAAGCACAACTTTTCAGTGAGGTAGAAGAGGTGCTTAGTAAAATCATTGGTGTTATGCATGCTAAAAGCTACCATATTTGCAGTTTGTAGATGATGCTGTAATATGTACATATGTAGATGTTTTTTTTTAATTAAGGTAAGGAGAAGCCCATAGGAAGGATTTAAACATTAATTGCCACTCTCTCTACGTCATACACAACATGCACCACAGAGTTAAGCACCCCCCCCCTTCTCTTCTCCTACTAGAAGCCCTGAAAGCACAGTTCACCTTATCCATCAGCACACACTGCTCTTGCAAATTCTGCTACTGACATCTCAGAACCACAGTCAGTGACCAAGCCAAACATTGTAACTCTGAGCATTCTAAAACAAGCAACCTGATAAGCAAACGAGTAAACTGAACACAAACAAAAATCTTTCCTGCCTTTCCTCGTTACCATTTCCTCTATCTTATAGACCTATAGTATGTTTGTGTTAGTCTCCATGAAAAGCATGCATTTACGGTAAAGTGCACCACTAGATTGTGGCCAGTGGGCAGTGGACAGATGGTGTTAATCACAGCATTGCCCTGTCTGCCACATGTGCATTACGAGTGCATTGAACAGCTGCCTGACTGAACCCATGTTCTTGGAAAGCAGCCTTTGTTCTCTAGGTGGTTACGTAACCTTCACTCTGAGGGGAAAACAAGAATACACGGCTGTCTGCTCCACATGTTACATGCTGAGATTTATGTGATCCCAAGGTTTTGTGTTGTGGTTTTCGGACAGGACAGCTATCCCTGGAAGAAAGAGACAGAATTTAAAAAATGTCACTTATCCCACATGCTAAATGATTTAATTTGGGAGATAAAGTACTAGACACTCTGACACTGGCCGTGTATATCTTAATGTATATCTCCACCTGCATGCACAACATTTCTGGTACTTATCGTCTGCCATCCGAAAGGACCAGAGAGGAGGCCTGGATGAAATGAGTCCTGTGCAGCACAGATAAGCAAGCTGGCTCTCCAAGGCCCTTATCTTGTAGCAGGGATTTAGCCTCGCTCAGAAATGTGTGTGCACACACACTTACTTGCTCCATCCTTCACTCTATTCCTCATACACACACACACACACACACACATACACATACACACCGACACGAACACACACACACGAGCTGTACTTCAAAAAAATTCCCAACCGTTTTGTGACACTTGAAGTGGATTGAGACTTTCTCCGACTTTTTAAAAGTAATTAACCTGAAAGAGCAGAGTAAGTGATTCTTCGTTAGATTAATCTAGTACATGCTGTATATCCGCCACTGAAGAAGTAAAATGGGGAGGAAATAGAAAGGGGGGTGGGTAGGGGGCACTCAAATTAGACAATATGTAGAGACTTGTATACTTGTATAAGACTTGTTATGTGTTTGCCTTACTGGGTTATTTACCAAGGAGCCTTTATGAGGGTGGAATGCTTGTAAACCTGTACAGCCTTGCATTAGGCTATAATATCAGTATATTGGATGCCAACACCGCCGTGCTGTTTTTCTGATGGCCTCTAGAGGGTGTATAGCCAGCATCTGGTGCTCACTGTGGCCCAGAGCACCCAGCGCATCCTGCTACTGGCTCAGGGGAAGGGTGAGGAGCCCCAGCTGGAGTTCTCCACCTCTGTGCTAGAGATGGGTCCTGTGCTACCCCACAGCATGGGTGAGGAGGCTGAGGTGGTCGTCCGAAACACCTGTCCGTTCCCCATAGAATTCTACTCGGTGGAGTTTGACAAGCAGTACCAGGAAGAGGAGAAGGTAAAGATTTTCTGACAAGGAAGCTAGTAGTATGTGTCATAGTTCTGATTTTAAGCAATATTTTTTAAGCAATATTTAAACTCTGTGGTCAAGGGAAGTACTTCTGGCAATTACATTTTTCTATGATTTTTAATAGCCTTTGACTTACACAAGCAAGACTTTTGTCAAGCTCCACTTTTTACTTTCAGTCCATTGAAGACTCTGTGCAGCTATAATGCAGTTGATTTTTTTAAACTTGTTGGCAGAAAGCCCATGCTGACTGTAAGCTTTCCTTCCTCAGGTGCTACGCATGTTAAAGGGTTACGATGGCCAGAATGTCCTGCTGCTGCCCCCTCGTGTTCCGGGAGACCTTCTACCCTCAGAGCTGCTGGACCACTATAAGGAGCACCGCTCACATGCAGGTGGGGCTGCACACCTAACTTTTTCATTCTTCTCCAGCCATAGCACCTGCTATAACTTGGTTATTGCTATTTCACAATAAAAATGCTGTATAATTTCATTCAGTAACTTTTAATGACTGCTGCCATGTTCCCTGTATCACAACAAGAGTCCCACTCCCCAATATGAGAAAGTTAACAGTAATTATGCTCTTAATCAAGTAGTAATTATGTAGTAATTATGCAGTAGTTTCCTTGATATAAGAAACAGAGCTCACCGTTGGACTCTAGTCGACATAACCCCCTTTCCTTCTGTCTATACATGACTGGTACATGCTTACTTAATGTTTACAAGAACTTGGTGATCCATCAGTGTGTGGAATAGACCTCTAGGTATTAAGCAGTATCAGCCTATACAGCATTTTCTCTTTAGAAAACCAATGTGCACTCTGAGTGGCCACCACCTGTATGGCCCTGTGCCTGAGGAAAGAAACATGTGGTGCACTCCCAGTGAGCAGTGTTTGAGTCATACCGCTCTCTGACCTGCAGATCTCAAGGCTGGATCTCCCAAAGATGACACAAGCTTGGAGGGGGAGAGGGGTGAGTTGTTGGGCCATGAGGAAGACCAGGCTAACTCCCCAGACACCGGGCGCCACTTGGAGGATGACAGAGTAGAGGTCATGCCAGCAAAGGAGATCGCAAGTAGAGGTGTGTTACAAAAAAATGTGTTAACTCTGTAAAAAGTGGCAGATAGTGCTGATGAATTGGCTTAACATTATATCTACTCTCACCAGCTCATTGCAACAGATGTTTGTGCTTTTTTTAATGAAATAAACAAACCAAAGAAACTTCAGACATTTTGGTGTGAACGGCAAGACTTCACTGCTTTGTCTGCTCCTCAGATGCTGTAAAAGATGACAGTCAGTCTAGCAATGGTGTCGGGGAACTGGAGACCAACCCCGTGTCCAAAGTCATCGCCCGCTACATGGGCATAGACATGACTCCAGACGGCCAGGCCGCCAGAAACCGCAGAGGAATCGGCATCATCGTCTACGGAGCTCCCCTTACTGGTACTCCATGAAGTCTCTCATTAAATGCTCATCTTGTAGCACTTAGCTAAATAAGTTTCAGCTAAGTTGTAGACATCTGTGAGAAATATATTGGAAATGATGACTCAGATAAAAAAAAAAAAAAGACCTACCAGGGAACACTGACAGTACGTTTTAGGTGACACACTTAAAGTGTCCCTTGCAGTGCAATAATGTACTATATAGTTTTTAATATTCTTTATCTACTTGTGCCCTATTGTCAAACATCTACTGTGAGTGTGTTAAGCAGTGCTGTACTGTGCTGTGTGCAGGTAAGACGGCGACGGCAGTGGCCCTGGCCCGGCACTATGGCGTGGCCTGTCTGACCACAGATGCCGTGGTGCTGGAGGCCATGGCATCAGGAGCCAGCCCAGCCGCCATGCAGGCCAGAGAGCTGTGTGCCAGAGCCGCCCAGGAGCACCTCCAGAGGAAAGCGGAGGAGATGGGTGAGTCATGCTGTGTGCTGTGTGCTGTGTGTGTGTGTGTGGTTGTTGTATGGGGTTGGGGCTCAAGGTATTCTCTTTCAGTGTTGTAATGAAATACATACTACTGTGGGAGTGGTGGTTTTATTACATGTTTCTGCTCTAATATATATGTGGTCATGCTCTATATTATATATTTTAAATGGGGCAGGGATGTATGAGTATGTGTACATGTTAAAGGGAGTTTTGTAATTGTTTTTGCATGTGCATGTGTGTGTCCTTACAGCCCAGGCTTCTGCAGATACTCAGTCTCCGACTGCCCAGGCCCCAGGTGTTCTCAGCGTGGAGGCTGTAGCCAAACACACAGGAGAGAGCATTGAACCAAAAGTCCAGACCTCCTCCATCTCCACCCGTCACAAAACCACCACCTCAGGGGCAAAGAAGAACCCCCAAGCGGAAGCCCAAGTGGACATGCAAATGGACACCTCCCCAACAATGCTTAACCTGGTACAGACCCGGCTGTATACTCTGTGGAGCTCATTTTATAGACCTATGAAATGCGCAAATAGAAAATTCTTGTTTGTGTGTGTGATTTTGCATTTATGTGCATGCTTGTTTCTGTATTGTGTGTGTGTGCGTGTGTGTGTGTGTGTGTGTGTGTGTGTGTGTGCAGTTTGAGCAGATGCCCCGTCCGCAGAGTGTCAGTGTGAGTCAGGTGGGAGAGCTGGAACTGGTGAGCTGTCTGTTGCCTGAAGAAGTGCTGGTGGACATCCTCACTGAAAGACTTCTGGTGAGCATGATGTGTGTGTGTGTGTGTTGAGGTATTGAAGGCCATTATTAAAACCAGTGCTTTCATTTCTGGGACATTTTGGAACTGTAGAGCTGTAGAAAGTTATCCATTATGACATCCTCAGGGAAAGACGTCAGATGAACACCCAGTGTGTGTGTGTGTGTGTGTGTGTGTGTGTGTGTGTGTGTGTGTGTGTGTGTGTGTGTGTGTGTGTGTGTGTGTGTGTGTGTGTGTGTCTGTGTCTGTGTGTCTGTGTGTGTCTGTGTGTTGAGGAGTTGAAAGCCATTAAAAGACACGGTCTTTCACTTCCTGCATATTGTAGAACTGAGCTGTAGTAAGTTATCTGTAGTGTAACCAGCTCTCCTCTCCTGCATTTGCCTGGCCCAGCTAAGTGACTGCCTAAGGGGAGTGGTGTTTGATGGATTAGAGACTCTCTACTGTCGCTCGCCAAGCTGTATGCTGCAGGCCATTCTTAAGGCCCTGAACAACCGTCGCTTCATCTATGTGGTAAACCTGGCTAACACCTACAGCAGTCTCAAGGCCAAAGAGAAGGCGGAGAGAGAGACAGAGGGTAAGATAGAAATAAATGGAATATCATGTAGTGTGATTAAGTCATCACTTTGCCTGTTAACCCACCTGCAGTTTCATTTTTACAGAACAAAATAAATTATATCTGTTCTTAAAAGATGGTAATGAAAAAAATTGCTTTATGGGTCCATGAATGATTCTCAATAAGATTTATCCTAAATAATGGTCATTGGCTTTAACCAGGGAGAAATCCGTAGTAGACCATACAGACCTACTTTCATTTTCTGCTGTAGATCAGTGAACACAGTTTTGCAAGTCAGCTGGATGTTGGTAGTTTTATTTTGCATATTGCTGTCTGACAGCAAGAAGCTGTTGTTTTTCTCTCCTCAGAGGCCAGGCTGCTTGAGCAGGAGCAGCAGAAGAAGCTGCGTCTTCAGGAGATGGATGAGGATGAGTATGACGCCCTGACAGATGAAGAAAAGGAGCACTTTGACCGCCAGCACCTGCAGATGGTGCGGGAACGCCAGCGCAGGTATGTGGGGTTTTGGGACAATTGGTGTCGCATCCTGGACACGCCTCATTGATTAAAAGTCTCTCTCAAGTGTCACAGAGGTTCAGGCTCATTAAAAGTTCTCTGGATCACTTGAGTTTGCTTAATATTCTGGTAGTTATGAGGGGGAAAAAAACACACTTTCAGAAATTCAAATGACTTCTGGGACCTCTTGGCTCTCTAGCATACCTGCATGCCAATAATTTTTCAGTTTTGCAGGCTCAGCACACTGAAGACCTAAGGTAGACATTTAATCTCCCATCAACAGTGTTAACTTGGATTTTGTGTGTTTGTTTTTCGCATATGTGTTTCCAGACTGGAGCAGTTGAAATTGCTAGTGTTCTCTGGACCTATCACGCCTCTGGGCTTTGACCTCTAGTTTTGCTGATTTCCCAGTGCATGCCATTAAATAGTGATCTGCCAAGCTGTCAAACAACATGCATGCTGTAAGGCTGGGCTTCTCTCACCCATGCAGGGAACAGGAACGTCTGGAGGAAGAGCTGAAGGGGAAAAGGATACAGGAGGAGCTGGAACGACAGAGAGAGGAAGAAGAGCTGAAGAAGAAAGGCAAAAAGGGGAAGAAAGATCTAGCCCCAGCCAAAGAGGAGTCAGCTGGGAAGAAAAGCCAACTTGGTGGGAAGCAGGTCAGTATCAGTGGAGGTCACACAGAGAAGAATGCCTGGAGTAAGAATAGAATCCACTACCAGAACGAGTTTTTCAAGTGAAAATTAAGCACGTTGTGTATTTATGTTTTCATCAGTAGGCGAAGAGGCGTAGTAGACTTTTTGGTGTTAAATTGATTTCTTATATTTCCAGTTTCCATCTCCTCCTGTTTCCTCAGGCTGTGCATGTGAAGGTTACAGTTTTAGTTTCCCATGAATATAAAGTCCCCCCAAAATTTGATTCATCTAAAAAGTCATACCTGATTTGGCAGAAATATGAACAATCTGTACAAGGGCAGTTGCAAATGTGCAAAAGGGGACTTTTAAAAGATTTTTTAAAAAGGCCATGCTTTTTTTTTCCAGTCTGTATCCGGGCTTCGTTCAGAAACAAAGATGGACCCTGGTTGGAAAGACAGCCGAAAAATGTCTACCATGGAGCCTAATGTGGCCCCAATTCTTGGCGAGGGCAGCAAGGAGACAGACGAGAAGAAAAAGAAACAGAAAGACCTTAAGCCAGGAGGGCAGGAGGACACACAGCTTCCTAACGAGGACCATGAGGGAGAGATAGTAAGTTTACATTTATACCATCTTTAATGCCATGACCCACACAGTCCTGTAAGTGCTATCTATATATGATACGTCTTAGCTGCCCTAAAGGCTATGGGTCATTTGGTCAGTTGTACAGTGTTAAAGGTACTCTCAATGTCGATTGTGTTGTTGTAAGGCTGATTATTTGTTTCATGCTTGTGCTCAGTCAGAAATGTCGGGGAGTTTTTAACCCCTGTTACAACACCCCTTCTGTGTGCCTTTGCCACTTGCTACAGCTTAGTGCGAGTGACAAACAGCTCCTGCACCGGTTCCAAGTGTACGAGCACAGCCAGACACTGGTCAGCCATGTCCTGCGCTGCTGGGACCGCACCCAGGGCCTCGTGCTGCAGCCCTACGGCCTTGATGAGGTCGCCCTGGACGCTGACGAACACCCCAGCCCAGAGCGACCCGGCGCCTTTGCGAAGAAGACCAAAAAGGAGAGAGAGAAGGAGCGGGACAAGGAGAGGGAACGTCACGAGAAGGACAGGTTGAGAGCAGACAGTGAGCTGAAGTCGGCCTCCCCGGACCCCAGTAGGGTGCCGCTAATGGGTGACGTCAGTGAGATGGCCGAGAGAGAGGTAGTCGCGGAAGCAGTGCCCCACATCGTTGTTCCTGTCTCCGGGAGTGAACATTCAGTCGCTTCAGACATCCTGCAGGAGGGGAGGCTTCCCTGCCTCAATGAGGTACAAGTTCTGACACTTCAATATCTCTGGCAATGTACTTACAGTTACTCTATGTTCTGTCTGCATCCAGTAGATAGTACTATTTATCCTGTGGACTAAAATAATAAATAACAAGCTTTGAAAATTTAAAACACTCTTTTCAAAAGCAACAGAAGTACTGGAAAGGTTAGAGAAATCTATTAGTGACACACCTCTGCAGATGAGGCTGGTAAAACGAATGCATGGCAGGGCTTTTACTCTCTGAAGTTTGTGGTTATCCATATTAGATTAGGATTTGATATGTATTTGCCAATTTTAAAAGATACATAAGGAGCCTAAAATTTAGTCAGTGGTGCTTTCCATTATTTTGATGTGTTTGAACCACAATTTACTCCAAGGCAAAAGCTAGCTCTCATTAAGCTAGCCTTATGTCCCCCTCCCAAGGTGCTGGATGGCATGGGCCTTGGCCCCAAAGGCCCCCCCATCCCCCCGCCTTGCGTCCTGTCTGTGGTGCCCTATCCCGAGCGGCGTCCGGAGACCAGCCAACACCACCTGTACGGCTGCTTCACCTTCCTCAACCCCTTCTCCCCCGAGGACCTGGCCGAGGAGAAGAGAGAGGCAGAGTTAGAGGCCGAACAGCAGGCAGCCCTGTTGAAGGTAACGAGGCCACTTGCCTCAGTATAACTTTCAGGCACTTTTAAATGAGATTTTTTATGTGCAAGACATTTGAAATACTGTAGGAAGCCATTCCACTATCTTCAAATAGTGAAGAAGCAATAGAAAGGAGAAATGTACAGAGAAAGAACGCTGATGTAAATATTATATACAGCTTATGTATAAAAAAACTGATTGTGTGCATAAAGAGTTCTTGGCTGCTCGCTAAGAGGAGTTGCATCAACCCACAGACAGACCACAGAAACAGATTACATCAAATAAAGTGTCTTTTGTTTCCACTCTGCTGTGTTGACTGTATATTATAAAAATGTCCTGGCGTCTGGTCTAGTGGGCCTATACTTAAAGACTTTCCCCATATGCCATGGGAACATCAACTTTATCACTTATAGGAAGATGCAGTGACTCCATCCAAAGGCAAATCTAAGAAGGTTGAGGCAAGCAAGGAGACCGTGAAAGACAAGCGGCGCTCTGCCAAGAAGGGCTCGAAGCCTCCTGAGTCTACTTCTCCCCCACTGACCGTCATCACCTCCCTCTATGATGCTGAACATAGCACACTTCCAGGGGAGGTCCAGCAGGAGCCCAGCAACAGGTGCTACACACACATACACACACACATACTGTACACACGGACCAAACACACACATATATACACACACACACACACACAGAAACATACTTAGAACAAACACACTTACACACACATACTCTCAAACACACACACACCAATTTACACAGTTACATATCACAGTTTCCCTGTCCTACGCAAACACACACACTCTACATCTGTAGCACAAATGAACATTTCTCATAGTGCTCTGTTGTTCCCCCTAGGCTCACCACATTTCGCTGGATCGTGCCCCCCAAAGCTGAGGTGGTGCTCAAGCTATCATTCCACTCTACGGTGCTGGGCACCTTCAACCAGATCCTCAACTTTGAAGTCATGGGCACTAGGAAGCGCTACCAGTTGCACTGTCAGGGCATCTGTGCCTACCCAAGCATTACCAGGGACTACAAGTATGTGTATGCTTCCACTGTGTTTGAAACATGAAAAGACTGGACGTGGCACATTCAGGCCTTCTTTTTTTAGGATTGAGGTAGAAGGAGATTTGAATTCGGTGAAACAGATTAAGCTTGACACCAGGTCAAAATGTTATTCTCTTCTAGTCATCTACTCGTGAAACAAATCATCTTCAATTTGCTTTTGAAATATGTCTCAAAACCATGAGGAGAGGCCCATGGCCTGGCACATGTCACCCAGCAGTGCCATAGGTAAACGTGGTGTAGTTTTAAAGACACCTCTACAACACTATTGCCATGGCACCGCTGGCTCTGCGGTCCCATTTTGTGATGAGAGACTGTTTTGAGGCCAGGGCTAGAGAGTGAAATTGTGTTTTGAATCCACGAATTGCAACACTGTGTAAATGTCACCCGTGCTGTAAACACAAAGACCTACTCAGCCAACGACACTGAGGAAAGGTCATTCAATCAGCCGGCGAGTTCCTGCTGTGAAGGAAATGTGAATTACTGTGATAATGTTGTAGCGCGTGGCTCAGGGGCCTTTGGGGCTTCGGGAAGAGAATGTCTGCAGGCATGGGTGTCAGTGCTGATTGGTTTTACTTAGGTTTGTGTCTATCTGTGTGTGTGTGTGTGTATGCATGTGTATGCGTGTGTGTGTTTGTGTGTGCGTGTGCGTGTGCGTGTGTGTGTGTGTGTGTGTGTGTGTGTGTGTGTGTGTGTGTGTGTGTGTGTGTGTGTGTGACCACACCTGTTCTGCAGGATGGTGTTTGCTCACAGTAAAAAGATTCAGAATCCTGAGGAAGATATGCAGAAAGCCTACATTGTCCGACAAGGCCTCTTCGACTTTGGCTCTCTTCTGTGTGGAAAGACAAGAGACAGGTGAGTTCACCTTTCCCTCTCTCCCTAAGTCTCCTACTCCTTCACTTAGTAAGTCACTTACTCACTGACTCATTTAGTGAATTAGTTACTCACTCACTCACTCACTCACTTACTCACTCACTTATTCACGTACTCATGTGCGGCCTCTCTTTTTTCACCAAGTCTGTGTGAGACAGGCTTTATTTTTTAACTCTGTGTGTCCCTCTGGGCTACTGTAGGTATAAAGAGCGGAAATACCCAGAGAATATGGAGAGGCTGGTAATGCACAATAACTCCCCCATGGAAGCGGAGGTCCACTTTTGCTTCCAGCATGACACCAAAGCTACCACCTACCTCCTGGACCCACCCACGATGACGCTTAAACCCAAAGAGAAGAAGGTAGACCACAGTTTATCACTGCATAAATCTGGAGCTAGCAACTACTCATCGAATGTGTTCATTATAGATGAGTAACTGTGGCTTTATAGAGCAAAAGTCCTGCCTTAAGTTGGTTTTATCTGTATCAAGCAGTTAATTCCACTATCTGTGCCTGGCTGAGGAGTTGTGCCAGTTAGATATAGCTTTAGCTATAGAGTTTTTTTTCATGGTTGGAACAAATATGTGATATGGGCATTTCCTCTGTGAAGCCAGATTCCCCACCTTCATTGTGTCATTAAATATGAGTTTAATTTTTGAGTGACATCTAAATTATTGTGAATATTTCATGAATAAGTGTATGTTTACTGGTAGTGATCTGACGTGTGTTGTAATAATCATGTACTCACACATGCTGTCTGTTGCTTTGGCAGGACTTAGTGATTTGGGCCTACCCCATCACCCCGGGGCAGATTGAGGACAGTCTGGTGTGCTGCATCAAAGACAACCCCGAGCCGGCGGTGTTCCGGCTGTCCTGCCGCGGGGTCAAGCCGGAGCTGGACTTGAGCCGCAAGCACCTGCACTTTGATAAGATTCTGCTGCACAGGTGTGGGAATGGTCTAGATGTGAATGAGCTGTTACTCTAAATGAAGAGCTTGGCTTTTTGCTCATGATTACATTTACAGTCACATATGCTTACTTTGCACAGTGCGTGGTTGGACAGTAAGAATGTTTTTCACAAAGCCTCTGGTTCTCAGTATTGTTTTTTTTGTCAGTTAGACTCCTTTGTTTTCCCTTTTCCTCCTCATTGTCTCATTGCAGCATGTATAATCTTTGATGTCCACTCCCTTGCCTCTCCCTCCTTCTCTTTTTCCCTCTCCTGCTCCTCTTACTCCTTCTTTTTCTTCTTCTTCTGATGATGATCAGGAAGGAGACTCGTGACCTGCTCCTGCGGAACAGTAAGACCCTGCCTGTGGCGTGGCGACTGAGTGGGATGGAGGTGTTGGGCGATGAGTTTGGTGTGTCTCAGGACCAGGGCATCATCCTGCCACACTCTGAGTTCTGCCTGCAGATGTACTTCAGGGCCGTCAAGCCCGTCAACCTCAAGAGGGCTGTGCGCCTGGAGGTAGGCATCTGTGAGGGCTGTCCGGAGGACCCAAGCAAAAGATTTCAGTCTGTTTGTCAGTGAATGTGGTGTGAAGGTGTATAACACCTAAAACAGCTGTAGTTTTTAGTGTACTACTTACTTTTAAAACTTCCTTTTTCTTTAAAGTTTGGTTTTGTGAAAGTGTTGAATGTTGTGGGTGCTCACAACAAGACGTAACTGTGTGCTGTATGGTTATGTCTAAGGTTTCAGATGCAGATGGTATCCTGGGCATTGTTCACACTGAAAATATCCAAGTGTCTGCTGAAGCTTATGATGTGGCTCTGGACATCACCTTCCCCAAAGGTTCTTGATTCACCAATGGCTCTGTTTCAATGTTAAATTGCACTCTGTACTCTGTTTTAGTGTACAATTTTTCTATTCAACTTGTGTTTGATATTTGCACATCTATAAATCAGTCAAAGGTCTTGGCCATATTGCACTTCCATTATCAATTTAATTATATAGGTGGGATAATGGACCTCAAGTTGCAAAAATGGTGTAAACATGCATTAACTTCTGCTCCCAGAATGCTGTGTCATCCATTATCCCTTACTTGTTTTATGGATGGTGCTGCACCCTGCTTCCTGTGATGTTGGTTTATCTTTTGTTGTGTCAACACCTAGGTGCTGATGGAGGGCTAGACTTTGGAACGGTGAAAGTATCTGAGGAAATGAAGTTATCTGTGAACTTAAAAAATAAGGGCAAATATGACATCGCCTACAAGTAAGCAATGCACATCATGTATTCATTTTCTGCAACTGTAATTGAATTTTTCATACATTCTCATTTGCAATTCTCACGTATGCTGGTGCTGTGTTTTCCTTTTCTTATATCAGATTTACACTGGAGCCTACACTTTCAGACATGCCTGACCTTAACTCAGCCTTCAACATCGTACCTCAGAAGGGCACCCTTCACCCCACTGACCGCCCCGCAGGTGTCCAGTTCATCTTCCGATACAGTAAAGAGGCACGCATTCAAGAACAGCCAATCCTGCGCTGCCAGGTGAGCAGGAACCTCCGATGTAATCTTCTGTGTTTGGTTGTTAAAGTTTATTGATGTGTTGATGTTTAGTCTGTTGAGTCTCTAACTTTGTAGTGCTATTGTATGTTTCTGCTTCACAGGTTATTGAACCTAACATCTCAAATGCTGGAGAGACCATTGCCATCATTCCAATCAAGGTCTCTGTCCTGTCAGTCTTTTCCAAATACTTACTAACACCCTCCAGTGACATCAACTTTGGACCCCTGGTATATGGAAGCCGCAAAACCCGAAGCTTTACCATTGAGAACAAGGGTGACTTTGAGATCCGCTTCAGTGTGTCCAGGGTTTGCAAAGACGCCCCAGGGACTGGCCAGAAAAGAGGGTGAGGCAGTATTTATTACCACTGTTTTGTTTTTTTTACTACATTGTTTGCTTCAATGAGAGAGCCTGGGAGGAATTGTCCTCTGAGTGAGCATGTTTGGCTAGTGAGTTTGAGGAGTACCAAAATATTACATTATGCTATAGAACATTTACTTATGAAGCAGACATGTTTCATTCAAAGCATCTTCTGAACAAGAGCTACACTCAAGCTTAAATGTGGTAGGAGGCCTTGAAGAAAGCACTATATGCAACATTTTTTGCCAACTGAACATCAAAGACAACATCCTGATAAAGATGGTCATGTGGGAGACTGCAGTATAGTGGCCCTCCACCTTATATAACATTTCTAAGTAAATCAGTGAAGCTATAATCCCTTCACCCCACCTTTGCGGGGATGTAGTTAATTGGACAAATTACAAGGAGAAAATGTAAAGATATAACATAGAGAAAAAACATACAAGGGTGTGAGAGGAAGGAGATATTCTCAGAAGAGGTGAATATTCAAGACATTCTGTAAGGGAGACATGTTTGCACAGACAGCATTTGGGTGGCTTTTATACCCTTATCCATATTGATTGATACAATTTTTGTAATGAAAAATCTAATCCCATTTCAAACACTCAAAGCTCTTTTGATATGAAATATGAGGTGGTCTAACCACCAGCCTCAGAGTGAGAATCCCTCTTGCTTCTCCATAATAAAAGCCTTCATATTGATGTCCCAGACTCAGTCCTGGTTTGTGTCTTTGCTACCAAGACACAGTTCAAAGTAACTTTGTTTTTGTTCATAGAAATATGAGGATGATTTTTGTTTATGAACCCTATATGTAGGGCAGCTGGGTGCAGATTGTATCTTTGATACAAGATGGCCCTAATTTCACTATGTGACTATTATTATGTAAACAAACAGTTTGTTGAAGTTTTGATATTTACTGTTCTTCCTTGCTCAAGTTTATTGAAACAAGTGAAAAATAAATGTGACATTTCATCTAACTATTCAGATTGCATTAGACCACTGTGATGGAGTGACCATCACTAGGGTTGTGGGTGTGCTCTGACTGCCATACCAACGAGCTACAAATGGTGTCAGAAGTGGGATGGTTATCGGAGGCGCAGCAATTGCGTGAGGGACACCCGAATTTGTGAAGCACATGGCTGCCCTTCTTGAAGGGGAAGGCAGTGTGATGGAATGACCATCACTAGGGTTGTGGGTGTGCTCTGACTGCCATACCAACAAGCCTTTTGCCTTAGGCTATTTGGCATTGTGGTCAAAGCTCACATTTGGTACCCCGCAGACCTGGCTTTGAATCCTGGTGGGGTGACTTCTCCTCCCCTTCACTACAACCACTATAAATTACTTAACACAAATGTATTCAACACTAGCATTTGAATTACAACACTGTAAACCCGGATAAGTTAATACAACTTAAAACTTTTGATGTAACTGATTAACTAAATATTTTAATTAAAGTTAATTTAAAAGTTTAAGTACATGGATTTTGTACTTAAACTTTTAAATTAACTTTAATTAAAATATATAGTTAATGTACTCAAAACTATTGACGTAATCAGTTACATCAAAAGTTTTGAGTTGTATTGACAATCCGGGTTTACAGTGAAGAAGATGTAATATGTCATATCGAAATGGATTTCAGTATACGAAATTGGATAAGTATTTTATGTGGGGAAATTACATTTTTTGTTTCAAATCATTTGCACAAGACTATGCCTTCATAAGGCAGTGAGGCAGTGAATAGTCTGCATTAAGACTGGCTTGTGTATACACTGTGAAAAAGAAAAGGTTCAGCTTACTTGAAAAAATTATGGAAGCTGGTTGCCTAAAATGAGTTAAGTAAACATAACTATTTTGTTTCTAGTTATGTTTACTTGCATCTTTACATAACTTGAAATAGAATATGTGCATCTAACTTTACTTAACTTCAATTTCCACAAATTTTTCAACAAGCTGGACTTACAGTGATAGGGGTTCCAGATGACATTCCTTGGAGAATCAGTGTTCTGTAGAATTAGGTTCAGGAGGTTGTGTGCAGTCCCAGAGGTCACCCTATGCACTGTAAACCCGGATAAGTTAATACAACTCAAAACTTTTGATGTAACTGATTACATCAATAGTTTTGAGTACATTAACTATATATTTTAATTAAATCAATTTTCAAAGTTTAAGTACATGAATTTTGTACTTAAACTTTTAAATTAACTTTAATTAAAATATATAGTTAATGTACTCAAAACTATTGACGTAATCAGTTACATCAAAAGTTTTGAGTTGTATTGACAATCCGGGTTTACAGTGTGGCCAAGCAGAGGGAATATGAATTAGATTTCGAGGGCCATGGGTAGCTAGTGGAGGTCAGTGGAAAGACAAAAAAACATGGCCTTTTAAGGTAATTGAAAACCAGACATGCCTCTAGACCATCTGCAAGGGCTTAGTGTGTGAATGCGGGGTACCCTGCAGGAAGGGCATTGTAAGTCATCCTGCTGGGTCTGACAGAAAAGATCATCAGGTCAGTTGGCTACCTGTTAGGCTTTTTGCTGTCTTACCCACCACTAGAATGCTAAGAGATAGAGAGGGAGTGGCTCCAAAGGAGTGTTATTGGCCTGACACAGGTTTAACTACACAGGTGCTCTGTCCCAAGTGATGGTGTGTCACACAGTGGAGGCAGTACAAAGACCATGTGCTTTTGTTTTTGCACAGCATAAGCAAGAGGGCATCACGAGAGAGCCACTCTGCCAAGACTATCCCTGGCAAACCCCGGCGCAGTGAATCCATTCAGAAGGACGGCTCCCTAATGACCCAGGTGAGAGGGCCAGATACTGCACACTAAGGACAGCACTACTCCGCCTGTCAAACAGGGGACAGAGATCTCACAGAATTTCTCAACACACTGAATGACCTTTAACCTCTAGCTGATTGTCACACACATGGACACACACACACAAACACACACACATGCAACATTAAATGCACATCATTTAGTTGTCAGATTTGAGGCTCAGATATGTGTGCTTTCGTTGGTGAAAACTACTTTAGCCATTTATATTGACCCTTTTTTTTCCCTCTCCTCCAGACTCGTTTCACAGCAGGAGTGTTCACCCTGGCACCATGCTTTGGGGTGGTGAGCCCAGGCTCCACGCAGGTGGTGAGTGTGGAGTGTGTGGCCGAGCAGGCGGGCCTGTGGCAGGAGTACCTCGCTGTGGACATCAGTGACCGAGACCCTCTAGACCACCCTGGCGGCATCCCATATCGAATTGTGGCTGAAGTCTGTATGCCAGGTGTGTGTGCGTGTGTGCATGTTCATGTGTGATTTTTTTTTTTGTGTGCATTTTCCTAGTTGTTGCTTTCTCTACTTTACTTAAACTAAATTAAACTCTGTCAGGTCTGCAAAATTCAGTATAAACCTGTTATAGCATTTTTTGCATTATACTGTAATATAATCTAATAATACCGGTAGATAGGTGATCTAATGTGTGTCTGACGAGAGATAGTTGATAAAGTAAAACCTTCATGTCTCCTGGATGTCTTCTGTCCTAAGGCATCATCAAGGAAATTTCTTCCATTTTTGAGGAGCATCACATCTGTAAGAATAGCAACATGCTGCAGTGTGAGCAGTTCAGAGATGCCACAGGCATCTACGTGGAGGATGAAAACAAATTTGTCTTCAACAACGTGCTGGTGGGCCAGTCGGCGAAGGCCCGCTTCCGCCTCACCAACAGCGGCAAAGTCCCCTGTGAGCTCAGCCTGTCAGCCAAATCTGTGCAAACCAAGGTGTGTTTGTGCTTGAGTGTGTTGGAAATATAACCCAACCAAATGATCTCAAATTGAAGTTAGCAGTGAACTAATCAATGATTTAAGTGAATCAATGGATAAATGAATTGTTATCAGTGATCTAAACAGTTAAACTTTTTTGTATTTTAGAATAATTAAAGAGTAATTAATGTGTTGTGGAACAGGGCCTACAGTATTTTAGCCACATTGATGCAGTGTTTGCTCGTCCTCAACAGACAAAGGCCAGCACCGAGGTGTTTGAGCTACTGCCCTCTAAGATGTGCCTCCCCAGCCACTCACATGCGTTTGCTGTCATCGCCTTCACCCCTACCGCCATGCAGTCCTACCAGGGTGTCTTTGAAGTCACCTTAGAGGGAGCCTCCAGGTACAAACAGAGCCCAGAAACTGGTGTTTAATTTTACGTAATTACTAAACAATTTATCTGTTCTGTTCATTGTATTTTTGGGGCTAAATACGTTTGAACAGTTTTGTGATCTGCAAAAAACATATAAATCATAATTTCTTTCTGCTTTTTGCCCATCCATTTTACTGTTTGCCTGTAATAATCTGTCTCTGCCTGTATGCTGTTGTCTGTCTCAGTGTCATGTCAGTGGGGAAGACCAAGCTGCTGGTGATAGACGTGGTGGGCGATGGCAACCTGCCCTGCGTGAGCGTGCTGCGGCCCGTGGTCCGGAACACTCGAGGACAGCCGGTGCTCCAGTTTAAGCGGCAGTTGGTGGGCCGAGCGCAGACCTTACCACTGATCATCAAGAATGACGGGAGTGTACCTGCCAAGGTGGGCCCAGCTAGCCATCCGTAGTTACTTTGTTCATGGATTAAATTACAGTTACCGCTGCTTTGATACAATACCTACAAAAGTTTGCAGATACCTTATGGTCTAAAAATGGGCAGACAGAGAGTACCTCAGCAGAGCATGTGAGTGGCGGGCGAGCAGAGCTGTTGTTTCTTTGTTTTCACGTTTATCATCGTCCATCGTCCATTTTAAACATGTACATAAAACTCCTGCTTACACATAATGCTATTTTTCCAATAGCACTTTAGCCTTTAGCACTTTAGCCTCAGTGTGAGATCCCTGTTTTAACACAGAATGGATAATCCCACATAGGTTGGCATGCATGTGAGTTTTGTTTAAATCGTAATTTTGGCCTAAAAGAACATACGGCCTGCTCAGTTAATTATAACCATGGTTTGCCCTATGACGTTTTGTCTCGTATTCCTTGTTACAAAGACCTAGGAGTATAGTTTTTTGGGATGAAGAAAACTTTGGTTTATAGTAAAGGTTAAACACATGCAGATTTTTCCATTTCTGAGGTGAGCAGACAGGTAGACAATCATAGTAGAGCAAGATGCGAAATTAGCGAAGCACAGAGCGGTAATGAGCGGAGCAGCCTGGTGCGGCTTTGAGCCAATCAGTCAGCGTGGTGAGCACATCCGTGTGCAACGAGCATAAATTCTCAGAGCTCCACTTTGCTTACATGCTCTGCTGCAAACTCATAAACAATGTAACCTAATGCAGCATGACAAGCAGTTTTGCAAGGTAATTGTCATTTTTGGAGCTGTAATCAATTTTGAGCTAAATGACATTTTGCAGGTATAAAGTGCAATATTTTTCATGCCAGAAATAATCATGTGCATATAAGATACTGATTTTGATTCAAATTATGTCATTAAACTCAAATGAGCTCTTAACCTTCAGGCAACTCTTGAGTTACAAGACAAACTCGGAGTGTTTAAAATAAAGGCTGCGGCATGCACCTCGTCTAAGATCATCACCTCGGTCATGCCAGACGATGGAAGTGGAGAAGGTTGGTTGGTGCAGCTTGTACATCACATTTATATCTGGCAGACTTTATGATACCAGTCCCAGTCATTTGTCACAGTCAGCCCCACTCTGGGAGGGGGCAAGTTAGTTTATACTGGGCATCAATCTAGATCTTGACATCCCAGAAAATAGTAACATAGTAATGGTTTTAGAGGGTGTCCAGCTGCCCTTTCTTTTTCTATAACACCAGTAAGAGACCACAGCAAGAGCAGTCCTATTGATATTACAATATTTTTCCTAAACAATGTTCTTGTTTTGTTATCCTACAGAGGCATCAGTGAGTAGCATTATGTCCCTGGTCATGGATGTGGGCCAGCAGGCAGAGTTTGAGGTGGAATTTTGCCCGAGTGTCTCCAAGTCCTTTGAGGCTGTCATACGACAAGTGGTGGCTGATAACCTTTTTGAAGAAACTGAGGTGCAGCTTTTGGGAGATAGCTACCAGGACATCATCACTTTAGATAACATTGTCAGCAAAGGGCTGGAAGCCACAAACAGTAAGAGCCTGTCTCCTAAGTTGTATATTTATAGTACATGCTCTACATTAGCGAGTAGAATAGACAGATTGAACAATCTAAAAATGTTTTTTTATGTTTAAAATCAAACCATTACAAAGCTATGAGCATTAGGGCTTTTATTTTGGAATAATATGATGTGTGACATTATTTTCCTATCTTGATTGTTTTACAATTTTCAGTTCACTGATTTATTTATTTTGGCACTGATGAAGTTATTTTTGCTTGCTGTTTACAGGCAAGTCTGACCACCTGCACTTCGGTAACTGCCACGTTGCCAAATCCTACCAGGAGACTTTCACCATGATCAACCTGAGCGGGTTGGACGCCCTGCGTTTCGAGTGGCCCACAGACAGTGGCCAGGTGTGCTTCTCCCCAAGGGTGGGCCACCTGCACGCTGGCTGCTCCAAGGATGTCACCGTCACCTTCTGCTCCAAGCAGCCCGTCACACTCAGCGCCCAGATGCACAAGTGCAAGGTGTGTCGGATCGTATTCCAGCTGCCCACAGACCAGGTGGCAGACTGGGATGACCGTCAGAGAACTGTGAAGTGGGTGGACACCTCCAAACTAGCAGGATCGCAGAGGAAGGAGCCCGGCAAGAAAAAGGTAAACAGAACTAGCAAGGCTAGCGATGTCGTAGCACCTCCACTCAATTTGTGGATTTCGCTACAGTACTGCGTTAGGTAACAATACTAGGTCTCCGTCTTGGCTTGACCAATCAGCTAACAGAGGCTCGGTGGGAGGGCTTGAAGCAATGATGTTGAATGGTTAGTTTGTGTATATATGCTGCATTCAGGCATTTGTGATTGGTTCAGGGCAGACCCAATAGTTTTAAAGTTTACAATAAACTATGGAGCATTGCCAGAGTTTTTACAAAAAGTGAAACCAAGGTCCACCATGCTAACACAGAACTTCCCAAACAAAACATTACTTTATAGTACCTCTTAAGGGTTAAACATTTCATGAAAACGGGAAGACTGGGTTACCTGCACAGAACCCAATTATGTAAATGCAGAGCACTCACCATATGGTGGCATGGGGAAAAATTCGCTAATGTGATTTTAAAGGGGCTTTTATAATCAGTTGGCTGTGCTGCATGAATCTGACTTCATAAGCAGCGATGACCTTCATATCTCTGCCGAAGGTGATCGAGATAGACCCGGAGCCCCCCAACACTGTGGTGGAGAACTCATCCAGAGAGCTGGAACTTCTTCTGAGCGCTCTGTGTGACTATGCCCAATTCTCCTGCAATTCTGAGCCAATACACTTCAAGGACACCATGCTGTATCAGACCCGAGTCTACAAGTATGTGTGTTCGTCATTGTGTATTTGTGTGTGTGTGTGTGTGTGTGTGTGTGTGTGTGCAAGCATGGCACAGGTACATAGGTAAATATGGGCTCTGGCATGTGTTGTAATTGATGAATCTGCATTTTCTCCATCATTTCACAGCCATCTGTTTACGGCAGGCCACAGACCTGTGCATTTTAAAGTCGTCGAGGAATAAAATGACACGTGTGTTTATCTCTCTATGCTGTGTCAGGCTTCAGATGACAAATGGGGGAACCACTAAGCTGGACTACTCCTGGCAGATAATGTATGGAGGGGAATCAGTCACCATAGATAACAGAGGTAAAAAAATATGTACTGTATATACATGTTAATCTGTAATATAGTTTGACAGGTATGACCATTTTAGGTGTAAAAATTACACCTAATTATTGAATTACACTCTGAATTATTGAATAACAGAAGAAGCGTTTTACTACATAACTATCATTTAAATACATGTGCCTGCGCTGTAGTGGCTCACAATGAACAATAGGTGTTTTGAACGTTGTAAAATGATACTGTGACCTCCTCACCATTCTTCATCAGATAACACCAGTGTGATAGACCGGTTGCTTGGTTGTGCTTCGGCAACTAAGAGCAGTTGCAGCTGGCAAACGAAACTGGCAATGAAAGGGTTAAATTAATTCCATCACTGTTTTGCAGATGTTCCAGCCCGCTCTGACTGCCAGTCTCGTTGCGGAACAGCCCTGCGACCCTGCTCCTCTCTAGGGAGTGTGTCCAGTATGCTGCTGGGGGATCCCGATCTGCCACCATTCTCTGTTGGGCCCAGCATGGGGTCCATACTTCCAGGAGCCAGCCAGACTTTCCTCGTGAAGTTTTCTCCCATCGGGGTGGCTGAATACGAGGCCCAGCTTGTGTGCAGGTTTGGAGCACCTTAAAAAAAAGCTAATACTATGCCAACACACTCTGCACTGAGTCTAAATGCGTTGTAAATAATCACATGCTGAATGAGAAAATAAATAACTAAATCAGCTTTTTACCATTGCTTAAACTGGCCAAACTCACACATTCAAAAGCACATTGGAGTAAACACTTTTACTGCAGTATCTCGTTTAGTAGTACTGTGAAAACAACAGAACTGTCCACATTACTGGCATCTGTCACAGACTTGACTTTAAGTCTGACAAATTATTGCATTTTGATATGCTTCAGCAGTACAAGCATCGTGCGTAGCTCTGGAACCAATGACAGTGGTCCAATCTAAATTAAGATCTATCTTTTGTTAGTTGCTTTTCCAACTGCTGAAATGATTGCATTTGTTTATGTTCTTAGCTTCCTTTCAAGGTTTCAATGAAATCTCTTTCTTTTCAACTGTTTTTATCTATTCACTTGTATTCTACTTAAACACTTTATAAAAAACCTGTTAAAGACCTGCTCATCCCAGCTTAACACAAACACCCCTCTTCTAACATCAGCCTCTTATCAATATGTCAGTAAACATGTCGACTTACAGAAACACTTTAACGTATAACTCTGCTTTTCTACTTACAAACACACTCTGCCTTAACCAGAACTACCTTCTCCCTGTTTTTGTATTGATACGACCTCTTAAAGGCAGTTTAGTAGCCTCTTAATATTCTTTATACTTGCATCCTATCTTGTTTCTAAGACACCCTGTCCTATTTGTAAGAGTTGTGGGTGACACACTTGCTGCTTGCCTTTTTATTTCTTAGAGGTGTTTGTGTGTGTGTTTTTTTTTTTTTGCGCTATCTATTGTGTTGTGTCTGAGAATACGTCATCAAGATATTTTTAGTTGACAGACTCATGCAATGTTTTTTGGCAGCATCCCTAATTTGAAGACTGAGCAGGGTCCGCTCATACAGGTGAGAGGCCGCAGCCTGCTCCCTGTCTGCCACTTCCACCTGGAGGACTCCGACTACATCACCAGCAACCGGCGTAACCCAGAGTTGCGGGGCCCAAATGGTGCCCCTCCCCGGTGCACCCTGGATTCCAGCACACGGGTCATAGAGTTCCTCTCCGTCGGGGTGGGCATGCCCACTACCAGGCCAGTATTGCCCCAGGGCCCTTGTGTGTAACTCACATCCCATCCTGTGCACTGTCAAATGCAACCAATGATTTGTCATCATTGAATAGATTGAATGGCCTACTAAATGTCCTGGTCCTTTGTATTCGAAGCATATTCACAGATGCCCAAGGATAGCTTGTTAAGTTACCAGAACAATTGAATTAAATGATTATCTCCCCACTGCAGGCAGTTCAGCTTAGTGAACCCCACCAACAAGCCTTATGTATATGAGTGGAAGTGTGAGCACTACAGGCCCTCACCGTTTAAATGTCGCATGCCAAAGGGCTCCATCCTACCTGGCAAAAAGGTGGAGGTGAGTTGAAAGAGCTTTAATAATAATAATAATAATAATAATAATAATAATGATGATGATAATATAGTGCTCTAAAAATTATGTTCATATTAACACCAGTCAACAGTGTGTGCAAATCACAGTGTCAACTAGTACCAAATCTGAAATCTTCACTTGTTCACTATATTGTACACTATATAAGGGACAAAACAATGTAACTCACACCCTGTGTAGTGAACTACTGTATACAGGAGACAGGTGAACATTTTGGACACGGCCAAGTTGTTTTAAAAGTAGAAAAAATACATTTGTGAGTGGCCCCGGAATGAAGAGTCTGTAAATGTAGCCAGTGTTAACAGAGCTAGTAATGCACCTAAGCTTCAGATTGTCGTCACGTCATGGGGTCTGTCCTCACATACCCTTCATCGCCACAGGTGAGCTTTGACTACCATGCTGCGTTCCTGGAGCTGGTGGAGTCATTTTGGACCTTCCAAATACCTGAGCGGAACATCAGTGTACCCTTCTTAATGGTGGGCTCTGCTCGTGAACCAAACATCTACATCGACCGAGCACATCTCAACATGGGCAGCCTGCTCATGGGTGAGTGTCCTGTCTTAGCCCCTCAGGCTTACTGCATACTCAACAAGGGTTCAGAAGATAATTTTCCCTGGTCAGTCCAATTATTTATAAAAACCTAAAACTATGGGTTGCTTAACATTTTCAAATGAATTTTGATGACATACAGTCATTAGAAGAACAGGTAAGCACACCAGGAGCCATCCAGGTTATTAACCATAGTCAGTAATGGCTCTTCATCTCCTGTGCACATCATTGTTCATGGTGCATGTCTTTTCAGTGTCTGCTGTTAATACTGTGTGTGTTATAGCCTCTAACTTTGCATATGGCTATGAATCTTCATGCAGGCCATGCGGTTAAGCACACATTGTGTCTGGTGAACAGTGAGGAGGAGGCTTTCTGGTTCGCTATCCAGGAGAGTTCCTGCTACTCAGAGGGGTTTGTGGACCGTTTGGAAGTTGAGCCCATGCATGGAACACTGGCACCCAATGACAAGCAAGTAGACACTTAAACATTCAGCTGAATTTGGAATAGATATGGCTGGAATGTCTTGAGAATGGAATAGGTAGCCAGATACCAAAAAAAGAGGCATTATTGACACAGTAATTCATCTGAAATATTTACACTTACAGTATCATACCATCCTCGCCCAGCTGAGCACAGCTGTAAAGCTTGCAGCAAGCTTGTAAAGCCACAGAAAGTAACTTAACTGCCCTCACCTGTGTCTAACCCACCGATCCTTTGGCTGTGCCCTCATGACAGGGTGCCAGTGTCGGTAACATTCAGGCCGACCCAGGAGGGCGATGTGGCATTCAACCTGGCTGTGAACGTCCAGGGGAGGGTGCAGCCGGTGGTGCTGAACGTAAAGGCGGAGTGCTACAGCATCAGAGCCTCTGTGCAGTGTGAGGACCCCGAGGGACACCTCACTGAGATGGCCCCTGACTGCCCCCACAAGGTGGACTTCAAGCAGGTCAGTCCTGCCATATTAAGGCAAAATACTTCCTATAAACAACAACAAAAAAAAAACAAATCAGTTTGTAGTTGGTGGCCTTGGGAGTTTGAACAAACGTTTCAGGATTGAATTGCTTGCCAGGTCACTCAAACTGGCTACTTGCCAGAAACTGCACAGCAGAAAACAACATTGGTTCTCTCTTCTGGTCATATAGGTGGAGCTGAGTGACAAATCCACTTTTGCATTTCTGGTGTCCAACCCCGGGCTATTCAGTCTGGACGTTCAGTATGATCTGTTGGGTTCGGCCGAGATGCACCGCCACCTACAGGTGAAGCCAGAGCATTACAGCGTGGCTGCGGGCAAGCAGGGACGCTGCACTGTTTCATTCTACCCCCAGGAGAAGTGTGTACTGAAAGACGTTGGCCTCAGCATTAAGGTTTGTTGTCACGAAAGGTGCTGTGTTGTGTCTGATTATTTGTCAGAAAAATGCACACATTCATGATATAATGTGCTATGTAGGCTGTGAGCTTACAGTGTTTTGTTCCCTACATATGACACTATATTGTGAGTATGAGTAAACATTTCGTATTGAGCCAATGTCTTTGTCAATAACATCTCTCCTTGTCCTGTGCTGCAGATAAAGAATGGGCCGTTGTACAGCTGTGTCCTGGTGGGCATGGGCAAGTCCCCAGGCCTGGACTTCTCCTTCCACAAGCACAACTTTGGGAAAAACTTCATCTTCGCAGCGGGCATGACACCCGCCTCTCACACTCTGGTCGTCACCAACAGAGGAGAGCGGGAAATCAGGTAACTGAATTGCCATGACAACGGTTGGCAAGAGATTTATTCAGCACAACTTTAGTCATACGAAAATAGAGCCTCCAATGCTGGTTTATCATCATTTTATTAAAATGTTTATTGCCATAGAGATACAACACATACAGGGAATGAGTGCAGATGCTCCACACTAAATACCAAAGCAAAAATATTACAATGTACACATGAGCAGCATTGCATTGCACTTGACATTTCGATTTAAACATATTCATCATCCTGGAAATAGACACTGACATGCTCACACTGTGGAATACCTCTCTGTTGTGTTTCCACTACAACACAGTGTGTGCTGCTCTTATACAAACACCCCTTACCTGGAGGTGGGCTTCCAGCCAAAGCTACTCCCTCCTGCAGGCTGCATGGATGTACCCATCACATTCTATCCACGGGAGGCCAAACGCTACCACGAGAAGCTGGTCTTTACCCTCAACGAGTGCACCAAGCAAGTGGTGGAGGTCCTGGGCCAAGGCACAGAGATTAGGGTAAAAGGATCGCTTTGACCCTCTCTTGTTGACAAAGTATTTCCTTTTGATGTGTATGACCGCTGTAGTGCCCTTTTATTGCATTAATGTGTATGGTCTGGTGGCAGCTAATCGAAGTGTAGTTGTCTTGCTGGTGCATTATCGGCTAAATACATTTATGTTTGCTAAGGGCCTTAGGGGTGCCTCTTTTCCAGGTGGTTCCTGTTGGATAACTTGCACAATTACACCCCTTTATGTATTCATAAACTGTGCTGGGCTATAAACACAGCAAAATAGCAAAAATAAAAAAAACAGTAGCAGTCATATTATAGCATTATTATTGTTGCAGTGACCACCTTAGGCTAATGTCCAAATCCAAATCAAGATATCCTGTAAGAGTGATTTCCTCATAATCTCCTACTTGGCCACCTCTGGACTGTGTCTTGGTGCAGTGTAGTGGTATGCTGTGGGGATAAATGTCTAATGTGTCCCCATTCTCTGCTGCCTCAGCTGGACTTTGAGGACCCTCGGCAGAAGGTGGTGAATCTGGGGACACTGCAGGTGGGCCAGCGCAGCCGCCGCCTGATCCCCCTCATCAACAACAGCGGCGCAGCCATCACCTTCAGCCTCCAGCTCAACCCCCGAGTGGACGCGCTGCAGGACGAACGGGTTAGATACATCAGCATATGGATACACACAGATATACATACACACACACACACACACTTACCACACACACACAGACCACAAACACACACACACACACACACACACACACACACACACAACTGCACACACTAGCTTACACTTATATGCATCCAAAGATTTACTTTTTCTTTTATTTTGGAATAGAAAACAGCATTAATCTAATCTCTGAGTTTTCTGCACCACTAATTTGAGGAATGATTAATTTCATGTGGCACAAAATGCAGTTCAGACAAAAACTGCACACAGGCAGTTTAAACAAACCCTGTGTTTACTGCTGTCTTGGCTAGGTTTGATGTTATTTTAAAAAACATCCTTTAAGCAGGTGTGTGTGTGTGTGTATGTCACCCTTGTCCCTTGCCTGTGCCTGTGCCGGTGCAGGTGCTGTCTGTGTCCCCATCCACCGAGGTGACCGTGCGTGGTGGCGGTGGGCGCTGCGTGCTGGAGCTGCTGTTCACACCCAGGGAGCGGCTGCCGCACTTCAGCGAGGAGCTGCAGCTGGAGTGCATGGGCATAGTGCTCCCCCTGCTGGTGCTCAGGGGCTCCTGCCACGGCGTGGAGGTCAAGCTGGACCAGGACTACCTGACGTTCGGAGCCGTGGTCCAGCGCTGCCGCACCACCAAACGCATCCTCATGCAGAACACCGGCGACATCGGGGCCAGGTACAAGTACAGTACAGCCAGCCGCAACAGTATCCTGCTGTGGGAAAGTCCTCAAGTCGGAGGCTGTGTGTGTGGTTGGAGGAGAGAATGACTTCCTATAATTAGATTTAAAGTTTAAGCACACCAAAGGATGAATCAAAGATGCAAAAGTGGTCCTACGTGTTGTGATTAAATTCTGTGTTTTTCTGGTTGTTTGTGGTTTGTGCACATATGTGTGCTGATCAATACTGATTGGCTCATTTATCTTCTTGATACATTCTTCTGTTACTCTCTTTCTCTTTGCCTCTTTGTCTTTGTCTTTTTGTTTACCTTTGGTGCTGCCATCATGATAATTTCCATCATGATAATTTATGTCTCTCTCTTCCCTATCAGATTCCAGTGGGATGCGAAGAGTTTCCTTCCGGACTTCTCCATCAGCCCTGCTGAGGGCTACATTTGCCCGGCCATGGAGGTGCCATTCGAGGTGACCTTTGCCCCCACCGAGCTGTGTCCCAGCCTGCGTTATGATGGCCTGACCTGCAGCATCGAGGGCAGCTGCCCCATCTCCCTCACCCTCACAGGCTCCTGCATCACACCCCCCAATGCAAAGGAGGTAAGTATTTGCACTACGATAAAACCTCTTTTAAGAATATAGATTATGTATTACGTTTTCATGTAATGAAGATTGGTGTGTAGTCAGGGTGAAAGGGTGAAAGTCAGGGTGAAAGTAAGACTTTATTTTATTTGAAAGCTCTTTTACAGAATATAATTTGTAAAACTGAAACATGTTCTCTCATATGCTTTATGCTATGTTTCATAGCTATATGCTATGTTTACTTACCTTATCAGTATATTCTTTCATAATTTTTTTTCATTAAGTATAGTTTTATGCTTGGGGTGTTTATATGTGTATCTTTACAATACATTGTTCATTCATCATAAAATATTGAAACAGAATAAAAACAGAGTAATCAGACTAACAGAACTGAAAGACAAATGTCATTTGGTGGAACAGAAAGTGGAGGCCAGAGTTTTGGAGGGTATTTTTAGACACAATCAGAGGCAGCCTGTCATTGCCTAACCATCTGCTGTCTGTCTGGTGTTCTGGCCCAGACGCTGCACTTCACCTGCCAGGTGCGCTCCCAGCACACGCAGCCGATAACGCTGTCCTAACCGCTCCAACCAGTGCTGGACGCTCCGGCCTGTGATCGAGGGCCAGCACTGGGCCGGCGCGTCCATTTTCATCATCGAGGCCTTCCAGCACAACAAGGTCTACGAGGTCACCTACAAGCCGCTGCTCATGACCACAGATGGCAAGAAGCACCAGGTGGGCGCTGCTCTCTCACACCCCCCACAGAGCAGGCCTTAAGGTGTCATCATGCCTCTCCGGCTCAGTCACTGGGTGACCACACAGCCTGATTTTTGGAGATGAAAAACAAGTTCTCTGTCGTGTCTGACGTAGGGTTGTTGCTGAGAGATTGTGTGTATCCCAGCAGGGAGGGAAGACAGCTGCGCAATGATTCGTTTCAAACATGTTAAATGTTCATTTTAGCAATGGGTGTTGTTATGTAGGCGGTCGGACGCAGCCACAGTTTCTCTTTCATTAAATCGGCAAAATTATGTCTTAGTAATACAGTACAAACTGCTAGCGATATTAAGCCTGTAGTTTAATGGCAAAAGATACAGTCAGTTGAATTTCATCTAGTCTACATTGGTTAATTATAGCAGAATTTATCCCACATCCCGTTTGCAAGTTTGAAGTCGTTGTTGTGAGATGTGTAAATGTCACATCTGGAAATGCTGGTAGTTAGCGGACTAATCACTGACGTGCATCATCCGACGGTCTCGGTCATTTTCGATGGATAATTTCAAAATTGGGGGAGGTGCACAGAACCACGCAACTGTTACTTCGAGTGAGGCTTGCAACCAGCCAAGTGGGTTTCTCTGTGGTGCCTCCAACCTACAGAGTCAGACTATCATAAACTAGGCTTAAAGCAGTATGTGTAACAGCTCTGCAAAGGCCCCACTCTACACACATCTCTGTCTTTGCTTTGGTGCTGGTAATTAAGTCTCTGTTGAGTCCTCTTTCAGCACTGTTCTCTCCCCCCTGTTTACACACATACAAACTGGACAGTCGTTTGGTATTTGTAGTGCAATTCATTTTTTTTATTTCATTGGTATGCTTCCGTCTCTCCCAATCTCTCTCTTTTTCTTTGTCTCTCTCTCTCTCACACACACACACACGCTCTCTCTCTCTCTGTCTCTCTCTTTCTCTCTCTCTCTTATTTTCTCACGTAGGGTTCGATCTTCTTCCCCTTCCCGGATGGAACCGGTGTGCTCTACTCGCTGTCCGGCACCGCTGAGCCCCCTAAGGCTGTGGCCACCATCAGCCACGAGTTCCCCTGCAGGACCAACTACATCGAGGTCCTGCCTGTGCAGAACTGGCTGCCCAAGCCTCAGAGGTAGGCCAGGTGACACGTGCAGCACAGCCCCTCATTAAAACCGCTTTCACAGGGAACATTCTTCAAATAGCCCCAAGGATTCATTAGAGTTTACATAGGCTCCTCATTGCGAAGCATTAAAGTCAGGCGCGCTGCCAGAATGCTGCTGGAATGGGCTTGTGAATGAACGGACAGACTGAAAAGAGGGCGAAGTTTAACCTGTGAAGTCCCCTCAGGGGAGACAGAACACCTGAACCCTAAAAGGGTAGATGGCAGATTTGCTGTCTCACGAGGGGGCCATGTACAGTTGTAGCCAAGGGCCAGATTTTTTAACTGAGTATGGTCCAGGGCTATCTGACATTTAAAAATCCATCCAATTATCCACCATTTTATTAACATTATTTGGACTTTATTTTATTATACTCTACATTGCATATTTATTATATTTTTTTGTTTGATAAATGACCAAACTGTATTTACCCATAAAAAAATTCCATCAAAATTTGTGGACATGTCAGATGTCAGAGCTACTTGGCTAATGAATTGTAATAAATCCCACCACTATCTTAGGTCAAATAATTTATGGCATTGTTTAAGTGAGGATTATATACCCTGTGAAATTGTCCCAGAGCAGCATAGCAGCTGGCCACAGGGGCAGTTGCAACAGTCACTTAGCCAATTTACAGAAAACCTAGAGAAAGAGTAGGGCACATGTGTTTACATTAGTGGAGTTTATTAGATTTCTGTATTGCATATGTTGAAACGAAAGCATTCACTTTTAATGTGAAGCACAGTACTGTAGCCAGCCTCTCCAACAGTCATATGGAACACACTCGCTGCAAATATTGTTCCCTCTGCTCGTGTAGGGCCAGATGTTTCAGTTTACCTCTGATGGAAGCTAATTTCACTCGGCTAATTGCATTTCCGCTAGACTTCACAGCTATGACAGCTCAAGAGGGAGAACAATATGCCTCGGCCCTCACAAATCTCCACCTGTGTTCTTCAGTCCTCCTGTAAAATGAAGTGGCCCAGATAGACTTTCCCT
Organism: Setipinna tenuifilis; assembly: GCA_030347295.1. NCBI lineage: Eukaryota > Metazoa > Chordata > Actinopteri > Clupeiformes > Engraulidae > Setipinna > Setipinna tenuifilis. The sequence continues at coordinate 31,433,584 of CM059268.1, read as the reverse complement.
CCTGAAAGAGACTTCCTCCCTCTATCTCCCTCCCCCAGGTTCCGTGTTTTGTTTGAGATGATTAAACCTGAGCGACCGGACAATGCCATCTACCTTAAAGGCCTGGATTACGTGGAGGTGCCAGGTCTGGCCACCAAAGACTACAAAGTCTCTTTCCTTACTTATAAGGAGGGCCTGTGCAACGCCAAGGTGAGACAAACTCACAGTTTCTAAGTGGTAGAGCGAGGCATTTTCTACTTTGTTTTCAGCCCTTGATTTGCTAATGATGGGCTAGACTTGCCATTTTGTCACATAGAAAATAGATCTTTTGCAAGGTCGAAAAGATCAGAAGAGGGGCCTGTAAAATGTAGCAACCTGGTTTGACTCTCTGATGAAGGCCTAATCTTTTGAAAAGGTTTATAAGACCATAGCAGTAAAGGCTTTTGAACGTTTGCTATATGAGAGTGCCTTGGAGTTTCTCCTGGTGTTTTATCAGAACAGGTGTGTTTCAAGATGATTAAAGATATCTGCAAGCATTTTACTATTTTATTTTAACACAATGTGTCAGTCCTCAGACCTTTGATGGGTTACTTTACCTGTAGGAAGCCTCTGCTCTCAGATCAAAGTTGACCCTCCTAACACTGTTACCCCCTGTTGCTGTTTCCCCTGTCAAGGTTACGTTCCGTAATGAGGCGACGGGCGAGTATCTGTTCTACCTTCTGGGCTTCAAGGCCACGGCGCCCGGCGTGATCAGCACCATCGAGATGACCACCACGGTGCGCCAGTCCACGCTGGCCTCGGTGAAGGTGGAGAACCCGCTGGCGGCCAGCCTCCTCTTCACCGTAGAGTGCCGCAGTCCCGACCTCTTCATGCCCTCTCAGCTCTCTGTGCCAGGCCAAAGCCAGGTACAGTACAATGCCATCCTCTCTGCCACTCATCACAGACTCTCACTCTCATTTTGCCTCAGTAAATGTCTGGTACTAGGCTAATGCTTATGATGTTTACTCAGAAAGAATTAAGGCCCCTGCACACCAGTTTCAACATTATTGCAGCGGACTTTGGTATTTGACAACTATTTTGCTACTGCTCACAAACATAGTAAATTTCCAAAGTAATTTTCGGATCAGGCCGACAGTCATTATAATAAACCATGAAATTTATTGAGCGGTACAAACAGAAATAAACTAAAATCGTAATTGATGTAACATCAACAGCAGAGTTGAATTAAAAACAACAAAATCTAAACTAATAAAATGTACAAAATGTGCCGCGCAGTGTGCCGAGGTTTTTAGTGTTATCGGCTCAATGTTCCCATGTAGCTGCAGCACAGGCCACTGGGCCACTAATTTCACAAGCTATCAGGACACTTCAGGACATGTCGGGACACTTAGTTGCCTCTGAGCAGCTTCTTGTTTAATTACCGGGGGCTGTTGTTTGCGGAGCCATAAGCAGATAAGCTTGCTCAGATGTTTCCCTTGAACTCCCTTGCGCAACCTTTGCCATGTACTGCTAATGCAGTTTGCCTCACTCTTTATTTTAAGCATACATAACGGATGGTGTTCTAATGCTCTTCTGATGTGCCTCTTGTCTCAAATATCTCCTCTGCCACCTGGACCCACAAGGTGTTCAGCGGCGTTTCTGTTTGTTTCAGCAGTAGCGCTCGCTATTTCCAGCACTGTTTTCCTCAGCATTAAAGGGCTCACATGTCCCTCTGTCCCTTTCCTTAGGGCACCCTGACGTTCGAGTACCAGCCCCTGAGGCCTGGCGAGTCCACCGCGCGCCTGGTTCTGCACAACTCCGAGCTGGGCTACTTCTACTACGACCTGCAGCTGAAGGCCCTGCCGCCTGCCGCAGAGAAGGCCCTCCACTTCCATGCCCCACTGGGCAGCGGCCAGTACGTCCCTCTCAAGTTCATCAACTTCTCCCGGGCCAAGGCCGAGTACTCCAGCAAGGTGAGAGGAATGTTGAAGTCTTTATTGTCAAGTACAAGTGTAGTGAGATGTCGTTTGGAGCAGCCAACAGATGCACATACAAGTTACAGACAGTTAAGTAAATAGAATATAGGTTCTGAATGTACAGCAGTATATACAAATAAGAACTACTAAGAGGAGGGACCAGTCAGCCCCACCGTTGGTGTGTTGTGCAGGGGGCTGTATTAAATGATTCTACTTGTTTATGACCCAAAGCCTTTTCAGTGAAAGTGGTTTAAGTCTTAAAGAATGTTAACAAGGTGGTAATGTAAGCACACAGTCTATAAAACAGTGTACATAGTCCTGCTTGTATTAAGGGGTGCAGAGCGGTGGCTGGAAGAGGAAATGTGATGGACATTCTGGCTTCAGAAACTACCATCCCGTGCCATGTATTTGTTCCTGGCATTCACTATACAGGCTAAATGGCATAGGAGCTATTATCACAACCCATCAGCCAGGTAGTAGAGTTAGGGAGTGAAATCATCTCTCTTAACAGCACAGGTGTGATTATCTGATATCAGGTTGTAGTTTCTGAAGCCAGGCTGCCCATCACTGGAAGCGAGAGGATATTTTGTGTGTGTTGGCCACTGATACAGAAACAAGGATACCTTGTGTCCCTGTGCCACTCTCCATCAGGTGGATAGTCCCGACTTCATGGTGGAGAAAGCCATCACCGCGCCCCCAGGCCTGCAGGCGGGCGTGGACGTCAGCACGGAGGTCTACTTCGAGCCGAGCCAGCTGGGCCGAGTGACCGGCGTCCTCACGCTGTCCTCGGCCTTCGGGGGGGAGTACATCTTCCCCCTGTACGGCGTGTGCACGCCACCCAGAGCGCAAGGCCCCTTCACCATCCGCGCAGGCTCCAACGTCTCCATCCCCTTCAAGAACGTCTTCCAGCACACCACCGCCTTCTCCTTCCACGTGGACAACCCGGCCTTCACCGTGAAGGGCGTGGAGACCATCCGCCCCAAGAAGACCCACAACATCCTGGTGACCTTCGACGGTGCCCCGGCGCGCAGCCGCAACCCCTGCACTGGGAGGCTGACCATCTCCAGCCCCAGCGAGATGGGCAAGGGGCAGCCCGTCACCTGGGTCTACTACCTGAGGGGCCACAGCCCCGAGCAGTCACAGAGGGACAAGTTGACTTGAGACACACACACAAACACACACTCACACACACACACACACACACACAAATGCCAACAACACATACATACTCACGCTCGCACACACACACACACACCTCACCCCACCCAGCGTTATCACACACCCAGAGGCCAATGTCACTGCACTTCTGAGAACTTCCACAGGGAGCTATTTTATCCTTTTATCCTTCTTTAAATAAAAATACACATGCAGCAGTACACCATGTGTGATTTTATTAGCATTTTTACTAAAGATTGTGGTTGATTATTATATTTTATTTGTTGTATTTGTGTAGCTGTTCATGTTTTTAAACGGAATTCAAATTACAGTCACTGATTTGTTCTTAATCTGCAAAAAAGGTTGATGTTTTTATAACATTACAACAATACAGTTGTTCTCAGTTCAGTTGATGTAGACATGTTTTAACTAAATATGTGCTGATCATTTAATGTGTTTGTGGTTGAAAGCTTTAAGTTTCTATGGAGAGCAATTGACCATGGGTCTTGATTGATATGTCACCAGATGGTTTTGTGTTACACGTCTAGTAAGACTATTGTAGTGAAATGATTTTACTAATTTCATTTTTAATTAGCAGGTTTTTATATTTTTCTGCATATATAAAATGATTTTCCTATTCAACTCTACTCAGCTCCTTTGATACTGGAAAACCTCAGAAGAGGTATAATTAGTGTAGGCGTTTGCCCGTGGTACCATCTCACACACACACACACACGGGGGTTGGGGGGGGGGCATAGGAGGGGGCATGAGGCAGCTAGAGGAACCTGATTATGAGGAAGACTAGAGAGCGATTTCTCCAACTGTGATCCATGTCTGTGTACATGCGTGCATGCATTTGTTAATTAGTAGCAACCAGTCTATTACACATACGGTATACTTGGCTGTGGCTTTGCGTGCATGACTGATAACCGTGTTCAACATGGATCAAAAAAATAAATACACTTGTGCCAGATGTTATAAGGTTAAACTCAGAACCTATGTATGAAGAGGGAAGAGCTTTGGAAATGTTTTGCACTTTGATTCTTATCTGAATTTTGCTTTCTATTTTATTGGATGCCAGTGATAAGAGTACTTAGTGGAGCCACTAGGAGGTGCTGCTGCTGCTCTGCTGGGCTGTGTCCTGAGTGACATGCACAGGACAGCTGGGCTGAGTGGGAGTATGTGAGAAGATCAGCTGGACAGCACAAAGGTTAATGAGTTAGATAATGTCATCCAAACCAGACGGGCGCACCAGAATTCTACTGAGAACTGAGACACACACACATACACAGCACTCAGTATATTACAGGCACTGCTATCACATACACAGTGTGCTTGTGTGTGTGTGTGTGTGTGTGTGTGTGTGTGTGTGTGTGTATTAAGCTGTTGAGAATTGGTTAATGTCTAAAGAGAAATCCATAGTTGTCTTGCACAGCGCATGTTTGTTTAGGCTGTTATCACGACAGGAATTCTCATAACCTCCATTAACTCCATAAGAAGGGAAGGGAGTTGACCTTACCAAGTTTTGTGGCCCTGCTTGTGTATGTGAGTGCCAGTGTAAGAGACTGCAGATCACAGTGGGTAGTACAGTTTATTCATCTGCTTTGGTCTAATCGAGTAGTTGCAATGCGTTAACTAAAATAACTTGCGTGGTTTTCTGTGTAAATTCTGTGTATACATGCATTTATATGAACTCCACAGCTAAGGAATACACCTATAAGGCTGGAAACATCTCAGTAAACACACATCACGGCTGTTGTGTGTCAGTGTAAAAAACAAAGCAAAAATTAGAAAGGACCAGAAAGGAGAGGTTAAAAACTGAGGGGGTGTTTGAGGTGGGGTGGAAGATAGGCTCAGGTAGGCTCGGTTGGGCACGGTCGAGGTACGGACAGCGAGAGGGTCAGTGGTGGATGTATACATGTGAGGATGTTCTGTGTTGACTGTTCCAGACAAGTGTGAGTGTGTGCTCCTCTACTCCAGCCGGTGAGGGGCTGAGTGCGTCAGGAGGGGCCTTCTCTTGCGTGTGACAGAGCTGAGCCAAATGACAGCTCAGGATGAGAGATTAGTTCATATGGTGAGTGGGAACGCTGTGATGGGCGCATGGCATGGGTGACCACAGCTTAGCCACAGAGACTCGCATATAACTTCTATTTCACACTCACACTGTTACAAATTGAAAGAGTTACCATCATACTGATACTTCAGTTCACACTGCAGAGAAATTGATACTGACACACAGGCAGGTATAAGGAGAGGTTTTTGTCTATTTTTTCTGTCTGTTTTTTTTTAAGGATGTTTTCATGTATGCATCAGGGATGGGAATTTGCCCCAGCCACCAGCCAAATGCTGGTAGAATATGAAATTGGCTGTAACCTGTTATTGTAAACAAAATAATAATTTATTGACTGGCTGGTGAATGTTATTTATTTTTCAGCATCTGGTAAAAGTTCACATTTCGCAAAGTTAATTTCCACCCCTGGTATGCATATTTTTCTTACTACACTGCATTATACTAGAATGAACCTCTAATGTAGCCTACAGCATTCTAAGAAGAGAACGGTAAAAGATCTTTCTAAAAGTACCACACGTTTGATGGGATATTAAGTCATTTCCCCGTGTTATTGTTCCTCTATCACGTCTGAAGGTTTGACAATGAACTATCTTTGCCACTGTTTCCGAGAGGTTATGGATGGTTTTGAGCATACTCGGGGTTTGATACTGATTACCGCAGCCAGGACCACTTCTCTGTGCTATAATCAAGATGAATGAAGCTTGTGCTGTCCAGCAAGGGAGATGGGACAGAATTCAGCTCTATCAAGTCAGTGAGTGGCTGGCAGCTGCTCTGTTTGTGTGTGTGTGTGTGTGTGTGTGTGTGTGTGTGTGTGTGTGTGTGTGTGTGTGTGTGTGTGTGCAGTGTAATGTGTGTGTGTGTGTGTGTGTGCAGTGTAATGTGTGTGCCAGTGTATTTTAATGCTTGTAAATGTTAGTGTATATGTTAATGGCAGAATGTGTATGTGTTTGGTGTTTGTGGGTGAGTGTACATTCTGTGTATGTGTGTGTAGGCGTGCGTGTGTGTGTGTGCTATTACTGTTCATCCCTGATGGGCACTACAGCATGAGGTTGATTAGGCTGAGAGAACCTGAGCCAGAGAAGCAGCAGAGACAGAGACAGCCCTCCTGGGCAAAGCTTAGCCCTTGCAGGTCACTGCGTCAAGGTGCCTACTTTAAAGCCTTGGTCCTATTCCTCCAAAGTATTTCTCCCTAATGCTGCATCTACAGTTAGAAAGAGAAGGTAATAATTAGCCCAAGTAAGCTTTCTACACCCAACAGCAAACATGTGTATGGAGAAAAAGGGATTACTTCTTTCATTAAAAATACACAGAAGAGGGAGGTGGGCTTCCCACCCCAAGGACGGGAGATGATTGCTGCGGCTTTAATTGCTTGAGGGTCTGTTGCGGGGTTACCATTGGTTACCAAGGGCCTCTTTTTCACTGCCCCCTATTCTCCCTCTTTCCATCCATAGCCTACTGAATGCCCCTTCATAACTTGCGAATCTGCAGGTGGATATTTTTTTCCGAATCGGTCCAATTAAATGGAGATCTCCGAATGTGGAATATCTTAATCACCAGTCAGTAAGGGCAGGGTTCTAGGGGCTTACTGATGCCTTTCAACTAACAAAGGTCAGCTGGTGCCTTTGGAGAAAAACATATATCCCGTGGTGGTAATGAGGTAGAACGGCAGGGACGGCTTCCTGGTAGTGTGTGCCATGTGTTCTGAGTTTCGCCTGCACATACCCAGGGATCCCTATTATTCTAACCACAGTCTTTCCTACATACAGCCTGGCGAAGGCTGAGATATTGAATCATGATGCGGTCACCGTTTTAACTGATATTACACCTGTCACAACTGCAACCTGCTGCCTGTGTTTACTTACCCCAACATCAAAAAGACACAGAATTAAAAAATAAGCGTACGTACTTTTGTACAATGCTTATCATCGGTGTTTTTATGATGAGCTCCTTATAGTGGCTGGTCCGGTAAAACTAAACATCCTGTAAAACAGCGTTAAAAATATATATACACTTTCACCAGCGCTACTTACAGAGAAGTGAACTTGACTAAACTTATGCCGGCAATGGACTGGGTGGTGTTTTAGCCATGTTCGGCGGCGCGCTGATGATGTAAGAGAGGAGGGAGGGATCGTTCCCATAGCGCGCAGCATGAACGCTCCGCGGCAAAAGGATGTGTGAGCAAGCAGCGCGCTACTGCAGGGACGGTGTCCACAAACTGCTCCACAAAGAACAAGCCAAACTCCGGGCACAGGACAGCAAAGAACAGCCCAAATCCGGGGCCCAGGACAGCGAGACAGCGACGGCTGCACAGTCCGGAAACAGCGGTACCCAGCCCGGTGGAATCGACGGGCTTGTCCGCTGGATAGTCACCAAGATGAGCGACAACAAGAGCATCTCTACCCGGGAATACGCCAAAGAAGAGGCGGCAGTGGCCCAGGAGCAGTTCTTCGCCCCAGAGCCACGGAAAGGCATCTCTGTCATTTTAGATGTAGGTGCCCCTCAATTGTCCATTTAAGTCGTCACTTGTTACTCTTACATTGTTATTTACTGTAGAATATTTGATGTTTCACATGTCATTCAGATCATTTAGAGTTTACGTATTTGAAGAAGTTTTTCAAAACGCTGATATCCAAAGCATTGTTTTTTAAACGTTGTTAAACCACTGCGCAATAAAGATGCATTACATTGTTCCGAAAACAAAAGTTAACGGCACAGCTTGCTTGAGATAAAGATAAACGATACATCAATATACTTAGAAGTTGTCTCGTAAAACGGTTTGTATTTTTTCGCAATCAGGCTGTTTTAGTAGCCATGTCCCGTTTGCCATTCTGCACTCCTAATTTTGCGCCCCAGCAAACGGGGGATGGGTGCGCCCGGCGTCAGTTTTTCTGTTGTGCAGATGTGTGAAAGAACGGCTGTTATTAAAACCCAAAATAACCAACGGGACGGTTGGGTATAAGCAATACATTCCATTACAGTATGAAGTCTCGTTGTTCTTACAGGCATATTATTTCACCCGACTGAAAATATCTGTCGAGCATTCCTTAGTTTAAATAATTTATTAAGGTTTTGCAGTGTGCGTAATTACGCAGCGCGGTGGGCTGCAGAGGAGAGGTCTCAGCAGTATTGATTTAGTAGGTCAAAGTATTGCTCTGTATTTTTAATCGGTGCTCAATAATGATGTGTATTTGGGGGTCTTTTTTCCAGGGAAAGCAATTGTGCTTGAGCGGTTCAAATATAAGAGGGAAAGAAAAAGATGGTTCATGTTTAGCAACTGCTACAAAACTAGGTACCCAAATACTCTAGTGGTGTATGGAAACCTAATTAAAATTTGAGACCACGGGCGTTGTAGAAAATCTGGTTTCAGCTTCAGAGATACTGTGAAAGAGCGGCAGTACCAAAGTGCAAAAGGAGGAGAGAAGAGCGCAGATAACAAAGCGCTGAATGGAGCGGCGCAAGATCTGAGAGGTACAGGAACTCTGGAGCGCAGGTGCTTGCCAGAGAATTGATTGCCTTCCAAACCCCCACACACTCATAGGTGGATGGCACCCCCCACCTCCACACACATACACACACACACACACACACACACACACACACACACGCACACACACACATAAACACACACATACACAAACACACACACACACACACACACACACACACACACACACACACACACACACACACACACACACATCAACCCCCACCTCCACTCCTCCACTCCCAACCCCCTCCCTGAGCTGTTTCTGCCTAATGTAATACTCTCTGAGCTGTCCTGTCGCCCGAGTACCAGTAAAAGTAGACTTGGTCTTGGAGTTAAAATCCCTCTCTTTACTGCACTGGGATCAGCTCCTGGTCTCACCTAGCTCAGTGTCAGGGCTTAAGTGACACACACATAAATGCAGAGATAAGGGCAGGCATCTAGAGACCTTTGCTGAAATACTTGAAAAATGAAATGAAATGAAATACTTTGTCACTTAAATGTGCACATTTTTATACTTTGTTACCTGCATGTTACTCCATATAGCATGAAAAAAACATGAAGGCATCTAATTGTTTACCGATATTATTAACCTGTACACTTTGAATGGTGCTTCTCTAAGGTCTTGGTTTGGCTTCCCTTCGATTGGCTTGCTTTAATGAAATTGGGATTACTGGGTGCATCTGGCATTTGGTTTGGTTTAGTTTGATTATTGGTTTGAACTTTGCATTATGAATAAGTGTGCTGTTTGCCCAGCAAATCATGTCTCAGTAGAGAGAATTGACATCTCCCTTGTC